>JARGCV010000172.1:7525416-8163333 GCA_034064705.1 Bothrops alternatus
TTCTAACTTACATTCCTTCAACCTTATCAAATCACATAATGCATATCTACCCCATCAATCAATCAATCTAATGTCAAACCTTAAATCATTTCAGTCCAAGTACATTCTTAATCAATTTAATTATTTCTTCCGTTACTCATCTTCTCTTACATCTTGCTCATAATCTTAGTCCTTAAATCAGTCCATAATTTTACGTTACTCTTAATTCTTTTAAAGTTCACTTCTTCAGTCGAATTCTGGGTTTTTTCTTCTGCCAGGTAAACCTCCATAACGAAGCCTCCCTTCCAAATAATAAGTCTCTCTTTTTTACTTGCAATATCATTTGAATCCATATAAACCATCTTAGCCTTTGCATTAGTCCTCTGTTTCTCTTAGCCATAGAATTTCATTGCGGTAACATTTCAAATCTCTCTCTTTGCTTTTCCTGGTCCTCAACACCATAGGTAGGTTGCTTCTTAAACTGGATCATTTTCTCTTTTTTCTCAGTTAAATCCTCTTCTTACTGCTTATCTGAGAGAAATGGGCATCCCCTCCTATCTTGATACAAACCCTCTTCCTCCACTCCATAAATAAACTGTTTATCAAGCAAGATCCATTTCTCTTTATCCTCTTTATTCTCAATACTGGGTTGTTTTGTAAAATGCTCAGCAGTCGGTTGAAAATCAATTTTATTTGGAAGAGAGAGTCTGGTTAATATTTCTGTAGTAAACTCTTTCACTATTGCGAGCAATTCCTCTTTAAATTCTTCTTTAAATTCATCAATACGATCCAAAATAGGTTTAACATTTATATGTAAGTTCCACTCCATTTTAAATTTTAAAACAATCGCTCTGGCTTTATTCCAATTCCTACAGCCGTTTCTCTAGCTTCGCTTACGAGAAAAAGGAAAAAAAATGGAGAATTCACTTTCACTTTCAAGCACTTTCCTTTAGCAGTGAAAGCAGTGAAAGCTATACGCCATTTTGAATGCATTATGTTGATTGTAAAAGTTAGAAATATATAGCCAAAAATACAATAAAAAATACTTGCAATCCAATAAGAACTCCTGTATTCACTCCGTCTGCAAACAGTCTCTCTTATGTTCAATTTTTAAAAGCAGAAGCGGTCGCGGCGTCTTTCTCTGTCTAATGACAGAAGCGTCTCTGGGCAGGAGCGTCTTCAAGAGCGTGGGGAGCTCTCACTCTTGATCCCTGAAAACTTTTTCCAGGGATTTTAGAGGAGCTCAACTCTGCTCTTGATGCTCTTCACCTCTTCTTCGCCCGAAGAGGGGATTTTCCACCGCAAAAAAACAGCTGCTATTCGCTTTTTTTGCGGCTTTACAAACCCAGGGAACGGAGCCTCACAGAGGAGACTCTAGCGACGCCGGCGGAGCCACCAGAAGCCTCTGTAATACACATTTTTTTTAATGTTTTGCCCATCTTCTTTTGTTGTTGTAATTTTAATCTTTTTTTCATTTGAAAAACCTGGGAATGTATTGTATTCTATCTTAATTTGCCTAATATTTTTTTCTTTAAAAAGGCCCCTTACCAGAAGCGATTTCATGTGGCTGCTCCCTACTTGTTTTCTAAGCTGCCTCTAAATCTAGAATCATAGCATCATAGGGTTGGAAAGCACCTCAGTGGTCTAGTCAAAACCGCTGCTCAACGCACAAGCCTTATATAACCCCAGTCAAATGACTGTCCGATCTATTCTGGAAAACCTCCAGTGATGGAGCATCCACAACGCCAGGAGGCCAGCTATTCCATTGATCAATTGCACTCACTGACAGAAAATTTCTCCTTACTTCTAGATTGGATCTTCCTTTGACAACCTTCCACCCATGAACTTCTTGTTCTGCCTTCTGTTGCCCTAGAGAATAAGTGGATCTCCTCTTCGTGACAGCCCGTCAAGTAGTGAAAGACAGCCATCATGCCCCCCCAATCCTTCTCTTCCATGGCCTAGACATACATAGCTCTCAACCGATTGTCATTTAGCATCCAAAACATTTATGATCTTTCTTCTTCTCTGCACATTTCCCAGGGCCTCAACATGTGTTGAATGATGGGAGCAGAAATGGGTGCAGTATTCTAAGTGTGGACTCACCAGTGTGGTGTAAAGTGGTACTATCACTTCTTGACACTATACATCTGTAGATGCAACCTACCACTACATTGGCTTTGGCGGGGGGGGGGAGCTGCAGCAGATTCCCTGCTCCTACTTCTCCACTAGGACACCTAGATTCTTCTGTTGAGCCAGATATTACATATTCTATTCCTGTCCTTTTTGTTTTTCCTACCTAGGTGTAGGGCCTTATTTTATTCACCACTGAGCTGCATTTTCTTGGTCCAATGCTCAAATGTGTCAGGATCCTTCTGGATCTTGAGCCCATCTTTTAAAGTATTGGCTCTTCCCCCCAAGTTGGTGTCATCTGCAAATTTCATAAGTTCCCCTTCTATCCCCTCCTCTAGATCATTTATGAAGATGTTGAAGAGTCCTGGGCCCAAGACCGAACCTTGAGGTACCCCACTGCATGCTTCTCTCCATGTAGATGTAGTTCCATTGAGGAATACCCACTGAGTGTGCTTGGTCAGTCAATTGGGAATCCACCTAGTGCTGCTTCTGTCAATCCCATGTTGTTCTATCTTATCAAAAAGTTAACTTGTGCTCTACCTGGTCAAATGTCTTCCTGACGTCCAGGTATTGTTGTGAGTGTCTCCGGCCAGGCTGGATACTTCTCAGATGATGACGCAGCACAGGCAGGCCCTTCTGGGTGTTTTCCCCTCCCGGCAGCCGAGCTAGATAACGAGGAGCTTGGTATACATGCTGAGTCAGACTCTCAGGGGGATGACTCAGATGTGGAACAGGAAGCTAGCTGGATTGATCCACGATTCAGACGGTCTGATAGGCGAAGGGGTCAGTTGGGTGGAAGAAGGAAGTGACGTATGGGAGGCTATATTAGCAGGGGAACGAGAGCCTCAGCCTTAGTCACGAGCAACGTTTACTCAAGGAGTGGCCTGGGGGATTTCGCAGTGAGTTGTAACTGAGTTTCCTAGTGTGTTTGTCTTAACTGTCGAATAAAGCAGTTTTTGCCGTTCAGACCAACAACAAATGCCGGCAGCTTGCTTTGAACTGCCTTCGTGTGAAGTGTGCTAATTGACCAACTCTTAACGACCTCGTTAAGTGGATTCTTGGGAGCTGAGAGGGGCTAGACATAACAGATTGCTCGTGACTCAGCACAAAAACCAGAAAGGACGAACATTAGTCCGAGCTTTCAGTGACATCATGGAACAACTCCTTGCAGATAACCCGGCTCTGTACCAATTAGTTCAAACTCTCCAGCAACAAATTGGACATTTGCAACAGCAGCTTCAAGCTGCAGGAGCACAGGCTCCAGCCCCCCCCTCCCAGACAAAGCAGATGTTATTTAGCCTTGCCTGATAAGTTCACTGGAGAACGTAGTAAATTTCCAGCTTTTTTGAACCAATGTAAAATATTCATTGCCTCAACTCCAGCAGATTTTCAGCTGGATGAAACGAAGGTAGCGTTCATTTTAAGTTTACTCTCTGGCCCAGCTGCTGATTGGTCGTCTCCTCTGATAGACGGACAAGATCCTGTCCTGCGCAATTATGCAGGATTTTGCCAGCTGATGGAAAGAGAATTTGCTGCCCCCCTTCGTAGGCAAAATGCCACCCGGCAGATACGAGAGCTACGTCAAGGATCGCGCTGCGTAGCGGAATATATATCAGAGTTTCGCCGCCTAGCTCAAGAAATTAAGTGGAATGATGAGGCTCTCATGGAAATCTTTCTAGATGGGCTGTCTTCCCAGATCCTGAATGGATTGAAAGTTACTGTAATACCCACAACCCTGGATGCATTATACCAACATTGTTTGGCTCTTGAAGCGCAAACGCAAGCCATGGATGCCCGCTTGGTCAAACAGATGGTTCCAGTCACCGGAAGTGCCAAGCCAGTTCCTGCACCACGCAGAGGATTCCAGACCCTACCTATCACTCCACCTATCCCGGCACCCAGACGTATTTTCCAACCATTGCCGGCTTACACTGAGAGGCGTCTTGTACCCATGGCCACAGATGAGCCCATGGCTCTTGGTGCAGCCAGATCTCGCTTGACCGAGGCTGAGAAGGCAAGACGGAGAGCTGAGGGATTGTGCCTGTACTGTGGAGAGATGGGTCACTTCGTCATGGCCTGCCCCCAGAAAAGACGTGGTACGGCAGGTCCTACTCCTGTTCCAGCTCGGCCTCCCACTCAGCAGTTTCATGCCACCTTGCCGGGAAACGGCCAGAGCCCGGCCTAATGGAAACATTGGGTCGGGCAGGCGCCAAACCCAGTCCCAGTTCCGCAGATGAAGACCCCGGTCCTCCGAGACATCTGATCCTAGCAACCAATATACTTCTGGGAAATCATGCACAGGGCATTCCGGCACACGCCTTGTTGGATTCTGGAGCCACCACTAATTTCATGGATGAAGCTTTCGCTCGTCAGCATGCCATACCTTTGTGCTCCGTAAAGCCGCCTATGTTGGTTGAGACAATCGATGGTCGTGAGTTGTTGTCTGGACCGATCAAGTTCATGACCCAGCCCATACGCCTGGTCATAGGACAACATGAAGAAGCCATCCAATTATATATTACCAAGGGACTTCATTTCCCCGTAGTTCTCGGCCTAGCCTGGTTGAGAACCCATGATCCTTGTGTGGTGTGGTCCCAGAACTTTGTTTCATTTCCCAGTTTGCAATGCGTAGACCACGTACGCCAAGTTTGCGCAGCCCAGCTACCATCCCACCCTGACATCACCTTGCCGGCCGACCTAGCGGACTTTGCAGATATATTCAGTGAGAAAGAGGCAGACCAATTGCCTCCGCATAGACCATATGACTGTGCCATTGATTTGCTGCCAAATGCCAAACTTCCAGGGGGACGCCTTTACTCCATGTCCGAACCCGAGTTGGCCGCATTAAAAGACTTTGTGGACAAAAACCTGGCCAGGGGTTTCATTCGTCCCTCTTCCTCGCCTTTGTCAGCTCCTGTGTTATTCGTGAAGAAGAAAATCGGAGATTTACGCCTATGCTGTGACTATCGCAAGCTCAATGCCATCACGGTGCGCAACCGGTACCCTCTGCCTTTGATTCCTGATCTCATGGACCGTCTCCGATCAGCGACCATCTTCACCAAGATAGATCTACGGGGTGCTTACAATCTGGTTCGCATCCGAGAGGGGGACGAGTGGAAGACCGCGTTTGGGACCAGGTACGGTCATTTTGAATATACAGTCATGCCCTTTGGACTCACCAATGCTCCGGCCGTCTTTCAACATTTCATGAATGACATCTTCCGGGATTTATTGGATCAATTTGTGGTGGTTTACCTCGATGACATCCTGATTTACTCCCCGTCACGAGCAACTCATCTTCAGCATCTCCGGCGAGTTTTGCAACGCTTACGAAAGCATCACCTTTATGCCAAGTTAGAGAAATGTCAATTCTATCAAACCACCATTGAGTTTCTGGGACATGTGATCTCTCCACAAGGCATCGCCATGGATCCTGGCAAGGTTGAAGCCTTGCAAACCTGGCAACCCCCATGCAAAGCAAAAGATGTCCAAAGACTTTTTGGATTTGCGAACTATTACCGGATATTCATTCCGAGATTTTCTGCCTTGACTGCGCCCCTTACTCGACTGTTACGGAAAGGCATTAAGTTCCAGTGGGGCGATGCCGAACAACAGGCGTTTCAGACCCTCAAAAAGGCTTTTGTTCAGGAACCCATTCTCAAGTATCCAGATCCTTGTCGTCCCTTTGTAGTGGAGGCCGACGCCTCCGATGTGGCGGTAGGGGCCGTGCTACTTCAAACACGCCAAGATGGCGGCCCCCTGTTCCCGTGTGCTTATTACTCCAGGAGATTGAGTCCCTCCGAACGCCATTATACCATTTGGGAAAAGGAACTATTGGCCATCAAGACTGCTTTTGAGACCTGGAGACATCACCTGGAAGGAGCTCGCTACCAAGTTGAAGTTCGGACTGACCATAAAAACTTGGAATTTCTGCAATCTGCCAGGAAATTGAATCAACGTCAGATCCGTTGGTCTTTGTTCTTCGCTCGATTCAACTTCAAAGTCACCTACATTCCGAAAGGGTACAACAAAAGAGCAGATGCCTTGTCCCGTAAACCTGAGTATCTACAGCTCAAGGACCCCTTACCGCTTCGAACCATTCTGCCTATCGAATCGATCGCAGCCGTTCACGATCCGGTAGATCTACGACGACAGATTCGGGAAGCGCAACAACTAGAGGACTTTGCGATACGGAAGAAACAAGAGGTGGGTCCCGACTCACCTTGGACCTTGTCTGAGGGACTATTACGCTTCCGCAACCTGTTATATGTTCCAGCAGGCCCACTCTGTGGTCTCATCCTGACTCAATGCCATGATAACCCTGCGGCAGGTCATTTTGGTTTCTTTAAGACTCTCCACTTAGTGTCTCGGACTTTTTGGTGGCCCAGACTTCGCCATGATGTTCAGTCTTATGTAAATTCCTGTGTACGATGCCGTCAGGCAAAACATGCCACAGGAGCCCCTCCGGGATTATTACAGCCTTTGCCCACGCCGGAGAGACCCTGGGGAGCTATTTCCATGGACTTCTTGACTTGTCTACCTGTTTCTGCCGGCTACACCGTTGTCTTTGTAGTGGTGGACATGCTGACCAAAATGGCACATTTCATTCCTTGCCGAAGAATACCGACAGCCAAGGTCACTGCTCAGCTGTTCATTCAACATATCTTTCGGCTACACGGTTTGCCTGACAAAATAGTGTCCGACCGAGGAACCCAGTTCACCTCGGAGTTCTGGAGAGAACTCATGTCTGCGCTTCAAGTCCAAGTTAATCTAGCCTCCACGCATCACCCAGAGACTGATGGGGGTACAGAGAAAGTGATTGGCATCCTGGAGCAGTATTTGCGTTGTTTCATCAACGACCAACAGAACGATTGGTCCAAATATCTCTCCCTGGCCGAATTCGCTTTCAACAACTCTCAGCACACTTCCACTCAGACCACTCCGTTTTTTGCCAACTACGGCTATCATCCCAGATTTTTCCCGCTCACGCTCCTCGATTCTCCCGTTCCAGTTGCAGAAGACTATTTAACCAAACTCCAGTCAGTCCAAGAGATGGTTAAGCACCATTTGACTAAGGCCAAGGAAGACTACAAGAGGGTGGCAGACCGCTCGCGTCGTGACACGCCGCCGTTAGCTGTTGGAGATCGGGTTTGGCTCTCCACCAAGTACTTGTTTCCAGGGAGAATTCACCGCAAGCTTGATCAACGTTTCATGGGTCCTTTTCCTGTGGAGACGGTCATCAATCCGGTGACCTATCGTTTGGCTTTGCCTAGGTCTCTTCGTGTACATCCCGTGTTTCATCGCTCTTTGCTTGTTCCTGTCAACCCTGATTCTCCGCTTCGACCTCCTGATCCGGGCCCGAAAGCTCGCCGTGCTCATGTTCCTGTTTCCCGGTTGGAGGTGTCCGGCATCCGCGATTCCCGATGGCTCGATGACCGCTTCCAATATTTGGTGGATTGGACCGGGGGTGGGCCAGCCGCTGGCACTTGGGTAGATGCTCAGGATATTGAGGCTCCTGAGTTAATTTGGGATTTTCATACCGCGTTTCCCTCCAAACCGCATCCCATGTGACGGACCCCGGAGGAGGGGCCTGCGGGGGGGATAGTGTTGTGAGTGTCTCCGGCCAGGCTGGATACTTCTCAGATGATGACGCAGCACAGGCAGGCCCTTCTGGGTGTTTTCCCCTCCCGGCAGCCGAGCTAGATAACGAGGAACTTGGTATACATGCTGAGTCAGACTCTCAGGGGGATGACTCAGATGTGGAACAGGAAGCTAGCTGGATTGATCCACGATTCAGACGGTCTGATAGGCGAAGGGGTCAGTTGGGTGGAAGAAGGAAGTGACGTATGGGAGGCTATATTAGCAGGGGAACGAGAGCCTCAGCCTTAGTCACGAGCAACGTTTACTCAAGGAGTGGCCTGGGGGATTTCGCAGTGAGTTGTAACTGAGTTTCCTAGTGTGTTTGTCTTAACTGTCGAATAAAGCACTTTTTGCCGTTCAGACCAACAACAAATGCCGACAGCTTGCTTTGAACTGCCTTCGTGTGAAGTGTGCTAATTGACCAACTCTTAACGACCTCGTTAAGTGGATTCTTGGGAGCTGAGAGGGGCTAGACATAACAGGTATACTATCTCCAAATCATTTTGCAAAACCACTAATTACGTTACTTCATGAAAAATTGCAATAATGCTTGTCTGGCATCACATTCTTAACAAACCCATTCTGGCTTGTTACAGCTGCCCATCATTTCTGTTTCTCCAAAAGCATTAGTGGAAACAGAAGTTTATTTTAATTAAGTAACTTGTGAAATTCTCAGTCTTTTAAAAGAATAAAATCAGGAAATGGACCCAGAAGAACCAAGAGGGGTCACAGGAACCTTCAAACGCCCAGAGTGCCACACTCAGGACCAGCTTTCAGACTGAGCAGCTGACATATTCTTAAGTTAAAGGAATTCATTACCAGTTTTTTTCAAACATTTGTGTCTAACTCATTGTCGCCATCCACGGGGACCTGAACTTCCATGTCTGTCGAATCTGGTTCAGAATTTGGAGAATCATCAGGGAAATCAGACAGATCCTCTGTGATTCTTTGATTTTCAAAGGCTACAAACCGACTTGCAAAACAAATGGCTCTTTTAGAGGGAAACCATAGCTTAGTTGTCCTGTTTGAAATGTCCTAATTTCCCTGTAAGACTGGCAGCGATGCAGAAGACAATCGCTGAATCTGAGAAGGATGCCAATCAAAACATATCCAGTTAGTTCTCCTAATTTTTAAAGTGTGCCTAATGAATTGCTGTACTTTCATAGAATTTAGGACTAGGGGAGATAGCAATGCAACAATAAATTAAGAGGCAAAAGCCTAACTGCAGCTCATGTCATCAGAGGCAGAGAGTGGGGGGACTGATGTATGATTGAAACTGACATTTTAAATTTATAAATGAGGAGGGAAGGGAAGTTGAGTAAAACAGATTACTTAGAGATGCAGATTGCACAAGAGACACATTACAAGTTAACAATTGTATATGTTAGAAACCCACCGTATGTATCACTGAGCAAGAGTTGGGTAATGAGCTTCACATTATCTTTTTATTATTAAATTCATTCATTATTAAACTTAATCACTGCCCATCTCGCCGTTTGAGGCAACACTGAGCGACTTCCCTTGACCTAATGTCCATAGCAACACTGAAAATACCCATTTTTTCCCTTATCAACAATGAAACCTTTTCAACTGTACATGTTTTTCCTCATGTTAGGTAGCAAAACAGAGAGGTTTGTCTCTCTTCTGCCTGACAGTGTGGCCAAATGGCAGCCGCTTCCCCAAGACCACCGCATGGCCCAAGGAGGAAGCCAGGGCCCACTGAAAATAACGGCTGCTTCCAGGAGTCCCAAGGGCCAGGGATGCACGCCCTCCCCTCCTTCCCCAACACGAGGATCAGAAATCTTAGAAAGAAAGAGGAGAGTGTGAGGCGTGCAGGGACCCAGTGGGAGGGAGAAAAAGCCTGTGGAGACCCTGGGGTGGGAAAGAACTGGGCAGCACAAGGGTTGGGAAACAGAGCACAGGGTGGGGGAGGCCTAGAGATGCCTACAACAGGCAAACCTGGGCCTGCACTAGGCCTCCAAGAGATTTCCCCAACCCTGAGGTAGACAGTGTTCCACTTAGTGACTGACACATTCAATTAATGGCTGCATCAGAGAGATCAGGGTAGTTTAGGAAAGAAGTCTCACTTAACGGCCATTGCAACATGCAACCATAATTGCAAGGCCCATGAAAGTTATATCTTGAGTACCTTTTCTACGCTGGCTGAGGAATTTTGGGCCTCAAAATATGGAGGAAGCTAAGGTAAAAGACGTGAAACTCCACATGTGGGAATTATATAATCAACATACAAAACTACCACCCAGAAGCCTTTTTGAGAAAATCCACAACTTCTACAAAAGGAAATATCCAGTAGCTGCTGCTGCTAACCAGAAATTGGCAGTTAGCCCTCTTCCATTTTCCTTTTCTCTCCACCTACAAGTTTAGTCCTGAGACATGTTTGAGTAAAAACATTCAGACTACAAGTCAAATAGTCAATGTCTCAACTACAGTTTAAATGGGAGATCACAAATGAATTTCAAGCCTTTTCTAAATTCTTCAACTTTTGCCTCATGTGGATTTCCTCGTGTGCAATAAGGGAAGATTTATGACTTAAGTAACGTCCAGGCTGGACATTTGAAGGATTTCTCCCCTGTGTGTCACCAGCTGGGAATTCTGACTGAAACCTTTCCCACAATCAGGACATTCAAAGGGTTTCTCTCCTGTGTGAGTCCTCTGGTGTCTCAGCAGGCTGGATTTCTGACTGAAACCTTTCCCACAATCAGGACATTCAAAGGGTTTCTCTCCTGTGTGAGTACTCTGATGTCTCACCAGGTTGGAATAGGAACTGAAACTTTTCCCACAATCAGGACATTCAAACGGTTTCTCTCCTGTGTGAGTCCTCTGGTGTGTCACCAGGTGGGAATTCTCACTGAAACTTTTCCCACAATCAGGACATTCAAAGGGTTTCTCTCCTGTGTGAGTCCTCTGGTGTGTCACCAGGTTGGAATAGCGACTGAAACTTTTTCCACAAGGACATTCAAAGGGTTTCTCTCCTGTGTGAGTCCTCTGGTGTCTCACTAGGTGGGAATTCTCACTGAAACCTTTCCCACAATCAGGACATTCAAACGGTTTCTCTCCTGTGTGAATCCTCTGATGTATCACCAGCTGGGAATTCCAACTGAAACATTTCCCACAATCAGTACATTCAAACTGTTTCTCTCCTGTGTGAGTCCTCTGGTGTGTCACCAGGTTGGAATTCTGACTGAAACCTTTCCCACAATCAGGACATTCAAAGGGTTTCTCTCCTGTGTGAGTCCTCTGGTGTCTCACTAGGTTGGAATTCTGACTGAAATCTTTCCCACAATAAGAACATTCAAAAGGTTTCTCCCCTGTGTGAGTCCTCTGGTGCATCACTAGCTTGGATTTCTGACTGAAACCTTTCCCACAATCAGGACATTCAAAGGGTTCCTCTCTTGTGTGAGTCCCCCCTGGTGTGTCACCAGATTGTAATTTTGGCTGTAACATTTCCCACAATCAGGATATTCAAAGGGTTTCTCTCCTGTGAGAGTACTACGGGAATTTTTAATGAAACTTTGACACAATCAGTAGAGTCATAGGTTTTCTCCCTGCTGTGAGTCCTCTGATGTATCACCACGTTGCCATGCTCACTAAAGCATTTACTGCACTAGGGGTGCTTTTATGGCTTTTCTCTTGTGTGGGTCCTTCCATGAACCACAAGGGAGCTGTTCTGACTAAAGCTTTTGCCACAATCAGATGATTTGTATGGCTTTTCTCCTGTGTAGCTCCTCTTGTGCATAATCAGTTGTGATTTGCAATCTGTGCTTTTCCAAGAATAAACACAAGTACGGAGATTTTCCATAGCTGATATTCTTGAAGAAGTCAAAAATATGGAGTATCCCTTGTTTAGTGATGCTTTCATTCAATCCAATTTCTTCCTCCCAGGGCGAGGCCTGCATGGCTCTCTGCTCTATGTGACTTTGGTACTCACCTTTCCCTCCAACTGACTTCCAGATATTTCCTTCTTTTACTGACTGAAAAATAATCTTCCTTCACTTTTCCTGTAATGTATCCTTGAGTTCTGAATAATCTACTTATTCCAGTTTGAAATCTTTCTTGATTTTCTCTTTTTTTCTAAGAGCTGCTGGAGGAGAAGGAGAATTGTGTGGTTTTCTGAAGGAAAGGGAAAATATTTTGATTTCTGGCTCAGTTTGCTTTCCTTCTCAATGTTGCTTGTTATTCTTAGCTGTCCAGAGGGCTCTTCTTCCCATCCTCTTTTCTATAAGATTTAAGGAAAAGTGTAACTTTAATTTTGATAAAATGGTGAGGGGTGTGAAAAAAGAAAAAAAGTATACATTACAATGAAAAAGCAAACATTCCACAATGATAGAATAATCTCTAACATTGTTTATGATTCATCTGATACGTGGAAGACTACCGACATCCATGTTCAAATATTCATTCAATCAAATTCAGTTCTTAAATTTGGGTAAACTTTCTTGTTGACTTTAGTCAATCATAAATCCTTAGCAATACAAAGGGTTATCATCAAATACATCTGGAAGTGATGGGGATAGATTATATAATTCCAGATATATGCAGGCAGAGAGAAATATAGACACACACCTACAAATGTGTATATGGAGAAAATCTATGTCTTTCAAGACTGGAAAAATGTCTCAAAATAGTTTACAGTCAAAGCTTTTGAGCTAATTTTAGAGATATGGCGGCTTTAACTGATGGATAACAGAATAACAGAGTCGGAAGGGACCTTGAAGGAAGAAGGAAGAATGGTGGAAATGATGATAAATAAAAAAGATATTGATAATAGCAATATATGCACCAAACAATAAACACAGGAAAATATTGGAAATGGAATATCAAAATATTTGTTTAGTAGGAGGCTTTAACGCAATTGTGAATGAAAAATTAGATTACAAAAGTAGTAAAATAGGAAAAAAAGGAAGAACGAGGAAGAAAGAGATTAAATTGAAAGATAAAAAGGACAAGTATAGAAAGTGGAAAGAGGGGCACATAACGAAGTCAGAATATCAACAAACAGCCCGAGCCTGCAAAGATGAAGTGAGGAAAGCTAAGGCTCATAATGAACTAAGGCTTGCGACCAAAGTCAAAAATAACAAAAAAAGCTTCTTTCAACATGTAAAAAACAAGAAAAAAAGTGAAGGAAATGATTGGTCCATTAGTGGGTGAAAATGACAAGAAGGTGACAAGCAATAGGGAGAAAGCAGAACTATTTAACTCGTTTTTTGCATCTGTCTTTACACAAAGGGAAAAAACAGAGCAACCTATCAACAATAGTGCCATAAAAACAGTATAGAAAGACAAGTTAAGTTAGGCAAGAAATTGGTGAGAATTCTAGGACAGTGATGGCGAACCTTTTAGAGACCGAGTGCCCAAACTGCAACCCAAAACCCAATTATTTATTACTGGGTGCCAGGTGGGCGTGGCCCACTGGATGAGCATGACTGTGGTGGTCATGGCAGACTGGATGGGTGTGGCCAGGTGGGCGTGATCACCTCAATGTTGTTCGTGGGGAGGCCGGGCAGGGTTGGGGGAGATCCAGGGGGTATTGGCAGGTGGGGCGCTGGGCAAGAGGCTCATCCTGCTGGGTGAGGCGAGACAAGGGGCGGGAGTGCCATTATCACAGGGCAAGATGAGGCAGGGGCTGGGGTGGCTGCTGCCTGACACCATCAGCCCCTGCACACAGAGCCCAGCGAGCACGTGAGTGCTGGGATGCATCCAGCCATATGGGATTTCGATGAGTTAGCCGGCGGCAGGTTGAAGCGGGACGGTTGCCATCTCCAGGGCATGGAACGCATGCCCACAGAGAGGGCTCTGAGTGCCGCCTCTGGCACGTGTACCATAAGTTCGCCACCACTGTTCTAGGATGTCTGGCTCAAAGTCAGTGACCACCCCATCATGGTTATCAGGGACGCTAAGCTTGTTCTTCTATAGTTCTTCTGTGTAATTTTGCCACCTCTTTTTAATCTCTTCTGCCTCTGTTAGGTCCCTGCCATTTTGGTCCTTTATCATGCCCATCTTTGCATGAAACGTTCATATCTCCAATTTTCTTGAAGAGATCTCTGGTTCTCCCTATTCTATTGTTCTCTTCTATTTCTTTGCACTATTCATTTAAGAGGGCAGTCTTATCTCTTCTAGCTATTCTCTGGAATTCTGCATTCAACTGGGTGTATCTTTCTCTTTCTCCCTTGGCTTTCACTTCCCTTCTTTCCTCAGCTATTTGCAAAGCTTCCTCAGACAGCCATTTTGCTTTCTTGCATTTCTTTTTCTTTGGGATGGTTTTAGTTGCTACCTCTTGTACAATGTTGCAAACCTCCATCCATAGTTCTTCAGGGACTCTATCAGACCTAATTACGTAAATCTATTTGTCACCTCTACTGCACTGTATATTTTACTGTATATTCATCAGGGATATGATTTAGTTCATACCGGAGTGGCCTAGTGTTTTTGCCTACTTTCTTCAATTTAAGCCTAAATTTTGCATTGAGAAGCTCATGATCTGAACCACAGTCAGCTCCTGGTCTTATTTTTACTGACTGTATAGAGCTTGTCTATCTTTGGCTGCAGAGCACATATTCAATCTGATTTCTGTGTTGACCGTCTGGTAATGTCCATTTGTAGAACTGTCTCTTGGGTTGTTGGAAAAGAATGGTTGCTGTGACCATCGTCTTCTCTTGACAAAATTCTATCATCCTGTTCCCTGCTTCATTTTGTACTCCAAGGCCAAACTTGCCTGTTATTCCATTTATCTTTTGGCTTCCTACTTTAGCATTTCAATCCCCCATGATGATAAGGACATCATTTTTTGGTGTTAATTCTATAAGGTGCTGTACGTCTTCATAGAACTGGTCAATTTCATCCTCTTCAGCACTAGTGGTTGTTCGCTGATTCCTAAAATGTCGATGTTCAGTCTTGTCATCTCATTTGACCACGTCCAGTTTGCCTTGATTCATGGATCTTACATTCCAGATTCCTGTGGAGAAAAGATCTTTAGAGCATCAGACTTTCCTATCACCACCAGATGCATCCACAGTTGAGTGTCCTTTCGGCTTTGGCCCAGTCGCTTCACTCTTTCTGGCGCTACTAGTACTAGCCCTCTGCCCTTCCCCAGTAGCATATTGGACACCTTCCGACCTGAGGGGCTCATCTTCCAGCGTCGTATCTTTTTGCCTTTTGGTACTGTCCATGGGAGTAGGTTGCTATTTCCTTCCCCAGTGGATCACATTTTGTCAGAACTCTCTGCTATGACCTGTCCGTCTTGGGTGGCCCTGCATGGCATAGCTCATAGCTTCATTGAATTGAGGAAGCCCCTTTGCCACAACAAGACAGTAATCCATGAAAGGGCTCCCCGAAATTAAGAACTAATATACATCTGGTATTTTTTTTAATAAACTTTATTAAATATATACAAACTTTAAAAGTACAAATGTACAAAACATAAAACAAAGACATAAAGTATAGATTAATTATAGTTGTATCTTAAGTTGGTATCTATAGTTATGTACAAACAACATTTAACAGTAATGTCAACTATTTAGTTGATTCTTATTTATGTGCAGTCTATACAAGGTATAAAGTAATTGTGTCTTATAAACTGAATAAATATACATAGTTAATATATATATATATATATATAGATATATACAATTTAACAGATATACACATCATATATTTATTCTGTCTTTAATTATCTAAGGGAGATTATCACATATTTCGATTTAGGTGATATATCATAATTTTCGGAATTCTTATCAAAATATATCGATAGAGTTTTTAAATATATTTAGGTCAGAGGATGAGTAAGATTGTCATCTATATGCTATTTATTAGTATTGCATTTTATTTATATTTTTAGGGTTCCAAATATTTTTTTGCTTCTAGCCATTCGTACCATTTATCCCAGGTCTTATAAAATAATGTGTCTTCTTTGTTCTGTATTTTGAGATTTAGCTTGTTCATCTCGGCTACTTCGTTTATTTTGTTGATCAAATTCAGAGTTGATGGGGTTTTTTCAAGTTTCCAGTTTTGGGCATAAACTAGTCTGGCAGCTGTAATTATATGTATTGTTAAATATCTATCTTCTTTAGTAGTCTTATATCTTATTATTCCTAATAGAAATAGTTCGGGATTCATTGGGATTGTTTGGGTAGTAATTTGTTCGAGGTATTTTTTAATTTTTTTCCAAAAATTTTTGGCCGATGTGCAAGTCCACCAAAGGTGGTAGTATGTCCCAATTTTGACTTTACACTTCCAGCACTTGGGGGATGCATTGGGAAACATTTTTTCCAGTCGGTCTGGGGGGAGATGCCAGCGATAAAACATTTTAAGTATATTCTCTTTGTAGGCGGATGAGATGGTAAGTTTATAGTTAATGTTCCAGATTTTTTCCCATTCTGCCAAATAAATTGTGTTTCCTATATTTTTTGCCCATGCAAGCATATTACCTTTAACTTCTTCTTCACACATTTCATCGTATAATAAAACTTTATATAGTTTAGAAATAAGTTTTTGGTCCGCTCCTAATAATATTTTATCTAAATTGTTCATTTTTTGAAATCCATACTTTTGGTCTTCCATATATTTTGAATTAATTTGAAAATATTGCATCCAGTCTAAAATAATTCCTTTTTCTTTTAAAATTTGAGTTGAAATTAATTGATTATCTTCTGTTAGGATTTGGTGATATGTCATTATTGTATTGGGGTTTAATAAATTAGGATATGTTATGGATTCATTTGGCGAGAGCCATCTTGGTAATTTAATATAAAATTGTCTTTTAATTTGGAACCAAATTTCTAATAAATTTTTCCTTATGTAGTGTTGTTTAAATTGTATATATGATTTATTTTTGGTGCCAAATAAAAAAGAGTGCCAGCCGAATTCAAGATTAAAACCTTCTAAAGTTAGTATTCTCCTGTTTTTAAGTTGTATCCAATCTTTGATCCAGACAAGTGCAGCTGCTGTATAATATAATTTCCAATTTGGAAGCCCCATTCCACCTCTTGATTTGTGATCTTGTAGGTGTTTGAGCTTAATTCTTGCTTTCTTTTTAGCCCATATAAATTTATGTATTGTTTTGTTTAATTTATCAAAAAAAATTTTATTTAGTTTAATTGGAGCTGTTTGAAATAAGTACAGTATCTTTGGGAGGACATTCATTTTTATTATTGCAATTTTCCCTAATAATGATATCTGGAGTTTGGACCATTTGTCTAAATCTGCACTTATCTTTTGTATTACTACGTCGTGGTTATCTTTTTTAATCTTACTACATTTGGCCGAAAGTATTAGTCCCAGATATTTGGCTTTCTTTACTGTTTTTATTTCTAAAATATTTTCTAATTCTTGATTTAGATTAGAGTTCATATTTTTAGTTATTATTTTAGTTTTGTTTTTATTAATTTTTAAACCCGCCACTTGACCGAATTTTTCAATTTCCTCTAATAAAATTAAAGCTGATTCTAAGGGGTCCTCAATTATAAAAGCCATATCATCTGCATATGCTTGTAGTTTATATTCTTCTTTTCTTATCTTTAGTCCTTTGATTTCCTCCTTTCTCCTTATATTTATTAGCAAAACTTCTAAAGCGAGGATAAATATCAATGGAGCTAGGGGACAACCTTGTCGGACTCCTTTTTCTATTTTAATTTTATTTGTTAATTCTAAATTTATAATGATTTTGGCAAATTGTTGATTATATATTTCTTTAATTAGATTTATAAATTTATTTCCAAATTCCATTTTATTTAGTTGTGTGGTAAAAAAGGGCCAGTTTATCTTATCGAAGGCTTTTTCTGCATCTACCAAAATAAATGCAACCTGTTTTTCAATATGTATATCATAATATTCTATTGCATTTAGTATTGTTCTTATATTGCTTCTAATATGTCTATTGGGTAAAAAACCATTCTGATCAGGGTGGATGAATGTATTCAGTATTCTTTTGAATCTCGCTGCCATAATTGCTGCAAATATTTTATAATCTGTATTTAAAAGTGAAATTGGGCGGTAATTTTGAATTTGGTGTTTGTTAATTAAATCTTTAGGTATTAAGCTAATGTATGCATCTTTCCATGATTCTGGTATTTTACTTTTGTCTAAAATATAATTAAATAGTTCCAGAATCAATGGTGCTAAAAGGTCTATTAAAGTTTTATATAATTCTGATGGGATACCATCTGGACCTGGGGATTTATTATTTTTTTGGGCCTGTATCACGTTTTTTAGCTCTTCCAGAGTTATTTTTTTATTTAGCATTGCTCTTTCTTTTTCTGTAACTTTTGGCAGGTCAGTTTGTTCTAAGTATTCGTCAATTTTTCTTTGTTCAATTTCTTCTTTTTTATATAAGTTTGAATAAAATCTATTACTATATCTTTCTTTTTTTGAGCATTATTTTGTCTTTCACCTTTATGGTCTGTTAAAGTTTCTATATTTCTTTCTATCTTTTGTTTTGCTGTTTTATGTGCCAACCATCTACCCGGTTTGTTTGCATGTTCAAAAAAATTTTGTTTTGTGGCTTTTAAATTTTTTATCATTTCATTTTGTGTAATAAGATTTATTTTATGTTTGTTAGTGTTTAATTCTTCTAACATTTTGACATTTGAGGGGTCTCTGTGTAGTTGTTTTTCTAAACTATTTATTTTCTCTGTTAGTTCTTCTATATTTTTCCGTTTTGTTTTGTTTAGAAAGGATAGGTATGAAATTGAGAGCCCTCGTATATAGGCTTTCATGGTATCCCATAAATTTAGTATTGTTGTATCTCCATTATTATTTATCTCTAAAAAGGATTTAAGTTCTTTTTGTATCATTGTGATATAGTCTTTTTCTTTAATTATCGTCTGATTGAGTGTCCATCTTTTATTAATATTTTTTGTTTGTTGTTTCCATTTTATCAATAATGGATTGTGGTCAGCCCATATGTTTGGTAATATTTCTGACTCCGTTATTGTTTTCATGAGTTCTGGATTGGCCCAAGCCATGTCTATTCTTGACCACGATTTAAATGGGTGTGAATAATAGGTGTAGTATATATTGTCTAAATGTAGGGCTCTCCAAGTATCTTTTAATTGAAATTCTTCTACCATCTGCATAAAGGGAGGAGGTAATGTTCTTCTTATTATTTTTTTTGCCCTGTTCACACTTTTATAGTCTTTTTTCCTGTCTACTATTGCATTATAATCACCAATAATTATTAATTTTAAGATTTCTATTTCTTGAAGTTGTTTATAAAGCTTCGTATAAAATTTAGTTTGTTGTGTACTTGGAGCATAAATTGCAGCTATTGTTATGGGATTGTTTCCCTGATCAATTTGAACGATTAGAATTCTGCCTTCTTCATCTGCATAGATCAATTTTGGATTTAACCATGGTTTGATGTATAGCACAATTCCACATTTTTTGACCTGGGCTAAAGATACGAATGATTCTCCTAATTTTAAACATTCCAATAATTGTTGTTGATTCTTTTTAACGTGTGTTTCCTGTAGACATATAATTTCTAAGTTTTGTTTAATCAAATTATAAAATATTTTATTTCTTTTCTTGGATGCATTTAATCCATTAATATTTATAGATAGAAATCTTATTTCATCCTCTGCCTTTTGTGATTGTTTAAATTGTCTATCTTCTTCCCTTTGGACCTGCTTGCGATCTTGTAGTTGCCCCTTCTCTTTCCTCGTTACCATATTTATTTTTCAGTTTTGAATCAAGTAGGTTATCCTCAGAGCTTAATTCTTCTTTATTGTTTCGTTCTCTCCTTATTTTCCTTACGTTCTAATTCCTCTATTTCCTTAATATTTTGATCATAGAAATCTCTAGCTTCCTCTACATTATTTATTTTATGTTTCTTATCGAATAGGGTAATTAATAGACCCTCTGGTATCAACCATCTAAATGGAATCCTGTGATTATTTAATTTGGAAGATAGAAATTGGAAGGGTCTTCTTCTTTCTCTAATGCATCTTGGAATTTGTTTAAGGATTGTAATATCTCTTCCTTTGTATGTATAGGTGTTTTTCCTAGCTATATTATATATTTCTTCTCTTGTGGTTTTCTTAGTGAAACGTACATGAACCTCTTTTGGAAAGTTATTTCGGTGGGCGTAACTGGTGTATACCCGATATATTTCATCCAATTCCTTAATTGCTTTTTGTGGTGTGATATCCAAGATGCCTGCTATGATCTCTGCCATCATCTGAGGGAGATTTTCATCTTTAATTTCTTGTACATTTTGGAATCTCAGAAAAAAGGCAGCTTTTTCTAATTCAAGGTTTAATAAGGCATCCTGCATATCTTTAGTAGTTGTTGTCATGTAAGTCTCTGTTTCATCAATTCTTGCCTCAATTTTTTCATTTTTTTCTTCTATGTTTTTTATTCTTTGATCATTTTTTATTAAATTCTCTTGAAATTGCTCTATCTTTCCATCAATCTTGCTCACTCTGTCGTCTACTTTTTTAATATCTTCCCTCATCGTTTCCATATTTCCAGTCATTTTTTCATAATTTCGATCTATCGATTCCTGAAGTTTAATCATCATTTCTTGTAGGGATATTAATGTTATTGGAGGAGTCTGAGAGTCTATCTGTTTTTCAGGTAGCATACTTTCTATATTTTTGGTAGTTTGTGGAGTTGTAGATTGTGGTGTTACTGTAGTTTTTTTTGTAATTTTGGATTGATACATAGTTGTTGTCTTAATAATCTTTTGAATAGTTTCCCAATTGACCATATATATCTCTAATACAATAATTAATTTATCTAGATTTCCATTAAATCAATAATTCAATAATGTAGTAATCAATAAAGTGGTAAGTAATATAGTAAATCAATATTTTACTATATAAATATCTCAATTGTTTAATTGATTTCTTAAAAAAAAGGAAAGAACAATATATATATATATATATATATATATATATATATATATATATATATATATATATATATATATATATATATATATATATATATATATATATATATATATATATATATATATATATATATATATATATATATATATATATATATATATATATATATATATATATATATATATAAAATGAAAGGAAAGAAAGAAAAAAAAAAGAAAGAGAACAATATATCAATATATCTCCCACCACACAGGCTTTGAATTAATTTATCCTCATTATATTATATTATATTATTCTTAAACTCACTCAAATTTATATATGTTGTTGGTTGTTGATTCAATTTTCAGTTTTCCAGATCAATGAAAATAATAATAATAATAATAATAATAATAAAAAAAGGAAGTCAATGTTCAAATGTTGATTCAATATTCAGATATTTCAAATATTAAAGTCCAATAGGGTCAAGAAAGGTCGATACAAAATCAAGTCTTTTTATAGTACAAGTCTATTGTAGGAAAGAATTCAAAAGAATGATTCAATATGTCTGCTCCTTAGCTCTTCCGTTTGTCCTTCTTCCGGTTAAATTTAACTTATCGTTCTCCAGTCTATAATTTTTCAAATTTCCAGTCCTTATTCCGCTTTTCCCCTTTTTTGTCCGGGAACCAAATTTAGATCCACGCCGATACGGATAGATTAGGAGAGTATCTGAGGCCAATTTCAAATCTGTAGTCACTCTTCCGATATTCTCCTTTCTTCCCTCTACCCGTTTTTACTCCTTCAAAGATTTTGGCCGCTATATTGTTTTCTTTTTGGAGTTACTAATTCCAACAGAACGAGAAGAGAATACGAAGGGTTTCACTCACCAGGTTTTCTTTTACCGATTGAGGAGTGTCTCTTTCAAAGTTCTCACCATAAATTCTTCTCCTTCTATAACTAGATGACTGCGCTTCTTTCTTCCATCAGCTGTGTTAACCTGTTAAGTCTTCGGGCCGGCCGGGGCCGGCTTCTTCGGCTCCGGCTCGAGTCGTTTTTCGGCTTTCCCAGGGTTTTAATGTAATTTTTTTGATTTATTCTCTCCCATTCTAAAAGGAGTACATTCCTTATAGCATGGTGTTGAAAATATCAATGTATTTTATTTTTCCCATACCACATTAAAATACCAGAGTGGCTTTCAACAATGGAAGCTTTTGCTTACCCAAATTTAATTAATTATGATAAACTCATCACCTATAAAGATTTGTGGCCTTACTTACAAATTAAAATAAGATATGAGAAAGATTTAAAGACAGTGGGATTTTATAAAGAACAGATAGAATTTGTTCAAATACTCTTGAAAACAGATGAAAACTTGATTAAGAAACTTTATAGATTTCTGCTAAAATGGAAGATGGAAGAACAAGTAAAAGAAACAATGTTAGTTTGGGGGAAAAACTTTGGATATTCTATAGACTTGGAAGACTGGCAAAAATTATGGGATAGAAATATTAAATTAACTAAAGCAGTCTCATATAAAGAAAACATGTATAAAATGTTTTATAGATGGCATACGATACCAGTAAGATTAGCGAAAATGTTTTAAAATACTTCAAATAACTGTTGGAAATGTAAACAAAAGCCAGGTACTTATTATCATATCTGGTGCGTATGTCCCAGTGCAAAGAAATATTGGCTTAAGATTCATGCATGGCTGGAAAAGATGACTAAAATACAGATAGAATTTTGGCCAGAATTGTTTCTGTTAGGAATACTAGGATCTAATTATGGGAAAGAGAATGATTATTTAATATTACATATATTAACAGCTGCGAGAATAGCATTTGCCCAATACTGGAAAAACGAAGATGTACCATCTGATGAGTTACAATTAGGAAAATCCTAGAATGTGCAGAAATGGACAGATTAACACTAGAGATTAAAGAGAAAGAAGACTCAGTCTATTTTAAAATGTGGGAAAACTTTTATCAAAGGTTAGCAAAATGAGTTAATGAAAACTGAAACTTATTAAGATGATTGATATTCTTTTTTGATTAATTGATGTCTTGTAATCTTTGCTATTTTTGTTGACCACAGTTACTTATAACTATATTAACCCTGTTGAATACTTGTACCCGGACGATAGTTTACTTGCTAAAGCGTGGAATGTTATTGGGGGTAACCCCATTGTTGTACCTTTTCTACGCTGGCTGAGAAATTCTGGGCCTCAAAATCTGGAGGAAATCAAGGTAGAAGGTACCCTTTTTCCATTTTCCTTTTCCCTCCACCTACAAATCTAGTCCTGAGACATGTTTGAGTAAAAAAATTCAGACCACAATTCAAATAATCAATTTCTCACCTACAGTTTCAATGGGAGATCACAAATGAATTTCAAGCCTTTTCTAAATTCTTCAACTTTTGCCTCCCCATGTGGATTTCCTCGTGTGCAATAAGGGATGATTTATGAGTGAAGTAACATTCACAGACTGGACATTTGAAAGACTTCTCCCCCATGTGAGTCTTCTGGTGTGTCACCAAATGGGAATTCTCACTGAAACTTTTCCCACAGTCAGGACATTCAAAGGGTTTCTCTCCTGTGTGAGTCCTCTCGTGTCTCACCAGGTTGGAATAGCGACTGAAACTTTTCCCACAGTCAGGACATTCAAAGGGTTTCTCTCCTGTGTGAGTCCTCTCGTGTGTCACCAGGTTGGAATTCTGACTGAAACTTTCCCCACAAATAGGACATTCAAAGGGTTTCTCTCCTGTGTGAGTCCTCTCGTGTGTCATAAGGCTGGAATTCTGACTGAAACTTTCCCCACAAATAGGACATTCAAAGGGTTTCTCTCCTGTGTGAGTCCTCTGGTGTGTCACCAAGTGGGAATTCTGACTGAAACTTTTCCCACATTTAGTACATTCAAAGGATTTCTCTCCTGTGTGAGTCCTCTGGTGTGTCACCAGGTTGGAATTGCTACTGAAACTTTTCCCACATTCAGGACATTCAAAGGGTTTCTCTCCTTTGTGAGTCCTCTCGTGTGTCACCAGGTTGGAATTCTGACTGAAACTTTTCCCACAATAAGGACATTCAAAAGGTTTCTCCCCTGTGTGAGTCCTCTGGTGCATCACTAGCTTGGATTTCTGACTGAAACCTTTCCCACAGATCGAACATTCAAAGGGTTTCTCTCCTGTGTGAGTCCTCTGGTGTGTCACCAGGTTGGAATTCTGACTGAAACTTTTCCCACATTTAGTACATTCAAAGGGTTTCTCTCCTGTGTGAATCCTCTGGTGTTTCATAAGGCTGGAATTCTGACTGAAACTTTCCCCACAGATCGGACATTCAAAGGGTTTCTCTCCTGTGTGAATCCTCTGGTGTGTCACAAAGATGGAATTCTCACTGAAACTTTTCCCACATTCAGGACATTCAAAGGGTTTCTCTCCTATGTGAGTCCTCTGGTGTGTCACCAAGTGGGAATTCTCACTGAAACTTTTCCCACAGATCGGACATTCAAAGGGTTTCTCTCCTGTGTGAGTCCTCTGGTGTGTCACCAGGTTGGAATTCTGACTGAAACTTTTCCCACATTTAGTACATTCAAAGGGCTTCTCTCCTGTGTGAGTCCTCTGGTAAGTCACAAGGCTGGAATTCTGAGTGAAACTTTCCCCACAATCAGGACATTCAAAGGGTTTCTCTCCTGTGTGAGTCCTCTGATGTCTCACCAGGTGGGAATTGTGACTGAATTTTTTCCCACAATCAGGACATTCAAAGGGTTTCTCTCCTGTGTGAGTCCTCTGGTGTCTCACCAAGTGGGAATTGTGACTGAAATTTTTCCCACAATCAGGACATTCAAAGGGTTTCTCTCCTGTGTGAGTCCTCTGGTGTCTCACAAGGCAGGAATTCTCACTGAAACTTTTCCCACAATCAGGACATTCGAAGGGTTTTTCTCCAGTGTGAGTCCTCTGGTGACTCACCAGATGAGAATTTCTATTGAAACTTTTCCCACAATGAGCACATTCAAAGTGTTTCTCTTCTGTGTATGACCTATGGTGCCTCATGACATGGGAATTTCTAATGAAACTTTCGCACAATAGAGTAGTCATACGTTTTCTCTCTGCTGTGAGTCCTCTGATGTATCACCACGTTGCCATGCTCACTAAAGCATTTACTGCACTAGGAGTGCTTTTATGGCTTTTCTCTTGTGTGGGTCCTTCCATGAACCACAAGGGAGCTGTTCTGACTAAAGCTTTTGACACAATCAGATGATTTGTATGGCTTTTCGCCTGTATGGCTCTTCTTATGCATAATCAGTTGTGATTTGCAATCTGTGATTTTCCAACAAGAGACACAAGTACGGAGCTTTTCCACAGCTCATATTCTTGAGGAAGTCAAAACTATGGACAATTCCTTGTTTAGTGGTGTTTTCATTCAATCTGTTTTCTTCCTCACTGGGCGAGGCCTGCATAACTCTGCTCTATTTGACGTTCCTACTCACCTTTTCCTCCAACTGACTTCAAGATATTTCCCTCTTTTACTGAATGAAAAATAATCTCTCTTCACTTTTCATGTAATGTATCCTTGAGTTCCGAATAATCTACTTATTCCAGTTTGAAATCTTTCGTGATTTTCTCTTTTTTTCTAAGAGCTGCTGGAGGAGTGGGAGAATTGTGTGGTTTTCTGAAGGAAACGGAAAATATTTTGATTTCTGGCTCGATTTGCTTTTCTTTTCAATGTTGCCTGTTATTCTTAGCTGTCCTCAGGGTTCATCTTCCCATCCTCTTTTCTATAAGATTTAAAGAAAAGTGTAACTTTAATTTTTATAAAATGGTGAAACGTATGAAAAAAGAAAAAAGTATACATTACAATGAAAAAGCAAACATGCCACAACGATGGAATAATCTCGTACATTGTTTATGATTCATCTGATACATGGAATACTACCCATCCATGTTCAAATATCTATTCAATCAAATTTAGTTGTTGATTTGGGTAAACTTTCTTGTTGACTTCAGTCAATCACAAATCCTTAGCAATACAAAGGGTTATCATCAAATACATCTGGAAGTGATGGGCATAGATTATATAATTGCAGATATATGCCTAGACAGAGAAATATAGACACACACCTACAAATGTATATATGGAGAAAATCTATGTCTTTTAATCTTGGGGAAATGTCCCAAATTAGTTTACAATCAAAGCTTTTCAGCTAATTTTAGAGATGTGGTGGCTTTAACTGATGGATAACAGAATAACAGAGTTGGAAGGGACCTTGAAGGAAGAAGGAAGAATTTTGAGGGTGGAAATGACGATAAATAAAAAAAGATGTTGATAGTAGCAATATATGTACCAAACAATAAACACAAGAAAATATTGGAAATGGAATATCAAAATATTTGTTTAGTAGGAGGCTTTAACGCAATTGTGAATGAAAAATTAGATTACAAAAGTAGTAAAATAGGGAAAAAAGGAAGAAAGAGATTACCTAAGATGTTCGTTAAAATGGCAGAAGAAATCTGCGTATAGAATGTCTGGAGAGAAATGAACCCAAAAAAGACTCGGTATACATTTTATTCAAATAGACACAAATCATGGTCTAGAATTGATATGATATGGATGTCCCCTAAATTAAGAACTAATATACATGAGGTTGAGATAGAACCCAGTATATGAGCTGACCATAATCCGATGAAGCTGAGTTGGACAGGAGTAAAGAAGAAATCAAGATGGACATGGAATCAACTCTTATTAAAAGAGAAAGAATTTCAGAAATAGCACTAAAGGAAATGGAATTCTTTTTCAAAGAAAATAAAAAAGAAGACACTTCACTTCAGTACATATGGAATACAGCCAAAGCATACTTCAGAGGATTAGCTATAACGTATACGGCAGAAAAGAATAAAGAGAAAAAGCAACAGTGTAGAAAGCTAAGGGAAGAGTTTAAAATATTGGAGCTAGAACTTCAAAAAGATGCACAAAAAAGCTCTTAAAAGATAAATGGAGATAATTAAACATAAACTAAACCTAATAGAGTCAGAAGAATTCGCTCAACAAATGAAAAGAGCAAAAGAATTTTTTTCGAAAATGCAAATAAACCGGGAAGATGGATGGCTTATAAATTGAAAAAAGAAAGAGAAAAAAAATTGATAAACAAATTGCAAGATATGAAGGGAGATGTGTAACTCCAAAATGAGGCAATAAAAAATAGTTAAAGAATATTATGAAAAACTATAGACAATAAAAATGATGAAATTCCAGGATGGGGATGGGCTACCTGCAAAGTTCTATAAATGCTTTCAAGATATATTAAGCTCTCCAATGAAGGAAGCTTGTAATGAGGTATTATTAAAGGCTAAATTACCAAATACATGGATGGAAGCAAATATTACCTTAATACCAAAAGACGACTCAGATTTATTACAGATAAAAAAATTATAGATCAATATCACTATTGAATGTGGATTACAAAATTTTTGCTTCAATAATAGCAGAGAGATTGAAAAGATTTTTGATTGAATTTATTCATCCATATCAAAATGGACTTTTACCAAAAAGACAAATAAAACACAACTTAAGGATTATTTTAGATACATTATTAGAATACTATGAAATGCACCCAGGAAAACACATAGCACTAATATTTTTAGATGTTCAAAAAGCATTTGATAATGTAAGCTGGCAATTTATGACACAACAATTAATCTGCATGGATTTTGGAAAAAGGTTTATAAATGAAATTAAGACAATATATCATAAAAACAGCAAAACTAATTGTAAATGGAGACTATCAAGCTATGATAAAGATGCAAAAATGCGAAAAAGATGCAAGAATTACAAAAATGGCAAAATCTTTGGGAAAGAAATTATAAATTGACCATGGAAACTTCTTATAAAGAAAACTAATATAAAATGTTCTATAGATCAGCGGTTCTCAACCTTTTCCTCGGCTCGACCCTGGCCCGAATCGCGCATGCGCGGCGCGACGGGGCGCATGCACGGCACGACGGCCCGCATCGCAAAGGGGAAGAAAAATGGCCAACCCAAAAAAAATGGCCGACCAAAATGAAAAAAAATGGCGGGCCCGCATCAGACATGCGCGGCGCAACGGCCCGCATCACAAAGGGGAAAAAATGGCCGGCCAAAAGAAAAATGGCCGACCAAAAAAAATGGCGGGCCCGCATCGCGCATGCGCAGCGCCCCGCATCGCAAAGGGGAAAAATAATGGCCGACAAATAAAAAAGGCCGACCAAAAAAAAATTTAAAAAAATGGCGGACTGCGATGTTTGTGTTTCATTCTCTCCCACTCTGGTCCGGTCTCCTCTTAAAAACCTCCCGTCACGCAGCACTCACAACGTCTGCAGGGAAGCCATTCCCAAAGAATCAACCTTCACTTGAAGGAGACTTTTGAAATCTTCCCAGCAGCAGAAAATCGCAGCCCCCAGTTCAACAGCCTGCAGCCCCAGTGGACTCAAAAGTTGGAGAGGGAAGGAAAATGCAGCAGCGGCAGCTGAGATGCTTCAGCCCAGTTGCTTCCCTGCTTGGACGCCGTGGAGGAAACCCAAACAGCCCCGCTTGCTCCCGGCTTCTCCTCCGACCTGCCCTCCACTCACCTTCCAGCTGCTGCTTCAATCTGGGAAGAGCACAAAAGCCACTTTGCACACCATCTTCCTCCGATTAGTGATCAGGAACAGGAAGTTCCTCGGCGCTTCCCCTCCCCTCCCCTCTAGCAATATAGTACTCGATGGTTTTAACTCCTTTAAAGTCAGCCACAGATGCCGCCTTCTGCATTGTCTGCTTTCTAAACATAGAGGTTGCCTATTTGACCACAGATTGGAGGTGGAAAAACATGCTCGTCTCATCTCTGTCTAAGGCGTTTGCAGGATTTCCCCGATTAAAAGCTATCAAGTCCTTTCTGACTTCTAGCAACCGATCTTTGCAACAGAGCCTAGTGAAATGTGATGCTACTTACATAGTTACATTAGAAGATTAGCTATGTGCTGAGCCCCAAATGTTCATTATGGTTTTACACAATTATACAATCAGCTTTCCTAGGAGTGACTCTCAGGGGAGATCAAAACCTCTCTACAACCAAAATCTTTATGAGTTATTTAATGTGGCTCCCAAGGTTTTAGGACATTGCAGCAACATCAGGCCAGATGCTCCGGGGATTATAAAATCCAGGGGAGCCAACTTCACTCCTGGCCACGGCTCCATGCTGAAGGAGGACAACCTGTATATACTAAATGCCAAATGCCATGTACTTCTGTAAATTTGCTTGCACAGAAGTCTCCATTAGGTCACAGAGAAAAATATGCAGAAGGGCCTCGAAAATGGGGGTTAAGAAAGAGGGGCAATTGTGAACATACGGTAGAAGAAATATTTGCAAAATTCATTTTTAAAAAGAAAACAAAAGGGAAGAATAGAATATCCCACCAAAGCAGACTAACCTTTTTAGAGGGACACCCTGCACTGTCGTTTTTAATGTACATCTTGTAGATTTTGGATGGGGATAGTGGCCATTTCAGCTATTGGATCTGAGCTCTGTTGCATGAGGAATCTGGAATAAAAGAAGCGCAAGGTATATTTTATTTATATTTTATTGCGGGCTGGTTGAAGAAGGCTGAAGGGGATGTGGATTCCAAAGATTTGGAGTTAAACAGACTCAATGTGAGATGATCTGGACTATCTTAAGAAGATTGGAGAATGGACTTATTTTATTTAACTGGAAAACAATTTAGATTGAACTTTTTTGATAAAATGGATCGACAACAGAGGTTTATAATTTTTGGGAATAACACACAATTGTTGGGAAAGTCCTCAATCAAAATCTTAAGGAAAAGCTTTATTATTAAGAATCAAATGAGTATATTTGATCCTGGACGGATCAGAGACAATGATTGGGGTGACTTACCATAAATAACAAGCCATTGTAGTGAAATACAATGTATAGTTAAGAGAGGGCTTTGATGTTTAACTTTACTGTTGGTACATCTGTTCAGCATTTTGCCTTTATGCACATTACATAGATGAAGGACAAATTGATTCTAACCAGAGGTAGAAATTCACAAATTTTGGGCCTGCTTTGTGAGGGTAGGAAACTGATATTGTTACAATATGTTTATCAACATTTAACTGATTTACTATATGTAAATCTGTTTTTGTCTTTTGTAATGCACATTTTTTAATGTTTTGCCCATCTTCTTTTGTTGTTGTAATTTTAATCTTTTTTCTTTTGAAAAACCTGGGAATGTATTGTATTCTATCTTAATTTGCCTAATATTTTTTCTTTAAAAAGGCCCCTTACCAGAAGCAATTTCATGTGGCTGCTCCCTACTTGTTTTCTAACCTGCCTCTAAATCTAGAATCATAGCATCATAGGGTTGGAAAGCACCTCAGTGGTCTAGTCCAACCCGCTGCTCAACGCACAAGCCTTATATAACCCCAGTCAAATGACTGTCCGATCTATTCTGGAAAACCTCCAGTGATGGAGCATCCACAACGCCAGGAGGCCAGCTATTCCATTGATCAATTGCACTCACTGACAGAAAATTTCTCCTTACTTCTAGACTGGATCTTTCTTTGACAACCTTCCACCCATGAACTTCTTGTTCTGCCTTCTGTTGCCCTAGAGAATAAGTGGATCTCCTCTTCGTGACAGCTCGTCAAGTAGTGAAAGACAGCCATCATGCCCCCCCAATCCTTCTCTTCCATGGCCTAGACATACATAGCTCTCAACCGATTGTCATTTAGTGTCCAATCCATTTATGATCTTTCTTCTTCTCTGCACATTTTCCAAGGCCTCAACATGTGTTGAATGATGGGAGCAGAAATGGGTGCAGTATTCTAAGTGTGGACTCACCAGCGTGGTGTAAAGTGGTACTATCACTTCTTGACACTATACATCTGTAGATGCAACCTACCACTACATTGGCTTTGGCGGGGGGGGCAGCTGCAGCAGATTCCCTGCTCCTACTTGTCCACTAGGACACCTAGATTCTTCTGTTGAGCCAGATATTACATATTCTATTCCTGTTCTTTTCGTTTTTCCTACCTAGGTGTAGGACCTTATTTTATTCACCACTGAGCTGCATTTTCTTGGTCCAATGCTCAAATCTGTCAAGATCCTTCTGGATCTTGAGCCCATCTTTTAATGTATTGACTCTTCCCCCCAAGTTGGTGTCATCTGCAAATTTCATAAGTTCCCCTTCTATCCCCTCCTCTAGATCATTTATGAAGATGTTGAAGAGTCCTGGGCCCAAGACCGAACCTTGAGGTACCCCACTGCATCCTTCTCTCCATGTAGATGTAGTTCCATTGAGGAATACCCACTGAGTGTGCTTGGTCAGTCAATTGGGAATACACCCAGTGCTGCTTCTGTCAATCCCATGTTGTTCTATCTTATCAAAAAGTTAACTTGTGCTCTACCTGGTCAAATGTCTTCCTGACGTCCAGGTATACTATCTCCAAATCATTTTGCAAAACCACTAATTACGTTACTTCATGAAAAATGGCAATAATGCTTGTCTGGCATCACATTCTTAACAAACCCATTCTGGCTTGTTACAGCTGCCCATCATTTCTGTTTCTCCAAAAGCATTAGTGGAAACAGAAGTTTATTTTAATTAAATAACTTGTGAAATTCTCAGTCTTTTAAAAGAATAAAATCAGCAAATGGACCCAGAAGAACCAAGAGGGGTCACAGGAACCTTCAAATGCCCAGAGTGCCACACTCAGGACCAGCTTTCAGACTGAGCAGCTGACATATTCTTAAGTTAAAGGAATTCATTACCAGTTTTTTTCAAACATTTGTGTCTAACTCATTGTCGCCATCCACGGGGACCTGAACTTCCATGATGTCTGTCGAATCTGGTTCAGAATTTGGAGAATCATCAGGGAAATCAGACAGATCCTCTGTGATTCTTTGATTTTCAAAGGCTACAAACTGACTTGCAAAATGGCTCTTTTAGAGGGAAACCATAGCTTAGTTGTCCTGTTTGAAATGTCCTAATTTCCCTCTGTCAGACTGGCAGTGATGGAGAAGACAATCGCTGAATCTGAGGATGCCAATCAAAACATATCCAGTTATTCGTTCTAATTTTTAAACTGTGCCTCATGAATTGCTGTATTTTCATAGCATTTAGAACTAGGGCAGATAGCAATGCAACAATAAATTAAGAGGCAGAAGCCTAACTGCAGCTCACGTCATCAGAGGCAGAGAGTGGGGGGACTGATGTATGATTGAAACTGACATTTTAAATTTATAAATGAGGAGGGAAGGGAAGCTGAGTAAAACAGATTACTTAGAGATGCAGATTGCACAAGGGACACATTACAAGTTAACAATTGTATATGTTAGAAACCCACCGTATGTATCACTGAGCAAGAGTTGGGTAATGAGCTTCACATTATCTTTTTATTATTAAATTCATTCATTATTAAACTTAATCACTGCCCATCTCGCCATCTGAGGCAACTCTGAGCGACTTCCCTTGACCTAATGTCCATAGCAACACTGAAAATACCCATTTTTTCCCTTATCAACAATGAAACCTTTTCAACTGTACATTTTTTTCCTCATGTTAGGTAGCAAAACAGAGAGATTTGTCTCTCTTCTGCCTGACAGTGTGGCCAAATGGCAGCCGCTTCCCCAAGACCACCGCATGGCCCAGGGAGGAAGCCAGGGCCCACTGAAAATAACGGCTGCTTCCAGGAGTCCCAAGGGCCAGGGATGCACGCCCTCCCCTCCTTCCCCAACACGAGGATCAGAAATCTTAGAAAGAAAGAGGAGGGTGTGAGGCGTGCAGGGACCCAGTGGGAGGGAGAAAAAGCCTGTGGAGAACCTGGGGTGGGAAAGAACTGGGCAGCACAAGGGTTGGGAAACAGAGCACAGGGTGGGGGAGGCCTAGAGATGCCTACAACAGGCAAACCTGGGCCTGCACTAGGCCTCCAAGAGATTTCCCCAACCCTGAGGTAGACAGTGTTCCACTTAGTGACTGACACATTCAATTAATGGCTGCATCAGAGAGATCAGGGTAGTTTAGGAAAGAAGTCTCACTTAACGGCCATTGCAACATGCAACCATAATTGCAAGGCCCATGAAAGTTATATCTTGAGTACCTTTTCTACGCTGGCTGAGGAATTCTGGGCCTCAAAATCTGGAGGAAGCTAAGGTAAAAGACGTGAAACTCCACATGTGGGAATTATATAATCAACATACAAAACTACCACCCAGAAGCCTTTTTGAGAAAATCCACAACTTCTACAAAAAGAAATATCCAGTAGCTGCTGCTGCTAACCAGAAATTGGCAGTTAGCCCTCTTCCATTTTCCTTTTCTCTCCATTTACAAGTCTAGTCCTGAGACATGTTTGAGTAAAAAAATTCAGACCACAATTCAAATAATCAATTTCTGACCTACAGTTTAAATGGGAGATCACAAATGAATTTCAAGCCTTTTCTAAATTCTTCAACTTTTGCCTCATGTGGATTTCCTCGTGTGCAATAAGGGAATATTTATGACTTAAGTAACGTCCAGGCTGGACATTTGAAAGATTTCTCCCCTGTGTGTCACCAGCTGGGAATTCTGACTGAAACCTTTCCCACAATCAGGACATTCAAAGGGTTTCTCTCCTGTGTGAGTCCTCTGGTGTCTCAGCAGGCTGGATTTCTGACTGAAACTTTTCCCACAATCAGGACATTCAAAGAGTTTCTCTCCTGTGTGAGTCCTCTGGTGTCTCACTAGGTGGGAATTCTCACTGAAATCTTTCCCACAATCAGGACATTCAAACTGTTTCTCTCCTGTGTGAGTCCTCTGGTGTGTCACCAGGTTGGAATTCTGACTGAAACCTTTCCCACAATCAGGACATTCAAAGGGTTTCTCTCCTGTGTGAGTCCTCTGGTGTGTCACCAGGTTGGAATTCTGACTGAAATCTTTCCCACAATAAGGACATTCAAAAGGTTTCCCCCCTGTGTGAGTCCTCTGGTGAATCACTAGCTTGGATTTCTGACTGAAACCTTTCCCACAATCAGGACATTCAAAGGGTTCCTCTCTTGTGTGAGTCCCCCCTGGTGTGTCACCAGATTGTAATTTTGGCTGTAACATTTCCCACAATCAGGATATTCAAAGGGTTTCTCTCCTGTGTGAGTCCTCTGGTGTCTCAGCAGGCTGGATTTCTGACTGAAACCTTTCCCACAATCAGTACATTCAAACGGTTTCTCTCCTGTGTGAGTCCTCTGGTGTGTCACCAAGTGGGAACTGCGACTGAAACTTTTCCCACAAACAGGACATTCAAACGGTTTTTCTCCTGTGTGAGTCCTCTGGTGTGTCACCAGGTTGGAAATCTGACTGAAACTTTCCCCACAGATCGGACATTCAAAGGGTTTCTCTCCTGTGTGAATCCTCTGGTGTGTCACAAGGCTGGAATTGTCACTGAAAATTTACCCACAATCAGGACATTCAAAGGGTTTCGCTCCTGTGTGAATCCTCTGGTGTGCCACAAGGTGGGAATTGTGACTGAAACTTTTCCCACAATCAGGACATTCAAAGGGTTTCTCTCCTGTGTGAGTCCTCTGGTGTGTCACAAGGCTGGAATTCTGAGTGAAACTTTTCCCACAGATCGGACATTCAAAGGGTTTCTCTCCTGTGTGAATCCTCTGGTGTGTCACAAAGATGGAATTCTCACTGAAACTTTTCCCACATTCAAGACATTCAAAGGGTTTCTCTCCTGTGTGAGTCCTCTGGTGTGTCACCAGGTTGGAATTGCTACTGAAACTTTTCCCACAATCAGGACATTCAAAGGGTTTCTCTCCTGTGTGAGTCCTCTGGTGTGTCACAAGGCTGGAATTCTGAGTGAAACTTTTCCCACAATCAGGACATTCAAAGGGTTTCTCTCCTGTGTGAGTCCTCTGGTGTGTCACCAGGTTGGAATTCTGACTGAAACTTTTCCCACATTTAGTACATTCAAATGGTTTCTCTCCTGTGTGAATCATCTGGTGTTTCATAAGGCTGGAATTCTGACTGAAACTTTCCCCACAAATAGGACATTCAAAGGGTTTCTCTCCTGTGTAAGTCCTCTGGTGTGTCACCAAGTGGGAATTCTCACTGAAACTTTTCCCACAGATCGGACATTCAAAGGGTTTCTCTCCTGTGTGAGTCCTCTGGTGTGTCACCAGGTTGGAATTCTGACTGAAACTTTTCCCACATTTAGTACATTCAAATGGTTTCTCTCCTGTGTGAATCCTCTGGTGTTTCATAAGGCTGGAATTTTCACTGAAACTTTTCCCACAGATCTGACATTCAAAGGGTTTCTCTCCTGTGTGAATCCTCTGGTGTTTCATAAGGCTGGAATTTTCACTGAAACTTTTCCCACAGATCTGACATTCAAAGGGTTTCTCTCCTGTGTGAGTCCTCTGGTGTTTCATAAGGCTGGAATTCTCATTGAAACTTTTCCCACAGATCGGACATTCAAAGGGTTTCTCTCCTGTGTGAGTCCTCTGGTGTGTCACAAAGATGGAATTCTCACTGAAACTTTTCCCACATTCAAGACATTCAAAGGGTTTCTCTCCTGTGTGAGTCCTCTGGTGTGTCACCAGGTTGGAATTGCTACTGAAACTTTTCCCACAATCAGGACATTCAAAGGGTTTCTCTCCTGTGTGAGTCCTCTGGTGTGTCACAAGGCTGGAATTCTGAGTGAAACTTTTCCCACAATCAGGACATTCAAAGGGTTTCTCTCCTGTGTGAGTCCTCTGGTGTGTCACCAGGTTGGAATTCTGACTGAAACTTTTCCCACATTTAGTACATTCAAATGGTTTCTCTCCTGTGTGAATCCTCTGGTGTTTCATAAGGCTGGAATTCTGACTGAAACTTTCCCCACAAATAGGACATTCAAAGGGTTTCTCTCATGTGTGAGTCCTCTGGTGTGTCACCAAGTGGGAATTCTCACTGAAACTTTTCCCACAGATCGGACATTCAAAGGGTTTCTCTCCTGTGTGAGTCCTCTGGTGTGTCACCAGGTTGGAATTCTGACTGAAACTTTTCCCACATTTAGTACATTCAAATGGTTTCTCTCCTGTGTGAATCCTCTGGTGTTTCATAAGGCTGGAATTTTCACTGAAACTTTTCCCACAGATCTGACATTCAAAGGGTTTCTCTCCTGTGTGAATCCTCTGGTGTTTCATAAGGCTGGAATTTTCACTGAAACTTTTCCCACAGATCTGACATTCAAAGGGTTTCTCTCCTGTGTGAATCCTCTGGTGTTTCATAAGGCTGGAATTCTGACTGAAACCTTTCCCACAGATCGGACATTCAAAGGGTTTCTCTCCTGTGTGAATCCTCTGGTGTTTCACAAGGCAGAAATTGTGACTGAAACTTTTCCCACATTCAGGACATTCAAAGGGTTTCTCTCCTGTGTGAGTCCTCTGGTGTGTCACCAGGTTGGAATTGCTACTGAAACTTTTCCCACAATCAGGACATTCAAAGGGTTTCTCTCCTCTGTGAGTCCTCTGGTGTGTCACCAGGTTGGACTTGTGACTGAAACGTTTCCCACATTTAGTACATTCAAATGGTTTCTCTCCTGTGTGAATCCTCTGGTGTTTCATAAGGCTGGAATTCTGACTGAAACTTTCCCCACAAATAGGACATTCAAAGGGTTTCTCTCCTGTGTGAGTCCTCTGGTGTGTCACCAAGTGGGAATTCTCACTGAAACTTTTCCCACAGATCGGACATTCAAAGGGTTTCTCTCCTGTGTGAGTCCTCTGGTGTGTCACCAGGTTGGAATTCTGACTGAAACTTTTCCCACATTTAGTACATTCAAATGGTTTCTCTCCTGTGTGAATCCTCTGGTGTTTCATAAGGCTGGAATTTTCACTGAAACTTTTCCCACAGATCTGACATTCAAAGGGTTTCTCTCCTGTGTGAATCCTCTGGTGTTTCATAAGGCTGGAATTTTCACTGAAACTTTTCCCACAGATCTGACATTCAAAGGGTTTCTCTCCTGTGTGAATCCTCTGGTGTTTCATAAGGCTGGAATTCTGACTGAAACCTTTCCCACAGATCGGACATTCAAAGGGTTTCTCTCCTGTGTGAATCCTCTGGTGTTTCACAAGGCAGAAATTGTGACTGAAACTTTTCCCACATTCAGGACATTCAAAGGGTTTCTCTCCTCTGTGAGTCCTCTGGTGTGTCACCAGGTTGGACTTGTGACTGAAACGTTTCCCACAGATAGGACATTCAAAGGGTTTCTCTCCTGTGTGAGTCCTCTGGTGTGTCACCAAGTTGGAATTGCTAGTGAAACCTTTACTACAATCAGGACATTCAAAGGGTTTCTTTCCTGTGTGAGTCTTCTGGTGTGCCACCAGGTTGGAATAGCGACTGAAACTTTTCCCACAATCAGGACATTCAAAGGGTTTCTCTCTCGTATGAATCCTCTGGTGTGTCACAAGGCTGGAATTCTCACTGAAATTTTTCCCATAATCAGGACATTCAAACGGTTTCTCTCCTGTGTGAGTCCTCTGGTGTCTCACAAGGTAAGAATTGCGACTGAAACTTTTCCCACAATCAGGACATTCAAAGGGTTTCTCTCCTATGTGAGTCCTCTGATGTGTCACCAGGTTGGAATAGCGACTGAAACTTTTCCCACAAACAGGACATTCAAAGGGTTTCTCTCCGGTATGAATCCTCTGGTGTGTCACAAGGCTGGAATTCTCACTGAAACCTTTCCCACAATCAGGACATTTAAAGGGTTTCTCTCCTGTGTGAATCCTCTGGTGTTTTATCAGGACAGAATTTGCAATAAAACTTTTCCCACAAAGTGGACACTCATATGGTTTCTCTCCTCTATGAATCCTCTGGTGTCTCACCAGGTTGGACCTGTGACTGAAACTTTTCCCACAATCAAGACATTCAAAGGGTTTTTCTCGTGTGTGAGTCCTACGGTGTCTCATGACATGGGAATTTCTAATGAAACTTTCACACAATCAGTACAATCTTAGGTTTTCTCCCTGCTGTGAATCCTCTGATGTATCACCACGTTGCCATGCTCACTAAAGCATTTACTGCACTAGGAGTGCTTTTATGGCTTTTCTCTTGTGTGGGTCCTTCCATGAACCACAAGGGAGCTGTTCTGACTAAAGCTTTTGACATAATCACATGATTTGTATGGCTTTTCGCCTGTATGGCTCTTCTTATGCATAATCAGTTGTGATTTGCAATCTGTGCTTTTCCAACAAGAGACACAAGTACGGAGCTTTTCCACAGCTGATATTCTTGAGGAAGTCAAAACTATGGACAATTCCTTGTTTAGTGGTGTTTTCATTCAATCTGTTTTCTTCCTCACTGGGCGAGGCCTGCATAACTCTGCTCTATTTGACGTTCCTACTCACCCTTTCCTCCAAATGACTTCAAGATATTTCCCTCTTTTACTGAATGAAAAATAATCTCCCTTCACGTTTCATGTAATGTATCCTTGAGTTCTGAATAATCTACTTATTCCAGTTTGAAATCTTTCGTGGTTTTCTCTTTTTTTCTAAGAGCTGCTGGAGGAGTGGGAGAATTGTGTGGTTTTGTGAAGGAAACGGAAAATATTTTGGTTTCTGGCTCGATTTGCTTTTCATTTCCATGTTGCCTGTTATTCTTAGCTGTCCTCGGGGTTCATCTTCCCATCCTCTTTTCTATAAGATTTAAGGAAAAGTGTAACTTTAATTTTTATAAAATGGTGAAACGTATGAAAAAAGAAAAATGTATACATTACAATGAAAAAGCAAACATGCCACAACGATGGAATAATCTCGTACATTGTTTATGATTCATCTGATACATGGAATACTACCCATCCATGTTCAAATATCCATTCAATCAAATTTAGTTGTTGATTTGGGTAAACTTTCTTGTTGACTTCAGTCAATCACAAATCCTTAGCAATACAAAGGGTTATCATCAAATACATCTGGAAGTGATGGGGATAGATTATATAATTGCAGATATATGCCTAGACAGAGAAATATAGACACACACCTACAAATGTGTATATGGAGAAAATCTATGTCTTTTAATCTTGGGGAAATGTCCCAAATTAGTTTACAGTCAAAGGTTTTCAGCTAATTTTAGAGATGTGGTGGCTTTAACTGACGGATAACAGAATAACAGAGTTGGAAGGGACCTTAAAGGAAGAAGGAAGAATTATAATGGTGGAAATGATGATAAATAAAAAAGATATTGATAATAGCAATATATGCACCAAACAATAAACACAAGAAAATATTGGAAATGGAATATCAAAATATTTGTTTAGTAGGAGGCTTTAACGCAATTGTGAATGAAAAATTAGATTACAAAAGTAGTAAAATAGGGAAAAAAGGAAGAAAGAGATTACCTAAGATGTTCGTTAAAATGGCAGAAGAAATCTGCGTATAGAATGTCTGGAGAGAAATGAACCCAAAAAAGACTCGGTATACATTTTATTCAAATAGACACAAATCATGGTCTAGAATTGATATGATATGGATGTCCCCTAAATTAAGAACTAATATACATGAGGTTGAGATAGAACCCAATATATGAGCTGACCATAATCAGATGAAGCTGAGTTGGACAGAAGTAAAGAAGAAATCAAGATGGACATGGAATCAACTCTTATTAAAAGAGAAAGAATTTCAGAAATAGCACTAAAGGAAATGGAATTCTTTTTCAAAGAAAATAAAAAAGAAGACACTTCACTTCAGTACATATGGAATACAGCCAAAGCATACTTCAGAGGATTAGCTATAATGTATACGGCAGAAAAGAATAAAGAGAAAAAGCAACAGTGTACAACGCTAAGGGAAGAGTTTAAAATATTGGAGCTACAACTTCAAAAAGATCCACAAAAAAAACTCTTAAAAGACAAATGGAGATAATTAAACATAAACTAAACCTAATAGAGTCAGAAGAATTCGCTCAACAAATGAAAAGAGCAAAAGATTTTTTTTCGAAAATGCAAATAAACCGGGAAGATGGATGGCTTATAAATTGAAAAAAGAAAGAGAAAAAAAGTTGATAAACAAATTGCAAGATATGAAGGGAGATGTGTAACTCCAAAATGAGGCAATAAAAAAATAGTTAAAGAATATTATGAAAAACTATAGACAATAAAAATGATGAAATTCCAGGATGGGGATGGACTACCTGCAAAGTTCTATAAATGCTTTCAAGATATATTAAGCTCTCCAATGAAGGAAGCTTGTAATGAGGTACTATTAAAGGCTAAATTACCAAATACATGGATGGAAGCAAATATTACCTTAATACCAAAAGACGACTCAGATTTATTACAGATAAAAAAATTATAGATCAATATCACTATTGAATGTGGATTACAAAATTTTTGCTTCAATAATAGCAGAGAGGTTGAAAAGATTTTTGATTGAATTTATTCATCCATATCAAAATGGACTTTTACCAAAAAGACAAATAAAACACAACTTAAGGATTATTTTAGATACATTATTACCGGTAGAATACTATGAAATGCACCCAGGAAAACACATAGCACTAATATTTTTAGATGTTCAAAAAAAATTTGATAATGTAAGCTGGCAATTTATGACACAACAATTAATCTGCATGGATTTTGGAAAAAAGTTTATAAATGAAATTAAGACAATATATCATAAAAACAGCAAAACTAATTGTAAATGGAGACTATCAAGCTATGATAAAGATGCAAAAATGCGAAAAAGATGCAAGAATTACAAAAATGGCAAAATCTTTGGGAAAGAAATTATAAATTGACCATGGAAACTTCTTATAAAGAAAACTAATATAAAATGTTCTATAGATCAGCGGTTCTCAACCTTTTCCGCGGCTCGACCCTGGCCCGCATCGCGCATGCGCGGCGCGACGGGGCGCATGCACGGCACGACGGCCCGCATCGCAAAGGGGAAGAAAAATGGCCAACCAAAAAAAAATGGCCGACCAAAATAAAAAAAAATGGCGGGCCCGCTTCATGCATGCGCGGCGCAACGGCCCGCATCACAAAGGGGAAAAAATGGCCGACCAAAAAAAATGGCGGGCCCGCATCGCGCATGCGCAGCGCCCCGCATCGCAAAGGGGAAAAATAATGGCCGACAAATAAAAAAGGCCGACCCAAAAATTTTTTTTAAAAATGGCGGACTGCGGTGTTTGGCGACCCCCGTGAAATGGTCGTTCGATCCGAAATGGGGTTGCGACCCACAGGTTGAGAACCGCTGCTATAGATGGACCTCCTTAGGCACTCTATTTCTTCTTGCATAATTTGAGTTAACTCTAAAAACCTGATCCAATTCTATTTTCAAGAAGATAAAAGAAGTTGAAATAGAACCAAATATTTGGGCAGACCAGAACCCAATTAAAATGACCTGGAAAGGAGCTAGGAAAAGATTAAGATGGTTCTTGAATAAATCAATATTGAAGGGAAACGAATTCTTACAATTAGCAACAAAAGAAATGGATTTCTTCTTTAAAATTAATTAAAAAAAAGAAACTTCTATCCAAAATGTATGGGACACGGCAAAAGCATACTTCAGAGGTCTTGCTATAACTTATGCCAGATCTCTGACATAAAAAGAACAAAGAAAAGAGACAAACACAGTATTTTTGAAAGACTTGTGTAATGAAATTTTTACACAGAAAAAAATACCAAACTCATGGACTGAAGCCAATATCACTTTGATACCCAAAGAAGATACTGACCTTACACAAACGAAAAACTATAGATCAATATCGTTATTAAATGTGGATTATAAAATCTTTGCTGCAATATTGGCAGAAAGAATGAAAAACTTTCTAACTGAATTTATACATCCAGATCAAAACGGCTTCCTCCCTAAAAGACCAATTATATAAAGAGCAGACTCCACTTGATAAAATATTTTTTAAAATAGACGAGAACCTGATTAAGAAACTCTATAAATGTCTCTGCTAAGGTGGAAGATGGAAGAAGAACAAGTAAAAGAAACAATGATAGTATGGGCATAGAATTTTGGATACTCTACAGACTTAGAAGACTGGCAAAAACTTTGGGATAAAAACATTAAACTTACTAAAGTAGCAACATATAAAGAAAATTTATATAAGATGTTTTATAGATGGCATATGACACCAGTTCGATTAGTGAAAATGTTTAAAAATGTATCGAATATTTGTTGGAAATGTAAACAAAACCCAGGCACTTACTACCATGCCTGGTGGACATGCCCTAACACAAAGAAATATTGGCTTAAGATTCATAGATGGCTGGAAAAGATGACGAAAGTACAGATAGAGATTAAACTGGAATTGTTTTTGCTAGGAATAGTAGAATCTAGCTACGGTAAAGAGAATGACTATTTAATATTACATGTATTAACAGCTGCAAGAATAGTATTTTCCAGTTATGGAAAAATGAAAACGTACTATCTGATCAGGCTTAAAAATCCTAAACTGTGCAGAAATGGATAGATTAACTTTGGAGATGAAGGCGAAAGAAGACTCAATTTATTTCAAAAACTTGGAAAAATTTTATCGATAGTTAGAGACACCTTAGAATATAAACAGAACTTAAATTGAATTGAATTTTAAAATTGAATAGAATAAGTGATTGACCTTTAACTAAGTTTTACTTTTTCTTAGATTAATAATATCTGTATTAGTAGTGACTCTAAATACTAATGGTGATGATTAGAATTAGTTGATGAGTTATTAAGTATGGATAACTATTTAGAAGAATTTTACTTATCAAATTTTATTTTTATGATTATAGTTAATTCTACCTTTATAATTGTTTAGTATTATATAAATTATATTTATTTAACATTTACATCCGGACGGTAGCTTGTTTGTTAAAGCTTAGAATTATTATGGGGAGTCACCCCATTATTGTACCTACCTTTATCCTACCCCAAATTCCTATTCCCATTCTCCCTATACCGTTTTCTGACCCTATCTTTTCCTTACCTATACAAAATCTAATAAAATATTTACAAAAAAAATGTTCTATAGATGGCATTTACCACCTGCTAGATTAGCAAAAATGTCTAATAAATGTTGGAAAGTAATCAAACACCAGGCCTGTATTACCATATGTGGTGCCCTTGTGTTAAAGGGAAAAAAATGGGCAAAAATACACACTTGGTTAGAAAAGATGTTAGGAAAACATGTAGATTTTAAACCTACACTCCTTTTATTAGGTATAATATCAGAAAAATTGAATAAGCAAAGTGTATATTTAACATTGCATGTATTAACAGCAGCAGGGATTGTATTTGCTCAGCACTGGAAGAATGAAGAACAGCACTAGACAAAGAGATAATGAAGAAGATATTGGACTGTGCTGAAATGGACCGACGTACGTTGAGGATCAAAGAGAAAGAAGATACAGAATATTTTCAAACATGGAATTTATTTCCTCAGTGGTTGGAGAAAAGGGGTGGACACTAAGAATGGAAATTGTATTATTAAGCAAACAAATTGGACCAGACAACACAATGCTTATTAAGCACTAATCAAATGTAATAATAGAAAATTAGTTTTAAAAAATTGTAAAATAAGAGAGTTGAAAGGGACCTTGGACGTCTTCTAGTCCAACCCACTGCTCAGGCAGGAGACCCTATTACTATTCCTGACAAATGGCTGTCCGGTCTCCTCTTAAAAACCTCCCGTGATGCAGCACTCACAACGTCTGGAGGGGAAGCCATTCCCAAAGAATCAACCTTCACTTGAAGGAGACTTTTGAAATCTTCCCAGCAGCAGAAAATCGCAGCCCCCAGTTCAACAGCCTGCAGCCCCAGTGGACTCAAAAGTTGGGGAGGGAAGGAAAATGCAGCAGCGGCAGCTGAGATGCTTCAGCCCAGTTGCTTCCCTGCTTCTCCTCCGACCTGCCCTCCACTCACCTTCCAGCTGCTGCTTCAATCTGGGAAGAGCACAAAAGCCACTTTGCACACCATCTTCCTCCGATTAGTGATCAGGAACAGGAAGTTCCTCGGCGCTTCCCCTCCACTCCCCTCTAGCAATATAGTACTCGATGGTTTTAACTCCTTTAAAGTCAGCCACAGATGCCGCCTTCTGCATTGTCTGCTTTCTAAACATAGAGGTTGCCTATTTGACCACAGATTGGAGGTGGAAAAACACGCTCGTCTCATCTCTGTCTAAGGCGTTTGCAGTATTTCCCCGATTAAAAGCTATCAAGTCCTTTCTGACTTCTAGCAACCGATCTTTGCAACAGCCTAGTGAAATGTGATGCTAGTTACATAGTTACATTAGAAGATTAGCTATGTGCTGAGCCCCAAATGTTCATTATGGTTTTACACAATTATACAATCAGCTTTCCTAGGAGTGACTCTCAGGGGAGATCAAAACCTCTCTACAACCAAAATCTTTATGAGTTATTTAATGTGGCTCCCAAGTTTTTAGGACATTGCAGCAACATCAGGCCAGATGCTTCGGGGGATTATAAAATCCAGGGGAGCCAACTTCACTCGTGGCCACGGCTCCATGCTGAAGGAGGACAACCTATATATACTAAATGCCAAATGCCATGTACTTCTGTAAATTTGCTTGCACAGAAGTCTCCATTAGGTCACAGAGAAAAATATGCAGCAGGACCTCGAAAATGGGGGTTAAGAAAGAGGGGCAATTGTGAACATATGGTAGAAGAAATATTTGCAAAATTCATTTTTAAAAAGAAAACAAAAGGGAAGAATAGAATATCCCACCAAAGCAGGCTAACCTTTTTAGAGGGACACCCTGCACTGTCGTTTTTAATGTACATCTTGTAGATTTTGGATGGGGATAGTGGCCATTTCAGCTATTGGATCTGAGCTCTGTTGCACGGAGGAATTTGGAATAAAAGAAGCGCAAGGTATATATTATTGATTCCCTTTTCATTCAGGAATTAAAGATGGCATGCAAAGAACTTCCTGTGTAGCGTGCTGTAATTTATGGCGTAAATGTCTCCCCAGCCAGACAGCCTGCCTACCTACCTACCATGTGATCCACTAGAAAACATTTTTAACCAATCCTCTGAATTCTGTTACTGAAATGAACAAATGTGCAATTCTTTGGTTTCTTCTAAATTCAGGATCATTCATCTGCAGACTTTAAATATCAGTTCATTGCTCCACATATTGTTTCTCTCTTTACTTGTAGGCATTCCTTGTCAAACCTTAAAGAAAATTTTGACTTTCTTTTAAGGTCATGTGTTGTTGTTTTTCCTCTGAGATTTATTTATCTTATTTTTAAGAACTGCTAAGGACCAGATGACTTTACTATGTCCTGATATGTAAAAATGATAGAACTGGAACTCATTTTCATATGATCCTATGAGTGCACATGAATGGATGGCTCTGCCCAAATGTATCCAGGTGACTTTGTGAGCTGAGCTCTTCCCAAGAAGCTGGGACTGGGAGCACAGCCACTTCTCAGAAGCTGACTGACCATGGACGGAAACTGCGGGCTGGTTGAAGAAGGCTGAAGGGGATGTGGATTCCAAAGATTTGGAGTTAAACAGACTCCATGCGTGATGAACTGGACTATCTTAAGAAGATTGGGGAATGGACTTATTTTATTTAACTGGAAAACAATTTAGATTGAACTTTTTTGATAAAATGGATCAACAACAGAGGTTTATAATTTTTGGGAATAAGACACAATCGTTGGGAAAGTCCTCAATCAAAATCTTAAGGAAAAGCTTTATTATTAAGAATCAAATGAGTATATTTGATCCTGGACGGATCAGAGACAATGATTGGGGTGACTTACCATAAATAATAAGCCATTGTAGTGAAATACAATGTATAGTTACGAGAGGGCTTTGATGTTTAATTTTACAGTTGGTACATGTGTTCAGCATTTTGCCTTTATGCACACTACATAGATGAAGGACAAATTGATTCTAACTAGAGGTAGAAATTCACAAATTTTGGGCCTGCTTTGTGAGGGTAGGAAACTGATATTGTTACAATACGTTTATCAACATTTAACTGATTTACTATATGTAAATGTTTTTGTCTTTTGTAATGCACATTTTTTTTATTTTATTTTTTAAATAAATTTTATTGGTTTTTTAATTTTTACAGAAAAAGAAAAATACTCAAGTCACATCATAGTGTTAATATAAACAATCATCCATAAACAAAACATAAATACATAATTCAATCAATACATCTAGTAATAATAACTCAACTGAAAATAATCATAAACCACATTTACCAAGCAAATAACATAGCTGCTCGGTACCCCCCACCACCACATCCCCCTATGCCTAACCTTCCCCCCTCACTTACCAACTATCTACCTACTTTCCTCCCTCCTTCTCTGTACTTCTCTGTACTCCATCCAGCTATCCCTACTCATCCCCCCTCTTACCAACTTTCTTTCTACTTACATCTGCCTTCACTCCTCCTTCCTCTTTCCATCAGATGTGGTGCCCAGAGGCCACCCGAGCAAACCCTTAATAACTATAATTATATATTACATCAACCCCAATTGCAGTTGAGAAAACATAATATATAAAATTATAAACCACCCCTACCCCCCCCCCGGACTTCCCAGAATGAATACAGGGTAAAACAAAAGAAAACCCAATACATCAAACAAAATTATTATATAATCCTAACAAGAATTTTAAACTATATGCTAAATACAATCTCTACCTTACATTTATTCAACCTTATCAATTCAGATAAATAACTAATCCATCAATCAATCCATCTAATGTCAAACCTTAAATCATTTCAATCCATTAAACATTAAACAAACAAATCATCTTGTTAAGAATAATAATTTTCATTTACATATCTAATCCATCAATCTAAGTCAAACCTTAAATCACTTCAATTCATTGAGAGGTTATGTAGAATCACCCAAACGGCCAAATTTAATATATATCTTCCAGTAATCACCCTCTTTTAACATTCTAAAGAGTCATTTCAAACCATTAGACATCAAGTAAATAAATCATCTTTTTTAAAAAAAAAAATAAACAATTAATATCAATAAACCCCTCAATTCAAAAAATACGTTCTTAATCAATTTAATATATATCTTCCATTGAACATCCTCTCTTACATCTTACTCATAAACTTGGTCCTTGAATCAGCCCATAATCTTAGATTGCCCTTAATTCCTTACATATAATTTTAAATTTCACTTCTTCAATCGACTTCTGGGCTTTCTCATCTATCAGATAAACCTCCATAACAAATGCAATCTATTTAATCCATTTCTAACTTACATTCCTTCAACCTTATCAAATCACATAATGCATATCTACCCCATCAATCAATTAATCTAATGTCAAACCTTAAATCATTTCAGTCCAAGTACATTCTTAATCAATTTAATTATTTCTTCCGTTACTCATCTTCTCTTACATCTTGCTCATAATCTTAGTCCTTAAATCAGTCCATAATTTTAAGTTACTCTTAATTCTTTTAAAGTTCACTTCTTCAGTCGTATTCTGGGTTTTTTCTTCTGCCAGGTAAACCTCCATAACGAAGCCTCCCTTCCAAATAATAAGTCTCTCTTTTTTACTTGCAATATCATTTGAATCCATATAAACCATCTTAGCCTTTGCATTAGTCCTCTGTTTCTCTTAGCCATAGAATTTCGTTGCGGTAACATTTCAAATCTCTGTCTTTGCTTTTCCTGGTCCTCAACACCATAGGTAGGTTGCTTCTTAAACTGGACCAATTTCTCTTTTTTCTCAGTTAAATCCTCTTCTTGCTGCTTATCTAAGAGGAATGGGCATCCCCTCCTATCTTGATACAAATCCTCTTCCTCCACTCCATAAATAAACTGTTTATCAAGCAAGATCCATTTCTCTTTATCCTCTTTATTCTCAATACTGGGTTGTTTTGTAAAATGCTCAGCAGTCGGTTGCAAATCAATTTTATTTGGAAGAGAGAGTCTGGTTAATATTTCTGTAGTAAACTCTTTCACTATTGCGAGCAATTCTTCTTTAAATTCTTCTTTAAATTCATCAATACGATCCAAAATAGGTTTAACATTTATATGTAAGTTCCACTCCATTTTAAATTTTAAAACAATCGCTCTGGCTTTATTCCAATTCCTACAGCCGTTTCTCTAGCTTCGCTTACGAGAAAAAGGAAAAAAAATGGAGAGTTCACTTTCACTTTCAAGCACTTTCCTTTAGCAGTGAAAGCAGTGAAAGCTATACGCCATTTTGAATGCATTATGTTGATTTTAAAAGTTAGAAATATATGGCCAAAAATACAATAAAAAATACTTGCAATCCAATAAGAACTCCTGTATTCACTCCGTCTGCAAACAGTCTCTCTTATGTTCAATTTTTAAAAGCAGAAGCGGTCGCTGCGTCTTTCTCTGTCTAATGACAGAAGCGTCTCTGGGCAGGAGCGTCTTCAAGAGCGTGGGGAGCTCTCACTCTTGATCCCTGAAAACTTTTTCCAGGGATTTTAGAGGAGCTCAACTCTGCTCTTGATGCTCTTCACCTCTTCTTCGCCCGAAGAGGGGATTTTCCACCGCAAAAAACAGCTGCTGTTCGCTTTTTTTGCGGCTTTACAAACCCAGGAAACGGAGCCTCACAGAGGAGACCCTAGCGACGCCGGCGGAGCCACCAGAAGCCTCTGTAATAGACATTTTTTTAATGTTTTGCCCATCTTCTTTTGTTGTTGTAATTTTAATCTTTTTTCTTTTGAAAAACCTGGGAATGTATTGTATTCTATCTTAATTTGCCTAATATTTTTTCTTTAAAAAGGCCCCTTACCAGAAGCGATTTAATGTGGCTGCTCCCTACTTGTTTTCTAACCTGCCTCTAAATCTAGAATCATAGCATCATAGGGTTGGAAAGCACCTCAGTGGTCTAGTCAAACCCGCTGCTCAACGCACAAGCCTTATATAACCCCAGTCAAATGACTGTCCGATCTATTCTGGAAAACCTCCAGTGATGGAGCATCCACAACGCCAGGAGGCCAGCTATTCCATTGATCAATTGCACTCACTGACAGAAAATTTCTCCTTACTTCTAGACTGGATCTTTCTTTGACAACCTTCCACCCATGAACTTCTTGTTCTGCCTTCTGTTGCCCTAGAGAATAAGTGGATCTCCTCTTCGTGACAGCCCGTCAAGTAGTGAAAGACAGCCGTCATGCCCCCCCAATCCTTCTCTTCCATGGCCTAGACATACCTCTCTCAACCGATTGTCATTTAGCATCCAAAACATTTATGATCTTTCTTCTCTGCACATTTTCCAGGGCCTCAACATGTGTTGAATGATGGGAGCAGAAATGGGTGCAGTATTCTAAGTGTGGACTCACCAGCGTGGTGTAAAGTGGTACTATCACTTCTTGACACTATACATCTGTAGATGCAACCTACCACTACATTGGCTTTGGCGGGGGGGCAGCTGCAGCAGATTCCCTGCTCCTACTTGTCCACTAGGACACCTAGATTCTTCTGTTGAGCCAGATATTACATATTCTATTCCTGTTCTTTTCGTTTTTCCTACCTAGGTGTAGGACCTTATTTTATTCACCACTGAGCTGCATTTTCTTGGTCCAATGCTCAAATCTGTCAAGATCCTTCTGGATCTTGAGCCCATCTATTAAAGTATTGGCTCTTCCCCCCCAAGTTGGTGTCATCTGCAAATTTCATAAGTTCCCCTTCTATCCCCTCCTCTAGATCACTTATGAAGCTGTTGAAGAGTCCTGGGCCCAAGACCGAACCTTGAGGTACCCCACTGCATGCTTCTCTCCATGTAGATGTAGTTCCATTGAGAAATACCCACTGAGTGTGCTTGGTCAGTCAATTGGGAATCCACCCAGTGCTGCTTCTGTCAATCCCATGTTGTTCTATCTTATCAAAAAGTTAACTTGTGCTCTACCTGGTCAAATGTCTTGCTGACGTCCAGGTATACTATCTCCAAATCATTTTGCAAAACCACTAATTACGTTACTTCATAAAAAATGGCAATAATGCTTGTCTGGCATCACATTCTTAACAAACCCATTCTGGCTTGTTACAGCTGCCCATCATTTCTGTTTCTCCAAAAGCATTACTGGAAACAGACGTTTACTTTAATTAAATAACTTGTGAAATTCTCAGTCTTTTAAAAGAATAAAATCAGCAAATGGACCCAGAAGAACCAAGAGGGGTCACAGGAACCTTCAAACGCCCAGAGTGCCACACTCAGGACCAACTTTCAGACTGAGCAGTTGTTAAAGGAATTCATTCCCAGGTTTTTTCAAACATTTGTGTCTAACTCATTGTTGCCATCCATGGGGACCTGAACTTCCATGATGTCTGTCGAATCTGGTTCAGAATTTGGAGAATCATCAGGGAAATCAGACAGATCCTCTGTGATTCTTTGATTTTCAAAGGCTACAAACCGACTTGCAAAACAAATGGCTCTTTTAGAGGGAAACCATAGCTTAGTTGTCCTGTTTGAAATGTCCTAATTTCCCTTTCAGACTGGCAGTGATGCAGAACACAATCGCTGAATCTGAGAAGGATGCCAATCAAAACATATCCAGTTAGTTCTCCTAATTTTTAAAGTGTGCCTAATGAATTGCTGTACTTTCATAGAATTTAGGACTAGGGGAGATAGCAATGCAACAATAAATTAAGAGGCAAAAGCCTAACTGCAGCTCATGTCATCAGAGGCAGAGAGTGGGGGGACTGATGTATGATTGAAACTGACATTTTAAATTTATAAATGAGGAGGGAAGGGAAGTTGAGTAAAACAGATTACTTAGAGATGCAGATTGCACAAGAGACACATTACAAGTTAACAATTGTATATGTTAGAAACCCACCGTATGTATCACTGAGCAAGAGTTGGGTAATGAGCTTCACATTATCTTTTTATTATTAAATTCATTCATTATTAAACTTAATCACTGCCCATCTCGCCGTTTGAGGCAACTCTGAGCGACTTCCCTTGACCTAATGTCCATAGCAACACTGAAAATACCCATTTTTCCCCTTATCAACAATGAAACCTTTTCAACTGTACATGTTTTTCCTCATGTTAGGTAGCAAAACAGAGAGGTTTGTCTCTCTTCTGCCTGACAGTGTGGCCAAATGGCAGCCGCTTCCCAAGACCACCGCATGGCCCAGGGAGGAAGCCAGGGCCCACTGAAAATAACGGCTGCTTCCAGGAGTCCCAAGGGCCAGGGATGCACGCCCTCCCCTCCTTCCCCAACACGAGGATCAGAAATCTTAGAAAGAAAGAGGAGGGTGTGAGGCGTGCAGGGACCCAGTGGGAGGGAGAAAAAGCCTGTGGAGACCCTGGGGTGGGAAAGAACTGGGCAGCACAAGGTTTGGGAAACAGAGCACAGCGTGGGGGAGGCCTAGAGATGCCTACAACAGGCAAACCTGGGCCTGCACTAGGCCTCCAAGAGATTTCCCCAACCCTGAGGTAGACAGTGTTCCACTTAGTGACTGACACATTCAATTAATGGCTGCATCAGAGAGATCAGGGTAGTTTAGGAAAGAAGTCTCACTTAACGGCCATTGCAACATGCAACCATAATTGCAAGGCCCATGAAAGTTATATCTTGAGTACCTTTTCTACGCTGGCTGAGGAATTCTGGGCCTCAAAATCTGGAGGAAGCTAAGGTAAAAGACGTGAAACTCCACATGTGGGAATTATATAATCAACATACAAAACTACCACCCAGAAGCCTTTTTGAGAAAATCCACAACTTCTACAAAAAGAAATATCCAGTAGCTGCTGCTGCTAACCAGAAATTGGCAGTTAGCCCTCTTCCATTTTCCTTTTCTCTCCACCTACAAGTCTAGTCCTGAGACATGTTTGAGTAAAAACATTCAGACTACAAGTCAAATAGTCAATGTCTCAACTACAGTTTAAATGGGAGATCACAAATGAATTTCAAGCCTTTTCTAAATTCTTCAACTTTTGCCTCATGTGGATGTCCTCGTGTGCAATAAGGGAAGATTTATGACTTAAGTAACGTCCAGGCTGGACATTTGAAAGATTTCTCCCCTGTGTGTCACCAGCTAGGAATTCTGACTGAAACCTTTCCCACAATCAGGACATTCAAAGGGTTTCTCTCCTGTGTGAGTCCTCTGGTGTCTCACTAGGTGGGAATTCTCACTGAAACCTTTCCCACAATCAGGACATTCAAAGGGTTTCTCTCCTGTGTGAGTCCTCTGGTGTCTCAGCAGGCTGGATTTATGACTGAAACCTTTCCCACAATCAGGACATTCAAAGGGTTTCTCTCCTGTGTGAGTACTCTGATGTCTCACCAGGTTGGAATAGCAACTGAAACTTTTCCCACAATCAGGACATTCAAAGGGTTTCTCTCCTGTGTGAGTACTCTGATGTCTCACCAGGTTGGAATAGCAACTGAAACTTTTCCCACAATCAGGACATTCAAAGGGTTTCTCTCCTGTGTGAGTCCTCTGGTGTGTCACCAGGTTGGAATAGCGACTGAAACTTTTTCCACAACAAGGACATTCAAAGGGTTTCTCTCCTGTGTGAGTCCTCTGGTGTCTCACCAGGTTGGAATAGCAACTGAAACTTTTCCCACAATCAGGACATTCAAAGGGTTTCTCTCCTGTGTGAGTCCTCTGGTGTGTCACCAGGTTAGAATAGCGACTGAAACTTTTTCCACAACAAGGACATTCAAAGGGTTTCTCTCCTGTGTGAGTCCTCTGGTGTCTCACTAGGTGGGAATTCTCACTGATACCTTTCCCACAATCAGGACATTCAAACGGTTTCTCTCCTGTGTGAGTCCTCTGGTGTGTCACCAGGTTGGACTTCTGACTGAAACCTTTCCCACAATCAGGACATTCAAAGGGTTTCTCTCCTGTGTGAGTCCTCTGGTGTCTCACAAGGTGGACATTCCAACTGAAACTTTTCCCACAATCAGGACATTCAAAAGGTTTCCCCCCTGTGTGAGTCCTCTGGTGCATCACTAGCTTGGATTTCTGACTGAAACCTTTCCCACAATCAGGACATTCAAAGGGTTCCTCTCTTGTGTGAGTCCCCCCTGGTGTGTCACCAGATTTTAATTTTGGCTGTAACGTTTCCCAGAATCAGGATATTCAAAGGGTTTCTCTCCTGTGTGAGTACTACGGGAATTTTTAATGAAACTTTGACACAATCTGTAGAGTCATAGGTTTTCTCCCTGCTGTGAGTCCTCTGATGTATCACCACGTTGCCATGCTCACTAAAGCATTTACTGCACTAGGGGTGCTTTTATGGCTTTTCTCTTGTGTGGGTCCTTCCATGAACCACAAGGGAGCTGTTCTGACTAAAGCTTTTGCCACAATCAGATGATTTGTATGGCTTTTCTCCTGTGTGGCTCCTCTTGTGCATAATCAGTTGTGATTTGCAATCTGTGCTTTTCCAACAAGAGACACAAGTACGGAGCGTTTCCACAGCTGATATTCTTGAGGAAGTCAAAACTATGGACAATTCCTTGTTTAGTGATGCTTTCATTCAATCCGTTTTCTTCCTCACAGGATGAGGCCTGGATGGCTCTCTGCTCTATGTGACTTTGGTACTCACCTTTCCCTCCAACTGACTTCCAGATATTTCCTTCTTTTACTGAATGAAAAATAATCTTCCTTCACTTTTCATGTAATGTATCCTTGAGTTCTGAATAATCTACTTATTCCAGTTTGAAATCTTTCTTGATTTTCTCTTTTTTTCTAAGAGCTGCTGGAGGAGAAGGAGAATTGTGTGGTTTTCTGAAGGAAAGGGAAAATATTTTGATTTCTGGCTCAGTTTGCTTTCCTTTTCAATGTTGCTTGTTATTCTTAGCTCTCCAGAGGGCTCTTCTTCCCATCCTCTTTTCTATAAGATTTAAGGAAAAGTGTAACTTTAATTTTGATAAAATGGTGAGGGGTGTGAAAAAAGAAAAAAAGTATACATTACAATGAAAAAGCAAACATGCCACAATGATAGAATAATCTCTTACATTGTTTATGATTCATCTGATACGTGGAAGACTACCGACATCCATGTTCAAATATTCATTCAATCAAATTCAGTTCTTAAATTTGGGTAAACTTTCTTGTTGACTTTAGTCAATCATAAATCCTTAGCAATACAAAGGGTTATCATCAAATACATCTGGAAGTGATGGGGATAGATTATATAATTCCAGATATATGCAGGCAGAGAGAAATATAGACACACACCTACAAATGTGTATATGGAGAAAATCTATGTCTTTCAAGACTGGAAAAATGTCTCAAAATAGTTTACAGTCAAAGCTTTTGAGCTAATTTTAGAGATATGGCGGCTTTAATTGATGGATAACAGAATAACAGAGTCGGAAGGGACCTTGAAGGAAGAATGGTGGAAATGATGATAAATAAAAAAGATATTGATAATAGCAATATATGCACCAAACAATAAACACAGGAAAATATTGGAAATGGAATATCAAAATATTTGTTTAGTAGGAGGCTTTAACGCAATTGTGAATGAAAAATTAGATTACAAAAGTAGTAAAATAGGAAAAAAAGGAAGAACGAGGAAGAAAGAGATTAAATTGAAAGATAAAAAGGACAAGTATAGAAAGTGGAAAGAGGGGCACATAACTAAGTCAGAATATCAACAAACAGCCCGAGCCTGCAAAGATGAAGTGAGGAAAGCTAAGGCTCATAATGAACTAAGGCTTGCGACCAAAGTCAAAAATAACAAAAAAAGCTTCTTTCAACATGTAAAAAACAAGAAAAAAAGTGAAGGAAATGATTGGTCCATTAGTGGGTGAAAATGGCAAGAAGGTGACAAGCAATAGGGAGAAAGCAGAACTATTTAACTCGTTTTTTGCATCTGTCTTTACACAAAGGGAAAAAACAGAGCAACCTATCAACAATAGTGCCATAAAAACAGTATAGAAAGACAAGTTAAGATAGGCAAGAAAATGGTGAGAATTCTAGGACAGTGATGGCGAACCTTTTAGAGACCGAGTGCCCAAACTGCAACCCAAAACCCAATTACTTATTACCGGGTGCCAGGTGGGCGTAGCCCACTGGATGAGCATGACTGTGGTGGTCATGGCAGACTGGATGGGTGTGGCCAGGTGGGCGTGATCACCTCAATGTTGTTCGTGGGGAGGCCGGGCAGGGTTGGGGGAGATCCAGGGGATCCTGGCAGGTGGGGTGCTGGGCAGGAGGCTCATCGTGTGGGGTGAGGCGAGACAAGGGGCGGGAGTGCCATTATCACAGGGCAAGATGAGGCAGGGGCTGGGGTGGCTGCTGCCTCACACCATCAGCCTCTGCACACAGAGCCCAGCGAGCACGAGTGCTGGGATGCATCCAGCCATATGGGATTTCGATGAGTTAGCCGGCAGCAGGTTGAAGAGGGACGGTTGCCATCTCCAGGGCATGGAACGCATGCCCACAGAGAGGGCTCTGAGTGCTGCCTCTGGCACGTGTACCATAGGTTCGCCACCACTGTTCTAGGATGTCTGGCTCAAGGTCAGTGACCACCCCATCGTGGTTATCAGGGACGCTAAGCTTGTTCTTCTATAGTTCTTCTGTGTAATTTTGCCACCTCTTCTTAATCTCTTCTGCCTCTGTTAGGTCCCTGTCATTTTGGTCCTTTATCATGCCCATTTTGCATGAAACGTTCATATCTCCAATTTTCTTAAAGAGATCTCTGGTTCTCCCTATTCTATTGTTCTCTTCTATTTCTTTGCACTATTCATTTAAGAGGGCAGTCCTAGCTATTCTCTGGAATTCTGCATTCAACTGGGTGTATCTTTCTCTTTCTCCCTTGGCTTTCACTTCCCTTCTTTCCTCAGCTATTTGCAAAGCATCCTCAGACAGCCATTTTGCTTTTTTGCATTTCTTTTTCTTTGGGATGGTTTTAGTTGCTACCTCTTGTACAATGTTGCGAACCTCCATCCATAGTTCTTCAGGCACTCTATCAGACCTAATTACGTAAATCTATTTGTCACCTCTACTGTACTGTATATTTTACTGTATATTCATCAGGGATATGATTTAGTTCATACCGGAGTGGCCTAGTGTTTTTGCCTACTTTCTTCAATTTAAGCCTAAATTTTGCAATGAGAAGCTTATGATCTGAACCACAGTCAGCTCCTGGTCTTATTTTTACTGACTGTATAGAGCTTGTCTATCTTTGGCTGCAGAGCACATATTCAATCTGATTTCTGTGTTGACCGTCTGGTAATGTCCATTTGTAGAACCGTCTCTTGGGTTGTTGGAAAAGAATGGTTGCTATGACCATCGTCTTCTCTTGACAAAATTCTATCATCCTGTTCCCTGCTTCATTTTGTACTCCAAGGCCAAACTTGCCTGTTATTCCATTTATCTTTTGGCTTCCTACTTTAGCATTTCAATCCCCCATGATGAAGGACATCATTTTTTGGTGTTAAATCTATAAGGTGCTGTACGTCTTCATAGAACTGGTCAATTTCATCCTTTTCAGCACTAGTGGTTGTTCGCTGATTCCTAAGATGTCGATGTTCAGTCTTGTCATCTCTTGTTTGACCACGTCCACTTTGCCTTGATTCATGGATCTTACATTCCAGGTTCCTGTGGAGAAAAGATCTTTAGAGCATCAGACTTTCCTTTCACCACCAGATGCATCCACAGTTGAGTGTCCTTTTGGCTTTGGCCCAGTCGCTTCATTCTTTCTGGCGCTACTAGTACTAGCCCTCTGCCCTTCCCCAGTAGCATATTGGAGACCTTCCGACCTGAAGGGCTCATCTTCCAGCATCGTATCTTTTTGCCTTTTGGTACTGTCCATGGGATTTTCATGGCAAAGATACTGGAGTAAGTTGCTATTTTCTTCCCCAGTGGATCACATTTTGTCAGAACTCTCTGCTATGACCTGTCCGTCTTGGGTGGCCCTGCATGGCATAGCTCCTAGCTTCATTGAATTGAGCAAGCCCCTTTGCCACAACAAGACAGTAATCCATGAAAGGGGCCCCCGAAATTAAGAACTAATATACATCTGGTATTTTAATGTAATTTTTTTGATTTATTCTCTCCCATTCTAAAAGGAGTACATTCCTTATAGCATGGTGTTGAAAATATCAATGTATTTTATTTTTCCCATGCCACATTAAAATACCAGAGTGGCTTTCAACAATGGAAGCTTTTGCTTACCCAAATTTAATTAATTATGATAAACTCATCACCTATAAAGATTTGTGGCCTTACTTACAAATTAAAATAAGATATGAGAAAGATTTAAAGACAGTGGGATTTTATAAAGAACAGATAGAATTTGTTCAAATACTCTTGAAAACAGATGAAAACTTGATTAAGAAACTTTATAGATTTCTGCTAAAATGGAAGATGGAAGAACAAGTAAAAGAAACAATGTTAGTTTGGGGAAAAAGCTTTGGATATTCTATAGACTTGGAAGACTGGCAAAAATTATGTGATAGAAATATTAAATTAACTAAAGCAGTCTCATATAAAGAAAACATGTATAAAATGTTTTATAGATGGCATACGATACCAGTAAGATTAGCGAAAATGTTTTAAAATACTTCAAATAACTGTTGGAAATGTAAACAAAAGCCAGGTACTTATCTGGTGCGTATGTCCCAGTGCAAAGAAATATTGGCTTAAGATTCATGCATGGCTGGAAAAGATGACTAAAATACAGATAGAATTTTGGCCAGAATTGTTTCTGTTAGGAATACTAGGATCTAATTATGGGAAAGAGAACGATTATTTAATATTACATATATTGACAGCTGCGAGAATAGCATTTGCCCAATACTGGAAAAACGAAGATGTACCATCTGATGAGTTACAATTAGGAAAATCCTAGAATGTGCAGAAATGGACAGATTAACGGTAGAGATTAAAGAGAAAGAAGACTCAGTCTATTTTAAAACGTGGGAAAACTTTTATCAAAGGTTAGCAAAATGAGTTAATGAAAACTGAAACTTATTAAGATGATTGATTTTCTTTTTTGATTAATTGATATGTCTTGTAATCTTTGCTATTTTTGTTGACCAGTTACTTATTATTATATTAACCCTGTTGAATACTTGTACCCGGACGATAGTTTACTTGCTAAAGCCTGGAATGTTATTGGGGGTAACCCCATTGTTGTACCTTTTCTACGCTGGCTGAGAAATTCTGGGCCTCAAAATCTGGAGGAAATCAAGGTAGAAGGTAGCCATTTCCATTTTCCTATTCTCTCCACCTACAAATCTAGTCCTGAGACATGTTTGAGTAAAAAAATTCAGACCACAATTCAAATGGCATCGGACCAGGTTATTTACGGGACCGTCTGCTGCCTCATGAATCCCAGCGGCCGGTTAGGGCCCACAGAGTCGGCCTTCTCCAGGTTCCGTAAGCCAGACAGTGTCGCCTGGTGGGGCCTAGGGGAAGAGCCTTCTCTGTTGCGGCCCCGGCCCTCTGGAACCAACTTCCCCCGGAGATCCGTGTCGCCCCCACCCCCTCCGCCTTTCGTAAATTGCTTAAAACATACCTTTGCCGGCAGGCCTGGGGCAGCTAACACCTTGCCCCTAGCCAGTGTATGTTTGTGTGTATGTTTGTGGAATGATTGGTTTCTCTTTTTTTAACTTTGGGGTTTTTATATTTATATATTTATATTTATGCATTTTATTGTGATTTCTATCATGTTGTGAGCCACCCTGAGTTCTCCGGAATAGGGCGGCATAGAAATTAAATTAAAAAATTAAATAAATATATAAATAAAATAATCAATTTCTGACCTACAGTTTCAATGGGAGATCACAAATGAATTTCAAGCCTTTTCTAAATTCTTCAACTTTTGCCTCATGTGGATTTCCTCGTGTGCAATAAGGGATGATTTATGAGTGAAGTAACATTCACAGACTGGACATTTGAAAGATTTTTCCCCTGTGTGAGTCCTCTGGTGTTTCACAAGGCTGGAATTCTGAGTGAAACGTTTCGCACAATCAGGACATTCAAAGGGTTTCTCTCCTGTGTGAGTCCTCTGGTGTGTCACCAGGTAGGAATTGCGACTGAAACTTTTCCCACAGATCGGACATTCAAAGGGTTTCTCTCCTGTGTGAATCCTCTGGTGTGTCACAAGGCTGGAATTCTCACTGAAACTTTTCCCACAATCAGGACATTCAAAGGGTTTCTCTCCTGTGTGAATCCTCTGGTGTTTCATAAGGCTGGAATTCTGACTGAAACTTTTCCCACAGATCAGACATTCAAAGGGTTTCTCTCCTGTGTGAATCCTCTGGTGTGTCACAAAGATGGAATTCTCACTGAAACTTTTCCCACATTCAAGACATTCAAAGGGTTTCTCTCCTGTGTGAATCCTCTGGTGTGTCACAAAGATGGAATTCTCACTGAAACTTTTCCCACATTCAAGACATTCAAAGGGTTTCTCTCCTGTGTGAGTCCTCTGGTGTCTCACCAGGTTGGAATTGCTACTGAAACTTTTCCCACAATCAGGACATTCAAAGGGTTTCTCTCCTGTGTGAGTCCTCTGGTGTCTCACCAGGTGGGAATTGTGACTGAAACTTTTCCCACATTCAGGACATTCAAAGGGTTTCTCTCCTGTGTGAGTCCTCTGGTGTCTCACCAGGTGGGAATTGCGACTGAAATTTTTCCCACAATCAGGACATTCAAAGGGTTTCTCTCCTGTGTGAGTCCTCTGGTGTCTCACCAGGTAAGAATTGTAACTGAAATTTTTCCCACAATCAGGACATTCGAAGGGTTTTTCTCCAGTGTGAGTCCTCTGGTGACTCACCAGATGGGAATTTCTATTGAAACTTTTCCCACAATGATCACATTCAAAGTGTTTTTCTTCTGTGTATGATCTATGGTGCCTCATGACATGGGAATTTCTAATGAAACTTTCACACAATCAGTACAGTCATACGTTTTCTCTCTGCTGTGAGTCCTCTGATGTATCACCACGTTGCCATGCTCACTAAAGTATTTACTGCACTAGGAGTGCTTTTATGGCTTTTCTCTTGTGTGGGTCCTTCCATGAACCACAAGGGAGCTGTTCTGACTAAAGCTTTTGACACAATCAGATGATTTGTATGGCTTTTCGCCTATATGGCTCTTCTTATGCATAATCAGTTGTGATTTGCAATCTGTGCTTTTCCAACAAGAGACACAAGTACGGAGCGTTTCCACAGCTGATATTCTTGAGGAAGTCAAAACTATGGACAATTCCTTGTTTAGTGATGCTTTCATTCAATCCGTTTTCTTCCTCACAGGATGAGGCCTGGATGGCTCTCTGCTCTATGTGACTTTGGTACTCACCTTTCCCTCCAACTGACTTCCAGATATTTCCTTCTTTTACTGAATGAAAAATAATCTTCCTTCACTTTTCATGTAATGTATCCTTGAGTTCTGAATAATCTACTTATTCCAGTTTGAAATCTTTCTTGATTTTCTCTTTTTTTCTAAGAGCTGCTGGAGGAGAAGGAGAATTGTGTGGTTTTCTGAAGGAAAGGGAAAATATTTTGATTTCTGGCTCAGTTTGCTTTCCTTTTCAATGTTGCTTGTTATTCTTAGCTATCCAGAGGGCTCTTCTTCCCATCCTCTTTTCTATAAGATTTAAGGAAAAGTGTAACTTTAATTTTGATAAAATGGTGAGGGGTGTGAAAAAAAGAAAAAAAGTATACATTACAATGAAAAAGCAAACATGCCACAATGATAGAATAATCTCTTACATTGTTTATGATTCATCTGATACGTGGAAGACTACCGACATCCATGTTCAAATATTCATTCAATCAAATTCAGTTCTTAAATTTGGGTAAACTTTCTTGTTGACTTTAGTCAATCATAAATCCTTAGCAATACAAAGGGTTATCATCAAATACATCTGGAAGTGATGGGGATAGATTATATAATTCCAGATATATGCAGGCAGAGAGAAATATAGACACACACCTACAAATGTGTATATGGAGAAAATCTATGTCTTTCAAGACTGGAAAAATGTCTCAAAATAGTTTACAGTCAAAGCTTTTGAGCTAATTTTAGAGATATGGCGGCTTTAACTGATGGATAACAGAATAACAGAGTCGGAAGGGACCTTGAAGGAAGAAGGAAGAATTTTGAGGGTGGAAATGATGATAAATAAAAAAGATATTGATAATAGCAATATATGCACCAAACAATAAACACAGGAAAATATTGGAAATGGAATATCAAAATATTTGTTTAGTAGGAGGCTTTAACGCAATTGTGAATGAAAAATTAGATTACAAAAGTAGTAAAATAGGAAAAAAAGGAAGAACGAGGAAGAAAGAGATTAAATTGAAAGATAAAAAGGACAAGTATAGAAAGTGGAAAGAGGGGCACATAACTAAGTCAGAATATCAACAAACAGCCCGAGCCTGCAAAGATGAAGTGAGGAAAGCTAAGGCTCATAATGAACTAAGGCTTGCGACCAAAGTCAAAAATAACAAAAAAAGCTTCTTTCAACATGTAAAAAACAAGAAAAAAAGTGAAGGAAATGATTGGTCCATTAGTGGGTGAAAATGGCAAGAAGGTGACAAGCAATAGGGAGAAAGCAGAACTATTTAACTCGTTTTTTTGCACGTCTTTACACAAAGGGAAAAAACAGAGCAACCTATCAATAGCAGTGCCATAAAAACAGTATAGAAAGACAAGTTAAGATAGGCAAGAAATTGGTGAGAATTCTAGGACAGTGATGGCGAACCTTTTAGAGACCGAGTGCCCAAACTGCAACCCAAAACCCAATTACTTATTACTGGGTGCCAGGTGGGCGTGGCCCACTGGATGAGCATGACTGTGGTGGTCATGGCAGACTGGATGGGTGTGGCCAGGTGGGTCCTGGCAGGTGGGGCGCTGGGCAGGAGGCTCATCGTGCGAAGTGAGGCGAGACAAGTCGAGGCGAGGAAGGGCGGGGGTGCCATTATCACAGGGCAAGATGAGGCAGGGGCTGGGGTGCCTGCTGCCTGACACCATCAGCCTCTGCACACAGAGCCCAGCGAGCACGAGTGCTGGGATGCATCCAGCCATATGGGATTTCGATGAGTTAGCCGGCGGCAGGTTGAAGAGGGACGGTTGCCATCTCCAGGGCATGGAACGCATGCCCACAGAGAGGGCTCTGAGTGCTGCCTCTGGCACGTGTACCATAGGTTCGCCACCACTGTTCTAGGATGTCTGGCTCAAAGTCAGTGACCACCCCATCGTGGTTATCAGGGACGCTAAGCTTGTTCTTCTATAGTTCTTCTGTGTAATTTTGCCACCTCTTCTTAATCTCTTCTGCCTCTGTTAGGTCCCTGCCATTTTGGTCCTTTATCATGCCCATTTTGCATGAAACGTTCATATCTCCAATTTTCTTAAAGAGATCTCTGGTTCTCCCTATTCTATTGTTCTCTTCTATTTCTTTGCACTATTCATTTAAGAGGGCAGTCCTAGCTATTCTCTGGAATTCTGCATTCTACTGGGTGTATCTTTCTCTTTCTCCCTTGGCTTTCACTTCCCTTCTTTCCTCAGCTATTTGCAAAGCATCCTCAGACAGCCATTTTGCTTTTTTGCATTTCTTTTTCTTTGGGATGGTTTTAGTTGCTACCTCTTGTACAATGTTGCGAACCTCCATCCATAGTTCTTCAGGCACTCTATCAGACCTAATTACGTAAATCTATTTGTCACCTCTACTGTACTGTATATTTTACTGTATATTCATCAGGGATATGATTTAGTTCATACCGGAGTGGCCTAGTGTTTTTGCCTACTTTCTTCAATTTAAGCCTAAATTTTGCAATGAGAAGCTTATGATCTGAACCACAGTCAGCTCCTGGTCTTATTTTTACTGACTGTATAGAGCTTGTCTATCTTTGGCTGCAGAGCACATATTCAATCTGATTTCTGTGTTGACCGTCTGGTAATGTCCATTTGTAGAACCGTCTCTTGGGTTGTTGGAAAAGAATGGTTGCTATGACCATCGTCTTCTCTTGACAAAATTCTATCATCCTGTTCCCTGCTTCATTTTGTACTCCAAGGCCAAACTTGCCTGTTATTCCATTTATCTTTTGGCTTCCTACTTTAGCATTTCAATCCCCCATGATGATAAGGACATCATTTTTTGGTGTTAAATCTATAAGGTGCTGTACGTCTTCATAGAACTGGTCAATTTCATCCTTTTCAGCACTAGTGGTTGTTCGCTGATTCCTAAGATGTCGATGTTCAGTCTTGTCATCTCTTGTTTGACCACGTCCACTTTGCCTTGATTCATGGATCTTACATTCCAGGTTCCTGTGGAGAAAAGATCTTTAGAGCATCAGACTTTCCTTTCACCACCAGATGCATCCACAGTTGAGTGTCCTTTTGGCTTTGGCCCAGTCGCTTCATTCTTTCTGGCGCTACTAGTACTAGCCCTCTGCCCTTCCCCAGTAGCATATTGGAGACCTTCCGACTTGAAGGGCTCATCTTCCAGCGTCGTATCTTTTTGCCTTTTGGTACTGTCCATGGGATTTTCATGGCAAAGATACTGGAGTAAGTTGCTATTTTCTTCCCCAGTGGATCACATTTTGTCAGAACTCTCTGCTATGACCTGTCCGTCTTGGGTGGCCCTGCATGGCATAGCTCCTAGCTTCATTGAATTGAGCAAGCCCCTTTGCCACAACAAGACAGTAATCCATGAAAGGGGCCCCCGAAATTAAGAACTAATATACATCTGGTATTTTAATGTAATTTTTTTGATTTATTCTCTCCCATTCTAAAAGGAGTACATTCCTTATAGCATGGTGTTGAAAATATCAATGTATTTTATTTTTCCCATACCACATTAAAATACCAGAGTGGCTTTCAACAATGGAAGCTTTTGCTTACCCAAATTTAATTAATTATGATAAACTCATCACCTATAAAGATTTGTGGCCTTACTTACAAATTAAAATAAGATATGAGAAAGATTTAAAGACAGTGGGATTTTATAAAGAACAGATAGAATTTGTTCAAATACTCTTGAAAACAGATGAAAACTTGATTAAGAAACTTTATAGATTTCTGCTAAAATGGAAGATGGAAGAACAAGTAAAAGAAACAATGTTAGTTTGGGGAAAAAACTTTGGATATTCTATAGACTTGGAAGACTGACAAAAATTATGTGATAGAAATATTAAATTAACTAAAGCAGTCTCATATAAAGAAAACATGTATAAAATGTTTTATAGATGGCATACGATACCAGTAAGATTAGCGAAAATGTTTTAAAATACTTCAAATAACTGTTGGAAATGTAAACAAAAGCCAGGTACTTATTATCATATCTGGTGCGTATGTCCCAGTGCAAAGAAATATTGGCTTAAGATTCATGCATGGCTGGAAAAGATGACTAAAATACAGATAGAATTTTGGCCAGAATTGTTTCTGTTAGGAATACTAGGATCTAATTATGGGAAAGAGAACGATTATTTAATATTACATATATTGACAGCTGCGAGAATAGCATTTGCCCAATACTGGAAAAACGAAGATGTACCATCTGATGAGTTACAATTAGGAAAATCCTAGAATGTGCAGAAATGGACAGATTAACGGTAGAGATTAAAGAGAAAGAAGACTCAGTCTATTTTAAAACGTGGGAAAACTTTTATCAAAGGTTAGCAAAATGAGTTAATGAAAACTGAAACTTATTAAGATGATTGATTTTTTTTGATTAATTGATATGTCTTGTAATCTTTGCTATTTTTGTTGACCAGTTACTTATTATTATATTAACCCTGTTGAATACTTGTACCCGGACGATAGTTTACTTGCTAAAGCGTGGAATGTTATTGGGGGTAACCCCATTGTTGTACCTTTTCTACGCTGGCTGAGAAATTCTGGGCCTCAAAATCTGGAGGAAATCAAGGTAGAAGGTAGCCATTTCCATTTTCCTATTCTCTCCACCTACAAATCTAGTCCTGAGACATGTTTGAGTAAAAAAATTCAGACCACAATTCAAATGGCATCGGACCAGGTTATTTACGGGACCGTCTGCTGCCTCATGAATCCCAGCGGCCGGTTAGGGCCCACAGAGTCGGCCTTCTCCAGGTTCCGTAGGCCAGACAGTGTCGCCTGGTGGGGCCTAGGGGAAGAGCCTTCTCTGTTGCGGCCCCGGCCCTCTGGAACCAACTTCCCCCGGAGATCCGTGTCGCCCCCACCCGCTCCGCCTTTCGTAAATTGCTTAAAACATAACTTTGCCGGCAGGCCTGGGGCAGCTAACACCTTGCCCCTAGCCAGTGTATGTTTGTGTGTATGTTTGTGGAATGATTGGTTTTTCTTTTTTTAACTTTGGGGTTTTTATATTTATATATTTATATTTATGCATTTTATTGTGATTTCTATCATGTTGTGAGCCACCCTGAGTTCTCCGGAATAGGGCGGCATAGAAATTAAATTTAAAAAATTAAATAAATATATAAATAAAATAATCAATTTCTGACCTACAGTTTCAATGGGAGATCACAAATGAATTTCAAGCCTTTTCTAAATTCTTCAACTTTTGCCTCATGTGGATTTCCTCGTGTGCAATAAGGGATGATTTATGAGTGAAGTAACATTCACAGACTGGACATTTGAAAGATTTCTCCCCTGTGTGAGTCCTCTGGTGTTTCACAAGGCTGGAATTCTGAGTGAAACGTTTCGCACAATCAGGACATTCAAAGGGTTTCTCTCCTGTGTGAGTCCTCTGGTGTGTCACCAAGTGGGAATTCTCACTGAAACTTTTCCCACAAATAGGACATTCAAAGGGTTTCTCTCCTGTGTGAATCCTCTGGTGTGTCACAAGGCTGGAATTCTCACTGAAACTTTTCCCACAATCAGGACATTCAAAGGGTTTCTCTCCTGTGTGAATCCTCTGGTGTGCCACAAGGTGGGAATTGTGACTGAAACTTTTCCCACATTCAGGACATTCAAAGGGTTTCTCTCCTGTGTGAATCCTCTGGTGTTTCATAAGGCTGGAATTCTGACTGAAACTTTTCCCACAGATCAGACATTCAAAGGGTTTCTCTCCTGTGTGAATCCTCTGGTGTGTCACAAAGATGGAATTCTCACTGAAACTTTTCCCACATTCAAGACATTCAAAGGGTTTCTCTCCTGTGTGAGTCCTCTGGTGTCTCACCAGGTTGGAATTGCTACTGAAACTTTTCCCACAATCAGGACATTCAAAGGGTTTCTCACCTGTGTGAGTCCTCTGGTGTCTCACCAGGTGGGAATTGTGACTGAAACTTTTCCCACATTCAGGACATTCAAAGGGTTTCTCTCCTGTGTGAGTCCTCTGGTGTTTCACCAGGTGGGAATTGCGACTGAAATTTTTCCCACAATCAGGACATTCAAAGGGTTTCTCTCCTGTGTGAGTCCTCTGGTGTCTCACCAGGTAAGAATTGTAACTGAAATTTTCCCCACAATCAGGACATTCAAAGGGTTTCTCTCCTGTGTGAGTCCTCTGGTGTCTCACAAGGCAGGAATTCTCACTGAAACTTTTCCCACAATCAGGACATTCGAAGGGTTTTTCTCCAGTGTGAGTCCTCTGGTGACTCACCAGATGGGAATTTCTATTGAAACTTTTCCCACAATGATCACATTCAAAGTGTTTTTCTTCTGTGTATGATCTATGGTGCCTCATGACATGGGAATTTCTAATGAAACTTTCACACAATCAGTACAGTCATACGTTTTCTCTCTGCTGTGAGTCCTCTGATGTATCACCACGTTGCCATGCTCACTAAAGTATTTACTGCACTAGGAGTGCTTTTATGGCTTTTCTCTTGTGTGGGTCCTTCCATGAACCACAAGGGAGCTGTTCTGACTGAAGCTTTTGACACAATCAGATGATTTGTATGGCTTTTCGCCTGTATGGCTCTTCTTATGCATAATCAGTTGTGATTTGCAATCTGTGCTTTTCCAACAAGAGACACAAGTACGGAGCGTTTCCACAGCTGATATTCTTGAGGAAGTCAAAACTATGGACAATTCCTTGTTTAGTGATGCTTTCATTCAATCCGTTTTCTTCCTCACAGGATGAGGCCTGGATGGCTCTCTGCTCTATGTGACTTTGGTACTCACCTTTCCCTCCAACTGACTTCCAGATATTTCCCTCTTTTACTGAATGAAAAATAATCTTCCTTCACTTTTCATGTAATGTATCCTTGAGTTCTGAATAATCTACTTATTCCAGTTTGAAATCTTTCTTGATTTTCTCTTTTTTTCTAAGAGCTGCTGGAGGAGAAGGAGAATTGTGTGGTTTTCTGAAGGAAAGGGAAAATATTTTGATTTCTGGCTCGGTTTGCTTTCCTTTTCAATGTTGCTTGTTATTCTTAGCTGTCCAGAGGGCTCTTCTTCCCATCCTCTTTTCTATAAGATTTAAGGAAAAGTGTAACTTTAATTTTTATAAAATGGTGAGGGGTGTGAAAAAAGAAAAAAAGTATACATTACAATGAAAAAGCAAACATGCCACAATGATAGAATAATCTCTTACATTGTTTATGATTCATCTGATACGTGGAAGACTACCGACATCCATGTTCAAATATTCATTCAATCAAATTCAGTTCTTAAATTTGGGTAAACTTTCTTATTGACTTTAGTCAATCATAAATCCTTAGCAATACAAAGGGTTATCATCAAATACATCTGGAAGTGATGGGGATAGATTATATAATTCCAGATATATGCAGGCAGAGAGAAATATAGACACACACCTACAAATGTGTATATGGAGAAAATCTATGTCTTTCAAGACTGGAAAAATGTCTCAAAATAGTTTACAGTCAAAGCTTTTGAGCTAATTTTAGAGATATGGCGGCTTTAACTGATGGATAACAGAATAACAGAGTCGGAAGGGACCTTGAAGGAAGAAGGAAGAATGGTGGAAATGATGATAAATAAAAAAGATATTGATAATAGCAATATATGCACCAAACAATAAACACAGGAAAATATTGGAAATGGAATATCAAAATATTTGTTTAGTAGGAGGCTTTAACGCAATTGTGAATGAAAAATTAGATTACAAAAGTAGTAAAATAGGAAAAAAAGGAAGAACGAGGAAGAAAGAGATTAAATTGAAAGATAAAAAGGACAAGTATAGAAAGTGGAAAGAGGGGCACGTAACGAAGTCAGAATATCAACAAACAGCCCGAGCCTGCAAAGATGAAGTGAGGAAAGCTAAGGCTCATAATGAACTAAGGCTTGCGACCAAAGTCAAAAATAACAAAAAAAGCTTCTTTCAACATGTAAAAAACAAGAAAAAAAGTGAAGGAAATGATTGGTCCATTAGTGGGTGAAAATGGCAAGAAGGTGACAAGCAATAGGGAGAAAGCAGAACTATTTAACTCGTTTTTTGCATCTGTCTTTACACAAAGGGAAAAAACAGAGCAACCTATCAATAGCAGTGCCATAAAAACAGTATAGAAAGACAAGTTAAGATAGGCAAGAAATTGGTGAGAATTCTAGGACAGTGATGGCGAACCTTTTAGAGACCGAGTGCCCAAACTGCAACCCAAAACCCAATTATTTATTACTGGGTGCCAGGTGGGCGTGGCCCACTGGATGAGCATGACTGTGGTGGTCATGGCAGACTGGATGGGTGTGGCCAGGTGGGCGTGATCACCTCAGTGTTGTTCGTGGGGAGGCCGGGCAGGTTTGGGGGAGATCCAGGGGGTCCTGGCAGGTGGGGCGCTGGGCAGGAGGCTCATCCTGCGGGGTGAGGCGAGACAAGGGGCGGGAGTGCCATTATCACAGGGCAAGATGAGGCAGGGGCTGGGGTGGCTGCTGCCTGACACTATCAGCCCCTGCACACAGAGCCCAGCGAGCACATGAGTGCTGGGATGCATCCAGCCATATGGGACTTCGATGAGTTAGCCGGCGGCAGGTTGAAGAGGGACGGTTGCCATCTCCAGGGCATGGAACGCATGCCCACAGAGAGGGCTCTGAGTGCCGCCTCTGGCACGTGTACCATAGGTTCGCCACCACTGTTCTAGGATGTCTGGCTCAAAGTCAGTGACCACCCCATCGTGGTTATCAGGGACGCTAAGCTTGTTCTTCTATAGTTCTTCTGTGTAATTTTGCCACCTCTTCTTAATCTCTTCTGCCTCTGTTAGGTCCCTGCCATTTTGGTCCTTGTTCATGCCCATCTTTGCATGAAACGTTCATATCTCCAATTTTCTTGAAGAGATCTCTGGTTCTCCCTATTCTATTGTTCTCTTCTATTTCTTTGCACTATTCATTTAAGAGGGCAGTCTTATCTCTTCTAGCTATTCTCTGGAATTCTGCATTCAAGTGGGTGTATCTTTCTCTTTCTCCCTTGGCTTTCACTTCCCTTCTTTCCTCAGCTATTTGCAAAGCTTCCTCAGACAGCCATTTTGCTTTTTTGCATTTCTTTTTCTTTGGGATGGTTTTAGTTGCTACCTCTTGTACAATGTTGCGAACCTCCATCCATAGTTCTTCAAGCACTCTATCAGACCTAATTACGTAAATCTATTTGTCACCTCTACTGTACTGTATATTTTACTGTATATTCATCAGGGATATGATTTAGTTCATACCTGAGTGGCCTAGTGTTTTTGCCTACTTTCTTCAATTTAAGCCTAAATTTTGCAATGAGAAGCTCATGATCTGAACCACAGTCAGCTCCTGGTCTTATTTTTACTGACTGTATAGAGCTTCTCTATCTTTGGCTGCAGAGCACATATTCAATCTGATTTCTGTGTTGACAGTCTGGTAATGTCCATTTGTAGAACCGTCTCTTGGGTTGTTGGAAAAGAATGGTTGCTGTGACCATCGTCTTCTCTTGACAAAATTCTATCATCCTGTTCCCTGCTTCATTTTGTACTCCAAGGCCAAACTTGCCTGTTATTCCATTTATCTTTTGGCTTCCTACTTTAGCATTTCAATCCCCCATGATGATAAGGACATCATTTTTTGGTGTTAATTCTATAAGGTGCTGTACGTCTTCATAGAACCGGTCAATTTCATCCTCTTCAGCACTAGTGGTTGTTCGCTGATTCCTAAAATGTCGATGTTCAGTCTTGTCATCTCATTTGACCACGTCCAGTTTGCCTTGATTCATGGATCTTACATTCCAGATTCCTGTGGAGAAAAGATCTTTAGAGCATCAGACTTTCCTTTCACCACCAGATGCATCCACAGCTGAGCATCCTTTTGGCTTTGGCCCAGTCGCTTCACTCTTTCTGGCGCTACTAGTACTAGCCCTCTGCTCTTCCCCAGTAGCATATTGGACACCTTCCGACCTGAGGGGCTCATCTTCCAGCGTCGTATCTTTTTGCCTTTTGGTACTGTCCATGGGATTTTCATGGCAAAGATACTGGAGTAGGTTGCCATTTCCTTCCCCAGGGGATCACATTTTGTCAGAACTCTCTGCTATGACCTGTCCGTCTTGGGTGGCCCTGCATGGCATAGCTCATAGCTTCATTGAATTGAGCAAGCCCCTTTGCCACAACAAGACAGTAATCCATGAAAGGGGCCCCCGAAATTAAGAACTAATATACATCTGGTATTTTAATGTAATTTTTTTGATTTATTCTCTCCCATTCTAAAAGGAGTACATTCCTTATAGCATGGTGTTGAAAATATCAATGTATTTTATTTTTCCCATACCACATTAAAATACCAGAGTGGCTTTCAACAATGGAAGCTTTTGCTTACCCAAATTTAATTAATTATGATAAACTCATCACCTATAAAGATTTGTGGCCTTACTTACAAATTAAAATAAGATATGAGAAAGATTTAAAGACAGTGGGATTTTATAAAGAACAGATAGAATTTGTTCAAATACTCTTGAAAACAGATGAAAACTTGATTAAGAAACTTTATAGATTTCTGCTAAAATGGAAGATGGAAGAACAAGTAAAAGAAACAATGTTAGTTTGGGAAAAAAACTTTGGATATTCTATAAACTTGGAAGACTGGCAAAAATTATGTGATAGAAATATTAAATTAACTAAAGCAGTCTCATATAAAGAAAACATGTATAAAATGTTTTATAGATGGCATACGATACCAGTAAGATTAGCGAAAATGTTTTAAAATACTTCAAATAACTGTTGGAAATGTAAACAAAAGCCAGGTACTTATTATCATATCTGGTGCGTATGTCCCAGTGCAAAGAAATATTGGCTTAAGATTCATGCATGGCTGGAAAAGATGACTAAAATACAGATAGAATTTTGGCCACAATTGTTTCTGTTAGGAATACTAGGATCTAATTATGGGAAAGAGAACGATTATTTAATATTACATATATTGACAGCTGCGAGAATAGCATTTGCCCAATACTGGAAAAACGAAGATGTACCATCTGATGAGTTACAATTAGGAAAATCCTAGAATGTGCAGAAATGGACAGATTAACGGTAGAGATTAAAGAGAAAGAAGACTCAGTCTATTTTAAAACGTGGGAAAACTTTTATCAAAGGTTAGCAAAATGAGTTAATGAAAACTGAAACTTATTAAGATGATTGATTTTCTTTTTTGATTAATTGATATGTCTTGTAATCTTTGCTATTTTTGTTGACCACAGTTACTTATTATTATATTAACCCTGTTGAATACTTGTACCCGGACGATAGTTTACTTGCTAAAGCGTGGAATGTTATTGGGGGTAACCCCATTGTTGTACCTTTTCTACGCTGGCTGAGAAATTCTGGGCCTCAAAATCTGGAGGAAATCAGGGTAGAAGGTACCCTTTTTCAATTTTCCTTTTCTCTCCACCTACAAATCTAGTCCTGAGACATGTTTGAGTAAAAAAATTCAGACCACAATTCAAATAATCAATTTCTCACCTACAGTTTCAATGGGAGATCACAAATGAATTTCAAGCCTTTTCTAAATTCTTCAACTTTTGCCTCATGTGGATTTCCTCGTGTGCAATAAGGGATGATTTATGAGTGAAGTAACATTCACAGACTGGACATTTGAAAGATTTCTCCCGTGTGAATCCTCTGGTGTTTCACCAGGTTGGACTTCTGACTGAAACTTTTCCCACAATCAGGACATTCAAAGGGTTTCTCCCCTGTGTGAATCCTTTGGTGTGTCACCAGCTGGGAATTCTGACTGAAACTTTTCCCACAATCAGGACATTCAAAGGGTTTCCCTCCTGTGTGACTCCTCTGGTGTTTCACAAGGCTGGACTTCTGACTGAAACCTTTCCCACAATCAGGACATTCAAAGGGTTTCTCTCCTGTGTGATTCATCTGGTGTTTCACAAGGCTGGAATTCTGACTGAAACTTTTCCCACAGATCGGACATTCAAAGGGTTTCTCTCCTGTGTGAGTCCTCTGGTGTCTCACCAGGTGGGAATTGTGACTGAAACTTTTCCCACAATCAGGACATTCAAAGAGTTTCTCTCCTGTGTGAGTCCTCTGGTGTCTCACCAGGTGGGAATTGCTACTGAAACCTTTACTACAATTAGGACATTCAAAGGGTTTCTCTCCTGTGTGAGTCCTCTGGTGTGTCACAAGGCTGGAATTCTCACTGAAACTTTTCCCACAATCAGGACATTCAAAGGGTTTCTCTCCTGTGTGAGTCCTCTGGTGTCTCACCAGGTGGGAATTGTGACTGAAACTTTTCCCACATTCAGGACATTCAAAGGGTTTCTCTCCTGTGTGAGTCCTCTGGTGTCTCACCAGGTGGGAATTGTGACTGAAACTTTTCCCACATTCAGGACATTCAAAGGATTTCTCTCCTGTGTGAGTCCTCTGGTGTGTCACCAGGTTGGAATTGCTACTGAAACTTTTCCCACAATAAGAACATTCAAAGGGTTTCTCTCCTGTGTGAGTCCTCTGGTGTGTCACCAGGTGGGAATTGTGACTGAAACTTTTCCCACATTCAGGACATTCAAAGGGTTTCTCTCCTGTGTGAGTCCTCTGGTGTGTCACCAGGTTGAAATTGCTACTGAAACTTTTCCCACAAACAGGACATTCAAAGGGTTTCTCTCCTCTATGAATCCTCTGGTGTCTCACCAGGTTGGACCTGTGACTGAAACTTTTCCCACAATCAAGACATTCAAAGGGTTTTTCTCGTGTGTGAGTCCTACGGTGTCTCATGACATGGGAATTTCTAATGAAACTTTCACACAATCAGTACAATCTTAGGTTTTCTCCCTGCTGTGAATCCTCTGATGTATCACCACGTTGCCATGCTCACTAAAGCGTTTACTGCACTAGGAGTGCTTTTATGGCTTTTCTCTTGTGTGGGTCCTTCCATGAACCACAAGGGAGCTGTTCTGACTAAAGCTTTTGACATAATCAGATGATTTGTATGGCTTTTCGCCTGTATGGCTCTTCTTATGCATAATCAGTTGTGATTTGCAATCTGTGCTTTTCCAACAAGAGACACAAGTACGGAGCTTTTCCACAGCTGATATCCTTGAGGAAGTCAAAACTATGGACAATTCCTTGTTTAGTGGTGTTTTCATTCAATCTGTTTTCTTCCTCACTGGGCGAGGCCTGCATAACTCTGCTCTAGTTGACGTTCCTACTCACCCTTTCCTCCAACTGACTTCAAGATATTTCCCTCTTTTACTGAATGAAAAATAATCTCCCTTCACCTTTCATGTAATGTATCCTTGAGTTCTGAATAATCTACTTATTACAGTTTGAAATCTTTCGTGATTTTCTCTTTTTTTCTAAGAGCTGCTGGAGGAGTGGGAGAATTGTGTGGTTTTCTGAAGGAAACGGAAAATATTTTGGTTTCTGGCTCGATTTGCTTTTCTTTTCAATGTTGCCTGTTATTCTTAGCTGTCCTCGGGGTTCATCTTCCCATCCTCTTTTCTATAAGATTTAAAGAAAAGTGTAACTTTAATTTTTATAAAATGGTGAAACGTATGAAAAAAGAAAAAAGTATACATTACAATGAAAAAGCAAACATGCCACAACGATGGAATAATCTTGTACATTGTTTATGATTCATCTGATACATGGAATACTACCCATCCATGTTCAAATATCCATTCAACCAAATTTAGTTGTTGATTTGGGTAAACTTTCTTGTTGACTTCAGTCAATCACAAATCCTTAGCAATACAAAGGGTTATCATCAAATACATCTGGAAGTGATGGGCATAGATTATATAATTGCAGATATATGCCTAGACAGAGAAATATAGACACACACCTACAAATGTGTATATGGAGAAAATCTATGTCTTTTAATCTTGGGGAAATGTCCCAAATTAGTTTACAGTCAAAGCTTTTCAGCTAATTTTAGAGATGTGGTGGCTTTAACTGATGGATAACAGAATAACAGAGTTGGAAGGGACCTTGAAGGAAGAAGGAAGAATTTTGAGGGTGGAAATGACGATAAATAAAAAAAGATGTTGATAGTAGCAATATATGTACCAAACAATAAACACAAGAAAATATTGGAAATGGAATATCAAAATATTTGTTTAGTAGGAGGCTTTAACGCAACTGTGAATGAAAAATTAGATTACAAAAGTAGTAAAATAGGGAAAAAAGGAAGAAAGAGATTACCTAAGATGTTCGTTAAAATGGCAGAAGAAATCTGCGTATAGAATGTCTGGAGAGAATGAACCCAAAAAAGACTCGGTATACATTTTATTCAAATAGACACAAATCATGGTCTAGAATTGATATGATATGGATGTCCCCTAAATTAAGAACTAATATACATGAGGTTGAGATAGAACCCAGTATATGAGCTGACCATAATCCGATGAAGCTGAGTTGGACAGGAGTAAAGAAGAAATCAAGATGGACATGGAATCAACTCTTATTAAAAGAGAAAGAATTTCAGAAATAGCACTAAAGGAAATGGAATTCTTTTTCAAAGAAAATAAAAAAGAAGACACTTCACTTCAGTACATATGGAATACAGCCAAAGCATACTTCAGAGGATTAGCTATAACGTATACGGCAGAAAAGAATAAAGAGAAAAAGCAACAGTGTACAAAGCTAAGGGAAGAGTTTAAAATATTGGAGCTAGAACTTCAAAAAGATCCACAAAAAAACTCTTAAAAGATAAATGGAGATAATTAAACATAAACTAAACCTAATAGAGTCAGAAGAATTCGCTCAACAAATGAAAAGAGCAAAAGAATTTTTTTCGAAAATGCAAATAAACCGGGAAGATGGATGGCTTATAAATTGAAAAAAGAAAGAGAAAAAAAGTTGATAAACAAATCGCAAGATATGAAGGGAGATGTGTAACTCCAAAATGAGGCAATAAAAAAATAGTTAAAGAATATTATGAAAAACTATAGACAATAAAAATGATGAAATTCCAGGATGGGGATGGGCTACCTGCAAAGTTCTATAAATGCTTTCAAGATACATTAAGCTCTCCAATGAAGGAAGCTTGTAATGAGGTACTATTAAAGGCTAAATTACCAATACATGGATGGAAGAAAATATTACCTTAATAGCAAAAGACGACTCAGATTTATTACAGATAAAAAAATTATAGATCAATATCACTATTGAATGTGGATTACAAAATTTTTGCTTCAATAATAGCAGAGAGATTGAAAAGATTTTTAATTGAATTTATTCATCCATATCAAAATGGACCTTTACCAAAAAGACAAATAAAACAGAACTTAAGGATTATTTTAGATACATTATTAGAATACTATGAAATGCACCCAGGAAAACACATAGCACTAATATTTTTAGATGTTCAAAAAGCATTTGATAATGTAAGCTGGCAATTTATGACACAACAATTAATCTGCATGGATTTTGGAAAAAAGTTTATAAATGAAATTAAGACAATATATCATAAAAACAGCAAAACTAATTGTAAATGGAGACTATCAAGGTATGATAAAGATGCAAAAATGCGAAAAAGATGCAAGAATTACAAAAATGGCAAAATCTTTGGGAAAGAAATTATAAATTGACCATGGAAACTTCTTATAAAGAAAACTAATATAAAATGTTCTATAGATCAGCGGTTCTCAACCTTTTCCGGGGCTCGACCCCGGCCCGCATCGCGCATGCGCGACGGGGCGCATGCGCGGCACGACGGCCCGCATCGCAAAGGTGAAGAAAAATGGCCAACCAAAAAAAAAATGGCCGACCAAAATAAAAAAAATGGCGGGCCCGCATCACGCATGCGCGGCGCAATGGCCCACATCACAAATGGGAAAAATGGCTGACCAAAAGAAAAATGGCCGACCAAAAAAAATGGCGGGCCCGCATCGCGCATGCACAGCGCCCCGCAAAGGGGAAAAATAATGGCCGACAAAAAAAAGGCCAACCAAAAAAAAATTTAAAAAAATGGCGGACTGCGATGTTTGGCGACCCCCGTGAAATGGTCGTTCGATCCGAAATGGGGTTGCGACCCACAGGTTGAGAACCGCTGCTATAGATGGACCTCCTTAGGCACTCTATTTCTTCTTGCAGAATTTGAGTTAACTCTAAAAACCTGATCCAATTCTCTTTTCAAGAAGATAAAAGAAGTTGAAATAGAACCAAATATTTGGGCAGACCAGAACCCAATTAAAATGACCTGGAAAGGAGCTAGGAAAAGATTAAGATGGTTCTTGAATAAATCAATATTGAAGGGAAAAGAATTCTTACAATTAGCAACAAAAGAAATGGATTTCTTCTTTAAAATTAATTTAAAAAAAGAAACTTCTATCCAAAATGTATGGGACACGGCAAAAGCATACTTCAGAGGTCTTGCTATAACTTATGCCAGATCTCTGACATAAAAAGAACAAAGAAAAGAGACAAACACAGTATTTTTGAAAGACTTGTGTAATGAAATTTTTACACAGAAAAAAATACCAAACTCATGGACTGAAGCCAATATCACCTTGATACCCAAAGAAGATACTGACCTTACACAAACGAAAAACTATAGATCAATATCGTTATTAAATGTGGATTATAAAATCTTTGCTGCAATATTGGAAGAAAGAATGAAAAACTTTCTAACTGAATTTATACATCCAGATCAAAACGGCTTCCTCCCTGAAAGACCAATTATATAAAGAGCAGACTCCACTTGATAAAATATTTTTTAAAACAGACGAGAACCTGATTAAGAAACTCTATAAATGTCAGCTAAGGGGGAAGATGGAAGAAGAACAAGTAAAAGAAACAATGATAGTATGGGCATAGAATTTTGGATACTCTACAGACTTAGAAGACTGGCAAAAACTTTGGGATAAAAACATTAAAACTTACTAAAGTAGCAACATATAAAGAAAATTTATATAAGATGTTTTATAGATGGCATATGACACCAGTTCGATTAGTGAAAATGTTTAAAAATGTATCGAATGTTTGTTGGAAATGTAAACAAAACCCAGGCACTTACTACCATGCCTGGTGGACATGCCCTAACGCAAAGAAATATTGGCTTAAGATTCATAGATGGCTGGAAAAGATGACGAAAGTACAGATAGAGATTAAACTGGAATTGTTTTTGCTAGGAATAGTAGGATCTAGCTACGGTAAAGAGAATGACTATTTAATATTACATGTATTAACAGCTGCAAGAATAGTATTTTCCAGTTATGGAAAAATGAAAACGTACTATCTGATCAGGCTTAAAAATCCTAAACTGTGCAGAAATGGATAGATTAACTTTGGAGATGAAGGCGAAAGAAGACTCAATTTATTTCAAAAACTTGGAAAAAATTTTATCGATACTTAGAGACACCTTAGAATATAAACAGAACTTAAATTGAATTGAATTTTAAACTTGAATAGAATAAGTGATTGACCTTTAACTAAGTTTTACTTTTTCTTAGATTAATAATATCTGTATTAGTGACTCTAAATACTAATGGTGATGATTAGAATTAGTTGATGAGTTATTAAGTATGGATAACTATTTAGAAGAATTTTACTTATTTATCAAATTTTATTTTTATGATTATAGTTAATTCTACCTTTATAATTGTTTAGTATTATATAAATTATATTTATTTAACATTTACATCCGGACGGTAGCTTGTTTGTTAAAGCTTAGAATTATTATGGGGAGTCACCCCATTATTGTACCTACCTTTATCCTACCCCAAATTCCTATTCCCATTCTCCCTATACCGTTTTCTGACCCTATCTTTTCCTTACCTATACAAAATCTAATAAAATATTTACAAAAAAAATGTTCTATAGATGGCATTTACCACCTGCTAGATTAGCAAAAATGTCTAATAAATGTTGGAAATGTAATCAAACACCAGGCCTGTATTACCATATGTGGTGCCCTTGTGTTAAAGCAAAAAAAAAAAAAAAAATAGGCAAAAATACACACTTGGTTAGAAAAGATGTTAGGAAAACATGTAGATTTTAAACCTGCACTCCTTTTATTAGGTATAATATCAGAAAAATTGAATAAGCAAAGTGTATATTTAACATTGCATGTATTAACAGCAGCAGGGATTGTATTTGCTCAGCACTGGAAGAATGAAGAACAGCACTAGACAAAGAGATAATCAAGAAGATATTGGACTGTGCTGAAATGGACCGACGTACGTTGAGGATCAAAGAGAAAGAAGATACAGAATATTTTCAAATATGGAATTTATTTCCTCAGTGGTTGGAGAAAAGGGGTGGACACTAAGAATGGAAATTGTATTATTAAGCAAACAAATTGGATCAGACAACACAATGCTTATTAAGCACTAATCAAATGTAATAAGAATCAACCTTCACTTGAAGGAGACTTTTGAAATCTTCCCAGCAGCAGAAAATCGCAGCCCCCAGTTTAACAGCCTGCAGTGGACTCAAAAGTTGGGGAGGGAAGGAAAATGCAGCAGCGGCAGCTGAGATGCTTCAGCCCAGTTGCTTCCCTGCTTGGACGCCGTGGAGGAAACCAAACAGCCCCGCTTGCTCCCGGCTTCTCCTCCGACCTGCCCTCCACTCACCTTCCAGCTGCTGCTATCAATCTGGAAAGAGCACAAAACCCACTTTGCACACCATCTTCCTCCCATGAGTGATCAGGAAGAGGAACTTCCTCGGCGCTTCCCCTCCCCTCCCCTCCTTTCTAGCAATATAGTACTCGATGCTTTTAACTCCTTTAAAGTCAGCCACAGATGCCGCCTTCTGCATTGTCTGCTTTCTAAACATAGAGGTTGCCTATTTGACCACAGATTGGAGGTGGAAAAACACGCTCGTCTCATCTCTGTCTAAGGCGTTTGCAGGATTTCCCCGATTAAAAGCTATCAAGTCCTTTCTGACTTCTAGCAACCGATCTTTGCAACAGAGCCTAGTGAAATGTGATGCTAGTTACATAGTTACATTAGAAGATTAGCTATGTGCTGAGCCCCAAATGTTCATTATGGTTTTACACAATTATACAATCAGCTTTCCTAGGAGTGACTCTCAGGGGAGATCAAAACCTCTCTACAACCAAAATCTTTATGAGTTATTTAATGTGGCTCCCAAGGTTTTAGGACATTGCAGCAACATCAGGCCAGATGCTCCGGGGATTATAAAATCCAGGGGAGCCAACTTCACTCCTGGCCACGGCTCCATGCTGAAGGAGGACAACCTGTATATACTAAATGCCAAATGCCATGTACTTCTGTAAATTTGCTTGCACAGAAGTCTCCATTAGGTCACAGAGAAAAATATGTAGCAGAGCCTCGAAAATGGGGGTTAAGAAAGAGGGGCAATTGTGAACATACGGTAGAAGAAATATTTGCAAATTCATTTTTAAAAAGAAAACAAAAGGGAAGAATAGAATATCCCACCAAAGCAGGCTAACCATTTTAGAGCTACACCCTGCACTGCCGTTTTTAATGTACATCTCGTAGATTTTGGATGGGGATAGTGGCCTTTTCAGCTATTGGATATGAGCTCTGTTGCATGAGGAATCTGGAATAAAAGAAGCGCAAGGTATATATTATTGATTCCCTTTTCATTCAGGAATTAAAGATGGCATGCAAAGAACTTCCTGTGTAGCGTGCTGTAATTTATGGCGTAAATGTCTCCCCAGCCAGACAGCCTGCCTACCTACCTACCATGTGATCCACTAGAAAACATTTTTAACTAATCCTCTGAATTCTGTTACTGAAATGAACAAATGTGCAATTCTTTGGTTTCTTCTAAATTCAGGATCATTCATCTGCAGACTTTAAATATCAGTTCATTGCTCCACATATTGTTTCTCTCTTTACTTGCAGGCATTCCTTGGAAAACCTTAAAGAAAATTTGACTTTCTTTTAAATGAAAATGATGACATGGTATAATAGGTCATGTGTTTTTGTTTTTCCTGAGATTTATTTATCTATTTTTAAGAACTGCTAAGGACCAGATGACTTTACTATGTCCTGATATGTAAAAATGATAGAACTGGAACTCATTTTCAAATGATACTATGAGTGCACATGAATGGATGGCTCTGCCCAAATGTATCCAGGTGACTTTGTGAGCTGAGCTCTTCCCAAGAAGCTGGGACAGGGAGCACAGCCACTTCTCAGAAGCTGCCTGACCATGGATGGAAACTGCGGGCTGGTTGAAGAAGGCTGAAGGGGATGTAGATTCCAAAGATCTGGAGTTAAACAGACTCAATGTGTGATGAACTGGACTATCTTAAGAAGATTGGAGAATGGACTTATTTTATTTAACTGGAAAACAATTTAGATTGAACTTTTTTGATAAAATGGATCGACAACAGAGGTTTATAATTTTTGGGAATAACACACAATTGTTGGGAAAGTCCTCAATCAAAATCTTAAGGAAAAGCTTTATTATTAAGAATCAAATGAGTATATTTGATCCTGGACGGATCAGAGACAATGATTGGGGTGACTTACCATAAATAACAAGCCATTGTAGTGAAATACAATGTATAGTTAAGAGAGGGCTTTGATGTTTAACTTTACTGTTGGTACATCTGTTCAGCATTTTGCCTTTATGCACATTACATATATGGAATATTGATTCTAACCAGAGGTAGAAATTCACAAATTTTGGGCCTGCTTTGTGAGGGTAGGAAACTGATATTGTTACAATATGTTTATCAACATTTAACTGATTTACTATATGTAAATCTGTTTTTGTCTTTTGTAATGCACATTTTTAATGTTTTGCCCATCTTCTTTTGTTGTTGTAATTTTAATCTTTTTTCTTTTGAAAAACCTGGGAATGTATTGTATTCTATCTTTATTTGCCTAATATTTTTTCTTTAAAAAGGCCCCTTACCAGAAGCGATTTCATGTGGCTGCTCCCTACTTGTTTTCTAACCTGCCTCTAAATCTAGAATCATAGCATCATAGGGTTGGAAAGCACCTCAGTGGTCTAGTCCAACCCGCTGCTCAACGCACAAGCCTTATATATCCCCAGTCAAATGACTGTCCGATCTATTCTGGAAAACCTCCAGTGATGGAGCATCCACAACGCCAGGAGGCCAGCTATTCCATTGATCAATTGCACTCACTGACAGAAAATTTCTCCTTACTTCTAGACTGGATCTTTCTTTGACAACCTTCCACCCATAAACTTCTTGTTCTGTCTTCTGTTGCCCTAGAGAATAAGTGGATCTCTTCTTCGTGAAAGCCCCTCAAGTAGTGAAAGACAGGCATCATGATCCCCCCCCAATCCTTCTCTTCCACGGCCTAGACATACCTAACTCTCTCAACCGATTGTCATTTAGCGTCCAAAACATTTATGATCTTTCTTCTTCTCTGCACATTTTCCAGGGCCTCAACATGTGTTGAATGATGGGAGCAGAAATGGGTGCAGTATTCTAAGTGTGGACTCACCAGCGTGGTGTAAAGTGGTACTATCACTTCTTGACACTATACATCTGTAGATGCAACCTACCACTACATTGGCTTTGGCAGGGGGGGGCAGCTGCAGCAGATTCCCTGCTCCTACTTGTCCACTAGGACACCTAGATTCTTCTGTTGAGCCAGATATTACATATTCTATTCCTGTTCTTTTCGTTTTTCCTACCTAGGTGTAGGACGTTATTTTATTCACCACTGAGCTGCATTTTCTTGGTCCAATGCTCAAATCTGTCAAGATCCTTCTGGATCTTGAGCCCATCTTTTAATGTATTGACTCTTCCCCCCAAGTTGGTGTCATCTGCAAATTTCATAAGTTCCCCTTCTATCCCCTCCTCTAGATCATTTATGAAGCTGTTGAAGAGTCCTGGGCCCAAGACCGAACCTTGAGGTACCCCACTGCATGCTTCTCTCCATGTAGATGTAGTTCCATTGAGGAATACCCACTGAGTGTGCTTGGTCGGTCAATTGGGAATCCACCCAGTGCTGCTTCTGTCAATCCCATGTTGTTCTATCTTATCAAAAAGTTAACTTGTGCTCTACCTGGTCAAATGTCTTGCTGACGTCCAGGTATACTATCTCCAAATCATTTTGCAAAACCACTAATTACGTTACTTCATAAAAAATGGCAATAATGCTTGTCTGGCATCACATTCTTAACAAACCCATTCTGGCTTGTTACAGCTGCCCATCATTTCTGTTTCTCCAAAAGCATTACTGGAAACAGACGTTTACTTTAATTAAATAACTTGTGAAATTCTCAGTCTTTTAAAAGAATAAAATCAGCAAATGGACCCAGAAGAACCAAGAGGGGTCACAGGAACCTTCAAATGCCCAGAGTGCCACACTCAGGACCAGCTTTCAGACTGAGCAGCTGACATATTCTTAAGTTAAAGGAATTCATTACCAGTTTTTTTCAAACATTTGTGTCTAACTCATTGTCGCCATCCACGGGGACTTGAACTTCCATGATGTCTGTCGAATCTGGTTCAGAATTTGGAGAATCATCAGGGAAATCAGACAGATCCTCTGTGATTCTTTGATTTTCAAAGGCTACAAACTGACTTGCAAAATGGCTCTTTTAGAGGGAAACCATAGCTTAGTTGTCCTGTTTGAAATGTCCTAATTTCCCTCTGTCAGACTGGCAGTGATGGAGAAGACAATCGCTGAATCTGAGGATGCCAATCAAAACATATCCAGTTATTCGTTCTAATTTTTAAACTGTGGCTAATGAATTGCTGTATTTTCATAGCATTTAGAACTAGGGCAGATAGCAATGCAACAATAAATTAAGAGGCAGAAGCCTAACTGCAGCTCTTGTCATCAGAGGCAGAGAGTGGGGGGACTGATGTATGATTGAAACTGACATTTTAAATTTATAAATGAGGAGGGAAGGGAAGTTGAGTAAAACAGATTACTTAGAGATGCAGATTGCACAAGAGACACATTACAAGTTAACAATTGTATATGTTAGAAACCCACCGTATGTATCACTGAGCAAGAGTTGGGTAATGAGCTTCACGTTATCTTTTTATTATTAAATTCATTCATTATTAAACTTAATCACTGCCCATCTCGCCATCTGAGGCAACTCTGAGCGACTTCCCTTGACCTAATGTCCATAGCAACACTGAAAATACCCATTTTTTCCCTTATCAACAATGAAACCTTTTCAACTGTACATTTTTTTCCTCATGTTAGGTAGCAAGACAGAGAGATTTGTCTCTCTTCTGCCTGACAGTGTGGCCAAATGGCAGCCGCTTCCCCAAGACCACCGCATGGCCCAGGGAGGAAGCCAGGGCCCACTGAAAATAACGGCTGCTTCCAGGAGTCCCAAGGGCCAGGGATGAACGCCCTCCCCTCCTTCCCCAACACGAGGATCAGAAATCTTAGAAAGAAAGAGGAGGGTGTGAGGCGTGCAGGGACCCAGTGGGAGGGAGAAAAAGCCTGTGGAGAACCTGGGGTGGGAAAGAACTGGGCAGCACAAGGGTTGGGAAACAGAGCACAGGGTGGGGGAGGCCTAGAGATGCCTACAACAGGCAAACCTGGGCCTGCACTAGGCCTCCAAGAGATTTCCCCAACCCTGAGGTAGACAGTGTTCCACTTAGTGACTGACACATTCAATTAATGGCTGCATCAGAGAGATCAGGGTAGTTTAGGAAAGAAGTCTCACTTAACGGCCATTGCAACATGCAACCATAATTGCAAGGCCCATGAAAGTTATATCTTGAGTACCTTTTCTACGCTGGCTGAGGAATTCTGGGCCTCAAAATCTGGAGGAAGCTAAGGTAAAAGACGTGAAACTCCACATGTGGGAATTATATAATCAACATACAAAACTACCACCCAGAAGCCTTTTTGAGAAAATCCACAACTTCTACAAAAAGAAATATGCAGTAGCTGCTGCTGCTAACCAGAAATTGGCAGTTAGCCCTCTTCCATTTTCCTTTTCTCTCCATTTACAAGTCTAGTCCTGAGACATGTTTGAGTAAAAAAATTCAGACCACAATTCAAATAATCAATTTCTGACCTACAGTTTAAATGGGAGATCACAAATGAATTTCAAGCCTTTTCTAAATTCTTCAACTTTTGCCTCATGTGGATTTCCTCGTGTGCAATAAGGGAATATTTATGACTTAAGTAACGTCCAGGCTGGACATTTGAAATATTTCTCCCCTGTGTGTCACCAGCTGGGAATTCTGACTGAAACCTTTCCCACAATCAGGACATTCAAAGGGTTTCTCTCCTGTGTGAGTCCTCTGGTGTCTCACTAGGTGGGAATTCTCACTGAAATCTTTCCCACAATCAGGACATTCAAACGGTTTCTCTCCTGTGTGAATCCTCTGATGTATCACCAGCTGGGAATTCCAACTGAAACCTTTCCCACAATCAGTACATTCAAACTGTTTCTCTCCTGTGTGAGTCCTCTGGTGTGTCACCAGGTTGGAATTCTGACTGAAATCTTTCCCACAATAAGGACATTCAAAAGGTTTCCCCCCTGAGTGAGTCCTCTGGTGCATCACTAGCTTGGATTTCTGACTGAAACCTTTCCCACAATCAGGACATTCAAAGGGTTCCTCTCTTGTGTGAGTCCCCCCTGGTGTGTCACCAGATTGTAATTTGACTGTAACATTTCCCACAATCAGGATATTCAAAGGGTTTCTCTCCTGTGTGAGTCCTCTGGTGTCTCAGCAGGCTGGATTTCTGACTGAAACCTTTCCCACAATCAGTACATTCAAACGGTTTCTCTCCTGTGTGAGTCCTCTGGTGTGTCACCAAGTTGGAATTTGTACTGAAACCTTTACTACAATCAGGACATTCAAAGGGTTTCTCTCCTGTGTGAGTCCTCTGGTGTGTCACCAGGTTGGAATTCTGACTGAAACTTTTCCCACATTTAGTACATTCAAATGGTTTCTCTCCTGTGTGAATCCTCTGGTGTTTCATAAGGCTGGAATTCTGACTGAAACTTTCCCCACAAATAGGACATTCAAAGGGTTTCTCTCCTGTGTGAGTCCTCTGGTGTGTCACCAAGTGGGAATTCTCACTGAAACGTTTCCCACAGATCGGACATTCAAAGGGTTTCTCTCTTGTGTGAATCCTCTGGTGTTTCATAAGGCGGGAATTTTCACTGAAATATTTCCCACAGATCTGACATTCAAAGGGTTTCTCTCCTGTGTGAATCCTCTGGTGTTTCATAAGGCTGGAATTTTCACTGAAACATTTCCCACAGATCTGACATTCAAAGGGTTTCTCTCCTGTGTGAATCCTCTGGTGTTTCATAAGGCGAGAATTTTCACTGAAATATTTCCCACAGATCTGACATTCAAAGGGTTTCTCTCCTATGTGAATCCTCTGGTGTTTCATAAGGCTGGAATTCTCACTGAAACTTTTCCCACAGATCGGACATTCAAAGGGTTTCTCTCCTGTGTGAGTCCTCTGGTGTCTCACCAGGTGGGAATTGTGACTGAAACTTTTCCCACATTCAGGACATTCAAAGGGTTTCTCTCCTGTGTGAGTCCTCTGGTGTGTCACCAGGTTGGAATTGCTACTGAAACTTTTCCCACAATCAGGACATTCAAAGGGTTTCTCTCCTGTGTGAGTCCTCTGGTGAATCACTAGGTGGGAATTGTGACTGAAACTTTTCCCACATTCAGGACATTCAAAGGGTTTCTCTCTCATATGAATCCTCTGGTGTGTCACAAGGCTGGAATTTTCACTGAAATTTTTCCCATAATCAGGACATTCAAATGGTTTCTCTCCTGTGTGAGTCCTCTGGTGTCTCACAAGGTAAGAATTGAGACTGAAACTTTTCCCACATTCAGGACATTCAAAGGGTTTCTCTCCTCTGTGAGTCCTCTGGTGTGTCACCAGGTTGGACTTGCGACTGAAACTTTTCCCACATTCAGGACATTCAAAGGGTTTCTCTCCTGTGTGAGTCTTCTGGTGTGCCACCAGGTTGGAATAGCGACTGAAACTTTTCCCACAATCAGGACATTCAAAGGGTTTCTCTCCCGTATGAATCCTCTGGTGTGTCACAAGGCTGGAATTCTCACTGAAACTTTTCCCACAATCAGGACATTCAAAGGGTTTCTCTCTTGTGTGAGTCCTCTGGTGTCTCACCAGGTGGGAATTGTGACTGAAACTTTTCCCATATTCAGGACATTCAAAGGGTTTCTCTCTCGTATGAATCCTCTGGTGTGTCACAAGGCTGGAATTTTCACTGAAATTTTTCCCACAATCAGGACATTCAAAGGGTTTCTCTCCTATGTGAGTCCTCTGGTGTGTCACCAGGTTGGAATAGCGACTGAAACTTTTCCCACATTCAGGACATTCAAAGGGTTTCTCTCCCGTATGAATCCTCTGGTGTGTCACAAGGCTGGAATTCTCACTGAAACTTTTCCCACAATCAGGACATTCAAAGGGTTTCTCTCCTGTGTGAATCCTCTGGTGTTTTATCAGGACAGAATTTGCAATAAAACTTTTCCCACAAAGTGGACACTCATATGGTTTCTCTCCTCTATGAATCCTCTGGTGTCTCACCAGGTTGGACCTGTGACTGAAACTTTTCCCACAATCAAGACATTCAAAGGGTTTTTCTCGTGTGTGAGTCCTACGGTGTCTCATGACATGGGAATTTCTAATGAAACTTTCACACAATCAGTACAATCTTAGGTTTTCTCCCTGCTGTGAATCCTCTGATGTATCACCACGTTGCCATGCTCACTAAAGCATTTACTGCACTAGGAGTGCTTTTATGGCTTGTCTCTTGTGTGGGTCCTTCCATGAACCACAAGGGAGCTGTTCTGACTAAAGCTTTTGACATAATCAGATGATTTGTATGGCTTTTCGCCTGTATGGCTCTTCTTATGCATAATCAGTTGTGATTTGCAATCTGTGCTTTTCCAACAAGAGACACAAGTACGGAGCTTTTCCACAGCTGATATTCTTGAGGAAGTCAAAACTATGGACAATTCCTTGTTTAGTGGTGTTTTCATTCAATCTGTTTTCTTCCTCACTGGGCGAGGCCTGCATAACTCTGCTCTATTTGACGTTCCTACTCACCCTTTCCTCCAAATGACTTCAAGATATTTCCCTCTTTTACTGAATGAAAAATAATCTCCCTTCACCTTTCATGTAATGTATCCTTGAGTTCTGAATAATCTACTTATTCCAGTTTGAAATCTTTCGTGATTTTCTCTTTTTTTCTAAGAGCTGCTGGAGGAGTGGGAGAATTGTGTGGTTTTCTGAAGGAAACGGAAAATATTTTGGTTTCTGGCTCGATTTGCTTTTCTTTTCCATGTTGCCTGTTATTCTTAGCTGTCCTCAGGGTTCATCTTCCCATCCTCTTTTCTATAAGATTTAAAGAAAAGTGTAACTTTAATTTTTATAAAATGGTGAAACGTATGAAAAAAGAAAAAAGTATACATTACAATGAAAAAGCAATACAAAGGGTTATCATCAAATACATCTGGAAGTGATGGGCATAGATTATATAATTGCAGATATATGCCTAGACAGAGAAATACAGATACACACTCCTACAAATGTGTATATGGAGAAAATCTATGTCTTTCAATCCTGGAAAAATGTCCCAAAATAGTTTACAGTCAAAGCTTTTCAGCTAATTTTAGAGATGTGGCGGCTTTAACTGATGGATAACAGAATAACAGAGTTGGAAGGGACCTTGAAGGAAGAAGGAAGAATTTTGAGGGTGGAAATGACGATAAATCAAAAAAAGATGTTGACAGTAGCAATATATGCACCAAACAATAAACAGAAGAAAATATTGGAAATGGAATATCAAAATATTTGTTTAGTAGGAGGCTTTAACGCAATTGTGAATGAAAAATTAGATTACAAAAGTAGTAAAATAGGGGAAAAAGGAAGAAAGAGATTACCTAAGATGTTCGTTAAAATGGCAGAAGAAATCTGCGTATAGAATGTCTGGAGAGAAATGAACCCAAAAAAGACTCGGTATACATTTTATTCAAATAGACACAAATCATGGTCTAGAATTGATATTTATTTATTTATTTATTTGTTTTATTTATTTTATTAAATTTTTATACTGCCCCTCTCCCGTAGGACTCGGGGCGGTTCACAACACAATAAAAACATAAAAACAATAAATATTTAAAATATTTAAAATATTTAAAAACCCAATATATGAGCTGACCATAATCCGATGAAGCTGAGTTGGACAGGAGTAAAGAAGAAATCAAGATGGACATGGAATCAACTCTTATTAAAAGAGAAAGAATTTCAGAAATAGCACTAAAGGAAATGGAATTCTTTTTCAAAGAAAATAAAAAAGAAGACACTTCACTTCAGTACATATGGAATACAGCCAAAGCATACTTCAGAGGATTAGCTATAACGTATACGGCAGAAAAGAATAAAGAGAAAAAGCAACAGTGTACAACGCTAAGGGAAGAGTTTAAAATATTGGAGCTAGAACTTCAAAAAGATCCACAAAAAAAAACTCTTAAAAGACAAATGGAGATAATTAAACATAAACTAAACCTAATAGAGTCAGAAGAATTCGCTCAACAAATGAAAAGAGCAAAAGATTTTTTTTTGAAAATGCAAATAAACCGGGAAGATGGATGGCTTATAAATTGAAAAAAGAAAGAGAAAAAAAGTTGATAAACAAATTGCAAGATATGAAGGGAGATGTGTAACTCCAAAATGAGGCAATAAAAAAATAGTTAGAATATTATGAAAAATGATGAAATTCCAGGATGGGGATGGGCTACCTGCAAAGTTCTATAAATGCTTTCAAGATATATTAAGCTCTCCAATGAAGGAAGCTTGTACTGAGGTACTATTAAAGGCTAAATTACCAAATACATGGATGGAAGCAAATATTACCTTAATACCAAAAGACGACTCAGATTTATTACAGATAAAAAAATTATAGATCAATATCACTATTGAATGTGGATTACAAAATTTTTGCTTCAATAATAGCAGAGAGATTGAAAAGATTTTTGATTGAATTTATTCATCCATATCAAAATGGACTTTTACCAAAAAGACAAATAAAACACAACTTAAGGATTATTTTAGATACATTATTAGAATACTATGAAATGCACCCAGGAAAACACATAGCACTAATATTTTTAGATGTTCAAAAAGCATTTGATAATGTAAGCTGGCAATTTATGACACAACAATTAATCTGCATGGATTTTGGAAAAAGGTTTATAAATGAAATTAAGACAATATATCGTAAAAACAGCAAAACTAATTGTAAATGGAGACTATCAAGCTATGATAAAGATTGAAAAATGCGAAAAAGATGCAAGAATTACAAAAATGGCAAAATCGTTGGGAAAGAAATTATAAATTGACCATGGAAACTTCTTATAAAGAAAACTAATATAAAATGTTCTATAGATCAGCGGTTCTCAACCTTTTCCGGGGCTCAACCCTGGCCCGCATCGCGCATGCGCGGCACGACGGCCCGCATCGCAAAGGGGAAGAAAAATGGCCAACCCAAAAAAAAATGGCCGACCAAAATAAAAAAAAATGGTGGGCCCGCATCATGCATGCGCGGCGCAACGGCCCGCATCCCAAAGGGGAAAAATAATGGCCGACAAAAAAATGTTTTTTTAAAAAATGGCGGACTGCGGTGTTTGCCGACCCCCGTGAAATGGTTGTTCGATCCGAAATGGGGTTGCGACCCACAGGTTGAGAACCGCTGCTATAGATGGACCTCCTTAGGCACTCTATTTCTTCTTGCATAATTTGAGTTAACTCTAAAAACCTGATCCAATTCTGTTTTCAAGAAGATAAAAGAAGTTGAAATAGAACCAAATATTTGGGCAGACCAGAACCCAATTAAAATGACCTGGAAAGGAGCTAGGAAAAGATTAAGATGGTTCTTGAATAAATCAATATTGAAGGGAAAAGAATTCTTACAATTAGCAACAAAAGAAATGGATTTCTTCTTTAAAATTAATTAAAAAAAAGAAACTTCTATCCAAAATGTATGGGACACGGCAAAAGCATACTTCAGAGGTTTTGCTATAACTTATGCCAGATCTCTGACATAAAAAGAACAAAGAAAAGAGACAAACACAGTATTTTTGAAAGACTTGTGTAATGAAATTTTTACACAGAAAAAAATACCAAACTCATGGACTGAAGCCAATATCACTTTGATACCCAAAGAAGATACTGACCTTACACAAACGAAAAACTATAGATCAATAGCGTTATTAAATGTGGATTATAAAATCTTTGCTGCAATATTGGCAGAAAGAATGAAAAACTTTCTAACTGAATTTATACATCCAGATCAAAACGGCTTCCTCCCTAAAAGACCAATTATATAAAGAGCAAACTCCACTTGATAAAATATTTTTTAAAACAGACAAGAACCTGATTAAGAAACTCTATAAATGTCAGCTAAGGGGGAAGATGGAAGAAGAACAAGTAAAAGAAACAATGATAGTATGGGCATAGAATTTTGGATACTCTACAGACTTAGAAGACTGGCAAAAAGTTTGGGATAAAAACATTAAACTTACTAAAGTAGCAACATATAAAAGAAAATTTATATAAGATGTTTTATAGATGGCATATGACACCAGTTTGATTAGCGAAAATGTTTAAAAATGTATCGAATATTTGTTGGAAATGTAAACAAAACCCAGGCAGGATCTAGCTACGGTAAAGAGAATGACTATTTAATATTACATGTATTAACAGCTGCAAGAATAGTATTTTCCAGTTATGGAAAAATGAAAACGTACTATCTGATCAGGCTTAAAAATACTAAACTGTGCAGAAATGGATAGATTAACTTTGGAGATGAAGGCGAAAGAAGACTCAATTTATTTCAAAAACTTGGGAAAAATTTTATCGATAGTTAGAGACACCTTAGAATATAAACAGAACTTAAATTGAATTGAATTTTAAACTTGAATAGAATAAGTGATTGACCTTTAACTAAGTTTTACTTTTTCTTAGATTAATAATATCTGTATTAGTAGTGACTCTAAATACTAATGGTGATGATTAGAATTAGTTGATGAGTTATTAAGTATGGATAACTATTTAGAAGAATTTTACTTATTTATCAAATTTTATTTTTATGATTATAGTTAATTCTACCTTTATAATTGTTTAGTATTATATAAATTATATTTATTTAACATTTACATCCGGACGGTAGCTTGTTTGTTAAAGCTTAGGACTATTATGGGGAGTCACCCCATTATTGTACCTACCTTTATCCTACCCCAAATTCCTAATCCCATTCTCCCTATACCGTTTTCTGACCCTATCTTTTCCTTACCTATACAAAATCTAATAAAACATTTACAAAAAAAATGTGCTATAGATGGCATTTACCACCTGCTAGATTAGCAAAAATGTCTAATAAATGTTGGAAATGTAATCAAACACCAGGCCTGTATTACCATATGTGGTACCCTTGTGTTAAAGCAAAAAAGAAAAAAGAAAAAGAAAAAATTGGGCAAAAATACACACTTGGTTAGAAAAGATGTTAGGAAAACATGTAGATTTTAAACCTGCACTCCTTTTATTAGGTATAATATCAGAAAAATTGAATAAGCAAAGTGTATATTTAACATTGCATGTATTAACAGCAGCAGGGATTGTATTTGCTCAGCACTGGAAGAATGAAGAACAGCACTAGACAAAGAGATAATCAAGAAGATATTGGACTGTGCTGAAATGGACCGACGTACGTTGAGGATCAAAGAGAAAGAAGATACAGAATATTTTCAAACATGGAATTTATTTCCTCAGTGGTTGGAGAAAAGGGGTGGACACTAAGAATGGAAATTGTATTATTAAGCAAACAAATTGGATCAGACAACACAATGCTTATTAAGCACTAATCAAATGTAATAATAGAAAATTAGTTTTAAAAAATTGTAAAATAAGAGAGCACTCACAACGTCTGCAGGGAAGCCATTCCCAAAGAATCAACCTTCACTTGAAGGAGACTTTTGAAATCTTCCCAGCAGCAGAAAATCGCAGCCCCCAGTTCAACAGCCTGCAGCACCAGTGGACTGAAAAGTTGGGGAGGGAAGGAAAATGCAGCAGCAGCAGCTGAGATGCTTCAGCCCAGTTGCTTCCCTGCTTGGACGCCGTGGAGGAAACCAAAAGAGCCCCGCTTGCTCCCGGCTTCTCCTCCGACCTGCCCTCCACTCACCTTCCAGCTGCTGCTTCTACCCTGGAAAGAGCACAAAAGCCGCTTTGCACACCATCTTCCTCCGATTAGTGATCAGGGACAGGAAGTTCCTCGGCGCTTCCCCTCCCCTCCCCTCCTTTCTAGCAATATAGTACTCGATGCTTTTAACTCCTTTAAAGTCAACCACAGATGCCGCCTTCTGCATTGTCTGCTTTCTAAACATAGAGGTTGCCTATTTGACCACAGATTGGAGGTGGAGAAACACGCTCGTCTCATCTCTGTCTAAGGCGTTTGCAGGATTTCCCCGATTAAAAGCTATCAAGTCCTTTCTGACTTCTAGCAACCGATCTTTGCAACAGAGCCTAGTGAAATGTGATGCTAGTTACATAGTTACATTAGAAGATTAGCTATGTGCTGAGCCCCAAATGTTCATTATGGTTTTACACAATTATACAATCAGCTTTCCTAGGAGTGACTCTCAGGGGAGATCAAAACCTCTCTACAACCAAAATCTTTATGAGTTATTTAATGTGGCTCCCAAGGTTTTAGGACATTGCAGCAACATCAGGCCAGATGCTCCGGGGATTATAAAATCCAGGGGAGCCAACTTCACTCCCGGCCACGGCTCCATGCTGAAGGAGGACAACCTGTATATACTAAATGCCAAATGCCATGTACTTCTGTAAATTTGCTTGCACAGAAGTCTCCATTAGGTCACAGAGAAAAATATGCAGCAGGACCTCGAAAATGGGGGTTAAGAAAGAGGGGCAATTGTGAACATACGGTAGAAGAAATATTTGCAAAATTCATTTTTAAAAAGAAAACAAAAGGGAAGAATAGAATATCCCACCAAAGCAGGCTAACCATTTTAGAGGGACACCCTGCACTGCCGTTTTTAATGTACATCTCGTAGATTTTGGATGGGGATAGTGGCCTTTTCAGCTATTGGATATGAGCTCTGTTGCATGAGGAATCTGGAATAAAAGAAGCGCAAGGTATATATTATTGATTCCCTTTTCATTCAGGAATTAAAGATGGCATGCAAAGAACTTCCTCTGTAGCGTGCTGTAATTTATGGCGTAAATGTCTCCCCAGCCAGACAGCCTGCCTACCTACCTACCATGTGATCCACTAGAAAACATTTTTAACCAATCCTCTGAATTCTGTTACTGAAATGAACAAATGTGCAATTCTTTGGTTTCTTCTAAATTCAGGATCATTCATCTGCAGACTTTAAATATCAGTTCATTGCTCCACATATTGTTTCTCTCTTTACTTGCAGGCATTCCTTGGAAAACCTTAAAGAAAATTTGACTTTCTTTTAAATGAAAATGATGACATGGTATAATAGGTCATGTGTTGTTGTTTTTCCTGAGATTTATTTATTTATTATCCTACCCAGTGCCCCACCTGCCAGGACCGCCTGGATCTCCCCCAACCCTGCCCGGCCTCCCCATGAACAACATTGAGGTGATCACGCCCACCTGGCCACACCCATCCAGTCTGCCATGACCACCACAGTCATGCTCATCCAGTGGGCCACGCCCACCTGGCACCCAGTAATAAATAATTGGGTTTTGGGTTGCAGTTTGGGCACTCTGTCTCTAAAAGGTTCGCCATCACTGTCCTAGAATTCTCACCATTTTCTTCCCTATCTTAACTTGTCTTTCTATACTGTTTTTATGGCACTATTGTTGATAGGTTGCTCTGTTTTTTCCCTTTGTGTAAAGACAGATGCAAAAAACGAGTTAAATAGTTCTGCTTTCTCCCTATTGCTTGTCACCTTCTTGCCATTTTCACCCACTAATAGACCAATCATTTCCTTCACTTTTTTTCTTGTTTTTTACATGTTGAAAGAAGCTTTTTTTTTGTTATTTTTGACTTTGGTCGCAAGCCTTAGTTCATTATGAGCCTTAGCTTTCCTCACTTCATCTTTGCAGGCTCGGGCTGTTTGTTGATATTCTGACTTCGTTACGTGCCCCTCTTTCCACTTTCTATACTTGTCCTTTTTATCTTTCAATTTAATCTCTTTCTTCCTCGTTCTTCCTTTTTTTCCTATTTTACTACTTTTACTAATCTAATTTTTCATTCACAATTGCGTTAAAGCCTCCTACTAAACAAATATTTTGATATTCCATTTCCAATATTTTCCTGTGTTTATTGTTTGGTGCATATATTGCTATTATCAATATCTTTTTTATTTATCATCATTTCCACCATTATAATTCTTCCTTCTTCCTTCAAGGTCCCTTCCGACACTTTTATTCTGTTATCCATCAGTTAAAGCCGCCATATCTCTAAAATTAGCTCAAAAGCTTTGACTGTAAACTATTTTGAGACATTTTTCCAGTCTTGAAAGACATAGATTTCCTCCATATACACATTTGTAGGTGTGTGTCTATATTTCTCTCTGCCTGCATATATCTGGAATTATATAATCTATCCCCATCACTTCCAGATGTATTTGATGATAACCCTTTGTATTGCTAAGGATTTATGATTGACCAAAGTCAACAAGAAAGTTTACCCAAATTTAAGAACTGAATTTGATTGAATGAATATTTGAACATGGATGTCGGTAGTCTTCCACGTATCAGATGAATCATAAACAATGTAAGAGATTATTCTATCATTGTGGCATGTTTGCTTTTTCATTGTAATGTATACTTTTTTTCTTTTTTCACACCCCTCACCATTTTATCAAAATTAAAGTTACACTTTTCCTTAAATCTTATAGAAAAGAGGATGGGAAGAAGAGCCCTCTGGACAGTTAAGAATAACAAGCAACGTTGAAAAGGAAAGCAAACTGAGCCAGAAATCAAAATATTTTCCCTTTCCTTCAGAAAACCACACAATTCTCCTTCTCCTCCAGCAGCTCTTAGAAAAAAAAAGAAAATCAAGAAAGATTTCAAACTGGAATAAGTAGATTATTCAGAACTCAAGGATACATTACATGAAAAGTGAAGGAAGATTATTTTTCATTCAGTAAAAGAAGGAAATATCTGGAAGTCAGTTGGAGGGAAAGGTGAGTACCAAAGTCACATAGAGCAGAGAGCCATCCAGGCCTCATCCTGTGAGGAAGAAAACGGATTGAATGAAAGCATCACTAAACAAGGGATACTCCATATTTTTTACTTCTTCAAGAATATCAGCTATGGAAAATCTCCGTACTTGTGTTTATTCTTGGAAAAGCACAGATTGCAAATCACAACTGATTATGCACAAGAGGAGCCACACAGGAGAAAAGCCATACAAATCATCTGATTGTGGCAAAAGCTTTAGTCAGAACAGCTCCCTTGTGGTTCATGGAAGGAGCCACACAAGAGAAAAGCCATAAAAGCACCCCTAGTGCAGTAAATGCTTTAGTGAGCATGGCAACGTGGTGATACATCAGAGGACTCACAGCAGGGAGAAAACCTATGACTCTACAGATTGTGTCAAAGTTTCATTAAAAATTCCCGTAGTACTCACACAGGAGAGAAACCCTTTGAATATCCTGATTGTGGGAAATGTTACAGCCAAAATTAAAATCTGGTGACACACCAGGGGGGACTCACACAAGAGAGGAACCCTTTGAATGTCCTGATTGTGGGAAAGGTTTCAGTCAGAAATCCAAGCTAGTGATGCACCAGAGGACTCACACAGGGGGGAAACCTTTTGAATGTCCTGATTGTGGGAAAAGTTTCAGTTGGAATGTCCACCTTGTGAGACACCAGAGGACTCACACAGGAGAGAAACCCTTTGAATGTCCTGATTGTGGGAAAGGTTTCAGTCAGAAGTCCAACCTGGTGACACACCAGAGGACTCACACAGGAGAGAAACCGTTTGAATGTCCTGATTGTGGGAAAGGTATCAGTGAGAATTCCCACCTAGTGAGACACCAGAGGACACACACAGGAGAGAAACCCTTTGAATGTCCTTGTTGAGGAAAAAGTTTCAGTCGCTATTCTAACCTGGTGACACACCAGAGGACTCACACAGGAGAGAAACCCTTTGAATGTCCTGATTGTGGGAAAAGTTTCAGTTGCTATTCCAACCTGGCGAGACACCAGAGGACTCACACAGGAGAGAAACCCTTTGAATGTCCTTGTTGTGGAAAAAGTTTCAGTCGCTATTCCAACCTGGTGACACACCAGAGGACTCACACAGGAGAGAAACCCTTTGAATGTCCTGATTGTGGGAAAGATTTCAGTCATAAATCCAGCCTGCTGAGACACCAGAGGACTCACACAGGAGAGAAACCCTTTGAATGTCCTGATTGTGGGAAAGGTATCAGTGAGAATTCCCACCTAGTGAGACACCAGAGGACTCACACAGGAGAGAAACCCTTTGAATGTCCTTGTTGTGGAAAAAGTTTCAGTCGCTATTCTAACCTGGTGACACACCAGAGGACTCACACAGGAGAGAAACCCTTTGAATGTCCTGATTGTGGGAAAAGTTTCAGTTGCTATTCCAACCTGTTGAGACATCAGAGTACTCACACAGGAGAGAAACCCTTTGAATGTCCTGATTGTGGGAAAGGTTTCAGTCATAAATCCAGCCTGCTGAGACACCAGAGGACTCACACAGGAGAGAAACCCTTTGAATGTCATGATTGTGGGAAAGGTTTCAGTGAGAATTCCCACCTAGTGAGACACCAGAGGACTCACACAGGAGAGAAACCCTTTGAATGTCCTGATTGTGGGAAAGGTTTCAGTCAGAATTCCCAGCTGGTGAAACACAGGGGAGAAATCTTTCAAATGTCCAGCCTGGACGTTACTTAAGTCATAAATCTTCCCTTATTGCACACGAGGACATCCACATGAGGCAAAAGTTGAAAAATTTAGAAAAGGCTTGAAATTCATTTGTGATCTCCCATTTAAACTGTAGTTGAGACATTGACTATTTGACTTGTAGTCTGAATGTTTTTACTCAAACATGTCTCAGGACTAGACTTGTAGGTGGAGAGAAAAGGAAAATGGAAGAGGGCTAACTGCCAATTTCTGGTTAGCAGCAGCAGCTACTGGATATTTCTTTTTGTAGAAGTTGTGGATTTTCTCAAAAAGGCTTCTGGGTGGTAGTTTTGTATGTTGATTATATAATTCCCACATGTGGAGTTTCACGTCTTTTACCTTAGCTTCCTCCAGATTTTGAGGCCCAGAATTCCTCAGCCAGCGTAGAAAAGGTACTCAAGATATAACTTTCATGGGCCTTGCAATTATGGTTGCATGTTGCAATGGCCGTTAAGTGAGACTTCTTTCCTAAACTACCCTGATCTCTCTGATGCAGCCATTAATTGAATGTGTCAGTCACTAAGTGGAACACTGTCTACCTCAGGGTTGGGGAAATCTCTTGGAGGCCTAGTGCAGGCCCAGGTTTGCCTGTTGTAGGCATCTCTAGGCCTCCCCCACGCTGTGCTCTGTTTCCCAACCCTTGTGCTGCCCAGTTCTTTCCCACCCCAGGGTCTCCACAGGCTTTTTCTCCCTCTCACTGGGTCCCTGCACGCCTCACACCCTCCTCTTTCTTTCTAAGATTTCTGATCCTCGTGTTGGGGAAGGAGGGGAGGACGTGCATCCCTGGCCCTTGGGACTCCTGGAAGCAGCCGTTATTTTCAGTGGGCCCTGGCTTCCTCCCTGGGCCATGCGGTGGTCTTGGGAAGCGGCTGCCATTTGGCCACACTGTCAGGCAGAAGAGAGACAAACCTCTCTGTTTTGCTACCTAACATGAGGAAAAACATGTACAGTTGAAAAGGTTTCATTGTTGATAAGGGAAAAAATGGGTATTTTCAGTGTTGCTATGGACATTAGGTCAAGGGAAGTCGCTCAGAGTTGCCTCAAACTGCGAGATGGGCAGTGATTAAATTTAATAATGAATGAATTTAATAATAAAAAGATAATGTGAAGCTCATTACCCAACTCTTGCTCAGTGATACATACGGTGGGTTTCTAACATATACAATTGTTAACTTGTAATGTGTCTCTTGTGCAATCTGCATCTCTAAGTAATCTGTTTTACTCAACTTCCCTTCCCTCCTCATTTATAAATTTAAAATGTCAGTTTCAATCATACATCAGTCCCCCCACTCTCTCCCTCTGATGACGTGAGCTGCAGTTAGGCTTTTGCCTCTTAATTTATTGTTGCATTGCTATCTCCCCTAGTCCTAAATTCTATGAAAGTACAGCAATTCATTAGGCACACTTTAAAAATTAGGAGAACTAACTGGATATGTTTTGATTGGCATCCTTCTCAGATTCAGCGATTGTGTTCTGCATCACTGCCAGTCTGACAGGGAAATTAGGACATTTCAAACAGGACAACTAAGCTATCGTTTCCCTCTAAAAGAGCCATTTGTTTTGCAAGTCGGTTTGTAGCCTTTGAAAATCAAAGAATCACAGAGGATCTGTCTGATTTCCCTGATGATTCTCCAAATTCTGAACCAGATTCGACAGACATCATGGAAGTTCAGGTCCCCATGGATGGCGACAATGAGTTAGACACAAATGTTTGAAAAAAACTGGTAATGAATTCCTTTAACTTAAGAATATGTCAGCTGCTCAGTCTGAAAGCTGGTCCTGAGTGTGGCACTCTGGGCATTTGAAGGTTCCTGTGACCCCTCTTGGTTCTTCTGGGTCCATTTGCTGATTTTATTCTTTTAAAAGGCTGAGAATTTCACAAGTTATTTAATTAAAGTAAACGTCTGTTTCCACTAATGCTTTTGGAGAAACAGAAATGATGGGCAGCTGTAAGAAGCCAGAATGGGTTTGTTAAGAATGTGATGCCAGACAAGCATTATTGCCATTTTTTATGAAGTAATGTAATTAGTGGTTTTGCAAAATGATTTGGAGATAGTATACCTGGACGTCAGCAAGACATTTGACCAGGTAGAGCACAAGTTAACTTTTTGATAAGATAGAACAACATGGGATTGACAGAAGCAGCACTAGGTGGATTCCCAATTGACCGACCAAGCACACTCAGTGGGTATTTCTCAATGGAACTACATCTACATGGAGAGAAGCATGCAGTGGGGTACCTCAAGGTTCGGTCTTGGGCCCAGGACTCTTCAACATCTTCATAAATGATCTAGAGGAGGGGATAGAAGGGGAACTTATGAAATTTGCAGATGACACCAACTTGGGGGGAAGAGTCAATACATTAATAGATGGGCTCAAGATCCAGAAGGATCTTGACACATTTGAGCATTGGACCAAGAAAATGCAGCTCAGTGGTGAATAAAATAAGGTCCTACACCTAGGTAGGAAAAACGAAAAGAACAGGAATAGAATATGTAATATCTGGCTCAACAGAAGAATCTAGGTGTCCTAGTGGACAAGTAGGAGCAGGGAATCTGCTGCAGCTGCCCCCCCCCCGCCAAAGCCAATGTAGTGGTAGGTTGCATCTACAGATGTATAGTGTCAAGAAGTGATAGTACCACTTTACACCACGCTGGTGAGTCCACACTTAGAATACTGCACCCATTTCTGCTCCCATCATTCAACACATGTTGAGGCCCTGGAAAATGTGCAGAGAAGAAGAAAGATCATAAATGTTTTGGACGCTAAATGACAATCGGTTGAGAGAGTTAGGTATGTCTAGGCCATGGAAGAGAAGGATTGGAGTGGCATGATGGCTGTCTTTCACTACTTGACGAGCTGTCACAAAGAGGAGATCCACTTATTCTCTAGGGCAACAGAAGGCAGAACAAGAAGTTCATGGGTGGAAGGTTGTCAAAGGAAGATCCAGTCTAGAAGTAAGGAGAAATTTTCTGTCAGTGAGTGCAATTGATCAATGGAATAGCTGGCCTCCTGGCGTTGTGGATGCTCCATCACTGGAGGTTTTCCAGAATAGATCGGACAGTCATATGACTGGGGTTATATAAGGCTTGTGCGTTGAGCAGCGGGTTGGACTAGACCACTGAGGTGCTTTCCAATCCTATGATGCTATGATTCTAGATTTAGAGGCAGGTTAGAAAACAAGTAGGGAGCAGCCACATGAAATCGCTTCTGGTAAGGGGCCTTTTTAAAGAAAAAATATTAGGCAAATTAAGATAGAATACAATACATTCCCAGGTTTTTCAAAAGAAAAAAGATTAAAATTACAACAACAAAAGAAGATGGGCAAAACATTAAAAAATGTGCATTACAAAAGACAAAAACAGATTTACATATAGTAAATCAGTTAAATGTTGATAAACATATTGTAACAATATCAGTTTCCTACCCTCACAAAGCAGGCCCAAAATTTGTGAATTTCTACCTCTGGTTAGAATCAATTTGTCCTTCATCTATGTAATATGCATAAAGGCAAAATGCTGAACAGATGTACCAACAGTAAAGTTAAACATCAAAGCCCTCTCTTAACTATACATTGTATTTCACTACAATGGCTTGTTATTTATGGTAAGTCACCCCAATCATTGTCTCTGATCCGTCCAGGATCAAATATACTCATTTGATTCTTAATAATAAAGCTTTTCCTTAAGGTTTTGATTGAGGACTTTCCCAACAATTGTGTGTTATTCCCAAAAATCATAAACCTCTGTTGTCGATCCATTTTATCAAAAAAGTTCAATCTAAATTGTTTTCCAGTTAAATAAAATAAGTCCATTCTCCAATCTTCTTAAGATAGTCCAGTTCATCACACATTGAGTCTGTTTAACTCCAAATCTTTGGAATCCACATCCCCTTCAGCCTTCTTCAACCAGCCCGCAATAAAATATAAATAAAATATACCTTGCGCTTCTTTTATTCCAGATTCCTCATGCAACAGAGCTCAGATCCAATAGCTGAAATGGCCACTATCCCCATCCAAAATCTACAAGATGTACATTAAAAACGACAGTGCAGGGTGTCCCTCTTAAAAGGTTAGCCTGCTTTGGTGGGATATTCTATTCTTCCCTTTTGTTTTCTTTTTAAAAATGAATTTTGCAAATATTTCTTCTACCGTATGTTCACAATTGCCCCTCTTTCTTAACCCCCATTTTCGAGGCCCTTCTGCATATTTTTCTCTGTGACCTAATGGAGACTTCTGTGCAAGCAAATTTACAGAAGTACATGGCATTTGGCATTTAGTATATACAGGTTGTCCTCCTTCAGCATGGAGCCGTGGCCAGGAGTGAAGTTGGCTCCCCTGGATTTTATAATCCCCGGAGCATCTGGCCTGATGTTGCTGCAATGTCCTAAAACCTTGGCAGCCACATTAAATAACTCATAAAGATTTTGGTTGTAGAGAGGTTTTGATCTCCCCTGAGAGTCACTCCTAGGAAAGCTGATTGTATAATTGTGTAAAACCATAATGAATGAACATTTGCGGCTCAGCACATAGCTAATCTTCTAATGTAACTATGTAACTAGCATCACATTTCACTAGGCTCTGTTGCAAAGATCGGTTGCTAGAAGTCAGAAAGGACTTGATAGCTTTTAATCGGGGAAATCCTGCAAACGCCTTAGACAGAGATGAGACGAGCCTGTTTCTCCACCTCCAATCTGTGGTCAAATAGGCAACCTCTATGTTTAGAAAGCAGACAATGCAGAAGGCGGCATCTGTGGCTGACTTTAAAGGAGTTAAAACCATCGAGTACTATATTGCTAGAGGGGAGGGGAGGGGAAGCGCCGAGGAACTTCCTGTTCCTGATCACTAATCGGAGGAAGATGGTGTGCAAAGTGGCTTTTGTGCTCTTTCCAGGGTAGAAGCAGCAGCTGGAAGGTGAGTGGAGGGCAGGTCGGAGGAGAAGCCGGGAGCAAGCGGGGCTGTTTGGGTTTCCTCCACGGCGTCCAAGCAGGGAAGCAACTGGGCTGAAGCATCTCAGCTGCCGCTGCTGCATTTTCCTTCCCTCCCCAACTTTTGAGTCCACTGGGGCTGCAGGCTGTTGAACTGGGGGCTGCGATTTTCTGCTGCTGGGAAGATTTCAAAAGTCTCCTTCAAGTGAAGGTTGATTCTTTGGGAATGGCTTCCCTCCAGACGTTGTGAGTGCTGCATCACGGGAGGTTTTTAAGAGGAGACCGGACAGCCATTTATCAGGAATGGTAATAGGGTCTCCTGCCTGAGCAGTGGGTTGGACTAGAAGACGTCCAAGGTCCCTTTCAACTCTCTTATTTTACAATTTTTTAAAACTAATTTTCTATTATTACATTTGATTAGTGCTTAATAAGCATTGTGTTGTCTGATCCAATTTGTTTGCTTAATAATACAATTTCCATTCTTAGTGTCCACCCCTTTTCTCCAACCACTGAGGAAATAAATTCCATGTTTGAAAATATTCTGTATCTTCTTTCTCTTTGATCCTCAACGTACGTCGGTCCATTTCAGCACAGTCCAATATCTTCTTGACTATCTCTTTTTTGTCTAGTGCTGTTCTTCATTCTTCCAGTGCTGAGCAAATACAATCCCTGCTGCTGTTAATACATGCAATGTTAAATATACACTTTGCTTATTCAATTTTTCTGATATTATACCTAATAAAAGGAGTGCAGGTTTAAAATCTACATGTTTTCCTAACATCTTTTCTAACCAAGTGTGTATTTTTGCCCAATTTTTTCTTTTTCTTTTTTCTTTTTTGCTTTAACACATTAATATTATTAATCTAAGAAAAAGTAAAACTTAGTTAAAGGTCAATCACTTATTTTATTCAAGTTTAAAATTCAATTCAATTTAAGTTCTGTTTATATTCTAAGGTGTCTCTAACTATCGATAAAAATTTTTCCAAGTTTTTGAAATAAATTGAGTCTTCTTTCGCCTTCATCTCCAAAGTTAATCTATCCATTTCTGCACAGTTTAGGATTTTTAAGCCTGATCAGATAGTACGTTTTCATTTTTCCATAACTGGAAAATACTATTCTTGCAGCTGTTAATACATGTAATATTAAATAGTCATTCTCTTTACCGTAGCTAGATCCTGCCTGGGTTTTGTTTACATTTCCAACAAATATTCGATACATTTTTAAACATTTTCGCTAATCAAACTGGTGTCATATGCCATCTATAAAACATCTTATATAAATTTTCTTTATATGTTGCTACTTTAGTAAGTTTAATGTTTTTATCCCAAACTTTTTGCCAGTCTTCTAAGTCTGTAGAGTATCCAAAATTCTATGCCCATACTATCATTGTTTCTTTTACTTGTTCTTCTTCCATCTTCCCCCTTAGCTGACATTTATAGAGTTTCTTAATCAGGTTCTTGTCTCTTTTAAAAAATATTTTATCAAGTGGAGTTTGCTCTTTATATAATTGGTCTTTTAGGGAGGAAGCCGTTTTGATCTGGATGTATAAATTCAGTTAGAAAGTTTTTCATTCTTTCTTCCAATATTGCAGCAAAGATTTTATAATCCACATTTAATAACGATATTGATCTATAGTTTTTCGTTTGTGTAAGGTCAGTATCTTCTTTGGGTATCAAAGTGATATTGGCTTCAGTCCATGAGTTTGGTATTTTTTTCTGTGTAAAAATTTCATTACACAAGTCTTTCAAAAATACTGTGTTTGTCTCTTTTCTTTGTTCTTTTTATGTCAGAGATCTGGCATAAGTTATAGCAAAACCTCTGAAGTATGCTTTTGCCGTGTCCCATACATTTTGGATAGAAGTTTCTTTTTTTTAATTAATTTTAAAGAAGAAATCCATTTCTTTTGTTGCTAATTGTAAGAATTCTTTTCCCTTCAATATTGATTTATTCAAGAACCATCTTAATCTTTTCCTAGCTCCTTTCCAGGTCATTTTAATTGGGTTCTGGTCTGCCCAAATATTTGGTTCTATTTCAACTTCTTTTATCTTCTTGAAAAGAGAATTGGATCAGGTTTTTAGAGTTAACTCAAATTATGCAAGAAGAAATAGAGTGCCTAAGGAGGTCCATCTATAGCAGCGGTTCTCAACCTGTGGGTCGCAACCCCATTTCGGATCGAACAACCATTTCACGGGGGTCGGCAAACACCGCAGTCCGCCATTTTTAAAAAAAACATTTTTTTGTCGGCCATTATTTTTCCCCTTTGGGATGCGGGCCGTTGCGCCGCGCATGCATGATGCGGGCCCACCATTTTTTTTTATTTTGGTCGGCCATTTTTTTTTGGTTGGCCATTTTTCTTCCCCTTTGCGATGCGGGCCGTCGTGCCGCGCATGCGCCCTGTCGCGCCGCGCATGCGCGATGCGGGCCAGGGTCGAGCCCCGGAAAAGGTTGAGAACCGCTGATCTATAGAACATTTTATATTAGTTTTCTTTATAAGAAGTTTCCATGGTCAATTTATAATTTCTTTCCCAACGATTTTGCCATTTTTGTAATTCTTGCATCTTTTTCACATTTTTGCATCTTTATCATAGCTTGATAGTCTCCATTTACAATTAGTTTTGCTGTTTTTACGATATATTGTTGTGTCATAAATTGCCAGCTTACATTATCAAATGCTTTTTGAACATCTAAAAATATTAGTGCTATGTGTTTTCCTGGGTGCATTTCATAGTATTCTAATAATGTATCTAAAATAATCCTTAAGTTGTGTTTTATTTGTCTTTTTGGTAAAAGTCCATTTTGATATGGATGAATAAATTCAATCAAAAATCTTTTCAATCTCTCTGCTATTATTGAAGCAAAAATTTTGTAATCCACATTCAATAGTGATATTGATCTATAATTTTTTTATCTGTAATAAATCTGAGTCATCTTTTGGTATTAAGGTAATATTTGCTTCCATCCATGTATTTGGTAATTTAGCCTTTAATAGTACCTCATTACAAGCTTCCTTCATTGGAGAGCTTAATATATCTTGAAAGCATTTATAGAACTTTGCAGGTAGCCCATCCCCATCCTGGAATTTCATCATTTTTATTGTCTATAGTTTTTCATAATATTCTAACTATTTTTTTATTGCCTCATTTTGGAGTTACACATCTCCCTTCATATCTTGCAATTTGTTTATCAACTTTTTTTCTCTTTCTTTTTTCAATTTATAAGCCATCCATCTTCCCGGTTTATTTGCATTTTCGGAAAAAAATCTTTTGCTCTTTTCATTTGTTGAGCGAATTCTTCTGACTCTATTAGGTTTAGTTTATGTTTAATTATCACCATTTGTCTTTTAAGAGTTTTTTTTTGTGGATCTTTTTGAAGTTCTAGCTCCAATATTTTAAACTCTTCCCTTAGCGTTGTACACTGTTGCTTTTTCTCTTTATTCTTTTCTGCCGTATACATTATAGCTAATCCTCTGAAGTATGCTTTGGCTGTATTCCATATGTACTGAAGTGAAGTGTCTTCTTTTTTATTTTCTTTGAAAAAGAATTCCATTTCCTTTAGTGCTATTTCTGAAATTCTTTCTCTTTTAATAAGAGTTGATTCCATGTCCATCTTGATTTCTTCTTTACTCCTGTCCAACTCAGCTTCATCGGATTATGGTCAGCTCATATATTGGGTTTTTAAATATTTTAAATATTTTAAATATTTATTGTTTTTATGTTTTTATTGTGTTGTGAACCGCCCCGAGTCCTACGGGAGAGGGGCGGTATAAAAATTTAATAAATAAATAAAACAAATAAATAAATAAATAAATATCAATTCTAGACCATGATTTGTGTCTATTTGAATAAAATGTATACCGAGTCTTTTTTGGGTTCATTTCTCTCCAGACATTCTATACGCAGATTTCTTCTGCCATTTTAACGAACATCTTAGGTAATCTCTTTCTTCCTTTTCCCCCTATTTTACTACTTTTGTAATCTAATTTTTCATTCACAATTGCGTTAAAGCCTCCTACTAAACAAATATTTTGATATTCCATTTCCAATATTTTCTTGTGTTTATTGTTTGGTACATATATTGCTACTATCAACATCTTTTTTTATTTATCGTCATTTCCACCCTCAAAATTCTTCCTTCTTCCTTCAAGGTCCCTTCCAACTCTGTTATTCTGTTATCCATCAGTTAAAGCCGCCACATCTCTAAAATTAGCTGAAAAGCTTTGACTGTAAACTAATTTGGGACATTTCCCCAAGATTAAAAGACATAGATTTTCTCCATATACACATTTGTAGGTGTGTGTCTATATTTCTCTGTCTAGCCATATATCTGCAATTATATAATCTATGCCCATCACTTCCAGATGTATTTGATGATAACCCTTTGTATTGCTAAGGATTTGTGATTGACTGAAGTCAACAAGAAAGTTTACCCAAATCAACAACTAAATTTGATTGAATGGATATTTGAACATGGATGGGTAGTATTCCATGTATCAGATGAATCATAAACAATGTACGAGATTATTCCATCGTTGTGGCATGTTTGCTTTTTCATTGTAATGTATACTTTTTTCTTTTTTCATACATTTCACCATTTTATAAAAATTAAAGTTACACTTTTCTTTAAATCTTATAGAAAAGAGGATGGGAAGAGGAACCCCGAGGACAGCTAAGAATAACAGGCAACATGGAAATGAAAAGCAAATCGAGCCAGAAACCAAAATATTTTCCGTTTCCTTCAGAAAACCACACAATTCTCCCACTCCTCCAGCAGCTCTTAGAAAAAAAGAGAAAATCACGAAAGATTTCAAACTGTAATAAGTAGATTATTCGGAACTCAAGGATACATTACATGAAAAGTGAAGGGAGATTATTTTTCATTCAGTAAAAGAGGGAAATATCTTGAAGTCAGTTGGAGGAAAAGGTGAGTAGGAACGTCAAATAGAGCAGAGTTATGCAGGCCTCGCCCAGTGAGGAAGAAAACAGATTGAATGAAAACACCACTAAACAAGGAATTGTCCATAGTTTTGACTTCCTCAAGAATATGAGCTGTGGAAAAGCTCCGTACTTGTGTCTCTTGTTGGAAAAGCACAGATTGCAAATCACAACTGATTATGCATAAGAAGAGCCATACAGGCGAAAAGCCATACAAATCATCTGATTATGTCAAAAGCTTTAGTCAGAACCGCTCCCTTGTGGTTCATGGAAGGACCCACACAAGAGAAAAGCCATAAAAGCACTCCTAGTGCAGTAAATGCTTTAGTGAGCATGGCAACGTGGTGATACATCAGAGGACTCACAGCAAAGAGAAAACATATGACTGTACTGATTGTGTGAAAGTTTCATTAGAAATTCCCATGTCATGAGACACCGTAGGACTCACACACGAGAAAAACCCTTTGAATGTCTTGATTGTGGGAAAAGTTTCAGTCACAGGTCCAACCTGGTGAGACACCAGAGGATTCATAGAGGAGAGAAACCATATAAGTGTCCACTTTGTGGGAAAAGTTTTATTGCAAATTCTGTCCTGATAAAACACCAGAGGATTCACACAGGAGAGAAACCCTTTGAATGTCCTGATTGTGGGAAAAGTTTCAGTGAGAATTCCAGCCTTGTGACACACCAGAGGATTCATACGGGAGAGAAACCCTTTGAATGTCCTGTTTGTGGGAAAAGTTTCAGTCGCTATTCCAACCTGGTGACACACCAGAGGACTCACACAGGAGAGAAACCCTTTGAATGTCAGATCTGTGGGAAAAGTTTCAGTGAAAATTCCAGACTTGTGACACACCAGAGGATTCATACGAGAGAGAAACCCTTTGAATGTCCTGAATATGGGAAAAGTTTCAGTCACAATTCCCACCTGGTGAGACACCAGAGGACTCACACAGGAGAGAAACCCTTTGAATGTCCTGATTGTGGGAAAAGTTTCAGTGAGAATTCCAGCCTTGTGACACACCAGAGGATTCATACGGGAGAGAAACCCTTTGAATGTCCTGATTGTGGGAAAAGTTTCAGTCGCTATTCCAACCTGGTGGCACACCAGAAGACTCACACAGGAGAGAAACCCTTTGAATGTCCTGAATGTGGGAAAAGTTTCAGTCGCAAGTCCAACCTGGTGACACACCAGAGGACTCACAGAGGAGAGAAACCCTTTGAATGTCCTGAATGTGGGAAAAGTTTCAGTCTCAATTCTTACCTTGTGAGACACCAGAGGACTCACACAGGAGAGAAACCATTTGAATGTCCTGATTATGGGAAAAATTTCAGTGAAAATTCCAGCCTTGTGACACACCAGAGGATTCATATGAGAGAGAAACCCTTTGAATGTCCTGAATGTGGGAAAAGTTTCAGTCACAATTCCCACCTGGTGAGACACCAGAGGACTCATACGAGAGAGAAACCCTTTGAATGTCCTGAATGTGTAAAAAGTTTCAGTCACAATTCCCACCTGGTGATTCACCAGAGGACTCACACAGGAGAGAAACCCTTTGAATGTCCTGATTGTGGGAAAAGTTTCAGTAGCAATTCCAACCTGGTGACACACCAGAGGACTCACACAGGAGAGAAACCCTTTGAATGTCCTGAATGTGGGAAAAGTTTCAGTCACAATTCCCACCTGGTGACACACCAGAGGACTCACACAGGAGAGAAACCCTTTGAATGTCCGATCTGTGGGAAAAGTTTCAGTCACAATTCCCACCTGGTGACACACCAGAGGACTCACACAGGAGAGAAACCCTTTGAATGTCCGATTTGTGGGAAAAGTTTCAGTGAGAATTCCAGCCTTATGAAACACCAGAGGATTCACACAGGAGAGAAACCCTTTGAATGTCAGATCTGTGGTTAATATTTCAGTGAAAATTCCCGCCTTATGAAACACCAGAGGATTCACACAGGAGAGAAACCCTTTGAATGTCAGATCTGTGGGAAAAGTTTCAGTGAAAATTCCAGCCTTATGAAACACCAGAGGATTCACACAGGAGAGAAACCCTTTGAATGTCAGATCTGTGGGAAATATTTCAGTGAAAATTCCCGCCTTATGAAACACCAGAGGATTCACACAAGAGAGAAACCCTTTGAATGTCCGATCTGTGGGAAAAGTTTCAGTGAGAATTCCCACTTGGTGACACACCAGAGGACTCACACAGGAGAGAAACCCTTTGAATGTCCTATTTGTGGGGAAAGTTTCAGTCAGAATTCCAGCCTTATGAAACACCAGAGGATTCACACAGGAGAGAAACCATTTGAATGTACTAAATGTGGGAAAAGTTTCAGTCAGAATTCCAACCTGGTGACACACCAGAGGACTCACACAGGAGAGAAACCCTTTGAATGTCCTGATTGTAGTAAAGGTTTCAGTACAAATTCCAACTTGGTGACACACCAGAGGACTCACACAGGAGAGAAACCGTTTGAATGTACTGATTGTGGGAAAGGTTTCAGTCAGAAATCCAGCCTGCTGAGACACCAGAGGACTCACACAGGAGAGAAACCCTTTGAATATCCTGATTGTGGGAAATGTTACAGCCAAAATTACAATCTGGTGACACACCAGGGGGGACTCACACAAGAGAGGAACCCTTTGAATGTCCTGATTGTGGGAAAGGTTTCAGTCAGAAATCCAAGCTAGTGATGCACCAGAGGACTCACACAGGGGGGAAACCTTTTGAATGTCCTTATTGTGGGAAAGATTTCAGTCAGAATTCCAACCTGGTGACACACCAGAGGACTCACACAGGAGAGAAACCCTTTGAATATCCTGATTGTGGGAAAGGTTTCAGTCAGAATTCCAACCTGGTGACACACCAGAGGACTCACACAGGAGAGAAACAGTTTGAATGTACTGATTGTGGGAAAGGTTTCAGTTGGAATTCCCAGCTGGTGATACATCAGAGGATTCACACAGGAGAGAAACCGTTTGAATGTCCTGATTGTGGGAAAGATTTCAGTGAGAATTCCCACCTAGTGAGACACCAGAGGACTCACACAGGAGAGAAACCCTTTGAATGTCCTGATTGTGGGAAAGGTTTCAGTCAGAATTCCCAGCTGGTGACACACAGGGGAGAAATCTTTCAAATGTCCAGCCTGGACGTTACTTAAGTCATAAATATTCCCTTATTGCACACGAGGAAATCCACATGAGGCAAAAGTTGAAGAATTTAGAAAAGGCTTGAAATTCATTTGTGATCTCCCATTTAAACTGTAGGTCAGAAATTGATTATTTGAATTGTGGTCTGAATTTTTTTACTCAAACATGTCTCAGGACTAGACTTGTAAATGGAGAGAAAAGGAAAATGGAAGAGGGCTAACTGCCAATTTCTGGTTAGCAGCAGCAGCTACTGCATATTTCTTTTTGTAGAAGTTGTGGATTTTCTCAAAAAGGCTTCTGGGTGGTAGTTTTGTATGTTGATTATATAATTCCCACATGTGGAGTTTCACGTCTTTTACCTTAGCTTCCTCCAGATTTTGAGGCCCAGAATTCCTCAGCCAGCGTAGAAAAGGTACTCAAGATATAACTTTCATGGGCCTTGCAATTATGGTTGCATGTTGCAATGGCCGTTAAGTGAGACTTCTTTCCTAAACTACCCTGATCTCTCTGATGCAGCCATTAATTGAATGTGTCAGTCACTAAGTGGAACACTGTCTACCTCAGGGTTGGGGAAATCTCTTGGAGGCCTAGTGCAGGCCCAGGTTTGCCTGTTGTAGGCATCTCTAGGCCTCCCCCACCCTGTGCTCTGTTTCCCAACCCTTGTGCTGCCCAGTTCTTTCCCACCCCAGGTTCTCCACAGGCTTTTTCTCCCTCCCACTGGATTCCTGCACGCCTCACACCCTCCTCTTTCTTTCTAAGATTTCTGATCCTCGTGTTGGGGAAGGAGGGGAGGGCGTGCATCCCTGGCCCTTGGGACTCCTGGAAGCAGCCGTTATTTTCAGTGGGCCCTGGCTTCCTCCCTGGGCCATGCGGTGGTCTTGGGGAAGCGGCTGCCATTTGGCCACACTGTCAGGCAGAAGAGAGACAAATCTCTCTGTTTTGCTACCTAACATGAGGAAAAAAATGTACAGTTGAAAAGGTTTCATTGTTGATAAGGGAAAAAATGGGTATTTTCAGTGTTGCTATGGACATTAGGTCAAGGGAAGTCGCTCAGAGTTGCCTCAGATGGCGAGATGGGCAGTGATTAAGTTTAATAATGAATGAATTTAATAATAAAAAGATAATGTGAATCTCATTACCCAACTCTTGCTCAGTGATACATACGGTGGGTTTCTAACATATACAATTGTTAACTTGTAATGTGTCTCTTGTGCAATCTGCATCTCTAAGTAATCTGTTTTACTCAGCTTCCCTTCCCTCCTCATTTATAAATTTAAAATGTCAGTTTCAATCATACATCAGTCCCCCCACTCTCTGCCTCTGATGACGTGAGCTGCAGTTAGGCTTCTGCCTCTTAATTTATTGTTGCATTGCTATCTGCCCTAGTTCTAAATTCTATGAAAATACAGCAATTCATTAGCCACAGTTTAAAAATTAGAACGAATAACTGGATATGTTTTGATTGGCATCCTCAGATTCAGCGATTGTCTTCTCCATCACTGCCAGTCTGACAGAGGGAAATTAGGACATTTCAAACAGGACAACTAAGCTATGGTTTCCCTCTAAAAGAGCCATTTTGCAAGTCAGTTTGTAGCCTTTGAAAATCAAAGAATCACAGAGGATCTGTCTGATTTCCCTGATGATTCTCCAAATTCTGAACCAGATTCGACAGACATGGAAGTTCAGGTCCCCGTGGATGGCGACAATGAGTTAGACACAAATGTTTGAAAAAAACTGGTAATGAATTCCTTTAACTTAAGAATATGTCAGCTGCTCAGTCTGAAAGCTGGTCCTGAGTGTGGCACTCTGGGCATTTGAAGGTTCCTGTGACCCCTCTTGGTTCTTCTGGGTCCATTTGCTGATTTTATTCTTTTAAAAGACTGAGAACTTCACAAGTTATTTAATTAAAGTAAACGTCTGTTTCCAGTAATGCTTTTGGAGAAACAGAAATGATGGGCAGCTGTAAGAAGCCAGAATGGGTTTGTTAAGAATGTGATGCCAGACAAGCATTATTGCCATTTTTTATGAAGTAACGTAATTAGTGGTTTTGCAAAATGATTTGGAGATAGTATACCTGGACGTCAGCAAGACATTTGACCAGGTAGAGCACAAGTTAACTTTTTGATAAGATAGAACAACATGGGATTGACAGAAGCAGCACTAGGTGGATTCCCAATTGACCGACCAAGCACACTCAGTGGGTATTTCTCAATGGAACTACATCTACATGGAGAGAAGCATGCAGTGGGGTACCTCAAGGTTCGGTCTTGGGCCCAGGACTCTTCAACATCTTCATAAATGATCTAGAGGAGGGGATAGAAGGGGAACTTATGAAATTTGCAGATGACACCAACTTGGGGGGAAGAGTCAATACATTAATAGATGGGCTCAAGATCCAGAAGGATCTTGACAGATTTGAGCATTGGACCAAGAAAATGCAGCTCAGTGGTGAATAAAATAAGGTCCTACACCTAGGTAGGAAAAACGAAAAGAACAGGAATAGAATATGTAATATCTGGCTCAACAGAAGAATCTAGGTGTCCTAGTGGACAAGTAGGAGCAGGGAATCTGCTGCAGCTGCCCCCCCCCGCCAAAGCCAATGTAGTGGTAGGTTGCATCTACAGATGTATAGTGTCAAGAAGTGATAGTACCACTTTACACCATGCTGGTGAGTCCACACTTAGAATACTGCACCCATTTCTGCTCCCATCATTCAACACATGTTGAGGCCCTGGAAAATGTGCAGAGAAGAAGAAAGATCATAAATGTTTTGGACGCTAAATGACAATCGGTTGAGAGAGTTAGGTATGTCTAGGCCATGGAAGAGAAGGATTGGAGTGGCATGATGGCTGTCTTTCACTACTTGACGAGCTGTCACGAAGAGGAGATCCACTTATTCTCTAGGGCAACAGAAGGCAGAACAAGAAGTTCATGGGTGGAAGGTTGTCAAAGAAAGATCCAGTCTAGAAGTAAGGAGAAATTTTCTGTCAGTGAGTGCAATTGATCAATGGAATAGCTGGCCTCCTGGCGTTGTGGATGCTCCATCACTGGAGGTTTTCCAGAATAGATCGGACAGTCATTTGACGGGTTATATAAGGCTTGTGCGTTGAGCAGCGAGTTGGACTAGACCACTGAGGTGCTTTCCAACCCTATGATGCTATGATTCTAGATTTAGAGGCAGGTTAGAAAACAAGTAGGGAGCAGCCACATGAAATCGCTTCTGGTAAGGGGCCTTTTTAAAGAAAAAATATTAGGCAAATTAAGATAGAATACAATACATTCCCAGGTTTTTCAAAAGAAAAAAGATTAAAATTACAACAACAAAAGAAGATGGGCAAAACATTAAAAAATGTGCATTACAAAAGACAAAAACAGATTTACATATAGTAAATCAGTTAAATGTTGATAAACATATTGTAACAATATCAGTTTCCTACCCTCACAAAGCAGGCCCAAAATTTGTGAATTTCTACCTCTGGTTAGAATCAATTTGTCCTTCATCTATGTAATATGCATAAAGGCAAAATGCTGAACAGATGTACCAACAGTAAAGTTAAACATCAAAGCCCTCTCTTAACTATACATTGTATTTCACTACAATGGCTTGTTATTTATGGTAAGTCACCCCAATCATTGTCTCTGATCCGTCCAGGATCAAATATACTCATTTGATTCTTAATAATAAAGCTTTTCCTTAAGGTTTTGATTGAGGACTTTCCCAACAATTGTGTGTTATTCCCAAAAATCATAAACCTCTGTTGTCGATCCATTTTATCAAAAAAGTTCAATCTAAATTGTTTTCCAGTTAAATAAAATAAGTCCATTCTCCAATCTTCTTAAGATAGTCCAGTTCATCACACATTGAGTCTGTTTAACTCCAAATCTTTGGAATCCACATCCCCTTCAGCCTTCTTCAACCAGCCCGCAATAAAATATAAATAAAATATACCTTGCACTTCTTTTATTCCAGATTCCTCATGCAACAGAGCTCAGATCCAATAGCTGAAATGGCCACTATCCCCATCCAAAATCTACAAGATGTACATTAAAAACGACAGTGCAGGGTGTCCCTCTTAAAAGGTTAGCCTGCTTTGGTGGGATATTCTATTCTTCCCTTTTGTTTTCTTTTTAAAAATGAATTTTGCAAATATTTCTTCTACCGTATGTTCACAATTGCCCCTCTTTCTTAACCCCCATTTTCGAGGCCCTTCTGCATATTTTTCTCTGTGACCTAATGGAGACTTCTGTGCAAGCAAATTTACAGAAGTACATGGCATTTGGCATTTAGTATATACAGGTTGTCCTCCTTCAGCATGGAGCCGTGGCCAGGAGTGAAGTTGGCTCCCCTGGATTTTATAATCCCCGGAGCATCTGGCCTGATGTTGCTGCAATGTCCTAAAACCTTGGCAGCCACATTAAATAACTCATAAAGATTTTGGTTGTAGAGAGGTTTTGATCTCCCCTGAGAGTCACTCCTAGGAAAGCTGATTGTATAATTGTGTAAAACCATAATGAATGAACATTTGCGGCTCAGCACATAGCTAATCTTCTAATGTAACTATGTAACTAGCATCACATTTCACTAGGCTCTGTTGCAAAGATCGGTTGCTAGAAGTCAGAAAGGACTTGATAGCTTTTAATCGGGGAAATCCTGCAAACGCCTTAGACAGAGATGAGACGAGCCTGTTTCTCCACCTCCAATCTGTGGTCAAATAGGCAACCTCTATGTTTAGAAAGCAGACAATGCAGAAGGCGGCATCTGTGGCTGACTTTAAAGGAGTTAAAAGCATCGAGTACTATATTGCTAGAAAGGAGGGGAGGGGAGGGGAAGCGCCGAGGAACTTCCTGTTCCTGATCACTAATCGGAGGAAGATGGTGTGCAAAGTGGCTTTTGTGCTCTTTCCAGGGTAGAAGCAGCAGCTGGAAGGTGAGTGGAGGGCAGGTCGGAGGAGAAGCCGGGAGCAAGCGGGGCTGTTTGGGTTTCCTCCACGGCGTCCAAGCAGGGAAGCAACTGGGCTGAAGCATCTCAGCTGCCGCTGCTGCATTTTCCTTCCCTCCCCAACTTTTGAGTCCACTGGGGCTGCAGGCTGTTGAACTGGGGGCTGCGATTTTCTGCTGCTGGGAAGATTTCAAAAGTCTCCTTCAAGTGAAGGTTGATTCTTTGGGAATGGCTTCCCTGCAGACGTTGTGAGTGCTGCGTCACGGGAGGTTTTTAAGAGGAGACCGGACAGCCATTTGTCAGGAATGGTAATAGGGTCTCCTGCCTGAGCAGTGGGTTGGACTAGAAGACGTCCAAGGTCCCTTTCAACTCTCTTATTTTACAATTTTTTAAAACTAATTTTCTATTATTACATTTGATTAGTGCTTAATAAGCATTGTGTTGTCTGATCCAATTTGTTTGCTTAATAATACAATTTCCATTCTTAGTGTCCACCCCTTTTCTCCAACCACTGAGGAAATAAATTCCATGTTTGAAAATATTCTGTATCTTCTTTCTCTTTGATCCTCAACGTACGTCGGTCCATTTCAGCACAGTCCAATATCTTCTTGATTATCTCTTTTTTGTCTAGTGCTGTTCTTCATTCTTCCAGTGCTGAGCAAATACAATCCCTGCTGCTGTTAATACATGCAATGTTAAATATACACTTTGCTTATTCAATTTTTCTGATATTATACCTAATAAAAGGAGTGCAGGTTTAAAATCTACATGTTTTCCTAACATCTTTTCTAACCAAGTGTGTATTTTTGCCCAATTTTTTCTTTTTCTTTTTTCTTTTTTGCTTTAACACATTAATATTATTAATCTAAGAAAAAGTAAAACTTAGTTAAAGGTCAATCACTTATTCTATTCAAGTTTAAAATTCAATTCAATTTAAGTTCTGTTTATATTCTAAGGTGTCTCTAACTATCGATAAAAAATTTTCCAAGTTTTTGAAATAAATTGAGTCTTCTTTCGCCTTCATCTCCAAAGTTAATCTATCCATTTCTGCACAGTTTAGGATTTTTAAGCCTGATCAGATAGTACGTTTTCATTTTTCCATAACTGGAAAATACTATTCTTGCAGCTGTTAATACATGTAATATTAAATAGTCATTCTCTTTACCGTAGCTAGATCCTGCCTGGGTTTTGTTTACATTTCCAACAAATATTCGATACATTTTTAAACATTTTCGCTAATCAAACTGGTGTCATATGCCATCTATAAAACATCTTATATAAATTTTCTTTATATGTTGCTACTTTAGTAAGTTTAATGTTTTTATCCCAAACTTTTTGCCAGTCTTCTAAGTCTGTAGAGTATCCAAAATTCTATGCCCATACTATCATTGTTTCTTTTACTTGTTCTTGTTCCATCTTCCCCCTTAGCTGACATTTATAGAGTTTCTTAATCAGGTTCTTGTCTCTTTTAAAAAATATTTTATCAAGTGGAGTTTGCTCTTTATATAATTGGTCTTTTAGGGAGGAAGCCGTTTTGATCTGGATGTATAAATTCAGTTAGAAAGTTTTTCATTCTTTCTTCCAATATTGCAGCAAAGATTTTATAATCCACATTTAATAACGATATTGATCTATAGTTTTTCGTTTGTGTAAGGTCAGTATCTTCTTTGGGTATCAAAGTGATATTGGCTTCAGTCCATGAGTTTGGTATTTTTTTCTGTGTAAAAATTTCATTACACAAGTCTTTCAAAAATACTGTGTTTGTCTCTTTTCTTTGTTCTTTTTATGTCAGAGATCTGGCATAAGTTATAGCAAAACCTCTGAAGTATGCTTTTGCCGTGTCCCATACATTTTGGATAGAAGTTTCTTTTTTTTAATTAATTTTAAAGAAGAAATCCATTTCTTTTGTTGCTAATTGTAAGAATTCTTTTCCCTTCAATATTGATTTATTCAAGAACCATCTTAATCTTTTCCTAGCTCCTTTCCAGGTGATTTTAATTGGGTTCTGGTCTGCCCAAATATTTGGTTCTATTTCAACTTCTTTTATCTTCTTGAAAAGAGAATTGGATCAGGTTTTTAGAGTTAACTCAAATTATGCAAGAAGAAATAGAGTGCCTAAGGAGGTCCATCTATAGCAGCGGTTCTCAACCTGTGGGTCGCAACCCCATTTCGGATCGAACGACCATTTCACGGGGGTCGGCAAACACCGCAGTCCGCCATTTTTAAAAAAAACATTTTTTTGTCGGCCATTATTTTTCCCCTTTGGGATGCGGGCCGTTGCGCCGCGCATGCATGATGCGGGCCCACCATTTTTTTTTATTTTGGTCGGCCATTTCTTTTTGGTTGGCCATTTTTCTTCCCCTTTGCGATGCGGGCCGTCGTGCCGCGCATGCGCCCTGTCGCGCCGCGCATGCGCGATGCGGGCCAGGGTCAAGCCCCGGAAAAGGTTGAGAACCGCTGATCTATAGAACATTTTATATTAGTTTTCTTTATAAGAAGTTTCCATGGTCAATTTATAATTTCTTTCCCAACGATTTTGCCATTTTTGTAATTCTTGCATCTTTTTCGCATTTTTGCATCTTTATCATAGCTTGATAGTCTCCATTTACAATTAGTTTTGCTGTTTTTACGATATATTGTTGTGTCATAAATTGCCAGCTTACATTATCAAATGCTTTTTGAACATCTAAAAATATTAGTGCTATGTGTTTTCCTGGGTGCATTTCATAGTATTCTAATAATGTATCTAAAATAATCCTTAAGTTGTGTTTTATTTGTCTTTTTGGTAAAAGTCCATTTTCATATGGATGAATAAATTCAATCAAAAATCTTTTCAATCTCTCTGCTATTATTGAAGCAAAAATTTTGTAATCCACATTCAATAGTGATATTGATCTATAATTTTTTTATCTGTAATAAATCTGAGTCATCTTTTGGTATTAAGGTAATATTTGCTTCCATCCATGTATTTGGTAATTTAGCCTTTAATAGTACCTCATTACAAGCTTCCTTGGAGAGCTTAATATATCTTGAAAGCATTTATAGAACTTTGCAGGTAGCCCATCCCCATCCTGGAATTTCATCATTTTTATTGTCTATAGTTTTTCATAATATTCTAACTATTTTTTTATTGCCTCATTTTGGAGTTACACATCTCCCTTCATATCTTGCAATTTGTTTATCAACTTTTTTTCTCTTTCTTTTTTCAATTTATAAGCCATCCATCTTCCCGGTTTATTTGCATTTTCGGAAAAAAATCTTTTGCTCTTTTCATTTGTTGAGCGAATTCTTCTGACTCTATTAGGTTTAGTTTATGTTTAATTATCTCCATTTGTCTTTTAAGAGTTTTTTTTTGTGGATCTTTTTGAAGTTCTAGCTCCAATATTTTAAACTCTTCCCTTAGCGTTGTACACTGTTGCTTTTTCTCTTTATTCTTTTCTGCCGTATACATTATAGCTAATCCTCTGAAGTATACTTTGGCTGTATTCCATATGTACTGAAGTGAAGTGTCTTCTTTTTTATTTTCTTTGAAAAAGAATTCCATTTCCTTTAGTGCTATTTCTGAAATTCTTTCTCTTTTAATAAGAGTTGATTCCATGTCCATCTTGATTTCTTCTTTACTCCTGTCCAACTCAGCTTCATCGGATTATGGTCAGCTCATATATTGGGTTCTATCTCAACCTCATGTATATTAGTTCTTAATTTAGGGGACATCCATATCATATCAATTCTAGACCATGATTTGTGTCTATTTGAATAAAATGTATACCGAGTCTTTTTTGGGTTCATTTCTCTCCAGACATTCTATACGCAGATTTCTTCTGCCATTTTAACGAACATCTTAGGTAATCTCTTTCTTCCTTTTTTCCCTATTTTACTACTTTTGTAATCTAATTTTTCATTCACAATTGCGTTAAAGCCTCCTACTAAACAAATATTTTGATATTCCATTTCCAATATTTTCTTGTGTTTATTGTTTGGTACATATATTGCTACTATCAACATCTTTTTTTATTTATCGTCATTTCCACCCTCAGAATTCTTCCTTCTTCCTTCAAGGTCCCTTCCGACTCTTTTATTCTGTTATCCATCAGTTAAAGCCACCACATCTCTAAAATTAGCTGAAAAGCTTTGACTGTAAACTAATTTGGGACATTTCCCCAAGATTAAAAGACATAGATTTTCTCCATATACACATTTGTAGGTGTGTGTCTATATTTCTCTGTCTAGCCATATATCTGCAATTATATAATCTATGCCCATCACTTCCAGATGTATTTGATGATAACCCTTTGTATTGCTAAGGATTTGTGATTGACTGAAGTCAACAAGAAAGTTTACCCAAATCAACAACTAAATTTGATTGAATGGATATTTGAACATGGATGGGTAGTATTCCATGTATCAGATGAATCATAAACAATGTACGAGATTATTCCATCGTTGTGGCATGTTTGCTTTTTCATTGTAATGTATACTTTTTTCTTTTTTCATACGTTTCACCATTTTATAAAAATTAAAGTTACACTTTTCTTTAAATCTTATAGAAAAGAGGATGGGAAGATGAACCCCGAGGACAGCTAAGAATAACAGGCAACATGGAAATGAAAAGGAAATCGAGCCAGAAACCAAAATATTTTCCGTTTCCTTCAGAAAACCACACAATTCTCCCACTCCTCCAGCAGCTCTTAGAAAAAAAGAGAAAACCACGAAAGATTTCAAACTGGAATAAGTAGATTATTCAGAACTCAAGGATACATTACATGAAAAGTGAAGGGAGATTATTTTTCATTCAGTAAAAGAGGGAAATATCTTGAAGTCAGTTGGAGGAAAAGGTGAGTAGGAACGTCAAATAGAGCAGAGTTATGCAGGCCTCGCCCAGTGAGGAAGAAAACAGATTGAATGAAAACACCACTAAACAAGGAATTGTCCATAGTTTTGACTTCCTCAAGAATATGAGCTGTGGAAAAGCTCCGTACTTGTGTCTCTTGTTGGAAAAGCACAGATTGCAAATCACAACTGATTATGCATAAGAAGAGCCATACAGGCGAAAAGCCATACAAATCATCTGATTATGTCAAAAGCTTTAGTCAGAACAGCTCCCTTGTGGTTCATGGAAGGACCCACACAAGAGAAAAGCCATAAAAGCACTCCTAGTGCAGTAAATGCTTTAGTGAGCATGGCAACGTGGTGATACATCAGAGGATTCACAGCAGGGAGAAAACCTAAGATTGTACTGATTGTGTGAAAGTTTCATTAGAAATTCCCATGTCATGAGGCACCATAGGTCATACACAGAAGAGAAACACTTTGAATGTGCTCATTGTGGGAAAAGTTTCAATAGAAATTCCCATCTGGTGAGTCACCAGAGGACTCACACTGGAGAAAAACCCTTCGAATGTCCTGATTGTGGGGAAAGTTTCAGTGAGAATTCCCACCTGGTGAGACACCAGAGGACTCACACAGGAGAGAAACCCTTTGAATGTCCGGATTGTGGGAAAAAATTCAGTCACAATTCCCACCTGGTGAGAAACCAGAGGACTCACATAGGAGAGAAACCCTTTGAATGTCCTGATTGTGGGGAAAGTTTCACTCAGAATTCCAGCCTTGTGACACACCAGAGGACTTACACAGGAGAGAAACCCTTTGAATGTACTAAATGTGGGAAAAGTTTCAGTCAATTCCAACCTGGTGACACACCAGAGGACTCACACAGGAGAGAAACCCTTTGAATGTCCGATCTGTGGGAAAAGTTTCAGTGAGAATTCCCACTTGGTGACACACTAGAGGACTCACACAGGAGAGAAACCCTTTGAATGTCCTGAATGTGGGAAAAGTTTCAGTCAGAATTCCAACCTGGTGACACACGAGAGGACTCACACAGGAGAGAAACCCTTTGAATGTCCTGACTGTGGGAAAAGTTTCAGTCGCTATTCCAACCTGGTGACACACCAGAGGACTCACACAGGAGAGAAACCCTTTGAATGTCCTGAATGTGGGAAAAGTTTCAGTAGCAATTCCAACCTGGTGACACACCAGAGGACTCACACAGGAGAGAAACCCTTTGAATGTCCGATCTGTGGGAAACGTTTCAATGAGAATTCCCACTTGGTGACACACCAGAGGACTCACATAGGAGAGAAACCCTTTGAATGTCCTGAATGTGGGAAAAGTTTCAGTGAGAATTCCATCTTTGTGACACACCAGAGGATTCACACAGGAGAGAAACCCTTTGAATGTACTAAATGTGGGAAAAGTTTCAGTCAGAATTCCAACCTGGTGACACACCAGAGGACTCACACAGGAGAGAAACCCTTTGAATGTCCAATCTGTGGGAAACGTTTCAGTGAGAATTCCCACTTGGTGACACACCAGAGGACTCACACAGGAGAGAAACCCTTTGAATGTCCTATTTGTGGGAAAAGTTTCAGTCAGAATTCCAGCCTTATGACACACGAGAGGACTCACACAGGAGAGAAACCCTTTGAATGTCCTGACTGTGGGAAAAGTTTTAGTCGCTATTCCAACCTGGTGACACACCAGAGGACTCACACAGGAGAGAAACCCTTTGAATGTCCTGACTGTGGGAAAAGTTTCAGTCGCTATTTCAACCTGGTGACACACCAGAGGACTCACACAGGAGAGAAACCCTTTGAATGTACTAAATGTGGGGAAAGTTTCAGTCAGAATTCCAACCTGGTGACACACGAGAGGACTCACACAGGAGAGAAACCCTTTGAATGTCCGATCTGTGGGAAAAGTTTCAGTGAGAATTCCCATTTGGTGACACACCAGAAGACTCACATGGGGGAGAAGTCTTTCAAATGTCCAGTCTGTGAATGCTACTTCACTCATAAATCATCCCTTATTGCACACGAGGAAATCCACATGAGGCAAAAGTTGAAGAATTTAGAAAAGGCTTGAAATTCATTTGTGATCTCCCATTGAAACTGTAGGTGAGAAATTGATTATTTGAATTGTGGTCTGAATTTTTTTACATGTCTCAGGACTAGATTTGTAGGTGGAGAGAAAAGGAAAATTGAAAAAGGGTACCTTCTACCCTGATTTCCTCCAGATTTTGAGGCCCAGAATTTCTCAGCCAGCGTAGAAAAGGTACAACAATGGGGTTACCCCCAATAACATTCCACGCTTTAGCAAGTAAACTATCGTCCGGGTACAAGTATTCAACAGGGTTAATATAATAATAAGTAACTGTGGTCAACAAAAATAGCAAAGATTACAAGACATATCAATTAATCAAAAAAGAAAATCAATCATCTTAATAAGTTTCAGTTTTCATTAACTCATTTTGCTAACCTTTGATAAAAGTTTTCCCACGTTTTAAAATAGACTTGAGTCTTCTTTCTCTTTAATCTCTACCGTTAATCTGTCCATTTCTGCACATTCTAGGATTTTCCTAATTGTAACTCATCAGATGGTACATCTTCGTTTTTCCAGTATTGGGCAAATGCCATTCTCGCAGCTGTCAATATATGTAATATTAAATAATCATTCTCTTTCCCATAATTAGATCCTAGTATTCCTAACAGAAACAATTGTGGCCAAAATTCTATCTGTATTTTAGTCATCTTTTCCAGCCATGCATGAATCTTAAGCCAATATTTCTTTGCACTGGGACATACGCACCAGATATGATAATAAGTACCTGGCTTTTGTTTACATTTCCAACAGTTATTTGAAGTATTTTAAAACATTTTCGCTAATCTTACTGGTATCGTATGCCATCTATAAAACATTTTATACATGTTTTCTTTATATGAGACTGCTTTAGTTAATTTAATATTTCTATCACATAATTTTTGCCAGTCTTCCAAGTTTATAGAATATCCAAAGTTTTTTTCCCAAACTAACATTGTTTCTTTTACTTGTTCTTCCATCTTCCATTTTAGCAGAAATCTATAAAGTTTCTTAATCAAGTTTTCATCTGTTTTCAAGAGTATTTGAACAAATTCTATCTGTTCTTTATAAAATCCCACTGTCTTTAAATCTTTCTCATATCTTATTTTAATTTGTAAGTAAGGCCACAAATCTTTATAGGTGATGAGTTTATCATAATTAATTAAATTTGGGTAAGCAAAAGCTTCCATTGTTGAAAGCCACTCTGGTATTTTAATGTGGTATGGGAAAAATAAAATACATTGATATTTTCAACACCATGCTATAAGGAATGTACTCCTTATAGAATGGGAGAGAATAAATCAAAAAAATTACATTAAAATACCAGATGTATATTAGTTCTTAATTTCGGGGGCCCCTTTCATGGATTACTGTCTTGTTGTGGCAAAGGGGCTTGCTCAATTCAATGAAGCTATGAGCTATGCCATGCAGGGCCACCCAAGACGGACAGGTCATAGCAGAGAGTTCTGACAAAATGTGATCCCCTGGGGAAGGAAATGGCAACCTACTCCAGTATCTTTGCCATGAAAATCCCATGGACAGTACCAAAAGGCAAAAAGATACGACGCTGGAAGATGAGCCCCTCAGGTCGGAAGGTGTCCAATATGCTACTGGGGAAGAGCAGAGGGCTAGTACTAGTAGCGCCAGAAAGAGTGAAGCGACTGGGCCAAAGCCAAAAGGATGCTCAGCTGTGGATGCATCTGGTGGTGAAAGGAAAGTCTGATGCTCTAAAGATCTTTTCTCCACAGGAATCTGGAATGTAAGATCCATGAATCAAGGCAAACTGGACGTGGTCAAATGAGATGACAAGACTGAACATCGACATTTTAGGAATCAGCGAACAACCACTAGTGCTGAAGAGGATGAAATTGACCGGTTCTATGAAGACGTACAGCACCTTATAGAATTAACACCAAAAAATGATGTCCTTATCATCATGGGGGATTGAAATGCTAAAGTAGGAAGCCAAAAGATAAATGGAATAACAGGCAAGTTTGGCCTTGGAGTACAAAATGAAGCAGGGAACAGGATGATAGAATTTTGTCAAGAGAAGACGATGGTCACAGCAACCATTCTTTTCCAACAACCCAAGAGACGGTTCTACAAATGGACATTACCAGACTGTCAACACAGAAATCAGATTGAATATGTGCTCTGCAGCCAAAGATAGACAAGCTCTATACAGTCAGTAAAAATAAGACCAGGAGCTGACTGTGGTTCAGATCATGAGCTTCTCATTGCAAAATTTAGGCTTAAATTGAAGAAAGTAGGCAAAAACACTAGGCCACTCAGGTATGAACTAAATCATATCCCTGATGAATATACAGTAAAATATACAGTACAGTAGAGGTGACAAATAGATTTACGTAATTAGGTCTGATAGAGTGCCTGAAGAACTATGGATGGAGGTTCGCAACATTGTACAAGAGGTAGCAACTAAAACCATCCCAAAGAAAAAGAAATGCAAAAAAGCAAAATGGCTGTCTGAGGAAGCTTTGCAAATAGCTGAGGAAAGAAGGGAAGTGAAAGCCAAGGGAGAAAGAGAAAGATACACCCAGTTGAATGCAGAATTCCAGAGAATAGCTAGAAGAGATAAGACTGCCCTCTTAAATGAATAGTGCAAAGAAATAGAAGAGAACAATAGAATAGGGAGAACCAGAGATCTCTTCAAGAAAATTGGAGATATGAACGTTTCATGCAAAGATGGGCATGAACAAGGACCAAAATGGCAGGGACCTAACAGAGGCAGAAGAGATTAAGAAGAGGTGGCAAAATTACACAGAAGAACTATAGAAGAACAAGCTTAGCGTCCCTGATAACCACGATGGGGTGGTCACTGACTTTGAGCCAGACATCCTAGAACAGTGGTGGCGAACCTATGGTACACGTGCCAGAGGCGGCACTCAGAGCCCTCTCTGTGGGCATGCGTTCCATGCCCTGGAGATGGCAACTGTCCCTCTTCAACCTGCCGCCGGCTAACTCATCGAAGTCCCATATGGCTGGATGCATCCCAGCACTCATGTGCTCGCTGGGCTCTGTGTGCAGGGGCTGATAGTGTCAGGCAGCAGCCACCCCAGCCCCTGCCTCATCTTGCCCTGTGATAATGGCACTCCCGCCCCTTGTCTCGCCTCACCCCGCAGGATGAGCCTCCTGCCCAGCGCCCCACCTGCCAGGACCCCCTGGATCTCCCCCAAACCTGCCCGGCCTCCCCACGAACAACACTGAGGTGATCACGCCCACCTGGCCACACCCATCCAGTCTGCCATGACCACCACAGTCATGCTCATCCAGTGGGCCACGCCCACCTGGCACCCAGTAATAAATAATTGGGTTTTGGGTTGCAGTTTGGGCACTCGGTCTCTAAAAGGTTCGCCATCACTGTCCTAGAATTCTCACCAATTTCTTGCCTATCTTAACTTGTCTTTCTATACTGTTTTTATGGCACTATTGTTGATAGGTTGCTCTGTTTTTTCCCTTTGTGTAAAGACAGATGCAAAAAACGAGTTAAATAGTTCTGCTTTCTCCCTATTGCTTGTCACCTTCTTGCCATTTTCACCCACTAATGGACCAATCATTTCCTTCACTTTTTTTCTTGTTTTTTACATGTTGAAAGAAGCTTTTTTTGTTATTTTTGACTTTGGTCGCAAGCCTTAGTTCATTATGAGCCTTAGCTTTCCTCACTTCATCTTTGCAGGCTCGGGCTGTTTGTTGATATTCTGTGCCTCTCTTTCCACTTTCTATACTTGTCCTTTTTATCTTTCAATTTAATCTCTTTCTTCCTCGTTCTTCCTTTTTTTCCTATTTTACTACTTTTGTAATCTAATTTTTCATTCACAATTGCGTTAAAGCCTCCTACTAAACAAACATTTTGATATTCCATTTCCAATATTTTCCTGTGTTTATTGTTTGGTGCATATATTGCTATTATCAATATCTTTTTTATTTATCATCATTTCCAGCATTATAATTCTTCCTTCTTCCTTCAAGGTCCCTTCCGACACTGTTATTCTGTTATCCATCAGTTAAAGCCGCCACATCTCTAAAATTAGCTCAAAAGCTTTGACTGTAAACTAATTTGGGACATTTTCCCAAGATTAAAAGACATAGATTTTCTCCATATACACATTTGTAGGAGTGTGTCTATATTTCTCTCTGCCTGCATATATCTGGAATTATATAATCTATCCCCATCACTTCCAGATGTATTTGATGATAACCCTTTGTATTGCTAAGGATTTGTGATTGACCGAAGTCAACAAGAAAGTTTACCCAAATTTAAGAACTGAATTTGATTGAATGAATATTTGAACATGGATGGGTAGTATTCCATGTATCAGATGAATCATAAACAATGTAAGAGATTATTCTATCATTGTGGCATGTTTGCTTTTTCATTGTAATGTATACTTTTTCTTTTTTCACACCCCTCACCATTTTATCAAAATTAAAGTTACACTTTTCCTTAAATCTTATAGAAAAGAGGATGGGAAGAAGAGCACTCTGGACAGCTAAGAATAACAAGCAACATTGAAAAGGAAAGCAAACTGAGCCAGAAATCAAAATATTTTCCCTTTCCTTCAGAAAACCACACAATTCTCCTTCTCCTCCAGCAGCTCTTAGAAAAAAAAGAGAAAATCAAGAAAGATTTCAAACTGGAATAAGTAGATTATTCAGAACTCAAGGATACATTACATGAAAAGTGAAGGAAGATTATTTTTCATTCAGTAAAAGAAGGAAATATCTGGAAGTCAGTTGGAGGGAAAGGTGAGTACCAAAGTCACATAGAGCAGAAAGCCATCCAGGCCTCATCCTGTGAGGAAGAAAACGGATTGAATGAAAGCATCACTAAACAAGGGATACTCCATATTTTTGACTTCTTCAAGAATATCAGCTATGGAAAATCTCCGTACTTGTGTTTATTCTTGGAAAAGCACAGATTGCAAATCACAACTGATTATGCACAAGAGGAGCCACACAGGAGAAAAGCCATAAAAGCACCCCTAGTGCAGTAAATGCTTTAGTGAGCATGGCAACGTGGTGATACATCAGAGGACTCACAGCAGGGAGAAAACCTATGACTCTACAGATTGTGTCAAAGTTTCATTAAAAATTCCCGTAGTACTCACACAGGAGAGAAACCCTTTGAATATCCTGATTGTGGGAAATGTTACAGCCAAAATTAAAATCTGGTGACACACCAGGGGGGACTCACACAAGAGAGGAACCCTTTGAATGTCCTGATTGTGGGAAAGGTTTCAGTCAGAAATCCAAGCTAGTGATGCACCAGAGGACTCACACAGGGGGGAAACCTTTTGAATGTCCTGATTGTGGGAAAAGTTTCAGTTGGAATGTCCACCTTGTGAGACACCAGAGGACTCACACAGGAGAGAAACCCTTTGAATGTCCTGATTGTGGGAAAGGTTTCAGTCAGAAGTCCAACCTGGTGACACACCAGAGGACTCACACAGGAGAGAAACCGTTTGAATGTCCTGATTGTGGGAAAGGTATCAGTGTGAAGTCCCACCTAGTGACACACCAGAGGACTCACACAGGAGAGAAACCCTTTGAATGTCCTTGTTGTGGAAAAAGTTTCACTCGCTATTCTACCCTGGTGACACACCAGAGGACTCACACAGGAGAGAAACCCTTTGAATGTCCCGATTGTGGGAAAAGTTTCAGTTGCTATTCCAGCCTGGTGAGACACCAGAGGACTCACACAGGAGAGAAACCCTTTGAATGTCCTTGTTGTGGAAAAAGTTTCAGTCGCTATTCCAACTTGGTCAGACACCAGAGGACTCACGCAGGAGAGAAACCCTTTGAATGTCCTGATTGTGGGAAAAGTTTCAGTTGCTATTCCAACCTGGTGAGACATCAGAATACTCACACAGGAGAGAAACCCTTTGAATGTCCTGATTGTGGGAAAAGTTTCAGTTGCTATTCCAGCCTGGTGATACATCAGAGTACTCACACAGGAGAGAAACCCTTTGAATGTCCTGATTGTGGGAAAGGTTTCAGTCAGAATTCCCACCTAGTGAGACACCAGAGGACTCACACAGGAGAGAAACCCTTTGAATGTCCTGATTGTGGGAAAGGTTTCAGTCAGAATTCCTAGCTGGTGACACACAGGGGAGAAATCTTTCAAATGTCCAGTCTGGACGTTACTTAAGTCATAAATCTTCCCTTATTGCACACGAGGACATCTACATGAGGCAAAAGTTGAAGAATTTAGAAAAGGCTTGAAATTCATTTGTGATCTCCCATTTAAACTGTAGTTGAGACATTGAATATTTGACTTGTAGTCTGAATGTTTTTACTCAAACATGTCTCCGGACTAGACTTGTAGGTGGAGAGAAAAGGAAAATGGAAGAGGGCTAACTGCCAATTTCTGGTTAGCAGCAGCAGCTACTGGATATTTCTTTTTGTAGAAGTTGTGGATTTTCTCAAAAAGGCTTCTGGGTGGTAGTTTTGTATGTTGATTATATAATTCCCACATGTGGAGTTTCACGTCTTTTACCTTAGCTTCCTCCAGATTTTGAGGCCCAGAATTCCTCAGCCAGCGTAGAAAAGGTACTCAAGATATAACTTTCATGGGCCTTGCAATTATGGTTGCATGTTGCAATGGCCGTTAAGTGAGACTTCTTTCCTAAACTACCCTGATCTCTCTGATGCAGCCATTAATTGAATGTGTCAGTCACTAAGTGGAACACTGTCTACCTCAGGGTTGGGGAAATCTCTTGGAGTCCTAGTGCAGGCCCAGGTTTGCCTGTTGTAGGCATCTCTAGGCCTCCCCCACCCTGTGCTCTGTTTCCCAACCCTTGTGCTGCCCAGTTCTTTCCCACCCCAGGGTCTCCACAGGCTTTTTCTCCCTCCCACTGGGTCCCTGCACGCCTCCCACCCTCCTCTTTCTAAGATTTCTGATCCTCGTGTTGGGGAAGGAGGGGAGGGCGTGCATCCCTGGCCCTTGGGACTCCTGGAAGCAGCCGTTATTTTCAGTGGGCCCTGGCTTCGTCCCTGGGCCATGCGGTGGACTTGGGGAAGTGGCTGCCATTTGGCCACACTGTCAGGCAGAAGAGAGACAAACCTCTTTGTTTTGCTACCTAACATGAGGAAAAACATGTACAGTTGAAAAGGTTTCATTGTTGATAAGGGAAAAAATGGGTATTTTCAGTGTTGCTATGGACATTAGGTCAAGGGAAGTTGCTCAGAGTTGCCTCAAACGGCGAGATGGGCAGTGATTAAGTTTAATAATGAATGAATTTAATAATAAAAAGATAATGTGAAGCTCATTACCCAACTCTTGCTCAGTGATACATACGGTGGGTTTCTAACATATACAATTGTTAACTTGTAATGTGTCTCTTGTGCAATCTGCATCTCTAAGTAATCTGTTTTACTCAACTTCCCTTCCCTCCTCATTTATAAATTTAAAATGTCAGTTTCAATCATACATCAGTCCCCCCACTCTCTGCCTCTGAAGACATGAGCTGCAGTTAGGCTTTTGCCTCTTAATTTATTGTTGCATTGCTATCTCCCCTAGTCCTAAATTCTATGAAAGTACAGCAATTCATTAGGCACAGTTTAAAAATTAGAAGAACTAACTGGATATGTTTTGATTGGCATCCTTCTCAGATTCAGCGATTGTGTTCTGCATCACTGCCAGTCTGACAGGGAAATTAGGACATTTCAAACAGGACAACTAAGCTATGGTTTCCCTCTAAAAGAGCCATTTGTTTTGCAAGTCGGTTTGTAGCCTTTGAAAATCAAAGAATCACAGAGGATCTGTCTGATTTCCCTGATGATTCTCCAAATTCTGAACCAGATTCGACAGACATCATGGAAGTTCAGGTCCCCATGAATGGCAACAATGAGTTAGACACAAATGTTTGAAAAAACCTGGGAATGAATTCCTTTAACAGCTGCTCAGTCTGAAAGTTGGTCCTGAGTGTGGCACTCTGGGCGTTTGAAGGTTCCTGTGACCCCTCTTGGTTCTTCTGGGTCCATTTCCTGATTTTATTCTTTTAAAAGACTGAGAATTTCACAAGTTATTTAATTAAAATAAACTTCTGTTTCCACTAATGCTTTTGGAGAAACAGAAATGATGGGCAGCTGTAACAAGCCAGAATGGGTTTGCTAAGAATGTGATGCCAGACAAGCATTATTGCCATTTTTTATGAAGTAACGTAATTAGTGGTTTTGCAAAATGATTTGGAGATAGTATACTTGGACGTCAGCAAGACATTTGACCAGGTAGAGCACAAGTTAACTTTTTGATAAGATAGAACAACATGGGATTGACAGAAGCAGCACTAGGTGGATTCCCAATTGACCGACCAAGCACACTCAGTGGGTATTCCTCAATGGAACTACATCTACATGGAGAGAAGCATGCAGTGGGGTACCTCAAGGTTCGGTCTTGGGCCCAGGACTCTTCAACATCTTCATAAATGATCTAGAGGAGGGGATAGAAGGGGAACTTATGAAATTTGCAGATGACACCAACTTGGGGGGAAGAGTCAATACATTAAAAGATGGGCTCAAGATCCAGAAGGATCCTGACACATTTGAGCATTGGACCAAGAAAATGCAGCTCAGTGATGAATAAAATAAGGTTCTACACCTAGGTAGGAAAAACAAAAAGAACAGGAATAGAATATGTAATATCTGGCTCAACAGAAGAATCTAGGTGTCCTAGTGGACAAGTAGGAACAGGGAATCTGCTGCAGCTCCCCCCCCCGCCAAAGCCAATGTAGTGGTAGGTTGCATCTACAGATGTATAGTGTCAAGAAGTGATAGTACCACTTTACACCACGCTGGTGAGTCCACACTTAGAATACTGCACCCATTTCTGCTCCCATCATTCAACACATGTTGAGGCCCTGGAAAATGTGCAGAGAAGAAGAAAGATCATAAATGTTTTGGACGCTAAATGACAATCGGTTGAGAGAGTTAGGTATGTCTAGGCCATGGAAGAGAAGGGTTGGGGGGGCATGATGGCTGTCTTTCACTACTTGACGAGCTGTCACGAAGAGGAGATCCACTTATTCTCTAGGGCAACAGAAGGCAGAACATGAAGTTCATGGGTGGAAGGTTGTCAAAGAAAGATCCAGTCTAGAAGTAAGGAGAAATTTTCTGTCAGTGAGTGCAATTGATCAATGGAATAGCTGGCCTCCTGGCGTGGATGCTCCATCACTGGAGGTTTTCCAGAATAGATCGGACAGTCATTTGACTGGGGTTATATAAGGCTTGTGCGTTGAGCAGCGGGTTGGACTAGACCACTGAGGTGCTTTCCAATCCTATGATGCTATGATTCTAGATTTAGAGGCAGGTTAGAAAACAAGTAGGGAGCAGCCACATGAAATCGCTTCTGGTAAGGGGCCTTTTTAAAGAAAAAATATTAGGCAAATTAAGATAGAATACAATACATTCCCAGGTTTTTCAAAAGAAAAAAAATTAAAATTACAACAACAAAAGAAGATGGGCAAAACATTAAAAAATGTGCATTACAAAAAACAAAAACAGATTTACATATAGTAAATCAGTTAAATGTTGATAAACATATTGTAACAATATCAGTTTCCTACCCTCACAAAGCAGGCCCAAAATTTGTGAATTTCTACCTCTGCTTAGAATCAATTTGTCCTTCATCTATGTAATGTGCATAAAGGCAAAATGCTGAACAGATGTACCAACAGTAAAGTTAAACATCAAAGCCCTCTCTTAACTATACATTGTATTTCACTACAATGGCTTGTTATTTATGGTAAGTCACCCCAATCATTGTCTCTGATCCGTCCAGGATCAAATATACTCATTTGATTCTTAATAATAAAGCTTTTCCTTAAGATTTTGATTGAGGACTTTCCCAACACTTGTGTGTTATTCCCAAAAATTATAAACCTCTGTTGTCGATCCATTTTATCAAAAAAGTTCAATCTAAATTGTTTTCCAGTTAAATAAAATAAGTCCATTCTCCAATCTTCTTAAGATAGTCCAGTTCATCACACATTGAGTCTGTTTAACTCCAAATCTTTGGAATCCACATCCCCTTCAGCCTTCTTCAACCAGCCCGCAGTTTCCATCCATGGTCAGGCAGCTTCTGAGAAGTGGCTGTGCTCCCAGTCCCAGCTTCTTGGGAAGAGCTTAGCTCACAAAGTCACCTGCATACATTTGGGCAGAGCCATCCATTCATGTGCACTCATAGGATCATATGAAAATGAGTTCCAGTTCTATCATTTTTACATATCAGGACATAGTAAAGTCATCTGGTCCTTAGCAGTTCTTAAAAATAGATAAATAAATCTCAGGAAAAACAACAACACATGACCTATTATACCATGTCATCATTTTCATTTAAAAGAAAGTCAAATTTTCTTTAAGGTTTTCCAAGGAATGCCTGCAAGTAAAGAGGGAAACAATATGTGGAGCAATGAACTGATATTTAAAGTCTGCAGATGAATGATCCTGAATTTAGAAGAAACCAAAGAATTGCACATTTGTTCATTTCAGTAACAGAATTCAGAGGATTGGTTAAAAAAATGTTTTCTAGTGGATCACATGGTAGGTAGGTAGGCAGGCTGTCTGGCTGGGGAGCGTGTTTTTCCACCTCCAATCTGTGGTCAAATAGGCAACCTCTATGTTTAGAAAGCAGACAATGCAGAAGGCGGCATCTGTGGCTGACTTTAAAGGAGTTAAAACCATCGAGTACTATATTGCTAGAAAGGAGGGGAGGGGAGGGGAAGCGCCGAGGAACTTCCTGTGCCTGATCACTAATCGGAGGAAGATGGTGTGCAAAGTGGCTTTTGTGCTCTTTCCAGGGTAGAAGCAGCAGCTGGAAGGTGAGTGGAGGGCAGGTCGGAGGAGAAGCCGGGAGCAAGCGGGGCTGTTTGGTTTCCTCCACCGCGTCCAAGCAGGGAAGCAACTGGGCTGAAGCATCTCAGCTGCCGCTGCTGCATTTTCCTTCCCTCCCCAACTTTTGAGTCCACTGGGGCTGCAGGCTGTTGAACTGGGGGCTGCGATTTTCTGCTGCTGGGAAGATTTCAAAAGTCTCCTTCAAGTGAAGGTTGATTCTTTGGGAATGGCTTCCCTCCAGACGTCGTGAGTGCTGCAACACTGGAGGTTTTTAAGAGGAGACCGGACAGCCATTTGTCAGGAATGGTAATAGGGTCTCCTGCCTGAGCAGTGGGTTGGACTAGAAGACGTCCAAGGTCCCTTTCAACTCTCTTATTTTACAATTTTTTAAAACTAATTTTCTATTATTACATTTGATTAGTGCTTAATAAGCATTGTGTTGTCTGATCCAATTTGTTTGCTTAATAATACAATTTCCATTCTTAGTGTCCACCCCTTTTCTCCAACCACTGAGGAAATAAATTCCATGTTTGAAAATATTCTGTATCTTCTTTCTCTTTGATCCTCAACGTACGTCGGTCCATTTCAGCACAGTACAATATCTTCTTGATTATCTCTTTTTTGTCTAGTGCTGTTCTTCATTCTTCCAGTGCTGAGCAAATACAATCCCTGCTGCTGTTAATACATGCAATGTTAAATATACACTTTGCTTATTCAAATTTTCTGATATTATACCTAATAAAAGGAGTGCAGGTTTAAAATCTACATGTTTTCCTAACATCTTTTCTAACCAAGTGTGTATTTTTGCCCATTTTTTTTTTTTTGCTTTAACACAAGGGCACCACTTATGGTAATACAGGCCTGGTGTTTGATTACATTTCCAACATTTATTAGACATTTTTGATAATCTAGCAGGTGGTAAATGCCATCTATAGAACATGTTTTTTGTAAATATTTTATTAGATTTTGTATAGGTAAGGAAAAGATAGGGTCAGAAAACGGTATAGGGAGAATGGGAATAGGAATTTGGGGTAGGATAAAGGTAGGTACAATAATGGGGTGACTCCCCATAATAATCCTAAGCTTTAACAAACAAGCTACCGTCCGGATGTAAATGTTAAATAAATATAATTTATATAATACTAAACAATTATAAAGGTAGAATTAACTATAATCATAAAAATAAAATTTGATAAATAAGTAAAATTCTTCTAAATAGTTATCCATACTTAATAACTCATCAACTAATTCTAATCATCACCATTAGTATTTAGAGTCACTACTAATACAGATATTATTAATCTAAGAAAAAGTAAAACTTAGTTAAAGGTCAATCACTTATTCTATTCAAGTTTAAAATTCAATTCAATTTAAGTTCTGTTTATATTCTAAGGTGTCTCTATCGATAAAAAATTTTCCACCTTTTTGAAATAAATTGAGTCTTCTTTCGCCTTCATCTGCAAAGTTAATCTATCCATTTCTGCACAGTTTAGGATTTTTAAGCCTGATCAGATAGTACGTTTTCATTTTTCCATAACTGGAAAATACTATTCTTTCAGCTGTTAATACTTGTAATATTAAATAGTCATTCTCTTTACCGTAGCTAGATCCTACTATTCCTAGCAAAAACAATTCCAGTTTAATCTCTATCTGTACTTTCGTCATCTTTTCCAGCCATCTATGAATCTTAAGCCAATATTTCTTTGTGTTAGGGCATGTCCACCAGGTATGGTAGTAAGTGCCTGGGTTTTGTTTACATTTCCAACAAACATTCGATACATTTTTAAACATTTTCACTAATCGAACTGGTGTCATATGCCATCTATAAAACATCTTATATAAATTTTCTTTATATGTTGCTACTTTAGTAAGTTTTAATGTTTTTATCCCAAAGTTTTTGCCAGTCTTCTAAGTCTGTAGAGTATCCAAAATTCTATGCCCATACTATCATTGTTTCTTTTACTTGTTCTTCCATCTTCCACCTTAGCTGACATTTATAGAGTTTCTTAATCAGGTTCTTGTCTGTTTTAAAAAATATTTTATCAAGTGGAGTTTGCTCTTTATATAATTGGTCTTTTAGGGAGGAAGCCGTTTTGATCTGGATGTATAAATTCAGTTAGAAAGTTTTTCATTCTTTCTGCCAATATTGCAGCAAAGATTTTATAATCCACATTTAATAACGATATTGATCTATAGTTTTTCGTTTGTGTAAGGTCAGTATCTTCTTTGGGTATCAAAGTGATATTGGCTTCAGTCCATGAGTTTGGTATTTTTTTCTGTGTAAAAATTTCATTACACAAGTCTTTCAAAAATACTGTGTTTGTCTCTTTTCTTTGTTCTTTTTATGTCAGAGATCTGGCATAAGTTATAGCAAGACCTCTGAAGTATGCTTTTGCCGTGTCCCATACATTTTGGATAGAAGTTTCTTTTTTTTAATTAATTTTAAAGACGAAATCCATTTCTTTTGTTGCTAATTGTAAGAATTCTTTTCCCTTCAATATTGATTTATTCAAGAACCATCTTAATCTTTTCCTAGCTCCTTTCCAGGTCATTTTAATTGGGTTCTGGTCTGCCCAAATATTTGGTTCTATTTCAACTTGCCCATCTTTGCATGAAACGTTCATATCTCCAATTTTCTTGAAGAGATCTCTGGTTCTCCCTATTCTATTGTTCTCTTCTATTTCTTTGCACTATTCATTTAAGAGGGCAGTCTTATCTCTTCTAGCTATTCTCTGGAATTCTGCATTCAACTGGGTGTATCTTTCTCTTTCTCCCTTGGCTTTCACTTCCCTTCTTTCCTCAGCTATTTGCAAAGCTTCCTCAGACAGCCATTTTGCTTTCTTGCATTTCTTTTTCTTTGGGATGGGTTTAGTTGCTACCTCTTGTACAATGTTGCGAACCTCCATCCATAGTTCTTCAGGCACTCTATCAGACCTAATTACGTAAATCTATTTGTCACCTCTACTGTACTGTATATTTTACTGTATATTCATCAGGGATATGATTTAGTTCATACCGGAGTGGCCTAGTGTTTTTGCCTACTTTCTTCAATTTAAGCCTAAATTTTGCAATGAGAAGCTCATGATCTGAACCACAGTCAGCTCCTGGTCTTATTTTTACTGACTGTATAGAGCTTGTCTATCTTTGGCTGCAGAGCACATATTCAATCTGATTTCTGTGTTGACCGTCTGGTAATGTCCATTTGTAGAACCGTCTCTTGGGTTGTTGGAAAAGAATGGTTGCTATGACCATCGTCTTCTCTTGACAAAATTCTATCATCCTGTTCCCTGCTTCATTTTGTACTCCAAGGCCAAACTTGCCTGTTATTCCATTTATCTTTTGGCTTCCTACTTTAGCATTTCAATCCCCCATGATGATAAGGACATCATTTTTTGGTGTTAATTCTATAAGGTGCTGTACGTCTTCATAGAACTGGTCAATTTCATCCTCTTCAGCACTAGTGGTTGTTCGCTGATTCCTAAAATGTCGATGTTCAGTCTTGTCATCTCATTTGACCACGTCCAGTTTGCCTTGATTCATGGATCTTACATTCCAGATTCCTGTGGAGAAAAGATCTTTAGAGCATCAGACTTTCCTTTCACCACCAGATGCATCCACAGTTGAGTGTCCTTTTGGCTTTGGCCCAGTCGCTTCATTCTTTCTGGCGCTACTAGTACTAGCCCTCTGCTCTTCCCCAGTAGCATATTGGACACCTTCCGACCTGAGGGGCTCATCTTCCAGCGTCGTATCTTTTTGCCTTTTGTTACTGTCCATGGGATTTTCATGGCAAAGATACTGGAGTAGGTTGCCATTTCCTTCCCCAGGGGATCACATTTTGTCAGAACTCTCTGCTATGACCTGTCCGTCTTGGGTGGCCCTGCATGGCATAGCTCATAGCTTCATTGAATTGAGCAAGCCCCTTTGCCACAACAAGACAGTAATCCATGAAAGGGCTCCCCGAAATTAAGAACTAATATACATCTGGTATTTTAATGTAACTTTTTGTATTTATTCTCTCCCATTCTAAAAGGAGTACATTCCTTATAGCATGGTGTTGAAAATATCAATGTATTTTATTTTTCCCATACCACATTAAAATACCAGAGTGGCTTTCAACAATGGAAGCTTTTGCTTACCCAAATTTAATTAATTATGATAAACTCATCACCTATAAAGATTTGTGGCCTTACTTACAAATTAAAATAAGATATGAGAAAGATTTAAAGACAGTGGGATTTTATAAAGAACAGATAGAATTTGTTCAAATACTCTTGAAAAAAGATGAAAACTTGATTAAGAAACTTTATGGATTTCTGCTAAAATGGAAGATGGAAGAACAAGTAAAAGAAACAATGTTAGTTTGGGAAAAAAACTTTGGATATTCTATAGACTTGGAAGACTGGCAAAAATTATGTGATAGAAATATTAAATTAACTAAAGCAGTCTCGTATAAAGAAAACATGTATAAAATGTTTTATAGATGGCATACGATACCAGTAAGATTAGCGAAAATGTTTTAAAATACTTCAAATAACTGTTGGAAATGTAAACAAAAGCCAGGTACTTATTATCATATCTGGTGCGTATGTCCCAGTGCAAAGAAATATTGTCTTAAGATTCATGCATGGCTGGAAAAGATGACTAAAATACAGATAGAATTTTGGCCAGAATTGTTTCTGTTAGGAATACTAGGATCTAATTATGGGAAAGAGAATGATTATTTAATATTACATATATTAACAGCTGCGAGAATAGCATTTGCCCAATACTGGAAAAACGAAGATGTACCATCTGATGAGTTACAATTAGGAAAATCCTAGAATGTGCAGAAATGGACAGATTAACACTAGAGATTAAAGAGAAAGAAGACTCAGTCTATTTTAAAATGTGGGAAAACGTTTATCAAAGGTTAGCAAAATGAGTTAATGAAAACTGAAACTTATTAAGATGATTGATTTTCTTTTTTGATTAATTGATATGTCTTGTAATCTTTGCTATTTTTGTTGACCACAGTTACTTATTATTATATTAACCCTGTTGAATACTTGTACCCGGACGATAGTTTACTTGCTAAAGCGTGGAATGTTATTGGGGGTAACCCCATTGTTGTACCTTTTCTACGCTGGCTGAGAAATTCTGGGCCTCAAAATCTGGAGGAAATCAAGGTAGAAGGTAGCCATTTCCATTTTCCTATTCTCTCCACCTACAAATCTAGTCCTGAGACATGTTTGAGTAAAAAAATTCAGACCACAATTCAAATGGCATCGGACCAGGTTATTTACGGGACCGTCTGCTGCCTCATGAATCCCAGCGGCCGGTTAGGGCCCACAGTCGGCCTTCTCCAGGTTCCGTCAGCCAGACAGTGTCGCCTGGTGGGGCCTAGGGGAAGAGCCTTCTCTGTTGCGGCCCCGGCCCTCTGGAACCAACTTCCCCCGGAGATCCGTGTCGCCCCCACCCTCTCCGCCTTTTGTAAATTGCTTAAAACATACCTTTGCCGGCAGGCCTGGGGCAGCTAACACCTTGCCCCTAGCCAGTGTATGTTTGTGTGTACGTTTGTGGAATGCTTGTTTTTTCTTTTTTTAACTTTGGGGGTTTTATATTTATATATTTATATTTATGTATTTTATTGTGATTTCTATCATGTTGTGAGCCACCCTGAGTTCTCCGGAATAGGGCGCCATAGAAATTAAATTAAAAAATTAAATAAATATATAAATAAAATAATCAATTTCTCACCTACAGTTTCAATGGGAGATCACAAATGAATTTCAAGCCTTTTCTAAATTCTTCAACTTTTGCCTCATGTGGATTTCCTCGTGTGCAATAAGGGATGATTTATGAGTGAAGTAACATTCACAGACTGGACATTTGAAAGATTTCTCCCCTGTGTGAGTCCTCTGGTGTTTCACAAGGCTGGAATTCTGAGTGAAACGTTTCCCACAATCAGGACATTCAAAGGGTTTCTCTCCTGTGTGAGTCCTCTGGTGTGTCACCAGGTTGGAATTCTCACTGAAACTTTTCCCACAAATAGGACATTCAAAGGGTTTCTCTCCTGTGTGAATCCTCTGGTGTCTCACCAGGAGGGAATTGCGACTGAAACTTTTCCCACAAACAGGACATTCAAAGGGTTTTTCTCCTGTGTGAGTCCTCTGGTGTGTCACCAGGTAGGAAATCTGACTGAAACTTTTCCCACAGACTGGACATTTGAAAGACTTCTCCCCCATGTGAGTCTTCTGGTGTGTCACCAAGTGGGAATTCTCACTGAAACTTTTCCCACAGATCGGACATTCAAAGTGTTTCTCTCCTGTGTGAGTCCTCTGGTGTGTCACCAGGTTGGAATTGTTAGTGAAACTTTTCCCACAGATCGGACATTCAAAGGGTTTCTCTCCTGTGTGAATCCTCTGGTGTTTCATAAGGCTGGAATTCTGACTGAAACTTTTCCCACAGATCGGACATTCAAAGGGTTTCTCTCCTGTGTGAATCCTCTGGTGTGTCACAAAGATGGAATTCTCACTGAAACTTTTCCCACATTCAAGACATTCAAAGGGTTTCTCTCCTGTGTGAGTCCTCTGGTGTCTCACCAGGTGGGAATTGCTACTGAAACTTTTCCCACAATCAGGACATTCAAAGGGTTTCTCTCCTGTGTGAGTCTTCTGGTGTGTCACCAGGTAGGAATTGCAACTGAAACTTTTCCCACATTCAGGACATTCAAAGGGTTTCTCTCCTGTATGACTCCTCTGGTGTCTCACAAGGCAGGAATTCTCACTGAAACTTTTCCCACAATCAGGACATTCGAAGGGTTTCTCTCCTGTGTGAGTCCTCTGGTGTCTCACCAGGTGGGAATTGCTACTGAAACTTTTCCCACAATCAGGACATTCAAAGGGTTTCTCTCCTGTGTGAGTCCTCTGGTGTCTCACCAGGTTGGAATAGCAACTGAAACTTTTCCCACAATCAGGACATTCAAAGGGTTTCTCTCCTGTGTGAGTCCTCTGGTGTCTCACCAGGTTAGAATAGCGACTGAAGCTTTTTCCACAACAAGGACATTCAAAGGGTTTCTCTCCTGTATGAGTCCTCTGGTGTCTCACAAGGCAGGAATTCTCACTGAAACTTTTCCCACAATCAGGACATTCGAAGGGTTTCTCTTCTGTGTATGACCTATGGTGCTTCATGACATGGGAATTTCTAATGAAACTTTCGCACAATCAGTACAGTCATATGTTTTCTCTCTGCTGTGAGTCCTCTGATGTATCACCACGTTGCCATGCTCACTAAAGCATTTACTGCACTAGGAGTGCTTTTATGGCTTTTCTCTTGTGTGGGTCCTTCCATGAACCACAAGGGAGCTGTTCTGACTAAAGCTTTTGACACAATCAGATGATTTGTATGGCTTTTCGCCTGTATGGCTCTTCTTATGCATAATCAGTTGTGATTTGCAATCTGTGATTTTCCAACAAGAGACACAAGTACGGAGCTTTTCCACAGCTGATATTCTTCAGGAAGTCAAAACTATGGACAATTCCTTGTTTAGTGGTGTTTTCATTCAATCTGTTTTCTTCCTCACTGGGCGAGGCCTGCATGACTTTCCTACTCACCCTTTCCTCCAACTGATTTCCAGTTATTTCCCTCTTTTACTGAATGAAAAATAATCTCCTTTCACTTTTCATGTAATGTATCCTTGAGTTCTGAATAATCTACTTATTCCAGTTTGAAATCTTTCTTAATTTTCTCTTTTTTTCTAAGAGATGCTGCAGGAGTGGGAGAATTGTGTGGTTTTCTGAAGGAAACGGAAAATATTTTGATTTCTGGCTCGATTTGCTTTTCTTTTCCATGTTGCCTGTTATTCTTAGCTGTCCAGAGGGCTCTTCTTCCCATCCTCTTTTCTATAAGATTTAAAGAAAAGTGTAACTTTAATTTTTATAAAATGGTGAAACGTATGAAAAAAGAAAAAGTATACATTACAATGAAAAAGCAAACATGCCACAACGATGGAATAATCTTGTACATTGTTTATGATTCATCTGATACATGGAATACTACCCATCCATGTTCAAATATCCATTCAATCAAATTTAGTTGTTGATTTGGGTAAACTTTCTTGTTGACTTCAGTCAATCACAAATCCTTAGCAATACAAAGGGTTATCATCAAATACATCTGGAAGTGATGGGCATAGATTATATAATTGCAGATATATGGCTAGACAGAGAAATATAGACACACACCTACAAATGTATATATGGAGAAAATCTATGTCTTTTAATCTTGGGGAAATGTCCCAAATTAGTTTACAGTCAAAGCTTTTCAGCTAATTTTAGAGATGTGGTGGCTTTAACTGATGGATAACAGAATAACAGAGTCGGAAGGGACCTTGAAGGAAGAAGGAAGAATTATAATGGTGGAAATGATGATAAATAAAAAAGATATTGATAATAGCAATATATGCACCAAACAATAAACACAGGAAAATATTGGAAATGGAATATCAAAATATTTGTTTAGTAGGAGGCTTTAACGCAACTGTGAATGAAAAATTAGATTACAAAAGTAGTAAAATAGGGAAAAAAGGAAGAAAGAGATTACCTAAGATGTTCGTTAAAATGGCAGAAGAAATCTTCGTGTAGAATGTCTGGAGAGAAATAAACCCAAAAAAGTCTCAATATACATTTTATTCAAATAGACACAAATCATGGTCTAGAATTGATATGATATGAATGTCCCCTAAATTAAGAACTAATATACATGAGGTTGAGATAGAACCCAATATATGAGCTGACCATAATCCGATGAAGCTGAGTTGGACAGGAGTAAAGAAGAAATCAAGATGGACATGGAATCAACTCTTATTAAAAGAGAAAAAATTTCAGAAATAGCACTAAAGGAAATGGAATTCTTTTTCAAAGAAAATAAAAAAGAAGACACTTCACTCCAGTACATATGGAATACAGCCAAAGCATACTTCAGAGGATTAGCTATAACGTATACGGCAGAAAAGAATAAAGAGAAAAAGCAACAGTGTACAACGCTAAGGGAAGAGTTTAAAATATTGGAGCTAGAACTTCAAAAAGATCCACAAAAAAATCTCTTAAAAGACAAATGGAGATAATTAAACATAAACTAAATGTAATAGAGTCAGAAGAATTCGCTCAACAAATGAAAAGAGCAAAAGAATTTTTTTCGAAAATGCAAATAAACCGGGAAGATGGATGGCTTATAAATTGAAAAAAGAAAGAGAAAAATAGTTGATAAACAAATTGCAAGATATGAAGGGAGATGTGTAACTCCAAAATGAGGCAATAAAAAAATAGTTAAAGAATATTATGAAAAACTATAGACAATAAAAATGATGAAATTCCAGGATGGGGATGGGCTACCTGCAAAGTTCTATAAGTGCTTTCAAGATATATTAAGCTCTCCAATGAAGGAAACTTGTAATGAGGTACTATTAAAGGCTAAATTACCAAATACATGGATGGAAGCAAATATTACCTTAATACCAAAAGACGACTCAGATTTATTACAGATAAAAAATTATAGATCAATATCACTATTGAATGTGGATTACAAAATTTTTGCTTCAATAATAGCAGAGAGATTGAAAAGATTTTTGATTGAATTTATTCATCCATATCAAAATGGACTTTTACCAAAAAGACAAATAAAACACAACTTAAGGATTATTTTAGATACATTATTAGAATACTATGAAATGCACCCAGGAAAACACATAGCACTAATATTTTTAGATGTTCAAAAAGCATTTGATAATGTAAGCTGGCAATTTATGACACAACAATTAATCTGCATGGATTTTGGAAAAAAGTTTATAAATGAAATTAAGACAATATATCATAAAAACAGCAAAACTAATTGTAAATGGAGACTATCAAGCTATGATAAAGATGCAAAAATGCGAAAAAGATGCAAGAATTACAAAAATGGCAAAATCTTTCGGAAAGAAATTATAAATTGACCATGGAAACTTCTTATAAAGAAAACTAATATAAAATGTTCTATAGATCAGCGGTTCTCAACCTTTTCCGGGGCTCGACCCCGGCCCGCATCGCGCATGCGCGGCGCGACGGGGCGCATGTGCAGCACGACGGCCCGCATCACAAAGGGGAAGAAAAATGGCCAACCCCCCAAAAAAATGGCCGACCAAAATAAAAAAAAATGGCGGGCCCGCATCACGCATGCGCGGCGCAACGGCCCGCATCACAAAGGGAAAAAATGGCCGACCAAAAGAAAAATGGCAGACCAAAAAAAAATGGCGGGCCCGCATCGCGCATGCGCAGCGCCCCGCATCGCAAAGGGGAAAAATAATGGCCGACAAAAAAAAAGGCCAACCAAAAGAAAATTTTAAAAAATGGCGGACTGCGATGTTTGGCGACCCCCGTGAAATGGCGTTCGATCCGAAATGGGGTTGCAACCCACAGGTTGAGAACCGCTGCTATAGATGGACCTCCTTAGGCACTCTATTTCTTCTTGCATAATTTGAGTTAACTCTAAAAACCTGATCCAATTCTGTTTTCAAGAAGATAAAAGAAGTTGAAATAGAACCAAATATTTGGGCAGACCAGAACCCAATTAAAATGACCTGGAAAGGAGCTAGGAAAAGATTAAGATGGTTCTTGAATAAATCAATATTGAAGGGAAAAGAATTCTTACAATTAGCAACAAAAGAAATGGATTTCTTCTTTAAAATTAATTAAAAAAAAGAAACTTCTATCCAAAATGTATGGGACACGGCAAAAGCATACTTCAGAGGTCTTGCTATAACTTATGCCAGATCTCTGACATAAAAAGAACAAAGAAAAGAGACAAACACAGTATTTTTGAAAGACTTGTGTAATGAAATTTTTACACAGAAAAAAATACCAAACTCATGGACTGAAGCCAATATCACTTTGATACCCAAAGAAGATACTGACCTTACACAAACGAAAAACTATAGATCAATATCGTTATTAAATGTGGATTATAAAATCTTTGCTGCAATATTGGCAGAAAGAATGAAAAACTTTCTAACTGAATTTATACATCCAGATCAAAACGGCTTCCTCCCTAAAAGACCAATTATATAAAGAGCAAACTCCACTTGATAAAATATTTTTTTAAAACAGACAAGAACCTGATTAAGAAACTCTATAAATGTCAGCTAAGGTGGAAGATGGAAGAAGAACAAGTAAAAGAAACAATGATAGTATGGGCATAGAATTTTGGATACTCTACAGACTTAGAAGACTGGCAAAAACTTTGGGATAAAAACATTAAAACTTACTAAAGTAGCAACATATAAAGAAAATTTATATAAGATGTTTTATAGATGGCATATGACACCAGTTTGATTAGCGAAAATGTTTAAAAATGTATCGAATGTTTGTTGGAAATGTAAACAAAACCCAGGCACTTATTACCATACCTGGTGGACATGCCCTAACACAAAGAAATATTGGCTTAAGATTCATAGATGGCTGGAAAAGATGACGAAAGTACAGATAGAGATTAAACTGGAATTGTTTTTGCTAGGAATAGTAGGATCTAGCTACGGTAAAGAGAATGACTATTTAATATTACATGTATTAACAGCTGCAAGAATAGTATTTTCCAGTTATGGAAAAATGAAAACGTTCTATCTGATCAGGCTTAAAAATCCTAAACTGTGCAGAAATGGATAGTTAACTTTGGAGATGAAGGCGAAAGAAGACTCAATTTATTTCAAAAACTTGGAAAAATTTTTATCGATAGTTAGAGACACCTTAGAATATAAACAGAACTTAAATTGAATTGAATTTTAAAATTGAATAGAATAAGTGATTGACCTTTAACTAAGTTTTCCTTTTTCTTAGATTAATAATATCTGTATTAGTAGTGACTCTAAATACTAATGGTGATGATTAGAATTAGTTGATGAGTTATTAAGTATGGATAAGTATTTAGAAGAATTTTACTTATTTATCAAATTTTATTTTTATGATTATAGTTAATTCTACCTTTATAATTGTTTAGTATTATATAAATTATATTTATTTAACATTTACATCCGGATGGTAGCTTGTTTGTTAAAGCTTAGAATTATTATGGGGAGTCACCCCATTATTGTACCTACCTTTATCCTACCCCAAATTCCTATTCCCATTCTCCCTATACCGTTTTCTGACCCTATCTTTTCCTTACCTATACAAAATCTAATAAAATATTTACAAAAAAAATGTTCTATAGATGGCATTTACCACCTGCTAGATTAGCAAAAATGTCTAATAAATGTTGGAAATGTAATCAAACACCAGGCCTGTATTACCATATGTGGTGCCCTTGTGTTAAAGCAAAAAAAAAAAAAAAATGGGCAAAAATACACACTTGGTTAGAAAAGATGTTAGGAAAACATGTAGATTTTAAACCTGCACTCCTTTTATTAGGTATAATATCAGAAAAATTGAATAAGCAAAGTGTATATTTAACATTGCATGTATTAACAGCAGCAGGGATTGTATTTGCTCAGCACTGGAAGAATGAAGAACAGCACTAGACAAAAAAGAGATAATCAAGAAGATATTGGACTGTGCTGAAATGGACCGACGTACGTTGAGGATCAAAGAGAAAGAAGATACAGAATATTTTCAAATATGGAATTTATTTCCTCAGTGGTTGGAGAAAAGGGGTGGACACTAAGAATGCAAATTGTATTATTAAGCAAACAAATTGGATCAGACAACACAATGCTTATTAAGCACTAATCAAATGTAATAATAGAAAATTAGTTTTAAAAAATTGTAAAATAAGAGAGTTGAAAGGGACCTTGGACGTATTCTAGTCCAACCCACTGCTCAGGCAGGAGACCCTATTACCATTCCTGACAAATGGCTGTCCGGTCTCCTCTTAAAAACCTCCAGTGACGCAGCACTCACAACGTCTGGAGGGAAGCCATTCCCAAAGAATCAACCTTCACTTGAAGGAGACTTTTGAAATCTTCCCAGCAGCAGAAAATCGCAGCCCCCAGTTCAACAGCCTGCAGCCCCAGTGGACTCAAAAGTTGGGGAGGGAAGGAAAATGCAGCAGCGGCAGCTGAGATGCTTCAGCCCAGTTGCTTCCCTGCTTGGACGCGGTGGAGGAAACCAAACAGCCCCGCTTGCTCCCGCTTCTCCTCCGACCTGCCCTCCACTCACCTTCCAGCTGCTGCTTCTACCCTGGAAAGAGCACAAAAGCCACTTTGCACACCATCTTCCTCCGATTAGTGATCAGGAACAGGAAGTTCCTCGGCGCTTCCCCTCCCCTCCCCTCCTTTCTAGCAATATAGTACTCGATGGCTTTAACTCCTTTAAAGTCAGCCACAGATGCCGCCTTCTGCATTATCTGCTTTCTAAACATAGAGGTTGCCTATTTGACCACAGATTGGAGGTGGAAAAACACGCTCCCCAGCCAGACAGCCTGCCTACCTACCTACCATGTGATCCACTAGAAAACATTTTTTTAACCAATCCTCTGAATTCTGTTACTGAAATGAACAAATGTGCAATTCTTTGGTTTCTTCTAAATTCAGGATCATTCATCTGCAGACTTTAAATATCAGTTCATTGCTCCACATATTGTTTCTCTCTTTACTTGCAGGCATTCCTTGGAAAACCTTAAAGAAAATTTGACTTTCTTTTAAATGAAAATGATGACATGGTATAATAGGTCATGTGTTGTTGTTTTTCCTGAGATTTATTTATCTATTTTTAAGAACTGCTAAGGACCAGATGACTTTACTATGTCCTGATATGTAAAAATGATAGAACTGGAACTCATTTTCATATGATCCTATGAGTGCACATGAATGGATGGCTCTGCCCAAATGTATCCAGGTGACTTTGTGAGCTGAGCTCTTCCCAAGAAGCTGGGACTGGGAGCACAGCCACTTCTCATAAGCTGCCTGACCATGGATGGAAACTGCGGGCTGGTTGAAGAAGGCTGAAGGGGATGTGGATTCCAAAGATTTGGAGTTAAACAGACTCAATGTGTGATGAACTGGACTATCTTAAGAAGATTGGAGAATGGACTTATTTTATTTAACTGGAAAACAATTTAGATTGAACTTTTTTGATAAAATGGATCGACAACAGAGGTTTATAATTTTTGGGAATAACACACAATTGTTGGGAAAGTCCTCAATCAAAATCTTAAGGAAAAGCTTTATTATTAAGAATCAAATGAGTATATTTGATCCTGGACGGATCAGAGACAATGATTGGGGTGACTTACCATAAATAACAAGCCATTGTAGTGAAATACAATGTATAGTTAAGAGAGGGCTTTGATGTTTAACTTTACTGTTGGTACATCTATTCAGCATTTTGCAATAAATGGACAATTCTCCGGATGGAAAGAAGTGAGAAGTGGTGTACCCCAAGGTTCAGTTTTGGGGCCTTTACTTTTTAATTTATTCATCAATGATCTGGATGTAGAAGTTAATAGTGAGGTAGCCAAGTTTGCTGATGACACTAAATTGTTCCGGGTTGTGAAAAGTGAAACTGATTGTCGGGAGCTCCAGAAGGATCTCTCGAAATTGTGTGAGTGGGCAACAAAGTGGCAAATGCATTTTAACCTAAACAAGTGCAAAGTTATGCACATCGGGGCAAAGAACCCCAATTATACTTACCAACTGATGGGGACCAAACTTTCTGAGACAACCCAAGAAAGGGATCTTGGGGTTTTGGTGGACAGCTCGATGAAGATGTCAACCCAATGCGCAGCAGCAGTAAAAAAAGCAAATTCCATGCTTGGCATGATTAGGAAGGGAATCGAAAATAAGTCAGCAAGTGTTGTATTGCCTCTGTACAAATCGATGGTGAGACCACACTTGGAGTACTGTGTACAGTTCTGGTCACCGCACCTCAAGAAGGATATAATGGAACTGGAAAAGGTGCAAAAAAGGGCAACAAGAATGATCAAGGAAATGGAGCGCCTCCCTTATGAAACCAGATTGCAACGCCTTGGTCTCTTCAGCCTTGAAAGACGGCGTTTAAGGGGTGACTTGATCGAAGTGTATAAAATCATGCATGGGATAGAAAAGGTGGATAGAGAAAAATTATTTTCTCTATCACACAATACCAGGACAAGGGGGCACTCCCTAAAGCTCATAGCTAAGAAAGTGAGGACAAATAAAGGGAAATATTTCTTCACCCAGAGAGTCGTTGATTTATGGAATTCACTTCCTGAAGGGGTCGTGACAGCTGTCAGCCTTGACAGCTTCAAGGCAGGGCTAGATAGATTCATGGATGCAAAGTGTATCGGTGGTTATTAAAACGGATGTCCATGTGCCGCCTCTATGTTGGTTGAGGCAGGCAGGATTCCCTTGAGTACCATTTGTTTGGGGGTCAAGGGAAAGGGAGGGTTTTGCCTTCTCTTTCTGCTCAAGATCCCCATGTACATTTGGTGGGCCACTGTGTGACACAGAATGCTGGACTCGATGGGCTTTGGCCTGATTCAGCATGGCTCTTCTTATGTTCTTATGTTCTTATGTTCTTTATGCACACTACATAGATGAAGGACAAATTGATTCTAAGCAGAGGTAGAAATTCACAAATTTTGGGCCTGCTTTGTGAGGGTAGGAAACTGATATTGTTACAATATGTTTATCAACATTTAACTGATTTACTATATGTAAATCTGTTTTTGTCTTTTGTAATGCATTTTTTAATGTTTTGCCCATCTTCTTTTATTGTTGTAATTTTAATCTTTTTTCTTTTGAAAAACCTGGGAATGTATTGTATTCTATCTTAATTTGCCTAATATTTTTTCTTTAAAAAGGCCCCTTACCAGAAGCGATTTCATGTGGCTGCTCCCTACTTGTTTTCTAACCTGCCTCTAAATCTAGAATCATAGCATCATAGGGTTGGAAAGCACCTCAGTGGTCTAGTCCAACCCGCTGCTCAACGCACAAGCCTTATATAACCCCAGTCAAATGACTGTCCGATCTATTCTGGAAAACCTCCAGTGATGGAGCATCCACAACGCCAGGAGGCCAGCTATTCCATTGATCAATTGCACTCACTGACAGAAGATTTCTCCTTACTTCTAGACTGGATCTTCCTTTGACAACCTTCCACCCATGAACTTCTTGCTCTGCCTTCTGTTGCCCTAGAGAATAAGTGGATCTCCTCTTTGTGACAGCTCGTCAAGTAGTGAAAGACAGCCATCATGCCCCCCCAATCCTTCTCTTCCATGGCCTAGACATACCTAACTCTCTCAACCGATTGTCATTTAGCGTCCAAAACATTTATGATCTTTCTTCTTCTCTGCACATTTTCCAGGGCCTCAACATGTGTTGAATGATGGGAGGAGAAATGGGTGCAGTATTCTAAGTGTGGACTCACCAGCGTGGAGTAAAGTGGTACTATCACTTCTTGACACTATACATCTGTAGATGCAACCTACCACTACATTGGCTTTGGGGGGGGGCAGCTGCAGCAGATTCCCAGCTCCTACTTGTCCACTAGGACACCTAGATTCTTCTGTTGAGCCAGATATTACATATTCTATTCCTGTTCTTTTCGTTTTTCCTACCTAGGTGTAGGACCTTATTTTATTCACCACTGAGCTGCATTTTCTTGGTTCAATGCTCAAATCTGTCAAGATCCTTCTGGATCTTGAGCCCATCTTTTAATGTATTGACTCTTCCCCCCAAGTTGGTGTCATCTGCAAATTTCATAAGTTCCCCTTCTATCCCCTCCTCTAGATCATTTATGAAGATGTTGAAGAGTCCTGGGCCCAAGACCGAACCTTGAGGTACCCCACTGCATGCTTCTCTCCATGTAGATGTAGTTCCATTGAGGAATACCCACTGAGTGTGCTTGGTCAGTCAATTGGGAATCCACCTAGTGCTGCTTCTGTCAATCCCATGTTGTTCTATCTTATCAAAAAGTTAACTTGTGCTCTACCTGGTCAAATGTCTTGCTGACGTCCAGGTATACTATCTCCAAATCATTTTGCAAAACCACTAATTACGTTACTTCATGAAAAATGGCAATAATGCTTGTCTGGCATCACATTCTTAACAAACCTATTCTGGCTTGTTACAGCTGCCCATCATTTCTGTTTCTCCAAAAGCATTAGTGGAAACAGACGTTTACTTTAATTAAATAACTTGTGAAATTCTCAGTCTTTTAAAAGAATAAAATCAGCAAATGGACCCAGAAGAACCAAGAGGGGTCACAGGAACCTTCAAACGCCCAGAGTTTGAAGGACCAGCTTTCAGACTGAGCAGCTGACATATTCTTAAGTTAAAGGAATTCATTACCAGTTTTTTTCAAACATTTGTGTCTAACTCATTGTCGCCATCCACGGGGACCTGAACTTCCATGATGTCTTGTCGAATCTGGTTCAGAATTTGGAGAATCATCAGGGAAATCAGACAGATCCTCTGTGATTCTTTGATTTTCAAAGGCTACAAACCGACTTGCAAAACAAATGGCTCTTTTAGAGGGAAACCATAGCTTAGTTGTCCTGTTTGAAATGTCCTAATTTCCCTCTGTCAGACTGGCAGTGATGGAGAAGACAATCGCTGAATCTGAGAAGGATGCCAATCAAAACATATCCAGTTATTCGTTCTAATTTTTAAACTGTGCCTAATGAATTGCTGTATTTTCATAGAATTTAGAACTAGGGCAGATAGCAATGCAACAATAAATTAAGAGGCAGAAGCCTAACTGCAGCTCACGTCATCAGAGGCAGAGAGTGGGGAGACTGATGTATGATTGAAACTGACATTTTAAATTTATAAATGAGGAGGGAAGGGAAGTTGAGTAAAACAGATTACTTAGAGATGCAGATTGCACAAGAGACACATTACAAGTTAACAATTGTATATGTTAGAAACCCACCGTATGTATCACTGAGCAAGAGTTGGGTAATGAGCTTCACGTTATCTTTTTATTATTAAATTCATTCATTATTAAACTTAATCACTGCCCATCTCGCCATCTGAGGCAACTCTGAGCGACTTCCCTTGACCTAATGCCCATAGCAACCCTGAAAATACCCATTTTTTCCCTTATCAACAATGAAACCTTTTCAACTGTACATTTTTTTCCTCATGTTAGGTAGCAAAACAGAGAGGTTTGTCTCTCTTCTGCCTGACAGTGTGGCCAAATGGCAGCCGCTTCCCCAAGACCACCGCATGGCCCAGGGAGGAAGCCAGGGCCCACTGAAAATAACGGCTGCTTCCAGGAGTCCCAAGAGCCAGGGATGCACGCCCTCCCCTCCTTCCCCAACACGAGGATCAGAAATCTTAGATAGAAAGAGGAGGGTGTGAGGTGTGCAGGGACCCAGTGGGAGGGAGAAAAAGCTTGTGGAGAACCTGGGGTGGGAAAAAACTGGGCAGCACAAGGGTTGGGAAACAGAGCACAGCGTGGGGGAGGCCTAGAGATGCCTACAACAGGCAAACCTGGGCCTGCACTAGGCCTCCAAGACATTTCCCTAACCCTGAGGTAGACAGTGTTCCACTTAGTGACTGACACATTCAATTAATGGCTGCATCAGAGAGATCAGGGTAGTTTAGGAAAGAAGTCTCACTTAACGGCCATTGAAACATGCAACAATAATTGCAAGGCCCATGAAAGTTATATCTTGAGTACCTTTTCTACGCTGGCTGAGGAATTCTGGGCCTCAAAATCTGGAGGAAGCTAAGGTAAAAGACGCGAAACTCCACATGTGGGAATTATATAATCAACATACAAAACTACCACCCAGAAGCCTTTTTGAGAAAATCCACAACTTCTACAAAAAGAAATATCCAGTAGCTGCTGCTGCTAACCAGAAATTGGCAGTTAGCCCTCTTCCATTTTCGTTTTCTCTGCACCTACAAGTCTAGTCCTGAGACATGTTTGAGTAAAAACATTCAGACTACAAGTCAAATAGTCAATGTCTCAACTACAGTTTAAACGGGAGATCACAAATGAATTTCAAGCCTTTTCTAAATTCTTCAACTTTTGCCTCTTGTGGATTTCCTCGTGTGCAATAAGGGAAGATTTATGACTTAAGTAACGTCCAGGCTGGACATTTGAAAGATTTCTCCCCTGTGTGTCACCAGCTGGGAATTCTGACTAAAACCTTTCCCACAATCAGGACATTCAAAGGGTTTCTCTCCTGTGTGAGTCCTCTGGTGTCTCACCAGGCTGGATTTCTGACTGAAACCTTTCCCACAATCAGGACATTCAAAGGGTTTCTCTCCCGTGTGAATCCTCTGGTGTTTCACCAGGTTGGACTTCTGACTGAAACTTTTCCCACAATCAGGACATTCAAAGGGTTTCTCCCCTGTGTGAGTCCTTTGGTGTGTCACCAGCTGGGAATTCTGACTGAAATGTTTCCCACAATCAGGACATTCAAAGGGTTTCCCTCCTGTGTGACTCCTCTGGTGTTTCACAAGGCTGGACTTCTGACTGAAACCTTTCCCACAATCAGGACATTCAAAGGGTTTCTCTCCTGTGTGATTCATCTGGTGTTTCACAAGGCTGGAATTCTGACTGAAACTTTTCCCACAGATCGGACATTCAAAGGGTTTCTCTCCTGTGTGAGTCCTCTGGTGTCTCACCAGGTGGGAATTGTGACTGAAACTTTTCCCACAATCAGGACATTCAAAGGGTTCCTCTCTTGTGTGAGTCCCCCCTGGTGTGTCACCAGATTTTAATTTTGGCTGTAACATTTCCCAGAATCAGGATATTCAAAGGGTTTCTCTCCTGTGTGAGTACTTTTCTAAGTACTTTTCTAAGCCTTTTCTAAATTCTTCAACTTTTGCCTCATGTGGATTTCCTCGTGTGCAATAAGGGAAGATTTATGACTTAAGTAACCTCCAGGCTGGACATTTGAAAGATTTCTCCCCTGGGTGTCACCAGCTGGGAATTCTGACTGAAACCTTTCCCACAATCAGGACATTCAAAGGGTTTCTCTCCTGTGTGAGTACTCTGGTGTTTCACAAGGCTGGAATTCTCACTGAAACTTTTCCCACAATCAGGTCATTCAAACGGTTTCTCTCCTGTGTGAATCCTCTGATGTATCACCAGCTGGGAATTCCAACTGAAACTTCTACCACAATCAGGACATTCAAACTGTTTCTCTCCTGTGTGAGTCCTCTGGTGTGTCACCAGGTTGGAATTCTGACTGAAACCTTTCCCACAATCAGGACATTCAAAGGGTTCCTCTCTTGTGTGAGCCCCCCCTGGTGTGTCACCAGATTGTAATTTTGGCTGTAACATTTCCCACAATCAGGATATTCAAAGGGTTTCTCTCCTGTGTGAGTACTACGGGAATTTTTAATGAAACTTTGACACAATCAGTAGAGTCATAGGTTTTCTCCCTGCTGTGAGTCCTCTGATGTATCACCATGTTGCCATGCTCACTAAAGCATTTACGGCACTAGGGGTGCTTTTATGGCTTTTCTCTTGTGTGGCTCCTTCCATGAACCACAAGGGAGCTGTTCTGACTAAAGCTTTTGCCACAATCAGATGATTTGTATGGCTTTTCTCCTGTGTGGCTCCTCTTGTGCGTAATCAGTTGTGATTTGCAATCTGTGCTTTTCCAAGAATAAACACAAGTATGGAGATTTTCCATAGCTGATATTCTTGAAGAAGTCAAAAATATGGAGTATCCCTTGTTTAGTGATGCTTTCATTCAATCCGTTTTCTTCCTCACAGGATGAGGCCTGCATGGCTTTCTGCTCTATGTGACTTTGGTACTCACCTTTCCCTCCAACTGACTTCCAGATATTTCCTTCTTTTACTGAATGAAAAGTAATCTTCCTTCACTTTTCATGTAATGTATCCTTGAGTTCTGAATAATCTACTTATTCCAGTTTGAAATCTTTCTTGATTTTCTCTTTTTTTCTAAGAGCTGCTGGAGGAGAAGGAGAATGGTGTGGTTTTCTGAAGGAAAGGGAAAATATTTTGATTTCTGGCTCAGTTTGCTTTCCTTCTCAATGTTGCTTGTTATTCTTAGCTGTCCAGAGGGCTCTTCTTCCCATCCTCTTTTCTATAAGATTTAAGGAAAAGTGTAACTTTAATTTTGATAAAATGGTGAGGGGTGTGAAAAAAGAAAAAAAGTATACATTACAATGAAAAAGCAAACATGCCACAATGATAGAATAATCTCTTACATTGTTTATGATTCATCTGATACGTGGAAGACTACCGACATCCATGTTCAAATATTCATTCAATCAAATTCAGTTCTTAAATTTGGGTAAACTTTCTTGTTGACTTTGGTCAATCATAAATCCTTAGCAATACAAAGGGTTATCATCAAATACATCTGGAAGTGATGGGGATAGATTATATAATTCCAGATATATGCAGGCAGAGAGAAATACAGATACACACTCCTACAAATGTGTATATGGAGAAAATCCATGTCTTTCAAGACTGGAAAAATGTCTCAAAATAGTTTACAGTCAAAGCTTTTGAGCTAATTTTAGAGATGTGGCGGCTTTAACTGATGGATAACAGAATAAAAGTGTCGGAAGGGACCTTGAAGGAAGAAGGAAGAATTATAATGCTGGAAATGATGATAAATAAAAAAGATATTGATAATAGCAATATATGCACCAAACAATAAACACAGGAAAATATTGGAAATGGAATATCAAAATATTTGTTTAGTAGGAGGCTTTAACGCAATTGTGAATGAAAAATTAGATTACAAAAGTAGTAAAATAGGAAAAAAAGGAAGAACGAGGAAGAAAGAGATTAAATTGAAAGATAAAAAGGACAAGTATAGAAAGTGGAAAGAGGGGCACATAACTAAGTCAGAATATCAACAAACAGCCCGAGCCTGCAAAGATGAAGTGAGGAAAGCTAAGGCTCATAATGAACTAAGGCTTGCGACCAAAGTCAAAAATAGCAAAAAAAGCTTCTTTCAACTTGTAAAAAACAAGAAAAAAAGTGAAGGAAATGATTGGTCCATTAGTGGGTGAAAATGGCAAGAAGGTGACAAGCAATAGGGAGAAAGCAGAACTATTTAACTCGTTTTTTGCATCTGTCTTTACACAAAGGGAAAAAACAGAGCAACCTATCAACAATAGTGCCATAAAAACAGTATAGAAAGACAAGTTAAGATAGGCAAGAAATTGGTGAGAATTCTAGGACAGTGATGGCGAACCTTTTAGAGACCGAGTGCCCAAACTGCAACCCAAAACCCAATTATTTATTTCCGGGTGCCAGGTGGGCGTGGCCCACTGGATGAGCATGACTGTGGTGGTCATGGCAGACTGGATGGGTGTGGCCAGGTGGGCGTGATCACCTCAATGTTGTTCATGGGGAGGCCGGGCAGGGTTGGGGGAGATCCAGGGGGTCCTGGCAGGTGGGGCACTGGGCAGGATAATAAATAAATAAATCTCAGGAAAAACAACAACACATGACCTATTATACCATGTCATCATTTTCATTTAAAAGAAAGTCAAATTTTCTTTAAGGTTTTCCAAGGAATGCCTGCAAGTAAAGAGAGAAACAATATGTGGAGCAATGAACTGATATTTAAAGTCTGCAGATGAATGATCCTGAATTTAGAAGAAACCAAAGAATTGCACATTTGTTCATTTCAGTAACAGAATTCAGAGGATTGGTTAAAAATGTTTTCTAGTGGATCACATGGTAGGTAGGTAGGCAGGCTGTCTGGCTGGGGAGACATTTACGCCATAAATTACAGCACGCTACACAGGAAGTTCTTTGCATGCCATCTTTAATTCCTGAATGAAAAGGGAATCAATAATATATACCTTGCGCTTCTTTTATTCCAGATTCCTCATGCAACAGAGCTCATATCCAATAGCTGAAAAGGCCACTATCCCCATCCAACATCTACGAGATGTACATTAAAAACGACAGTGCAGGGTGTCCCTCTAAAAAGGTTAGCCTGCTTTGGTGGGATATTCTATTCTTCCCTTTTGTTTTCTTTTTAAAAATGAATTTGCAAATATTTCTTCTACCGTATGTTCACAATTGCCCCTCTTTCTTAACCCCCATTTTCGAGGCCCTGCTGCATATTTTTCTCTGTGACCTAATGGAGACTTCTGTGCAAGCAAATTTACAGAAGTACATGGCATTTGGCATTTAATATATATAGGTTGTCCTCCTTCAGCATGGAGCCGTGGCCAGGAGTGAAGTTGGCTCCCCTGGATTTTATAATCCCCGGAGCATCTGGCCTGATGTTGCTGCAATGTCCTAAAACCTTGGGAGCCACATTAAATAACTCATAAAGATTTTGGTTGTAGAGAGGTTTTGATCTCCCCTGAGAGTCACTCCTAGGAAAGCTGATTGTATAATTGTGTAAAACCATAATGAACATTTGGGGCTCAGCACATAGCTAATCTTCTAATGTAACTATGTAACTGTTGTGGGTGTCTCACGACTGGATGATGACATATCAGAGGATGATGAAGCACAAGCAGGCCCCTCTGGGTATTTTCCCCTCCCGGCAGCCGAGTCAGACAATGAGGAGCTTTGTATGCATTCTGAATCAGACTCTCAAAATGATGAGTCAGATTTAGAACAAGAAGATAAGTGGATTGATCCGAGGTTCTGAAGGTTTGATAAGCGAAGGTGTCAGTTAACTGGAAAAAGGAAGTAATGGGGGGAAGTGACGTATCGGACACTATATTAGAAGGGGAAAGGGAGACTACGCCCTTGTCACGAGCAACGTTAATCAAGGAGAGGCTTGAAAACTTTTGCAGTGCGTTGGAATTCTGGTGTTTTGAAAACCTATCGAAGAATAATGAGGTCTTGGACAATGTGATAAAGAAAGAGTAAGTTAATTGGGAAGTAGGAGGAGGAGAGCATGTTTATCTAAATGTAAATAGATCTGATTTGGTCGTTCCGGCCAACAAAAAAATGCCAGCAGCTTGCTTTGAAATGAATCCTTTTGAAATGTGTTAAATAAACCTCTTAAAGACATATTTACGTGGATTTTAATGAGCTGAGAGAGGCCAGACATAACAGATTGCTCGTGACCTAAAAAACAAAAAAAAAAGACGAAAATTAGTCCGAGCTTTCAGTGACGTCATGGAGAAACTCCTCACTGATAACCCGGCTCTGCATCTATTAGTTCAAACTCTCCAGCAACAAATTGGACATTTGCAACAACAGATTCAAGCCGCAGGAGCCCCAGCTCCAGCCCCCCCTCCCAGACGAAACAGATGCTATTTAGCCTTGCCTGATAAGTTTACTGGAGAGCGTAGTAAATTTCCAGCTTTTTTAAACCAATGCAAAACATTCATTGCCTCAACTCCAGCAGATTTCCAGCTTGATGAAACGAAAGTAGCGTTCATTTTAAGTTTACTCTCTGGGCCAGCTGCTGATTGGTCGTCTCCTCTGATAGACGGACAAGATCCTGTTCTGCGCAATTATGCAGGATTCTGCCAGCTGATGGAAAGAGAATTTGTTGACCCCCTTCGTAGACAAAATGCCACCCGGCGGATACGAGAGCTACGTCAAGGATCGCGCTGTGTAGCGGAATATATATCAGATTTTCGCCGCCTAGCTCAAGAAATTAATTGGAATGAGGAGGCTCTCATGGAAATCTTTCAAGATGACCTGTCTTCCCAGATCTTGAATGGATTGAAAACTACTGTAATACCCGCGACCCTGGATGCATTATACCAACATTGTTTGGCTATGGAGACGCAAACGCAAGCCATGGATGCCCGCCTGGTCAAACAGATGGTTCCAGTCACCGGAAGTGCCAAGCCAGTTCCTGCACCACGCAGAGGATTCCAGACACTACCTATCACCCCACCCATCCCGGCACCCAGACGTATTTTCCAAACATGGCCGGCTTACACTGAGAGGCGCCCTGCACCCATGACCAGAGATGAGCCCATGGATCTTGGTGCAGCCAGATCTCGTTTGACCGAGGCTGAGAAGGCAAGACGGAGAGCTGAGGGCTTGTGCCTGTACTGTGGAGAGATGGGTCACTTCGTCATGGCCTGCCCCCAGAAAAGACGTGGTACGGCAGGTCCTACTCCTGTTCCAACTCGGCCTCCCACTCAGCAGTTTCAACCCACCTTGCCGGGAAACGGCCAGAGCCCGGCCTAATGGAAACATTGGGTCGGGCAGGCGCCAAACCCAGTTCCAGTTCCGCAGACAACGACCCCGGTCCTCCGAGACATCTGATCCTAGCAACCAATATACTTCTGGGAAATCATGCCCAGGGCATTCCGGCCCACGCCTTGTTGGATTCTGGAGCCACCACCAATTTCATGAATGAAGCTTTCGCTCGTCAGCATGCCATACCTTTGTGCTCCGTGAAGCCGCCTATGTTGGTTGAGACAATCGATGGTCGTGAGTTGTTATCTGGACCGATCAAGTTTATGACCCAGCCCATACGCCTGGTCATAGGACAACATGAAGAAGCCATCCAATTCTATGTTACCAAGGGACTTCATTTCCCCTTAGTTCTCGGCCTAGCCTGATTGAGAACCCATGATCCTTGTGTGGTGTGGTCCCAGAACTTTGTTTCATTTCCCAGTTTGCAATGCGTAGACCACGTACGCCAAGTTTGTGCAGCCCAGCTACCATCCCACCCTGACATCACCTTGCCGGCCGATCTAGCGGACTTTGCAGATATATTCAATGGGAAAGAGGCAGACCAATTGCCTCCGCATAGACCATATGACTGTGCCATTGATTTGCTACCAAATGCCAAGCTTCCAAGGGGACGCCTTTACTCCATGTCAGAACCCGAGTTGGCCGCATTGAAAGACTTTGTGGACAAAAACCTGGCCAGGGGTTTCATTCGTCCCTCTTCCTCGCCTTTGTCAGCTCCTGTGTTATTCGTGAAGAAGAAAACCGGAGATTTACGCCTATGCTGTGACTATCGCAAGCTCAATGCCATCACGGTGCGCAACCGGTACCCTCTGCCTTTGATTCCTGATCTCATGGACCGTCTCCGATCAGCGACCATCTTCACCAAGATAGATTTAAGGGGTGCTTACAACCTGGTTCGCATTCGAGAGGGGGACGAGTGGAAGACCGCGTTTGGAACCAGGTATGGTCATTTTGAGTATACCGTTATGCCCTTTGGACTCACCAATGCTCCGGCCGTCTTTCAACATTTCATGAATGACATCTTCCGGGATTTATTAGATCAATTTGTGGTGGTTTACCTCGATGACATCCTGATTTATTCCCCGTCACGACCCACTCATCTTCAGCATCTCCAGCGAGTTTTGCAACGCTTGAGAGAGCATCACCTTTACGCCAAGTTAGAGAAATGTCAATTCTATCAAACCACCATTGAGTTTCTGGGACATGTGATTTCTCCACAAGGCATCGCCATGGACCCTGGCAAGGTTGAGGCCTTGCAAACCTGGCAACCACCATGTAAAGCAAAAGATGTCCAAAGACTTTTGGGATTTGCGAACTATTACAGGATATTTATTCCGAGATTTTCTGCCTTGACTGCGCCCCTTACTCGACTGTTATGGAAAGGCGTTAAGTTCCAGTGGGGCGATGCCGAGCAACAGGCGTTTCAGACCCTCAAAAAGGCTTTTGTTCAGGAACCCATTCTCAAGTATCCAGATCCTTGTCGTCCCTTTGTAGTGGAGGCTGACGCCTCAGATGTTGCAGTAGGGGCCGTGCTACTTCAAACACGCCAAGATGGCGGCCCCCTGTTCCCGTGTGCTTATTACTCCAGGAAACTGACTCCCTCCGAACGCCATTATACCATTTGGGAAAAAGAACTATTGGCCATCAAGACTGCTTTTGAGACCTGGAGACACCACCTGGAAGGAGCCCGCTACCAAGTTGAAGTTCGGACTGACCATAAAAACTTGGAATTTTTGCAATCTGCCAGGAAATTGAATCAACGTCAAATCCGTTGGTCTTTGTTCTTCGCTCGATTCAACTTTAAAGTCACCTACATTCCGAAAGGGTACAACAAAAGAGCAGATGCCCTGTCCCGTAAACCTGAGTATCTACAGATCAAGGATCCCTTACCGCTTCGAACCATTCTGCCTATCGAATCGATCGCAGCCGTGCATGATCCGGTAGATCTACGATGACAGATTCGGGAAGCGCAACAACTAGATGACTTTGCAATACGGAAGAGACAAGAGGTGGGTCCCGACTCACCTTGGACCTTGTCCGAGGGACTATTACGCTTCCGCAACCTGTTATATGTTCCAGCAGGCCCACTCCGAGGTCTCATCCTGACTCAATGCCATGATAACCCTGCGGCAGGTCATTTTGGTTTCTTTAAGACTCTTCACTTAGTGTCTCGGACTTTTTGGTGGCCCAGACTTCGCCATGATGTGCAATCCTATGTGAATTCCTGTGTACGGTACCATCAGGCAAAACATGCCACAGGAGCCCCTCCGGGATTATTACAGCCTTTACCCACGCCGGAGAGACCCTGGGGAGCTATTTCCATGGACTTCTTGACTTGTCTACCTGTTTCTGCCGGCTACACCGTTGTCTTTGTAGTGGTGGACATGCTGACCAAAATGGCACATTTCATTCCTTGCCGAAGAATACCGACAGCCAAGGTCACTGCTCAGCTGTTCATTCAACATATCTTCCGGCTACACGGTTTGCCTGACAAAATAGTGTCCGACCGAGGAATCCAGTTCACCTCGGAGTTCTGGAGAGAACTCATGTCTGCGCTTCAAGTCCAAGTTAATCTAGCCTCCACGCATCACCCAGAGACTGATGGGGGTACAGAGAAAGTGATTGGCATTCTGGAACAGTATTTGCGTTGTTTCATCAACGACCAACAGAACGATTGGTCCAAATATCTCTCCGTGGCCGAATTCGCTTTCAACAACTCTCAGCACACTTCCACTCAGACCACTCCGTTTTTTGCCAACTACGGCTATCATCCCAGGTTTTTCCCGCTCACGCTCCTCGATTCTCCAGTTCCAGTTGCAGAAGACTACTTAACCGAACTCCAGTCTGTCCAAGAGATGGTTAAGCACCATTTGACTAAGGCCAAGGAAGACTACAAGCGGGTTGCAGACCGCTCGCGTCGCGACACGCCGCCGTTAGCTGTTGGAGATCGGGTTTGGCTCTCCACCAAGTACTTGTTTCCAGGGAGAATTCACCGCAAGCTTGATCAACGTTTCCTGGGTCCTTTCCCTGTGGTGACGGTCATCAATCCGGTGACCTATCGTTTGACTTTGCCTAGGTCTCTTCGTGTACATCCCGTGTTTCATCGCTCCTTGCTTGTTCCTGTCAACCCTGATTCTCCGCTTCGACCTCCTGATCCGGGCCCGACAGCTCGCCGTGCTCACGTTCCCGTTTCCCGGTTGGAGGTGTCCGGCATCCGAGATTCCCGATGGCTCAACGACCGCTTCCAATATTTGGTTGATTGGACCGGGGGTGGGCCCGCCGCTGGCTGTTGGGTAGATGCTCAGGATATTGAGGCTCCTGAGTTAATGTGGGATTTTCATACTGCGTTTCCATCCAAACCACATCCCATACGACGGCCCCCGGGGGAGGGGCCTGCGGGGGGGGATAGTGTTGTGGGTGTCTCACGACTGGATGATGACATATCAGAGGATGATGAAGCACAAGCAGGCCCCTCTGGGTATTTTCCCCTCCCGGCAGCCGAGTCAGACAATGAGGAGCTTTGTATGCATTCTGAATCAGACTCTCAAAATGATGAGTCAGATTTAGAACAAGAAGATAAATGGATTGATCCGAGGTTCCGAAGGTTTGATAAGCGAAGGTGTCAGTTAACTGGAAAAAGGAAGTAATGGGGGGAAGTGACGTATCGGACACTATATTAGAAGGGGAAAGGGAGACTACACCCTTGTCACGAGCAACGTTAATCAAGGAGAGGCTTGAAAACTTTTACAGTGCGTTGGAATTCTGGTGTTTTGAAAACCTATCGAAGAATAATGAGGTCTTGGACAATGTGATAAAGAAAGAGTAAGTTAATTGGGAAGTAGGAGGAGGAGAGCATGTTTATCTAAATGTAAATAGATCTGATTTGGTCGTTCCGGCCAACAAAAAAATGCCAGCAGCTTGCTTTGAAATGAATCCTTTTGAAATGTGTTAAATAAACCTCTTAAAGACATATTTACGTGGATTTTAATGAGCTGAGAGAGGCCAGACATAACAGTAACTAGCATCACATTTCACTAGGCTCTGTTGCAAAGATCGGTTGCTAGAAGTCAGAAAGGACTTGATAGCTTTTAATCGGGGAAATCCTGCAAACGCCTTAGACAGAGATGAGACGAGCGTGTTTTTCCACCTCCAATCTGTGGTCAAATAGGCAACCTCTATGTTTAGAAAGCAGACAATGCAGAAGGCGGCATCTGTGGCTGACTTTAAAGGAGTTAAAACCATCGAGTACTATATTGCTAGAAAGGAGGGGAGGGGAGGGGAAGCGCCGAGGAACTTCCTGTTCCTGATCAGTAATCGGAGGAAGATGGTGTGCAAAGTGGCTTTTGTGCTCTTTCCAGGGTAGAAGCAGCAGCTGGAAGGTGAGTGGAGGGCAGGTCGGAGGAGAAGCCGGGAGCAAGCGGGGCTGTTTGGGTTTCCTCCACGGCGTCCAAGCAGGGAAGCAACTGGGCTGAAGCATCTCAGCTGCCGCTGCTGCATTTTCCTTCCCTCCCCAACTTTTGAGTCCACTGGGGCTGCAGGCTGTTAAACTGGGGGCTGCGATTTTCTGCTGCTGGGAAGATTTCAAAAGTCTCCTTCAAGTGAAGGTTGATTCTTTGGGAATGGCTTCCCTCCCGACGTTGTGAGTGCTGCGTCACGGGAGGTTTTTAAGAGGAGACCGGACAGCCATTTATCAGGAATGGTAATAGGGTCTCCTGCCTGAGCAGTGGGTTGGACTAGAAGACGTCCAAGGTCCCTTTCAACTCTCTTATTTTACAATTTTTTAAAACTAATTTTCTATTATTACATTTGATTAGTGCTTAATAAGCATTGTGTTGTCTGATCCAATTTGTTTGCTTAATAATACAATTTCCATTCTTAGTGTCCACCCCTTTTCTCCAACCACTGAGGAAATAAATTCCATGTTTGAAAATATTCTGTATCTTCTTTCTCTTTGATCCTCAACGTACGTCGGTCCATTTCAGCACAGTCCAATATCTTCTTGACTATCTCTTTGTCTAGTGGTGTATCTTCATTCTTCCAGTGCTGAGCAAATACAATCCCTGCTGCTGTTAATACATGCAATGTTAAATATACACTTTGCTTATTCAATTTTTCTGATATTATACCTAATAAAAGGAGTGCAGGTTTAAAATCTACATGTTTTCCTAACATCTTTTCTAACCAAGTGTGTATTTTTGCCCAATTTTTTCTTTTTCTTTTTTCTTTTTTGCTTTAACACAAGGGTACCACATATGGTAATACAGGCCTGGTGTTTGATTACATTTCCAACATTTATTAGACATTTTTGCTAATCTAGCAGGTGGTAAATGCCATCTATAGCACATTTTTTTTGTAAATATTTTATTAGATTTTGTATAGGTAAGGAAAAGATAGGGTCAGAAAACGGTATAGGGAGAATGGGATTAGGAATTTGGGGTAGGATAAAGGTAGGTACAATAATGGGGTGACTCCCCATAATAATCCTAAGCTTTAACAAACAAGCTACCGTCCGGATGTAAATGTTAAATAAATATAATTTATATAATACTAAACAATTATAAAGGTAGAATTAACTATAATCATAAAAATAAAATTTGATAAATAAGTAAAATTCTTCTAAATAGTTATCCATACTTAATAACTCATCAACTAATTCTAATCATCACCATTAGTATTTAGAGTCACTACTAATACAGATATTATTAATCTAAGAAAAAGTAAAACTTAGTTAAAGGTCAATCACTTATTCTATTCAAGTTTAAAATTCAATTCAATTTAAGTTCTGTTTATATTCTAAGGTGTCTCTAACTATCGATAAAATTTTTCCCAAGTTTTTGAAATAAATTGAGTCTTCTTTCGCCTTCATCTCCAAAGTTAATCTATCCATTTCTGCACAGTTTAGTATTTTTAAGCCTGATCAGATAGTACGTTTTCATTTTTCCATAACTGGAAAATACTATTCTTGCAGCTGTTAATACATGTAATATTAAATAGTCATTCTCTTTACCGTAGCTAGATCCTGCCTGGGTTTTGTTTACATTTCCAACAAATATTCGATACATTTTTAAACATTTTCGCTAATCAAACTGGTGTCATATGCCATCTATAAAACATCTTATATAAATTTTCTTTTGTATGTTGCTACTTTAGTAAGTTTAATGTTTTTATCCCAAACTTTTTGCCAGTCTTCTAAGTCTGTAGAGTATCCAAAATTCTATGCCCATACTATCATTGTTTCTTTTACTTGTTCTTCTTCCATCTTCCCCCTTAGCTGACATTTATAGAGTTTCTTAATCAGGTTCTTGTCTCTTTTAAAAAATATTTTATCAAGTGGAGTTTGCTCTTTATATAATTGGTCTTTTAGGGAGGAAGCCGTTTTGATCTGGATGTATAAATTCAGTTAGAAAGTTTTTCATTCTTTCTTCCAATATTGCAGCAAAGATTTTATAATCCACATTTAATAACGATATTGATCTATAGTTTTTCGTTTGTGTAAGGTCAGTATCTTCTTTGGGTATCAAAGTGATATTGGCTTCAGTCCATGAGTTTGGTATTTTTTTCTGTGTAAAAATTTCATTACACAAGTCTTTCAAAAATACTGTGTTTGTCTCTTTTCTTTGTTCTTTTTATGTCAGAGATCTGGCATAAGTTATAGCAAAACCTCTGAAGTATGCTTTTGCCGTGTCCCATACATTTTGGATAGAAGTTTCTTTTTTTTAATTAATTTTAAAGAAGAAATCCATTTCTTTTGTTGCTAATTGTAAGAATTCTTTTCCCTTCAATATTGATTTATTCAAGAACCATCTTAATCTTTTCCTAGCTCCTTTCCAGGTGATTTTAATTGGGTTCTGGTCTGCCCAAATATTTGGTTCTATTTCAACTTCTTTTATCTTCTTGAAAAGAGAATTGGATCAGGTTTTTAGAGTTAACTCAAATTATGCAAGAAGAAATAGAGTGCCTAAGGAGGTCCATCTATAGCAGCGGTTCTCAACCTGTGGGTCGCAACCCCATTTCGGATCGAACAACCATTTCACGGGGGTCGGCAAACACCGCAGTCCGCCATTTTTTAAAAAAACATTTTTTTGTCGGCCATTATTTTTCCCCTTTGGGATGCGGGCCGTTGCGCCGCGCATGCATGATGCGGGCCCACCATTTTTTTTTATTTTGGTCGGCCATTTTTTTTGGGTTGGCCATTTTTCTTCCCCTTTGCGATGCGGGCCGTCGTGCCGCGCATGCGCCCCGTCGCGCCGCGCATGCGCGATGCGGGCCAGGGTTGAGCCCCGGAAAAGGTTGAGAACCGCTGATCTATAGAACATTTTATATTAGTTTTCTTTATAAGAAGTTTCCATGGTCAATTTATAATTTCTTTCCCAACGATTTTGCCATTTTTGTAATTCTTGCATCTTTTTCGCATTTTTGCATCTTTATCATAGCTTGATAGTCTCCATTTACAATTAGTTTTGCTGTTTTTACGATATATTGTCTTAATTTCATTTATAAACCTTTTTCCAAAATCCATGCAGATTAATTGTTGTGTCATAAATTGCCAGCTTACATTATCAAATGCTTTTTGAACATCTAAAAATATTAGTGCTATGTGTTTTCCTGGGTGCATTTCATAGTATTCTAATAATGTATCTAAAATAATCCTTAAGTTGTGTTTTATTTGTCTTTTTGGTAAAAGTCCATTTTGATATGGATGAATAAATTCAATCAAAAATCATTTCAATCTCTCTGCTATTATTGAAGCAAAAATTTTGTAATCCACATTCAATAGTGATATTGATCTATAATTTTTTTATCTGTAATAAATCTGAGTCGTCTTTTGGTATTAAGGTAATATTTGCTTCCATCCATGTATTTGGTAATTTAGCCTTTAATAGTACCTCATTACAAGCTTCCTTCATTGGAGAGCTTAATATATCTTGAAAGCATTTATAGAACTTTGCAGGTAGCCCATCCCCATCCTGGAATTTCATCATTTTTATTGTCTATAGTTTTTCATAATATTCTAACTATTTTTTCATTGCCTCATTTTGGAGTTACACATCTCCCTTCATATCTTGCAATTTGTTTATCAACTTTTTTTCTCTTTCTTTTTTCAATTTATAAGCCATCCATCTTCCCGGTTTATTTGCATTTTCGAAAAAAAATCTTTTGCTCTTTTCATTTGTTGAGCGAATTCTTCTGACTCTATTAGGTTTAGTTTATGTTTAATTATCTCCATTTGTCTTTTAAGAGTTTTTTTTGTGGATCTTTTTGAAGTTCTAGCTCCAATATTTTAAACTCTTCCCTTAGCGTTGTACACTGTTGCTTTTTCTCTTTATTCTTTTCTGCCGTATACGTTATAGCTAATCCTCTGAAGTATGCTTTGGCTGTATTCCATATGTACTGAAGTGAAAAAGAATTCCATTTCCTTTAGTGCTATTTCTGAAATTCTTTCTCTTTTAATAAGAGTTGATTCCATGTCCATCTTGATTTCTTCTTTACTCCTGTCCAACTCAGCTTCATCGGATTATGGTCAGCTCATATATTGGGTTTTTAAATATTTTAAATATTTTAAATATTTATTGTTTTTATGTTTTTATTGTGTTGTGAACCGCCCCGAGTCCTACGGGAGAGGGGCGGTATAAAAATTTAATAAAATAAATAAATAAATAAATATCAATTCTAGACCATGATTTGTGTCTATTTGAATAAAATGTATACCGAGTCTTTTTTGGGTTCATTTCTCTCCAGACATTCTATACGCAGATTTCTTCTGCCATTTTAACGAACATCTTAGGTAATCTCTTTCTTCCTTTTTCCCCTATTTTACTACTTTTGTAATCTAATTTTTCATTCACAATTGCGTTAAAGCCTCCTACTAAACAAATATTTTGATATTCCATTTCCAATATTTTCTTGTGTTTATTGTTTGGTGCATATATTGCTACTATCAACATCTTTTTTTATTTATCGTCATTTCCACCCTCAAAATTCTTCCTTCTTCCTTCAAGGTCCCTTCCAACTCTGTTATTCTGTTATCCATCAGTTAAAGCCGCCACATCTCTAAAATTAGCTGAAAAGCTTTGACTGTAAACTATTTTGAGACATTTTTCCAGGATTGAAAGACATAGATTTTCTCCATATATACATTTGTAGGTGTGTGTCTATATTTCTCTGTCTAGGCATATATCTGCAATTATATAATCTATGCCCATCACTTCCAGATGTATTTGATGATAACCCTTTGTATTGCTTTTTCATTGTAATGTATACTTTTTTCTTTTTTCATACGTTTCACCATTTTATAAAAATTAAAGTTACACTTTTCTTTAAATCTTATAGAAAAGAGGATGGGAAGATGAACCCCGAGGACAGCTAAGAATAACAGGCAACATGGGGAAAAAAAAGCAAATCGAGCCAGAAACCAAAATATTTTCCGTTTCCTTCAGAAAACCACACAATTCTCCCACTCCTCCAGCAGCTCTTAGAAAAAAAGAGAAAATCACGAAAGATTTCAAACTGGAATAAGTAGATTATTCAGAACTCAAGGATACATTACATGAAAAGTGAAGGGAGATTATTTTTCATTCAGTAAAAGAGGGAAATATCTTGAAGTCATTTGGAGGAAAGGGTGAGTAGGAACGTCAAATAGAGCAGAGTTATGCAGGCCTCGCCCAGTGAGGAAGAAAACAGATTGAATGAAAACACCACTAAACAAGGAATTGTCCATAATTTTGACTTCCTCAAGAATATCAGCTGTGGAAAAGCTCCGTACTTGTGTCTCTTGTTGGAAAAGCACAGATTGCAAATCACAACTGATTATGCATAAGAAGAGCCATACAGGCGAAAAGCCATACAAATCATCTGATTATGTCAAAAGCTTTAGTCAGAACAGCTCCCTTGTGGTTCATGGAAGGACCCACACAAGAGAAAAGCCATAAAAGCACTCCTAGTGCAGTAAATGCTTTAGTGAGCATGGCAACGTGGTGATACATCAGAGGATTCACAGCAGGGAGAAAACCTAAGATTGTACTGATTGTGTGAAAGTTTCATTAGAAATTCCCATGTCATGAGACACCGTAGGACTCACACACGAGAAAAACCCTTTGAATGTCTTGATTGTGGGAAAAGTTTCAGTCACAGGTCCAACCTGGTGAGACACCAGAGGATTCATAGAGGAGAGAAACCATATGAGTGTCCACTTTGTGGGAAAAGTTTTATTGCAAATTCTGTCCTGATAAAACACCAGAGGATTCACACAGGAGAAAAACCCTTTGAATGTCCTGATTGTGGGAAAAGTTTCAGTGAGAATTCCAGCCTTGTGACACACCAGAAGATTCATACGGGAGAGAAACCCTTTGAATGTCCTGTTTGTGGGAAAAGTTTCAGTCGCTATTCCAACCTGGTGACACACCAGAGGACTCACACAGGAGAGAAACCCTTTGAATGTCCTGATTGTGGGAAAAGTTTCAGTCAGATTTTCAGCCTTGTGAGACACCAGAGGACTCACACAGGAGAGAAACCGTTTGAATGTCCTGATTATGGGAAAAATTTCAGTGAAAATTCCAGCCTTGTGACACACCAGAGGATTTATACGAGAGAGAAACCCTTTGAATGTCCTGAATGTGGGAAAAGTTTCAGTCGCTATTCCAACCTGGTGGCACACCAGAAGACTCACACAGGAAAGAAACCCTTTGAATGTCCTGATTGTAGTAAAGGTTTCAGTACAAATTCCAACTTGGTGACACACCAGAGGACTCACACAGGAGAGAAACCCTTTGAATGTCCTGATTGTGGGAAAAGTTTCAGTCAGATTTCCAGCCTTGTGACACACCAGAGAATTCACACAGGAGAGAAACCCTTTGAATGTCCTATCTGTGGGAAACGTTTCAGTCACAAGTCCAACCTGGTGACACACCAGAGGACTCACAGAGGAGAGAAACTCTTTGAATGTTCTGAATGTGGGAAAAGTTTCAGTCGCAATTCTTACCTTGTGAGACACCAGAGGACTCACACAGGAGAGAAACCATTTGAATGTCCTGTTTGTGGGAAAAGTTTCAGTCGCTATTCCAACCTGGTGACACACCAGAGGACTCACACAGGAGAGAAACCCTTTGAATGTCCTGATTGTGGGAAAAGTTTCAGTCAGATTTTCAGCCTTGTGAGACACCAGAGGACTCATACGAGAGAGAAACACTTTGAATGTCCTGAATGTGGGAAAAGTTTCAGTCACAATTCCCACCTGGTGATTCACCAGAGGACTCACACAGGAGAGAAACCCTTTGAATGTCCTGATTGTGGGAAAAGTTTCAGTAGCAATTCCAACCTGGTGACACACCAGAGGACTCACACAGGAGAGAAACCCTTTAATGTCCGATCTGTGGGAAACGTTTCAGTGAGAATTCCAGCCTTATGAAACACCAGAGGATTCACACAGGAGAGAAACCCTTTGAATGTCAGATCTGTGGGAAATATTTCAGTGAAAATTCCCGCCTTATGAAACACCAGAGGATTCACACAGGAGAGAAACCCTTTGAATGTCAGATCTATGGGAAAAGTTTCAGTGAAAATTCCAGCCTTATGAAACACCAGAGGATTCACACAGGAGAGAAACCCTTTGAATGTCAGATCTGTGGGAAATATTTCAGTGAAAATTCCCGCCTTATGAAACACCAGAGGATTCACACAAGAGAGAAACCCTTTGAATGTCCGATCTGTGGGAAAAGTTTCAGTGAGAATTCCCACTTGGTGACACACCAGAGGACTCACACAGGAGAGAAACCCTTTGAATGTCCTATTTGTGGGGAAAGTTTCAGTCAGAATTCCAGCCTTATGAAACACCAGAGGATTCACACAGGAGAGAAACCATTTGAATGTACTAAATGTGGGAAAAGTTTCAGTCAGAATTCCAACCTGGTGACACACCAGAGAACTCACACAGGAGAGAAACCCTTTGAATGTCCTGATTGTAGTAAAGGTTTCAGTACAAATTCCAACTTGGTGACACACCAGAGGACTCACACAGGAGAGAAACCGTTTGAATGTACTGATTGTGGGAAAGGTTTCAGTCAGAAATCCAGCCTGCTGAGACACCAGAGGACTCACACAGGAGAGAAACCCTTTGAATATCCTGATTGTGGGAAATGTTACAGCCAAATTACAATCTGGTGACACACCAGGGGGGACTCACACAAGAGAGGAACCCTTTGAATGTCCTGATTGTGGGAAAGGTTTCAGTCAGAAATCCAAGCTAGTGATGCACCAGAGGACTCACTCAGGGGGGAAACCTTTTGAATGTCCTTATTGTGGGAAAGATTTCAGTCAGAATTCCAACCTGGTGACACACCAGAGGACTCACACAGGAGAGAAACCCTTTGAATGTCCTGATTGTGGGAAAGGTTTCAGTCAGAATTCCAACCTGGTGACACACCAGAGGACTCACACAGGAGAGAAACAGTTTGAATGTACTGATTGTGGGAAAGGTTTCAGTTGGAATTCCCAGCTGGTGATACATCAGAGGATTCACACAGGAGAGAAACCGTTTGAATGTCCTGATTGTGGGAAAGATTTCAGTGAGAATTCCCACCTAGTGAGACACCAGAGGACTCACACAGGAGAGAAACCCTTTGAATGTCCTGATTGTGGGAAAGGTTTCAGTCAGAATTCCCAGCTGGTGACACACAGGGGAGAAATCTTTCAAATGTCCAGCCTGGACGTTACTTAAGTCATAAATATTCCCTTATTGCACACGAGGAAATCCACATGAGGCAAAAGTTGAAGAATTTAGAAAAGGCTTGAAATTCATTTGTGATCTCCCATTTAAACTGTAGGTCAGAAATTGATTATTTGAATTGTGGTCTGAATTTTTTTACTCAAACATGTCTCAGGACTAGACTTGTAAATGGAGAGAAAAGGAAAATGGAAGAGGGCTAACTGCCAATTTCTGGTTAGCAGCAGCAGCTACTGCATATTTCTTTTTGTAGAAGTTGTGGATTTTCTCAAAAAGGCTTCTGGGTGGTAGTTTTGTATGTTGATTATATAATTCCCACATGTGGAGTTTCACGTCTTTTACCTTAGCTTCCTCCAGATTTTGAGGCCCAGAATTCCTCAGCCAGCGTAGAAAAGGTACTCAAGATATAACTTTCATGGGCCTTGCAATTATGGTTGCATGTTGCAATGGCCATTAAGTGAGACTTCTTTCCTAAACTACCCTGATCTCTCTGATGCAGCCATTAATTGAATGTGTCAGTCACTAAGTGGAACACTGTCTACCTCAGGGTTGGGGAAATCTCTTGGAGGCCTAGTGCAGGCCCAGGTTTGCCTGTTGTAGGCATCTCTAGGCCTCCCCCACCCTGTGCTCTGTTTCCCAACCCTTGTGCTGCCCAGTTCTTTCCCACCCCAGGTTCTCCACAGGCTTTTTCTCCCTCCCACTGGGTCCCTGCACGCCTCACACCCTCCTCTTTCTTTCTAAGATTTCTGATCCTCGTGTTGGGGAAGGAGGGGAGGGCGTGCATCCCTGGCCCTTGGAACTCCTGGAAGCAGCCGTTATTTTCAGTGGGCCCTGGCTTCCTCCCTGGGCCATGCGGTGGTCTTGGGGAAGCGGCTGCCATTTGGCCACACTGTCAGGCAGAAGAGAGACAAATCTCTCTGTTTTGCTACCTAACATGAGGAAAAAAATGTACAGTTGAAAAGGTTTCATTGTTGATAAGGGAAAAAATGGGTATTTTCAGTGTTGCTATGGACATTAGGTCAAGGGAAGTCGCTCAGAGTTGCCTCAGATGGCGAGATGGGCAGTGATTAAGTTTAATAATGAATGAATTTAATAATAAAAAGATAACGTGAAGCTCATTACCCAACTCTTGCTCAGTGATACATACGGTGGGTTTCTAACATATACAATTGTTAACTTGTAATGTGTCTCTTGTGCAATCTGCATCTCTAAGTAATCTGTTTTACTCAGCTTCCCTTCCCTCCTCATTTATAAATTTAAAATGTCAGTTTCAATCATACATCAGTCCCCCCACTCTCTCCCTCTGATGACGTGAGCTGCAGTTAGGCTTCTGCCTCTTAATTTATTGTTGCATTGCTATCTGCCCTAGTTCTAAATGCTATGAAAATACAGCATTCTCCAGCATGTGGATTCCGAATCCACAAGGATGGGTTCTTTTCCGTCCTCCTGCCCATAGACTAGGACCAAATCTCTTAGCTCCGCCTCCAACCGGGGCTTCCTGTCCTCCGACCGGACTTCCTGTCTCCCAGTTTTTTCCTAGTCTTCAGCCCGTCAACAGCTCCATGAGCAGGCTCCAGAGTAGGATTTAAAATTTTTAGAATACTACAGCAAGATTAGAGTTTTCTTTAACTTGAAGAACAAAGGTTAGAATAGAGTTTCTTAGATAGGGAAAAGCAATTGCAAGGAGGATTCGAGGGCAAGCAGGTCCAGGGGACCACCCCAGGCCTCTCGGGCCCACGCTGTGGGAGCAGGAGGGGATAACGCTCCAGCTCAGAGCCGAGGCCTGAATCCTCATCGAGAAGGAAGATTTCTCTCCCGGAAGGCACCCCAGGCTCCAGCGGAGGCGAGGACTCAGCGGAGGACGAGCGCAGCAACGGACGAAGCTCCCGTCGCTTCAAAATCGCAAGTGGGGTTTGCGGTGGGGGGAGAGGAAAAGCGCAGCCGAGCCAAGGCCGGCACTAGGCGCGGAGCCCCATAGCGGCCGCGAGGGCGGCGAGCGGGGTTCTCCGGCGGCCATTAGGGACCGCGTGGAAGGAGGCGGCCGCCATTTTGGGCCTTCGGCCTCCGGATTTTTGGCGCGAGGGGCCATCTTGAAAAGGGGGCGGTTCCCCAGGGGCGGCAGAGTCGGCCATATTTTCGCAGGCCCGAGTCACCGGGTAAGGCCGGAGCGCCAAACAAGGTGGGGGGGCTTCAGACACTGCGATTAATCGCAGAAGAGGGAAGCCTGTGAGGACGGCATTAGCGACCGTAGGCTTCCACGAGCCCAACCACCATAGCGCCTGCTGAGTCAGGCCGAGAGGGGGTGTGTCTGTTTTAGGGGGTGTGGTCTTGGGGTGCTTCAACCCCTAGGGGTAATCAGCCTCGCAGACATTACCGGATTAAGTCTGCCCGCCTGTCTCCGCCAGTGCTTCTGTGCAGAAGAGGGCCCTGCCCCACCTGCCTGAGGAGTTAGATCTCCCTCTTTTCCCCTCTTGTCTGGAGAAATCGGTTGTATCCCAGACGCACTATGGCAGACAGCGCGTCGCTTCAGGTGTACCAAGGCTCAAGCCCCCCCCCTCCCTCCCCAAAACGCAAAGCCATGGATTTGGAACCGGGGGGGGCAAGAAGAAGGCAAAGACCAAGCATCTAAATAAAGAGCCATCGAAGGCAGCCGAGCGACAGGCCTTAAGGAGGCACCAGGTGCTAGAGAGAGAGTGTGCCAAGGCCCAGAGACTTCAGTCCAGAGAGACTGAACAGGCTGATTTCCCCCAATCCACGCCATCCACACCAGAGCATGCTGAGCCCGCGGACACGCAGGCGGAAGCAGAACTGGAAACCACAGGCCTACCAAGAGGGTGGCCTGAACAATTACAAAAATATATGCAAAAAGCATTTGATAACTTTATGACTTCCAAGTTCTCTTCCATCCCTCAGGAACACACCAAGCAGCCAGCGCCCCCGCTTCGCAGGGGACACACTTCCACCCAAGCCTCTGAGGGATCGGAGTCATCCTCACAAATCGCAGAGGAGGAGACGGAGGACTGGGAGACATCTGAACGTCAGCTGTCCGAAGATGAGGACGAGGCACCGGAACAGGCCCCAACTTCAGGCCTTTTCGATGCGGTTCACTTCCGCTCACTCATGCTCAAAACCTGTGCCACCCTTAGCCTGCCAGCAAGGGATAAGGAAACAAAGCCCGCCTCCACCGAGGAGGAGGGAGGTAAGGTCCACCCGGTGCTAATTCCACCTGCACCGGAGGAGATAAAGGTACCGTGCCCGTTAGTGTTCCGCACCACGCTGGAATCACAGTGGGCCTCTTTGGCATCCACACCATCTCCAAGTAGTACGGAGAAAAAGATATTGAATGTATGCAATGCCTTGTCTTCCCTCATAGAGGTACCAACGGTGGATGAACCACTAATTTCTCTCTTTGCATCATCCGCCATTCCAGGAGACATGGCGGAATCCATGAAGGCCGAGGACAAGAAATTGGAGTTCGCGCTCCGCAGGACGCACCACTCCTCAGCCTGGGCGATCAGATCTGCGGTCTCAGCCTCCCTGGTGGCCAGGGCGTCGATCTTGTGGCTTCAGGAGCTACAGGCAAGTGTACCACCAGATCAGGTACGTGCACAACACACATTAAACAAATTGTTGTTGGCGACAGAGTACATGGCGGACACCACCTTGTCGGCCTGCAAATTTTCAGGCAGGGCCATAGCAACAACAATAGCCGTTAGAAGGCTCCTTTGGCTCAAAACGTGGAAGACGGACCTTAAGTCCAAATGGCGCCTAGCCACCGCCAAATACTCAGGATCCAAACTGTTCGGTCCCATTCTGGAACCGTACGTGATCGAGGACAAAAACAAGAGAAAGATCCTCGCCCATCCGTCCAAGGGAACAGATAAGCGAGGCCAGGAGTTCCGCAGGCAGGGGTCCCGTCAGAGCGGGTCCGGAGAGTGGAGACAGCCCTTTCGGGGGGGGCAGTCCTGGGATTGGCCCAGAAATCAGCGTACCTTTCCCTCAGGGCAGGAGCGCTTCCAGGACCGCTCGGCCGCAGGTAGGGGCCAGTTCCCAAAGCGCAACTCCAGAGGAGGAGCGAGTCGACCTTACAGGCGCTCCAAGTGACGCCTGGGACAGCCCCATAGGGGGTCGCCTGGCGCTGTTCAGCCAAGAGTGGCAAAATACCACAACAGACGCCTGGGTACGGGACACGGTGACTCAGGGCCTAGCATTAGAATTCCAGGCCCCACCCCGGAGTCAATTCATAAGATGTCTGGAGTCCCGAAAGCCATCAAAGGCCAAGCTGCTAAACCTGGCCATAAACCACCTGATAGAAATCAGGGCCGTAGAACCGGTCCCGGCAGGACAGGAAAGACAGGGGTTCTACTCCATCCTGTTCGTCGTACCCAAGCCATCTGGGGGTTGGAGAGCAATTCTAGATCTCAAAAGGCTCAATCGCTTCGTAATATACAAGAAGTTCAAAATGCAATCCCTCAGATCCATTCTGGCCAGCATCAGAAAGGGGGATCAGATGTCATCCATAGACCTCACAGAGGCCTACCTACACATACCCATAAGGCAGGAACATCGTCGCTTCCTGAGGTTCTGCCACAAAAACAGACACTACCAGTACAGGGCACTGCCATTCGGCCTCTCATCGGCACCCAGGGTATTCACAAAGGTGCTGGCCGTATTGGCAGCGCACCTGCGCATGCTGCCGGTGCGCGTCCTCTGTTACCTAGACGACATCCTGATCCTATCAAGGTCACAACAAGCGGCCCACTCAGACCTGCGGGTCACGCTAGGCACACTACAAAAGCACGGCTTTTCCGTAAATTACAAGAAAAGCCACCTCACACCATCAACACGCCTACTACACCTAGGGGCGATCATAGATTCAGAAACAGGATTAGTACACCTGTCGCAGAAAAGGCGGGACAGCTTAAGAAAGCTTGCACGCCTCGTCCAGGGGAAGGGCTCAACCACAATAGCACAACTGTCCCAACTCCTGGGGAAGATGATCTCATGCCTGGGCATCGTCCCGTGGGCCAGACTTCACTCCAGAAGGCTCCAATGGTTCCTTCTTCCCTACCAAAGGCTAAACCAGGGCGCATCCCTCCGGAAGGTCAGACTCCCCCCCCAGGTTCTGTCATCCCTCCGTTGGTGGATGTCTGCCGCCACGGCCAGGGGAACTCTGTTCAGGGAACCAGACAGGCTAACGGTGACCACCGATGCCAGCCAGTTCGGCTGGGGAGCTCACTTCCAAGATCAGATAGCACAGGGCAGATGGTCACCCCGGGACCTGACCCACAGCATCAACTGGCTCGAACTAAGAGCGATCCACTTAGCTCTCCGCAAATTCTCTCCCAGCCTGAAAGGAAGTCACGTGCTGGTCCTAACGGACAACGTGACAGCCAAGGCGCACGTGAACAAGCAGAGGGGAACGAGGTCATCGGTCCTCATGCAGGAGGCCTGAGAGCTGGGACTCTGGGCAGAGTCGCACCTAGGGTCAATAAGAGCAGAACACATTTCAGGGGAGGTGAACAGCCAAGCGGATTCTCTGAGCAGAGCCACGGTGAATCACGCAGAGTGGAAGCTGGACCCGGCCCTGTTCGAGGCAATCTTGAACAGGTTCGGGCGTCCACTAGTGGATCTCTTCGCCTCCCCCAAGAACAAACAGCTCCCTCGCTTCATAGCCAGGTTTCCGGCCTGGGGAGCAGAGGGAACGGATGCCCTCAGGTGCAGGTGGCCCCCGGGGCTGATGTACGCATTTCCTCCCCCTCCATTGATACAGGCAACCATTCGCAAGGTCATCCTGGAAGGAGCGGAGGTGATCTTGATTGCCCCACATTGGCCGAGACGGCCATGGTTTGCAGACCTCGTAGACCTTTCAATCTCGCCAGTCTGGGTAATCCCCCCACACCAGGTGTCGCTCACCCAGGGGAACCTCCATCACCCAGACCCACAGTGGCTACAACTAGCCGCCTGGCACTTGAAAGGGAGGGCCTAACCAGTCAGGCCTTTTCAGAGGACGCCATAGAGATCATCCAGGCCGCCCGTCGTCCTTCCACTAACAGGGTGTACGAGGCCACGTGGAGGAGCTTTGTCAGCTGGTGTGGCAAACAGGGATTAGATCCCTTGGCTGTGTCCATTCCCAATGTCATTGATTTCCTTGTAGAAGGTTTTAAAAAGGGCCTGGCTCTTAATACTATTCGCAGGCAGGTGGCAGCCATACAAACGGTGATCTCCTGCGACAACAGGGAGTCACTATCACAGCACCCGGCTGTAAAGGCCTTCATGAAGGGGGCAGCCGCAGTACGACCTCCGGTGGTACATCGCTACCCGTCTTGGGATCTTCCCAAGGTGCTCCAGGCCTTAACATCCCCTCCGTTCGAACCCCTGAGACTCTGCTCACTCCGGCATCTGACATGGAAGGTGTTGTGAGTGTCCCTAGACCAGCTTGGGAAGTATCAGAGGATGAGGATCAGCAGCCAGGTCCCTCTGGGTGGTTTCCCCTCCCGGCAGCCGAGGATCAGCAGCCAGGCCCCTCTGGGTGGTTTCCCCTCCCGGCAGCTGAGATAGACAATGAAGAGCTTTGTATGCATTCTGAATCAGATTCTCAAAATGATGAGTCAGATTTAGAACAAGAAGATAAATGGATTAATCCGAGGTTCCGAAGGTTTGATAAGCGAAGGTGTCAGTTAACTGGAAAAAGGAAGTAATTGGGGAAGTGACGTATCGGACACTATATTAGAAGGGGAAAGAAAGACTACGCCTTTGTCACGAGCAACGTTAATCAAGGAGTGGGCTGAAAACTTTGGCAGTGCTTTGGAACTCAGTTTTCTGGTGTTTTGAAAACCTACCGAAGGATAATGAGCTCTTGGACAATGTGATAAAGAAAGAGTGAGTAATTGGAATGTGGGAGGAGAGCATGTTTACTCTAAATGTACATAGATCTGATTTGGCCGTTCAGGCCAACATAATGCCAGCAGCTTGCTTTGAAATGAATTCTTTTGAAATGTATTAAATAAACCTCTTAAAGACATATTTACGTGGATTTTAATGAGCTGCGAGAGGCCAGACATAACAGATTGCTCGTAACCCAAAAACAGAAAAGACGAAAATTAGTCCGAGCTTTCAGTGACGTCATGGAGCAACTCCTCGCTGATAACCCGGCTCTGCATCTATTAATTCAAACTCTCCAGCAACAAATTGGACATTTGCAACAGCAGATTCAGCAAGCTGCAGGAGCCCCAGCTCCAGCCGCCCCTCCCAGACAGAGCAGATGTTATTTAGCCTTTCCTGATAAGTTTACTGGAGAGCGTAGTAAATTTCCAGCTTTTTTAAACCAATGCAAAACATTCATTGCCTCAACTCCAGCAGACTTCCAGCTTGATGAAACAAAAGTAGCTTTCATTTTAAGTTTACTCTCTGGGACAGCTGCTGATTGGTCGTCTCCTCTGATAGACGGACAAGATCCTGTCCTGCGCAATTATGCAGGATTCTGCCAGCTGATGGAAAGAGAATTTGTTGACCCCCTTCGTAGACAAAATGCCACCCGGCGGATACGAGAGCTACGTCAAGGATCGCGCTGTGTAGCGGACTATATATCAGATTTTCGCCGCCTAGCTCAAGAAATTAATTGGAATGATGAGGCTCTCATGGAAATCTTTCAAGATGGCCTGTCTTCTCAGATCTTGAATGGATTGAAAACTACTGTAATACCTGCGACCCTGGATGCATTATACCAACATTGTTTGGCTATTGAGGCGCAAACGCAAGCCATGGATGCCCGCCTGGTCAAACAGATGGTTCCAGTCACCGGAAGTGCCAAGCCAGTTCCTACACCACGCAGAGGATTCCAGACCCTACCTATCGCTCCACCTATCCCGGCACCCAGACGTATTTTCCAAACAGGGCCGGCTTACACTGAGAGGCGCCCTGCACCCATGACCAGAGATGAGCCCATGGATCTTGGTGCAGCCAGATCTCGTTTGACCGAGGCTGAGAAGGCAAGACGGAGAGCTGAGGGCTTGTGCCTGTACTGTGGAGAGATGGGTCACTTCGTCATGGCCTGCCCCCAGAAAAGACGTGGTACGGCAGGTCCTACTCCTGTTCCAGCTCGGCCTCCCACTCACCAGTTTCAAGCCACCTTGCCGGGAAACGGCCAGAGCCCGGCCTAATGGAAACATTGGGTCGGGCAGGCGCCAAACCCAGTTCCAGTTCCGCAGACAACGACCCCGGTCCTCCGAGACATCTGATCCTAGCAACCAATATACTTCTGGGAAATCATGCCCAGGGCATTCCGGCCCACGCCTTGTTGGACTCTGGAGCCACCACCAATTTCATGAATGAAGCTTTCGCTCGTCAGCATGCCATACCTTTGTGCTCCGTGAAGCCGCCTATGTTGGTTGAGACAATCGATGGTCGTGAGTTGTTGTCTGGACCGATCAAGTTTATGACCCAGCCCATACGCCTGGTCATAGGACAACATGAAGAAGCCATCCAATTCTATGTTACCAAGGGACTTCATTTCCCCTTAGTTCTCGGCCTAGCCTGGTTGAGAACCCATGATCCTTGTGTGGTGTGGTCCCAGAACTTTGTTTCATTTCCCAGTTTGCAATGCGTAGACCACGTACGCCAAGTTTGTGCAGCCCAGCTACCATCCCACCCTGACATCACCTTGCCGGCCGATCTAGCGGACTTTGCAGATATATTCAATGAGAAAGAGGCAGACCAATTGCCTCCGCATAGACCATATGACTGTGCCATTGATTTGCTACCAAATGCCAAGCTTCCAAGGGGACGCCTTTACTCCATGTCAGAACCCGAGTTGGCCGCATTGAAAGAATTTGTGGACAAAAACCTGGCCAGGGGTTTCATTCATCCCTCTTCCTCGCCTTTGTCAGCTCCTGTGTTATTCGTGAAGAAGAAAACCGGAGATTTACGCCTATGCTGTGACTATCGCAAGCTCAATGCCATCACGGTGCGCAACCGGTACCCTCTGCCTTTGATTCCTGATCTCATGGACCGTCTCCGATCAGCGACCATCTTCACCAAGATAGATTTAAGGGGTGCTTACAACCTGGTTCGCATTCGAGAGGGGGACGAGTGGAAGACCGCGTTTGGAACCAGGTATGGTCATTTTGAGTATACCGTTATGCCCTTTGGACTCACCAATGCTCCGGCCGTCTTTCAACATTTCATAAATGACATCTTCCGGGATTTATTAGATCAATTTGTGGTGGTTTACCTTGATGACATCCTGATTTATTCCCCGTCACGAGCAACTCATCTTCAGCATCTCCGGCAAGTTTTGCAACGCTTGAGAGAGCATCACCTTTACGCCAAGTTAGAGAAATGTCAATTCTATCAAACCACCATTGAGTTTCTGGGACATGTGATTTCTCCACAAGGCATCGCCATGGACCCTGGCAAGGTTGAGGCCTTGCAAACCTGGCAACCACCGTGTAAAGCAAAAGATGTCCAAAGACTTTTGGGATTTGCGAACTATTACAGGATATTTATTCCAAGATTTTCTGCCTTGACTGCGCCCCTTACTCGACTGTTACGGAAAGGCATTAAGTTCCAGTGGGGCGATGCCGAGCAACAGGCGTTTCAGACCCTCAAAAAGGCTTTTGTTCAAGAACCCATTCTCAAGTATCCAGATCCTTGTCGTCCCTTTGTAGTGGAGGCTGACGCCTCAGATGTTGCGGTAGGGGCCGTGCTACTTCAAACACGCCAAGATGGCGGCCTCCTGTTCCCGTGTGCTTATTACTCCAGGAAACTAACTCCCTCCGAACGCCATTATACCATTTGGGAAAAGGAACTATTGGCCATCAAGACTGCTTTTGAGACCTGGAGACACCACCTGGAAGGAGCCCGCTACCAAGTTGAAGTTCGGACTGACCATAAAAACTTGGAATTTTTGCAATCTGCCAGGAAATTGAATCAACGTCAGATCCGTTGGTCTTTGTTCTTCGCTCGATTCAACTTCAAAGTCACCTACATTCCGAAAGGGTACAACAAAAGAGCAGATGCCCTGTCCCGTAAACCTGAGTATCTACAGATCAAGGATCCCTTACCGCTTCGAACCATTCTGCCTCTCGAATCGATCGCAGCCATGCACGATCCGGTAGATCTACGACGACAGATTCGGGAAGCGCAACAACTAGATGACTTTGCGATACGGAAGAGACAAGAGGTGGGTCCCGACTCACCTTGGACCTTGTCCGAGGGACTATTACGCTTCCGCAACCTGTTATATGTTCCAGCAGGCCCACTCCGGGGTCTCATCCTGATTCAATGCCATGATAACCCTGCGGCAGGTCATTTTGGTTTCTTTAAGACTCTTCACTTAGTGTCTCGGACTTTTTGGTGGCCCAGGCTTCGCCATGATGTGCAATCCTATGTGAATTCCTGTGTACGGTGCCGTCAGGCAAAACATGCCACAGGAGCCCCTCCGGGATTATTACAGCCTTTACCCACGCCGGAAAGACCCTGGGGAGCTATTTCCATGGACTTCTTGACTTGTCTACCTGTTTCTGCCGGCTACACCGTTGTCTTTGTAGTGGTGGACATGCTGACCAAAATGGCACATTTCATTCCTTGCCGAAGAATACCGACAGCCAAGGTCACTGCTCAGCTGTTCATTCAACATATCTTCCGGCTACACGGTTTGCCTGACAAAATAGTGTCCGACCGAGGAACCCAGTTCACCTCGGAGTTCTGGAGAGAACTCATGTCTGCGCTTCAAGTCCAAGTTAATCTAGCCTCCACGCATCACCCAGAGACTGATGGGGGTACAGAGAAAGTGATTGGCATTCTGGAACAGTATTTGCGTTGTTTCATCAACGACCAACAGAACGATTGGTCCAAATATCTCTCCGTGGCCGAATTCGCTTTCAACAACTCTCAGCACACTTCCACTCAGACCACTCCGTTTTTTGCCAACTACGGCTATCATCCCAGGTTTTTCCCGCTCACGCTCCTCGATTCTCCAGTTCCAGTTGCAGAAGACTACTTAACCGAACTCCAGTCTGTCCAAGAGATGGTTAAGCACCATTTGACTAAGGCCAAGGAAGACTACAAGAGGGTTGCAGACCGCTCTCGTCGCGACACGCCGCCGTTCGCTGTTGGAGATCGGGTTTGGCTCTCCACCAAGTACTTGTTTCCAGGGAGAATTCACCGCAAGCTTGACCAACGTTTCCTGGGTCCTTTCCCTGTGGAGACGGTCATCAATCCGGTGACCTATCGTTTGACTTTGCCTAGGTCTCTTCGTGTACATCCCGTGTTTCATCGCTCCTTGCTTGTTCCTGTCAACCCTGATTCTCCGCTTCGACCTCCTGATCCGGGCCCGACAGCTCGCCGTGCTCATGTTCCTGTTTCCCGGTTGGAGGTGTCCGGCATCCGAGATTCCCGATGGCTCAACGACCGCTTCCAATATTTGGTTGATTGGACCGGGGGTGGGCCAGCCGCTGGCTGTTGGGTCGATGCTCGTGATATTGAGGCTCCTCGGTTAATTTGGGATTTTCATTCTGCGTTTCCCTACAAACCACATCCCCTGCGACGGCCCCGGGGGGAGGGGCCTGCGGGGGGGGATAGTGTTGTGAGTGTCCCTAGACCAGCTTGGGAAGTATCAGAGGATGAGGATCAGCAGCCAGGTCCCTCTGGGTGGTTTCCCCTCCCGGCAGCCGAGGATCAGCAGCCAGGCCCCTCTGGGTGGTTTCCCCTCCCGGCAGCTGAGATAGACAATGAAGAGCTTTGTATGCATTCTGAATCAGATTCTCAAAATGATGAGTCAGATTTAGAACAAGAAGATAAATGGATTAATCCGAGGTTCCGAAGGTTTGATAAGCGAAGGTGTCAGTTAACTGGAAAAAGGAAGTAATTGGGGAAGTGACGTATCGGACACTATATTAGAAGGGGAAAGAAAGACTACGCCTTTGTCACGAGCAACGTTAATCAAGGAGTGGGCTGAAAACTTTGGCAGTGCTTTGGAACTCAGTTTTCTGGTGTTTTGAAAACCTACCGAAGGATAATGAGCTCTTGGACAATGTGATAAAGAAAGAGTGAGTAATTGGAATGTGGGAGGAGAGCATGTTTACTCTAAATGTACATAGATCTGATTTGGCCGTTCAGGCCAACATAATGCCAGCAGCTTGCTTTGAAATGAATTCTTTTGAAATGTATTAAATAAACCTCTTAAAGACATATTTACGTGGATTTTAATGAGCTGCGAGAGGCCAGACATAACAGAAGGTAGCCTTCCTGGTAGCCATCACATCGGCTAGGCGGATCTCGGAGTTGGCGGCTCTCTCGGTTCGAGCGGACCTGATGATCTTCTCAGAGGACACGGTCACCCTACGTCTAGATCCATCCTTCATTCCGAAGGTCAATTCCTGGTTCCACAGAGCTCAGGAAATAGTATTACCAAGCTTCTGTCCGAACCCATCTGATCCACGGGAACGGCGATGGCACACCTTAGATGTGCGCAGGGCCTTACTTCTCTACACTAAAAGGACGTGTTTTCCGAAAATCGGAAACGTTATTTGTCTCTTTCCAACCAGCGACCAGGGGTCACAGGGTTTCCTCCTCGACCATAGGCAGGTGGATCAGGGCATGCATAGCAGGGGCTTACGGGGCACAGTCACTACAGGCCCCAACAGGGATAACGGCGCACTCCACCAGGAGTGCGGCTACATCAGCGGCCTGGCACACGCAGGCACCTCTGGAGGAGATTTGTAGGGCGGCGACATGGCGTCCCCGGTCTCCTTCATTAAAAGTTACAGGATAGACCGTTTCGCCGCGGCAGAGGCCTCCTTCGGGAGGCGATCGCTGCAACAGGTCATTGCCTCACATGACACTCCAGCCTAGACTCCCACCCGAGGGGACATGGGAGGGCTTGGGTATGTCCCATCCTTGTGGATTCGGAATCCACATGCTGGAGAAAGGGCGTTGTCTTACCTGAACGCCTGTTCTCAGCATGGGGATGAAGAATCCACACACCCTCCTCTAACAGTCTAGGCAGATATCGAGTTACAGGATTGTGAACAGGAGCCACGAGGACCAAACTACGTTGAAGGGGCTTCGCTGGAAGAAAAAACTGGGAGACAGGAAGTCCGGTCGGAGGACAGGAAGCCCCGGTTGGAGGCGGAGCTAAGAGATTTGGTCCTAGTCTATGGGCAGGAGGACGGAAAAGAACCCATCCTTGTGGATTCTTCATCACCATGCTGAGAACAGGCGTTCAGGTAAGACAACGCCCTATTCATTAGCCACAGTTTAAAAATTAGAACGAATAACTGGATATGTTTTGATTGGCATCCTCAGATTCAGCGATTGTCTTCTCCATCACTGCCAGTCTGACAGAGGGAAATTAGGACATTTCAAACAGGACAACTAAGCTATGGTTTCCCTCTAAAAGAGCCATTTTGCAAGTCAGTTTGTAGCCTTTGAAAATCAAAGAATCACAGAGGATCTGTCTGATTTCCCTGATGATTCTCCAAATTCTGAACCAGATTCGACAGACATCATGGAAGTTCAGGTCCCCGTGGATGGCGACAATGAGTTAGACACAAATGTTTGAAAAAAACTGGTAATGAATTCCTTTAACTTAAGAATATGTCAGCTGCTCAGTCTGAAAGCTGGTCCTGAGTGTGGCACTCTGGGCATTTGAAGGTTCCTGTGACCCCTCTTGGTTCTTCTGGGTCCATTTGCTGATTTTATTCTTTTAAAAGACTGAGAATTTCACAAGTTATTTAATTAAAGTAAACGTCTGTTTCCAGTAATGCTTTTGGAGAAACAGAAATGATGGGCAGCTGTAAGAAGCCAGAATGGGTTTGTTAAGAATGTGATGCCAGACAAGCATTATTGCCATTTTTTATGAAGTAACGTAATTAGTGGTTTTGCAAAATGATTTGGAGATAGTATACCTGGACGTCAGCAAGACATTTGACCAGGTAGAGCACAAGTTAACTTTTTGATAAGATAGAACAACATGGGATTGACAGAAGCAGCACTAGGTGGATTCCCAATTGACCGACCAAGCACACTCAGTGGGTATTCCTCAATGGAACTACATCTACATGGAGAGAAGGATGCAGTGGGGTACCTCAAGGTTCGGTCTTGGGCCCAGGACTCTTCAACATCTTCATAAATGATCTAGAGGAGGGGATAGAAAGGGAACTTATGAAATTTGCAGATGACACCAACTTGGGGGGAAGAGTCAATACATTAATAGATGGGCTCAAGATCCAGAAGGATCTTGACAGATTTGAGCATTGGACCAAGAAAATGCAGCTCAGTGGTGAATAAAATAAGGTCCTACACCTAGGTAGGAAAAACGAAAAGAACAGGAATAGAATATGTAATATCTGGCTCAACAGAAGAATCTAGGTGTCCTAGTGGACAAGTAGGAGCAGGGAATCTGCTGCAGCTGCCCCCCCCCCGCCAAAGCCAATGTAGTGGTAGGTTGCATCTACAGATGTATAGTGTCAAGAAGTGATAGTACCACTTTACACCACGCTGGTGAGTCCACACTTAGAATACTGCACCCATTTCTGCTCCCATCATTCAACACATGTTGAGGCCCTGGAAAATGTGCAGAGATGAAGAAAGATCATAAATGTTTTGGACGCTAAATGACAATCGGTTGAGAGAGTTAGGTATGTCTAGGCCATGGAAGAGAAGGATTGGAGTGGCATGATGGCTGTCTTTCACTACTTGACGAGCTGTCACAAAGAGGAGATCCACTTATTCTCTAGGGCAACAGAAGGCAGAACAAGAAGTTCATGGGTGGAAGGTTGTCAAAGAAAGATCCAGTCTAGAAGTAAGGAGAAATTTTCTGTCAGTGAGTGCAATTGATCAATGGAATAGCTGGCCTCCTGGCGTTGTGGATGCTCCATCACTGGAGGTTTTCCAGAATAGATCGGACAGTCATTTGACTGGGGTTATATAAGGCTTGTGCGTTGAGCAGCGGGTTGGACTAGACCACTGAGGTGCTTTCCAACCCTATGATGCTATGATTCTAGATTTAGAGGCAGGTTAGAAAACAAGTAGGGAGCAGCCACATGAAATCGCTTCTGGTAAGGGGCCTTTTTAAAGAAAAAATATTAGGCAAATTAAGATAGAATACAATACATTCCCAGGTTTTTCAAAAGAAAAAAGATTAAAATTACAACAACAAAAGAAGATGGGCAAAACATTAAAAAATGCATTACAAAAGACAAAAACAGATTTACATATAGTAAATCAGTTAAATGTTGATAAACATATTGTAACAATATCAGTTTCCTACCCTCACAAAGCAGGCCCAAAATTTGTGAATTTCTACCTCTGCTTAGAATCAATTTGTCCTTCATCTATGTAATGTGCATAAAGGCAAAATGCTGAACAGATGTACCAACAGTAAAGTTAAACATCAAAGCCCTCTCTTAACTATACATTGTATTTCACTACAATGGCTTGTTATTTATGGTAAGTCACCCCAATCATTGTCTCTGATCCGTCCAGGATCAAATATACTCATTTGATTCTTAATAATAAAGCTTTTCCTTAAGATTTTGATTGAGGACTTTCCCAACAATTGTGTGTTATTCCCAAAAATTATAAACCTCTGTTGTCGATCCATTTTATCAAAAAAGTTCAATCTAAATTGTTTTCCAGTTAAATAAAATAAGTCCATTCTCCAATCTTCTTAAGATAGTCCAGTTCATCACACATTGAGTCTGTTTAACTCCAAATCTTTGGAATCCACATCCCCTTCAGCCTTCTTCAACCAGCCCGCAATAAAATATAAATAAAATATACCTTGCGCTTCTTTTATTCCAGATTCCTCATGCAACAGAGCTCAGATCCAATAGCTGAAATGGCCACTATCCCCATCCAAAATCTACAAGATGTACATTAAAAACGACAGTGCAGGGTGTCCCTCTAAAAAGGTTAGCCTGCTTTGGTGGGATATTCTATTCTTCCCTTTTGTTTTCTTTTTAAAAATGAATTTTGCAAATATTTCTTCTACCGTATGTTCACAATTGCCCCTCTTTCTTAACCCCCATTTTCGAGGTCCTGCTGCATATTTTTCTCTGTGACCTAATGGAGACTTCTGTGCAAGCAAATTTACAGAAGTACATGGCATTTGACATTTAGTATATACAGGTTGTCCTCCTTCAGCATGGAGCCGTGGCCAGGAGTGAAGTTGGCTCCGCTGGATTTTATAATCCCCGGAGCATCTGGCCTGATGTTGCTGCAATGTCCTAAAACCTTGGGAGCCACATTAAATAACTCATAAAGATTTTGGTTGTAGAGAGGTTTTGATCTCCCCTGAGAGTCACTCCTAGGAAAGCTGATTGTATAATTGTGTAAAACCATAATGAACATTTGGGGCTCAGCACATAGCTAATCTTCTAATGTAACTATGTAACTAGCATCACATTTCACTAGGCTCTGTTGCAAAGATCGGTTGCTAGAAGTCAGAAAGGACTTGATAGCTTTTAATCGGGGAAATCCTGCAAACGCCTTAGACAGAGATGAGACGAGCGTGTTTCTCCACCTCCAATCTGTGGTCAAATAGGCAACCTCTATGTTTAGAAAGCAGACAATGCAGAAGGCGGCATCTGTGGCTGACTTTAAAGGAGTTAAAAGCATCGAGTACTATATTGCTAGAAAGGAGGGGAGGGGAGGGGAAGCGCCGAGGAACTTCCTGTGCCTGATCACTAATCGGAGGAAGATGGTGTGCAAAGTGGCTTTTGTGCTCTTTCCAGGGTAGAAGCAGCAGCTGGAAGGTGAGTGGAGGGCAGGTCGGAGGAGAAGCCGGGAGCAAGCGGGGCTGTTTGGGTTTCCTCCACGGCGTCCAAGCAGGGAAGCAACTGGGCTGAAGCATCTCAGCTGCCGCTGCTGCATTTTCCTTCCTTGCCCAACTTTTGAGTCCACTGGGGCTGCAGGCTGTTGAACTGGGGGCTGCGATTTTCTGCTGCTGGGAAGATTTCAAAAGTCTCCTTCGAGTGAAGGTTGATTCTTTGGGAATGGCTTCCCTGCAGACGTTGTGAGTGCTGCGTCACGGGAGGTTTTTAAGAAGAGACCGGACAGCCATTTGTCAGGAATGGTAATAGGGTCTCCTGCCTGAGCAGTGGGTTGGACTAGAAGACCTCCAAGGTCCCTTTCAACTCTCTTATTTTACAATTTTTTAAAACTAATTTTCTATTATTACATTTGATTAGTGCTTAATAAGCATTGTGTTGTCTGATCCAATTTGTTTGCTTAATAATACAATTTCCATTCTTAGTGTCCACCCCTTTTCTCCAACCACTGAGGAAATAAATTCCATGTTTGAAAATATTCTGTATCTTCTTTCTCTTTGATCCTCAACGTACGTCGGTCCATTTCAGCACAGTCCAATATCTTCTTGACTATCTCTTTGTCTAGTGGTGTTTCTTCATTCTTCCAGTGCTGAGCAAATACAATCCCTGCTGCTGTTAATACATGCAATGTTAAATATACACTTTGCTTATTCAATTTTTCTGATATTATACCTAATAAAAGGAGTGCAGGTTTAAAATCTACATGTTTTCCTAACATCTTTTCTAACCAAGTGTGTATTTTTGCCCAATTTTTTCTTTTTCTTTTTTTTTTTTTGCTTTAACACAAGGGCACCACATATGGTAATACAGGCCTGGTGTTTGATTACATTTCCAACATTTATTAGACATTTTTGCTAATCTAGCATGTGGTAAATGCCATCTATAGAACATTTTTTTGGTAAATATTTTATTAGATTTTGTATAGGTAAGGTAAAGATAGGGTCAGAAAACGGTATAGGGAGAATGGGAATAGGAATTTGGGGTAGGATAAAGGTAGGTACAATAATGGGGTTACTCCCCATAATAATTCTAAGCTTTAACAAACAAGCTACCGTCCGGATGTAAATGTTAAATAAATATAATTTATATAATACTAAACAATTATAAAGGTAGAATTAACTATAATCATAAAAATAAAATTTGATAAATAAGTAAAATTCTTCTAAATAGTTATCCATACTTAATAACTCATCAACTAATTCTAATCATCACCATTAGTATTTAGAGTCACTACTAATAGAGATATTATTAATCTAAGAAAAAGTAAAACTTAGTTAAAGGTCAATCACTTATTCTATTCAAGTTTAAAATTCAATTCAATTTAAGTTCTGTTTATATTCTAAGGTGTCTCTAACTATCGATAAAATTTTTCCCAAGTTTTTGAAATAAATTGAGTCTTCTTTCGCCTTCATCTCCAAAGTTAATCTATCCATTTCTGCACAGTTTAGTATTTTTAAGCCTGATCAGATAGTACGTTTTCATTTTTCCATAACTGGAAAATACTATTCTTGCAGCTGTTAATACATGTAATATTAAATAGTCATTCTCTTTACCGTAGCTAGATCCTGCCTGGGTTTTGTTTACATTTCCAACAAATATTCGATACATTTTTAAACATTTTCGCTAATCAAACTCGTGTCATATGCCATCTATAAAACATCTTATATAAATTTTCTTTTATATGTTGCTACTTTAGTAAGTTTAATGTTTTTATCCCAAACTTTTTGCCAGTCTTCTAAGTCTGTAGAGTATCCAAAATTCTATGCCCATACTATCATTGTTTCTTTTACTTGTTCTTCTTCCATCTTCCCCCTTAGCTGACATTTATAGAGTTTCTTAATCAGGTTCTTGTCTCTTTTAAAAAATATTTTATCAAGTGGAGTTTGCTCTTTATATAATTGGTCTTTTAGGGAGGAAGCCGTTTTGATCTGGATGTATAAATTCAGTTAGAAAGTTTTTCATTCTTTCTTCCAATATTGCAGCAAAGATTTTATAATCCACATTTAATAACGATATTGATCTATAGTTTTTCGTTTGTGTAAGGTCAGTATCTTCTTTGGGTATCAAAGTGATATTGGCTTCAGTCCATGAGTTTGGTATTTTTTTCTGTGTAAAAATTTCATTACACAAGTCTTTCAAAAATACTGTGTTTGTCTCTTTTCTTTGTTCTTTTTATGTCAGAGATCTGGCATAAGTTATAGCAAAACCTCTGAAGTATGCTTTTGCCGTGTCCCATACATTTTGGATAGAAGTTTCTTTTTTTTAATTAATTTTAAAGAAGAAATCCATTTCTTTTGTTGCTAATTGTAAGAATTCTTTTCCCTTCAATATTGATTTATTCAAGAACCATCTTAATCTTTTCCTAGCTCCTTTCCAGGTGATTTTAATTGGGTTCTGGTCTGCCCAAATATTTGGTTCTATTTCAACTTCTTTTATCTTCTTGAAAAGAGAATTGGATCAGGTTTTTAGAGTTAACTCAAATTATGCAAGAAGAAATAGAGTGCCTAAGGAGGTCCATCTATAGCAGCGGTTCTCAACCTGTGGGTCGCAACCCCATTTCGGATCGAACAACCATTTCATGGGGGTCGGCAAACACCGCAGTCCGCCATTTTTTAAAAAAACATTTTTTTGTCGGCCATTATTTTTCCCCTTTGGGATGCGGGCCGTTGCACCGTGCATGCATGATGCGGGCCCACCATTTTTTTTTATTTTGGTCGGCCATTTTTTTTTGGGTTGGCCATTTTTCTTCCCCTTTGCGATGCGGGCCGTCGTGCCGCGCATGCGCCCCGTCGCACCGCGCATGCGCGATGCGGGCCAGGGTTGAGCCCCGGAAAAGGTTGAGAACCGCTGATCTATAGAACATTTTATATTAGTTTTCTTTATAAGAAGTTTCCATGGTCAATTTATAATTTCTTTCCCAACGATTTTGCCATTTTTGTAATTCTTGCATCTTTTTCGCATTTTTGCATCTTTATCATAGCTTGATAGTCTCCATTTACAGTTAGTTTTGCTGTTTTTACAATATATTGTCTTAATTGCATTTATAAACCTTTTTCCAAAATCCATGCAGATTAATTGTTGTGTCATAAATTGCCAGCTTACATTATCAAATGCTTTTTGAACATCTAAAAATATTAGTGCTATGTGTTTTCCTGGGTGCATTTCATAGTATTCTAATAATGTATCTAAAATAATCCTTAAGTTGTGTTTTATTTGTCTTTTTGGTAAAAGTCCATTTTGATATGGATGAATAAATTCAATCAAAAATCTTTTCAATCTCTCTGCTATTATTGAAGCAAAAATTTTGTAATCCACATTCAATAGTGATATTGATCTATAATTTTTTTATCTGTAATAAATCTGAGTCGTCTTTTGGTATTAAGGTAATATTTGCTTCCATCCATGTATTTGGTAATTTAGCCTTTAATAGTACCTCAGTACAAGCTTCCTTCATTGGAGAGCTTAATATATCTTGAAAGCATTTATAGAACTTTGCAGGTAGCCCATCCCCATCCTGGAATTTCATCATTTTTATTGTCTATAGTTTTTCATAATATTCTAACTATTTTTTTATTGCCTCATTTTGGAGTTACACATCTCCCTTCATATCTTGCAATTTGTTTATCAACTTTTTTTCTCTTTCTTTTTTCAATTTATAAGCCATCCATCTTCCCGGTTTATTTGCATTTTCAAAAAAAAATCTTTTGCTCTTTTCATTTGTTGAGCGAATTCTTCTGACTCTATTAGGTTTAGTTTATGTTTAATTATCTCCATTTGTCTTTTAAGAGTTTTTTTTTTGTGGATCTTTTTGAAGTTCTAGCTCCAATATTTTAAACTCTTCCCTTAGCGTTGTACACTGTTGCTTTTTCTCTTTATTCTTTTCTGCCGTATACGTTATAGCTAATCCTCTGAAGTATGCTTTGGCTGTATTCCATATGTACTTAAGTGAAGTGTCTTCTTTTTTATTTTCTTTGAAAAAGAATTCCATTTCCTTTAGTGCTATTTCTGAAATTCTTTCTCTTTTAATAAGAGTTGATTCCATGTCCATCTTGATTTCTTCTTTACTCCTGTCCAACTCAGCTTCATCGGATTATGGTCAGCTCATATATTGGGTTTTTAAATATTTTAAATATTTTAAATATTTATTGTTTTTATGTTTTTATTGTGTTGTGAACCGCCCCGAGTCCTACGGGAGAGGGGCAGTATAAAAATTTAATAAAGTAAATAAAACAAATAAATAAATAAATAAATATCAATTCTAGACCATGATTTGTGTCTATTTGAATAAAATGTATACCGAGTCTTTTTTGGGTTCATTTCTCTCCAGACATTCTATACGCAGATTTCTTCTGCCATTTTAACGAAAATCTTAGGTAATCTCTTTCTTCCTTTTCCCCCTATTTTACTACTTTTGTAATCTAATTTTTCATTCACAATTGCGTTAAAGCCTCCTACTAAACAAATATTTTGATATTCCATTTCCAATATTTTCTTGTGTTTATTGTTTGGTACATATATTGCTACTATCAACATCTTTTTTTATTTATCGTCATTTCCACCCTCAAAATTCTTCCTTCTTCCTTCAAGGTCCCTTCCAACTCTGTTATTCTGTTATCCATCAGTTAAAGCCGCCACATCTCTAAAATTAGCTCAAAAGCTTTGACTGTAAACTATTTTGAGACATTTTTCCAGGATTGAAAGACATAGATTTTCTCCATATATACATTTGTAGGTGTGTGTCTATATTTCTCTGTCTAGGCATATATCTGCAATTATATAATCTATGCCCATCACTTCCAGATGTATTTGATGATAACCCTTTGTATTGCTTTTTCATTGTAATGTATACTTTTTTCTTTTTTCATATGTTTCACCATTTTATAAAAATTAAAGTTACACTTTTCTTTAAATCTTATAGAAAAGAGGATGGGAAGATGAACCCTGAGGACAGCTAAGAATTACAGGCAACATGGAAAAGAAAAGCAAATCGAGCCAGAAACCAAAATATTTTCCGTTTCCTTCAGAAAACCACACAATTCTCCCACTCCTCCAGCAGCTCTTAGAAAAAAAGAGAAAATCACGAAAGATTTCAAACTGGAATAAGTAGATTATTCAGAACTCAAGGATACATTACATGAAAAGTGAAGGGAGATTATTTTTCATTCAGTAAAAGAGGGAAATATCTTGAAGTCATTTGGAGGAAAGGGTGAGTAGGAACGTCAAATAGAGCAGAGTTATGCAGGCCTCGCCCAGTGAGGAAGAAAACAGATTGAATGAAAACACCACTAAACAAGGAATTGTCCATAGTTTTGACTTCCTCAAGAATATCAGCTGTGGAAAAGCTCCGTACTTGTGTCTCTTGTTGGAAAAGCACAGATTGCAAATCACAACTGATTATGCATAAGAAGAGCCATACAGGCGAAAAGCCATACAAATCATCTGATTATGTCAAAAGCTTTAGTCAGAACAGCTCCCTTGTGGTTCATGGAAGGACCCACACAAGAGAAAAGCCATAAAAGCACTCCTAGTGCAGTAAATGCTTTAGTGAGCATGGCAACGTGGTGATACATCAGAGGATTCACAGCAGGGAGAAAACCTAAGATTGTACTGATTGTGTGAAAGTTTCATTAGAAATTCCCATGTCATGAGACACCGTAGGACTCACACACGAGAAAAACCCTTTGAATGTCTTGATTGTGGGAAAAGTTTCAGTCACAGGTCCAACCTGGTGAGACACCAGAGGATTCATAGAGGAGAGAAACCCTTTGAATGTCCTGTTTGTGGGAAAAGTTTCAGTAGCAATTTCAACCTGGTGACACACCAGAGGACTCACACAGGAGAGAAACCCTTTGAATGTCCTGAATGTGGGAAAAGTTTCAGTGAGAATTCCAGCCTTGTGACACACCAGAGGATTCATACGGGAGAGAAACCCTTTGAATGTCCTGAATGTGGGAAAAGTTTCAGTCGCTATTCCAACCTGGTGACACACCAGAGGACTCACACAGGAGAGAAACCCTTTGAATGTCCTGATTGTGGGAAAAATTTCAGTGAAAATTCCAGCCTTGTGACACACCAGAGGATTCATACGAGAGAGAAACCCTTTGAATGTCCTGAATATGGGAAAAGTTTCAGTCACAATTCCCACCTGGTGAGACACCAGAGGACTCACACAGGAGAGAAACCCTTTGAATGTCCTGATTGTGGGGAAAGTTTCAGTGAGAATTCCAGCCTTGTGACACACCAGAGGATTCATACGGGAGAGAAACCCTTTGAATGTCCTGATTGTGGGAAAAGTTTCAGTCGCTATTCCAACCTGGTGGCACACCAGAAGACTCACACAGGAGAGAAACCCTTTGAATGTCCTGAATGTGGGAAAAGTTTCAGTCGCAAGTCCAACCTGGTGACACACCAGAGGACTCACAGAGGAGAGAAACCCTTTGAATGTCCTGAATGTGGGAAAAGTTTCAGTCTCAATTCTTACCTTGTGAGACACCAGAGGACTCACACAGGAGAGAAACCATTTGAATGTCCTGATTATGGGAAAAATTTCAGTGAAAATTCCAGCCTTGTGACACACCAGAGGATTCATATGAGAGAGAAACCCTTTGAATGTCCTGAATGTGGGAAAAGTTTCAGTCACAATTCCCACCTGGTGAGACACCAGAGGACTCATACGAGAGAGAAACCCTTTGAATGTCCTGAATGTGGGAAAAGTTTCAGTCACAATTCCCACCTGGTGATTCACCAGAGGACTCACACAGGAGAGAAACCCTTTGAATGTCCTGATTGTGGGAAAAGTTTCAGTAGCAATTCCAACCTGGTGACACACCAGAGGACTCACACAGGAGAGAAACCCTTTGAATGTCCTGAATGTGGGAAAAGTTTCAGTCACAATTCCCACCTGGTGAGACACCAGAGGACTCACACAGGAGAGAAACCCTTTGAATGTCCGAACTGTGGGAAAAGTTTCAGTGAGAATTCCAGCCTTATGAAACACCAGAGGATTCACACAGGAGAGAAACCCTTTGAATGTCAGATCTGTGGGAAATATTTCAGTGAAAATTCCCGCCTTATGAAACACCAGAGGATTCACACAGGAGAGAAACCCTTTGAATGTCAGATCTGTGGGAAAAGTTTCAGTGAAAATTCCAGCCTTATGAAACACCAGAGGATTCACACAGGAGAGAAACCCTTTGAATGTCAGATCTGTGGGAAATATTTCAGTGAAAATTCCCGCCTTATGAAACACCAGAGGATTCACACAAGAGAGAAACCCTTTGAATGTCCGATCTGTGGGAAACGTTTCAGTGAGAATTCCCACTTGGTGACACACCAGAGGACTCACACAGGAGAGAAACCCTTTGAATGTCCTATTTGTGGGGAAAGTTTCAGTCAGAATTCCAGCCTTATGAAACACCAGAGGATTCACACAGGAGAGAAACCATTTGAATGTACTAAATGTGGGAAAAGTTTCAGTCAGAATTCCAACCTGGTGACACACCAGAGGACTCACACAGGAGAGAAACCCTTTGAATGTCCTGATTGTAGTAAAGGTTTCAGTACAAATTCCAACTTGGTGACACACCAGAGGACTCACACAGGAGAGAAACCGTTTGAATGTACTGATTGTGGGAAAGGTTTCAGTCAGAAATCCAGCCTGCTGAGACACCAGAGGACTCACACAGTAGAGAAACCCTTTTAATATCCTGATTGTGGGAAATGTTACAGCCAAATTACAATCTGGTGACACACCAGGGGGGACTCACACAAGAGAGGAACCCTTTGAATGTCCTGTTGGTGGGAAAGGTTTCAGTCAGAAATCCAAGCTAGTGATGCACCAGAGGACTCACTCAGGGGGGAAACCTTTTGAATGTCCTTATTGTGGGAAAGATTTCAGTCAGAATTCCAACCTGGTGACACACCAGAGGACTCACACAGGAGAGAAACAGTTTGAATGTACTAATTGTGGGAAAGGTTTCAGTTGGAATTCCCAGCTGGTGATACATCAGAGGATTCACACAGGAGAGAAACCGTTTGAATGTCCTGATTGTGGGAAAGATTTCAGTGAGAATTCCCACCTAGTGAGACACCAGAGGACTCACACAGGAGAGAAACCCTTTGAATGTCCTGATTGTGGGAAAGGTTTCAGTCAGAATTCCCAGCTGGTGACACACCAGAGGATTCATACGAGAGAGAAACCCTTTGAATGTCCTGAATATGGGAAAAGTTTCAGTCACAATTCCCACCTGGTGAGACACCAGAGGACTCACACAGGAGAGAAACCCTTTGAATGTCCTGATTGTGGGGAAAGTTTCAGTGAGAATTCCAGCCTTGTGACACACCAGAGGATTCATACGGGAGAGAAACCCTTTGAATGTCCTGATTGTGGGAAAAGTTTCAGTCGCTATTCCAACCTGGTGGCACACCAGAAGACTCACACAGGAGAGAAACCCTTTGAATGTCCTGAATGTGGGAAAAGTTTCAGTCGCAAGTCCAACCTGGTGACACACCAGAGGACTCACAGAGGAGAGAAACCCTTTGAATGTCCTGAATGTGGGAAAAGTTTCAGTCTCAATTCTTACCTTGTGAGACACCAGAGGACTCACACAGGAGAGAAACCATTTGAATGTCCTGATTATGGGAAAAATTTCAGTGAAAATTCCAGCCTTGTGACACACCAGAGGATTCATATGAGAGAGAAACCCTTTGAATGTCCTGAATGTGGGAAAAGTTTCAGTCACAATTCCCACCTGGTGAGACACCAGAGGACTCATACGAGAGAGAAACCCTTTGAATGTCCTGAATGTGGGAAAAGTTTCAGTCACAATTCCCACCTGGTGATTCACCAGAGGACTCACACAGGAGAGAAACCCTTTGAATGTCCTGATTGTGGGAAAAGTTTCAGTAGCAATTCCAACCTGGTGACACACCAGAGGACTCACACAGGAGAGAAACCCTTTGAATGTCCTGAATGTGGGAAAAGTTTCAGTCACAATTCCCACCTGGTGAGACACCAGAGGACTCACACAGGAGAGAAACCCTTTGAATGTCCGAACTGTGGGAAAAGTTTCAGTGAGAATTCCAGCCTTATGAAACACCAGAGGATTCACACAGGAGAGAAACCCTTTGAATGTCAGATCTGTGGGAAATATTTCAGTGAAAATTCCCGCCTTATGAAACACCAGAGGATTCACACAGGAGAGAAACCCTTTGAATGTCAGATCTGTGGGAAAAGTTTCAGTGAAAATTCCAGCCTTATGAAACACCAGAGGATTCACACAGGAGAGAAACCCTTTGAATGTCAGATCTGTGGGAAATATTTCAGTGAAAATTCCCGCCTTATGAAACACCAGAGGATTCACACAAGAGAGAAACCCTTTGAATGTCCGATCTGTGGGAAACGTTTCAGTGAGAATTCCCACTTGGTGACACACCAGAGGACTCACACAGGAGAGAAACCCTTTGAATGTCCTATTTGTGGGGAAAGTTTCAGTCAGAATTCCAGCCTTATGAAACACCAGAGGATTCACACAGGAGAGAAACCATTTGAATGTACTAAATGTGGGAAAAGTTTCAGTCAGAATTCCAACCTGGTGACACACCAGAGGACTCACACAGGAGAGAAACCCTTTGAATGTCCTGATTGTAGTAAAGGTTTCAGTACAAATTCCAACTTGGTGACACACCAGAGGACTCACACAGGAGAGAAACCGTTTGAATGTACTGATTGTGGGAAAGGTTTCAGTCAGAAATCCAGCCTGCTGAGACACCAGAGGACTCACACAGTAGAGAAACCCTTTTAATATCCTGATTGTGGGAAATGTTACAGCCAAATTACAATCTGGTGACACACCAGGGGGGACTCACACAAGAGAGGAACCCTTTGAATGTCCTGTTGGTGGGAAAGGTTTCAGTCAGAAATCCAAGCTAGTGATGCACCAGAGGACTCACTCAGGGGGGAAACCTTTTGAATGTCCTTATTGTGGGAAAGATTTCAGTCAGAATTCCAACCTGGTGACACACCAGAGGACTCACACAGGAGAGAAACAGTTTGAATGTACTAATTGTGGGAAAGGTTTCAGTTGGAATTCCCAGCTGGTGATACATCAGAGGATTCACACAGGAGAGAAACCGTTTGAATGTCCTGATTGTGGGAAAGATTTCAGTGAGAATTCCCACCTAGTGAGACACCAGAGGACTCACACAGGAGAGAAACCCTTTGAATGTCCTGATTGTGGGAAAGGTTTCAGTCAGAATTCCCAGCTGGTGACACACAGGGGAGAAATCTTTCAAATGTCCAGCCTGGACGTTACTTAAGTCATAAATATTCCCTTATTGCACACGAGGAAATCCACATGAGGCAAAAGTTGAAGAATTTAGAAAAGGCTTGAAATTCATTTGTGATCTCCCATTTAAACTATAGGTCAGAAATTGATTATTTGAATTGTGGTCTGAATTTTTTTACTCAAACATGTCTCAGGACTAGACTTGTAAATGGAGAGAAAAGGAAAATGGAAGAGGGCTAACTGCCAATTTCTGGTTAGCAGCAGCAGCTACTGCATATTTCTTTTTGTAGAAGTTGTGGATTTTCTCAAAAAGGCTTCTGGGTGGTAGTTTTGTATGTTGATTATATAATTCCCACATGTGGAGTTTCACGTCTTTTACCTTAGCTTCCTCCAGATTTTGAGGCCCAGAATTCCTCAGCCAGCGTAGAAAAGGTACTCAAGATATAACTTTCATGGGCCTTGCAATTATGGTTGCATGTTGCAATGGCCGTTAAGTGAGACTTCTTTCCTAAACTACCCTGATCTCTCTGATGCAGCCATTAATTGAATGTGTCAGTCACTAAGTGGAACACTGTCTACCTCAGGGTTGGGGAAATCTCTTGGAGGCCTAGTGCAGGCCCAGGTTTGCCTGTTGTAGGCATCTCTAGGCCTCCCCCACCCTGTGCTCTGTTTCCCAACCCTTGTGCTGCCCAGTTCTTTCCCACCCCAGGTTCTCCACAGGCTTTTTCTCCCTCCCACTGGGTCCCTGCACGCCTCACACCCTCCTCTTTCTTTCTAAGATTTCTGATCCTCGTGTTGGGGAAGGAGGGGAGGGCGTGCATCCCTGGCCCTTGGGACTCCTGGAAGCAGCCGTTATTTTCAGTGGGCCCTGGCTTCCTCCCTGGGCCATGCGGTGGTCTTGGGGAAGCGGCTGCCATTTGGCCACACTGTCAGGCAGAAGAGAGACAAATCTCTCTGTCTTGCTACCTAACATGAGGAAAAAAATGTACAGTTGAAAAGGTTTCATTGTTGATAAGGGAAAAAATGGGTATTTTCAGTGTTGCTATGGACATTAGGTCAAGGGAAGTCGCTCAGAGTTGCCTCAGATGGCGAGATGGGCAGTGATTAAGTTTAATAATGAATGAATTTAATAATAAAAAGATAACGTGAAGCTCATTACCCAACTCTTGCTCAGTGATACATACGGTGGGTTTCTAACATATACAATTGTTAACTTGTAATGTGTCTCTTGTGCAATCTGCATCTCTAAGTAATCTGTTTTACTCAACTTCCCTTCCCTCCTCATTTATAAATTTAAAATGTCAGTTTCAATCATACATCAGTCCCCCCACTCTTTGCCTCTGATGACGTGAGCTGCAGTTAGGCTTCTGCCTCTTAATTTATTGTTGCATTGCTATCTGCCCTAGTTCTAAATGCTATGAAAATACAGCAATTCATTAGCCACAGTTTAAAAATTAGAACGAATAACTGGATATGTTTTGATTGGCATCCTCAGATTCAGCGATTGTCTTCTCCATCACTGCCAGTCTGACAGAGGGAAATTAGGACATTTCAAACAGGACAACTAAGCTATGGTTTCCCTCTAAAAGAGCCATTTTGCAAGTCAGTTTGTAGCCTTTGAAAATCAAAGAATCACAGAGGATCTGTCTGATTTCCCTGATGATTCTCCAAATTCTGAACCAGATTCGACAGACATCATGGGAGTTCAGGTCCCCGTGGATGGCGACAATGAGTTAGACACAAATGTTTGAAAAAAACTGGTAATGAATTCCTTTAACTTAAGAATATGTCAGCTGCTCAGTCTGAAAGCTGGTCCTGAGTGTGGCACTCTGGGCATTTGAAGGTTCCTGTGACCCCTCTTGGTTCTTCTGGGTCCATTTGCTGATTTTATTCTTTTAAAAGACTGAGAATTTCACAAGTTATTTAATTAAAGTAAACGTCTGTTTCCAGTAATGCTTTTGGAGAAACAGAAATGATGGGCAGCTGTAACAAGCCAGAATGGGTTTGTTAAGAATGTGATGCCAGACAAGCATTATTGCCATTTTTTATGAAGTAACGTAATTAGTGGTTTTGCAAAATGATTTGGAGATAGTATACCTGGACGTCAGCAAGACATTTGACCAGGTAGAGCACAAGTTAACTTTTTGATAAGATAGAACAACATGGGATTGACAGAAGCAGCACTGGGTGGATTCCCAATTGACCGACCAAGCACACTCAGTGGGTATTTCTCAATGGAACTACATCTACATGGAGAGAAGCATGCAGTGGGGTACCTCAAGGTTCGGTCTTGGGCCCAGGACTCTTCAACATCTTCATAAATGATCTAGAGGAGGGGATAGAAGGGGAACTTATGAAATTTGCATATGACACCAACTTGGGGGGAAGAGTCAATACATTAAAAGATGAGCTCAAGATCCAGAAGGATCTTGACAGATTTGAGCATTGGACCAAGAAAATGCAGCTCCGTGGTGAATAAAATAAGGTCCTACACCTAGGTAGGAAAAACGAAAAGAACAGGAATAGAATATGTAATATCTGGCTCAACAGAAGAATCTAGGTGTCCTAGTGGACAAGTAGGAGCAGGGAATCTGCTGCAGCTGCCCCCCCCCAAAGCCAATGTAGTGGTAGGTTGCATCTACAGATGTATAGTGTCAAGAAGTGATAGTACCACTTTACTCCACGCTGGTGAGTCCACACTTAGAATACTGCACCCATTTCTGCTCCCATCATTCAACACATGTTGAGGCCCTGGAAAATGTGCAGAGAAGAAGAAAGATCATAAATGTTTTGGACGCTAAATGACAATCGGTTGAGAGAGTTAGGTATGTCTAGGCCATGGAAGAGAAGGATTGGGGGGGGCATGATGGCTGTCTTTCACTACTTGACGAGCTGTCACGAAGAGGAGATCCACTTATTCTCTAGGGCAACAGAAGGCAGAGCAAGAAGTTCATGGGTGGAAGGTTGTCAAAGGATGATCCAACCTAGAAGTAAGGAGAAATCTTCTGTCAGTGAGTGCAATTGATCAATGGAATAGCTGGCCTCCTGGCGTTGTGGATGCTCGATCACTGGAGGTTTTCCAGAATAGATCGGACAGTCATTTGACTGGGGTTATATAAGGCTTCTGCGTTGAGCAGCGGGTTGGAGTAGATCACTGAGGTGCTTTCCAACCCTATGATGCTATGATTCTAGATTTAGAGGCAGCTTAGAAAACAAGTAGGGAGCAGCCACATGAAATCGCTTCTGGTAAGGGGTCTTTTTAAAGAAAAAATATTAGGCAAATTAAGATAGAATACAATACATTCCCAGGTTTTTCAAAAGAAAAAAGATTAAAATTACAACAATAAAAGAAGATGGGCAAAACATTAAAAATGTGCATTACAAAAGACAAAAACAGATTTACATATAGTAAATCAGTTAAATGTTGATAAACATATTGTAACAATATCAGTTTCCTACCCTCACAAAGCAGGCCCAAAATTTGTGAATTTCTACCTCTGCTTAGAATCAATTTGTCCTTCATCTATGTAGTGTGCATAAAGGCAAAATGCTGAATAGATGTACCAACAGTAAAGTTAAACATCAAAGCCCTCTCTTAACTATACATTGTATTTCACTACAATGGCTTGTTATTTATGGTAAGTCACCCCAATCATTGTCTCTGATCCGTCCAGGATCAAATATACTCATTTGATTCTTAATAATAAAGCTTTTCCTTAAGATTTTGATTGAGGACTTTCCCAACAATTGTGTGTTATTCCCAAAAATTATAAACCTCTGTTGTCGATCCATTTTATCAAAAAAGTTCAATCTAAATTGTTTTCCAGTTAAATAAAATAAGTCTTCTCCAATCTTCTTAACATAGTCCAGTTCATCACACATTGAGTCTGTTTAACTCCAAATCTTTGGAATCCACATCCCCTTCAGCCTTCTTCAACCAGCCCGCAGTTTCCATCCATGGTCAGGCAGCTTCTGAGAAGTGGCTGTGCTCCCAGTCCCAGCTTCTTGGGAAGAGCTCAGCTCACAAAGTCACCTGGATACATTTGGGCAGAGCCATCCATTCATGTGCACTCATAGGATCATATGAAAATGAGTTCCAGTTCTATCATTTTTACATATCAGGACATAGTAAAGTCATCTGGTCCTTAGCAGTTCTTAAAAATAGATAAATAAATCTCAGGAAAAACAACAACACATGACCTATTATACCATGTCATCATTTTCATTTAAAAGAAAGTCAAATTTTCTTTAAGGTTTTCCAAGGAATGCCTGCAAGTAAAGAGAGAAACAATATGTGGAGCAATGAACTGATATTTAAAGTCTGCAGATGAATGATCCTGAATTTAGAAGAAACCAAAGAATTGCACATTTGTTCATTTCAGTAACAGAATTCAGAGGATTGGTTAAAAAAATGTTTTCTAGTGGATCACATGGTAGGTAGGTAGGCAGGCTGTCTGGCTGGGGAGCGTGTTTTTCCACCTCCAATCTGTGGTCAAATAGGCAACCTCTATGTTTAGAAAGCAGATAATGCAGAAGGCGGCATCTGTGGCTGACGTTCAAGGAGTTAAAACCATCGAGTACTATATTGCTAGAGGGGAGGGGAGGGGAAGCGCCGAGGAACTTACTGTTCCTGATCACTAATCGGAGGAAGATGGTGTGCAAAGTGGCTTTTGTGCTCTTTCCAGGGTAGAAGCAGCAGCTGGAAGGTGAGTGGAGGGCAGGTCGGAGGAGAAGCCGGGAGCAAGCGGGGCTGTTTGGTTTCCTCCACGGCGTCCAAGCAGGGAAGCAACTGGGCTGAAGCATCTCAGCTGCCGCTGCTGCATTTTCCTTCCCTCCCCAACTTTTGAGTCCACTGGGGCTGCAGGCTGTTGAACTGGGGGCTGCGATTTTCTGCTGCTGGGAAGATTTCAAAAGTCTCCTTCAAGTGAAGGTTGATTCTTTGGGAATGGCTTCCCTCCAGACGTCGTGAGTGCTGCGTCACGGGAGGTTTTTAAGAGGAGACCGGACAGCCATTTGTCAGGAATGGTAATAGGGTCTCCTGCCTGAGCAGTGGGTTGGACTAGAAGACCTCCAAGGTCCCTTTCAACTCTCTTATTTTACAATTTTTTAAAACTAATTTTCTATTATTACATTTGATTAGTGCTTAATAAGCATTGTGTTGTCTGATCCAATTTGTTTGCTTAATAATACAATTTCCATTCTTAGTGTCCACCCCTTTTCTCCAACCACTGAGGAAATAAATTCCATATTTGAAAATATTCTGTATCTTCTTTCTCTTTGATCCTCAACGTACGTCGGTCCATTTCAGCACAGTCCAATATCTTCTTGATTATCTCTTTTTTGTCTAGTGCTGTTCTTCATTCTTCCAGTGCTGAGCAAATACAATCCCTGCTGCTGTTAATACATGCAATGTTAAATATACACTTTGCTTATTCAATTTTTCTGATATTATACCTAATAAAAGGAGTGCAGGTTTAAAATCTACATGTTTTCCTAACATCTTTTCTAACCAAGTGTGTATTTTTGCCCATTTTTTTTTTTTTTTTTTGCTTTAACACAAGGGCACCACATATGGTAATACAGGCCTGGTGTTTGATTACATTTACAACATTTATTAGACATTTTTGCTAATCTAGCAGGTGGTAAATGCCATCTATAGAACATTTTTTTTGTAAATAGTTTATTAGATTTTGTATAGGTAAGGAAAAGATAGGGTCAGAAAACGGTATAGGGAGAATGGGAATAGGAATTTGGGGTAGGATAAAGGTAGGTACAATAATGGGGTGACTCCCCATAATAATTCTAAGCTTTAACAAACAAGCTACCATCCGGATGTAAATGTTAAATAAATATAATTTATATAATACTAAACAATTATAAAGGTAGAATTAACTATAATCATAAAAATAAAATTTGATAAATAAGTAAAATTCTTCTAAATAGTTATCCATACTTAATAACTCATCAACTAATTCTAATCATCACCATTAGTATTTAGAGTCACTACTAATACAGATATTATTAATCTAAGAAAAAGGAAAACTTAGTTAAAGGTCAATCACTTATTCTATTCAATTTTAAAATTCAATTCAATTTAAGTTCTGTTTATATTCTAAGGTGTCTCTAACTATCGATAAAAATTTTTCCAAGTTTTTGAAATAAATTGAGTCTTCTTTCGCCTTCATCTCCAAAGTTAATCTATCCATTTCTGCACAGTTTAGGATTTTTAAGCCTGATCAGATAGTACGTTTTCATTTTTCCATAACTGGAAAATACTATTCTTGCAGCTGTTAATACATGTAATATTAAATAGTCATTCTCTTTACCGTAGCTAGATCCTACTATTCCTAGCAAAAACAATTCCAGTTTAATCTCTATCTGTACTTTCGTCATCTTTTCCAGCCATCTATGAATCTTAAGCCAATATTTCTTTGTGTTAGGGCATGTCCACCAGGTATGGTAGTAAGTGCCTGGGTTTTGTTTACATTTCCAACAAACATTCGATACATTTTTAAACATTTTCACTAATCGAACTGGTGTCATATGCCATCTATAAAACATCTTATATAAATTTTCTTTTATATGTTGCTACTTTAGTAAGTTTTAATGTTTTTATCCCAAAGTTTTTGCCAGTCTTCTAAGTCTGTAGAGTATCCAAAATTCTATGCCCATACTATCATTGTTTCTTTTACTTGTTCTTCTTCCATCTTCCACCTTAGCTGACATTTATAGAGTTTCTTAATCAGGTTCTCGTCTGTTTTAAAAAATATTTTATCAAGTGGAGTCTGCTCTTTATATAATTGGTCTTTTAGGGAGGAAGCCGTTTTGATCTGGATGTATAAATTCAGTTAGAAAGTTTTTCATTCTTTCTTCCAATATTGCAGCAAAGATTTTATAATCCACATTTAATAACGATATTGATCTATAGTTTTTCGTTTGTGTAAGGTCAGTATCTTCTTTGGGTATCAAAGTGATATTGGCTTCAGTCCATGAGTTTGGTATTTTTTTCTGTGTAAAAATTTCATTACACAAGTCTTTCAAAAATACTGTGTTTGTCTCTTTTCTTTGTTCTTTTTATGTCAGAGATCTGGCATAAGTTATAGCAAGACCTCTGAAGTATGCTTTTTCCGTGTCCCATACATTTTGGATAGAAGTTTCTTTTTTTTAATTAATTTTAAAGAAGAAATCCATTTCTTTTGTTGCTAATTGTAAGAATTCTTTTCCCTTCAATATTGATTTATTCAAGAACCATCTTAATCTTTTCCTAGCTCCTTTCCAGGTGATTTTAATTGGGTTCTGGTCTGCCCAAATATTTGGTTCTATTTCAACTTCTTTTATCTTCTTGAAAAGAGAATTGGATCAGGTTTTTAGAGTTAACTCAAATTATGCAAGAAGAAATAGAGTGCCTAAGGAGGTCCATCTATAGCAGCGGTTCTCAACCTGTGGGTTGCAACCCCATTTCGGATCGAACGCCATTTCACGGGGGTCGCCAAACATCGCAGTCCGCCATTTTTTTAAATTTTTTTTTGGTTGGCCTTTTTTTTGTCGGCCATTATTTTTCCCCTTTGCGATGCGGGGCGCGGCGCATGCGCGATGCGGGCCCGCCATTTTTTTTTGGTCTGCCATTTTTCTTTTGGTCGGCCATTTTTTTCCCTTTGTGATGCGGGTCGTTGCGCCGCGCATGCGTGATGCGGGCCCGCCATTTTTTTTTATTTTGGTCGGCCATTTTTTGGGGGGGTTGGCCATTTTTCTTCCCCTTTGCGATGCGGGCCGTCGTGCTGCACATGCGCCCCGTCGCGCCGCGCATGCGCGATGCGGGCCGGGGTCGAGCCCCGGAAAAGGTTGAGAACCGCTGATCTATAGAACATTTTATATTAGTTTTCTTTATAAGAAGTTTCCATGGTCAATTTATAATTTCTTTCCCAAAGATTTTGCCATTTTTGTAATTCTTGCATCTTTTTCACATTTTCGCATCTTTATCATAGCTTGATAGTCTCCATTTACAGTTAGTTTTGCTGTTTTTATGATATATTGTCTTAATTTCATTTATAAACTTTTTTCCAAAATCCATGCAGATTAATTGTTGTGTCATAAATTGCCAGCTTACATTATCAAATGCTTTTTGAACATCTAAAAATATTAGTGCTATGTGTTTTCCTGGGTGCATTTCATAGTATTCTAATAATGTATCTAAAATAATCCTTAAGTTGTGTTTTATTTGTCTTTTTGGTAAAAGTCCATTTTGATATGGATGAATAAATTCAATCAAAAATCTTTTCAATCTCTCTGCTATTATTGAAGCAAAAATTTTGTAATCCACATTCAATAGTGATATTGATCTATAATTTTTTATCTGTAATAAATCTGAGTCGTCTTTTGGTATTAAGGTAATATTTGCTTCCATCCATGTATTTGGTAATTTAGCCTTTAATAGTACCTCATTACAAGTTTCCTTCATTGGAGAGCTTAATATATCTTGAAAGCACTTATAGAACTTTGCAGTTAGCCCATCCCCATCCTGGAATTTCATCATTTTTATTGTCTATAGTTTTTCATAATATTCTTTTTTTTTTTAATTTTTTATTAATTGAACACATAAAACAGTGCACTATGAAAAGTGCCCTCCACCAGACAAAATACAAACATTAACAAACATTAATCCCACCACCAATATGGAAGATTCAATTTCTATTACATATATACTTCTCAACTCTGGGTTACATTATTCATACTTTATAGAGTGACTGAATTTTATTCTTTATTTTTGCATCGCCTATTAAGTTCAACATATAATTTTTTACCTTTTCCCACCGCTTCATCGTTGCCACCAATTTACCTTCATTATAATTGTGTAATCTAATTTCCATTATTTGATAGTGAATGTGATCTACCATGTACTTACACCAATTTTGTATATTCCATTTCTTCGCATCTTTCCACCCAAGCACTATAGTTGCTTGTGCGCTTTCTATTGCTGCAGTTTTAATTTCCTTGTATTCCTTTACCTCACTATTTTTTATTAATAGCGCCACTTCCTTAGTTATTCTCCAATTAATATTTAGCATCTTATTTACCTCAATTTGTATTTGCTTCCAAAATTTTTGAACTTCAGCGCATTCCCAAAACATATGCATAAATACTCCCTTTTCATTGCATCCATGCCAACAATTCCCTTTCTTCTCCCTATGGAAGTGCGCTAATTGTAATGGTGTATAATACCATTTATGTAAAATTTTTCTTCTCATCTCTCTTATCCTTGTATTTTTAATCTTCCTGATGTCTTCCACTATGCTTTCCATTTCCCATTCATTAATTTCTAATTCGTCCTGCCAATACCTTGTCAATCCTTTTACAACTTCCTCCTCTACTTGCAATAAGACCCTATATATGTTACTTGCTTGCGCTTTTGTGCGCTTATTCTTTTCTTGTAATATCTTTTCTAAAATTGTTTCTTGTCTGAGGAGTGTTTCTTTATTCTCACGTCTACTTAAATATGTGCATATTGCGTTAACTTGTAACCATCTTTCTTGGCCCAGACATTGCTCTAGTTTACTTCTAATAATCTTTCCATCTTTTTCATATAATTGCTCAATTCTCATTATTCCTTTACTCCTTAATTCCCTTATTATTTTCGTGAGATTACCTTCCTTATTTGTATTTATTACCTGCAGCGTCGCTAGTTTAGAATTCGTCATTTTCAATTTACTTTGCCATTTCGTCCAACTCTCTATAACTGCCTTAGCGGGATCTATTAAGCTTTTTATATCTATCCTATTCCATTTCCTAAATAATAGTTCTTCATCCTGTATGTCATTAATTTCTTTTTCTAATCTTACCCAGAATCTCTCTTCAAATAGTTGTAAATCCATTAATCTATCTATTTGATAAGCATCCCTATAATATTCCAAACACGGGTGTCCCCACCCCCCTTCGCTCTCCATGGCTACCAACCACCTTTTTTTAATTCTTGGTCTCTTATTACCTTCAATCCAAAGATTCAATTTATTATCCCACTCTTTTAATCTTGCTTTAGGGAGGGTCCCCGGCATTACTTGTAACATATATAACATTTTTGGAATTATCATCATTTTTAATGCCCTAATCTTTGCCATTCTTCTCAAATTTTTATTTTTCCATTTTGTGATCTGCTTTTGAATCTTTTTCCATACTAAATTATGATTAAACTCAGCCATTCTTTCTGGATTTTTTAGTAACCATATTCCTAAGTATTTCATCTTTTTACGTCCCAATTTTAAACCTGATACTTTGCGTATCTCAATCTGTTCTTTGGGTCCAGTATTTAAACAAATAATTTCTGATTTTTCCATATTTACTCTTAACCCTGATTGTTCTTTAAATTCTTGAAGTAAAATTGTCATTCTTTTTACCATCTCTATTGGTGTTTCTGTAACTATTATGGCATCGTCGGCAAAGAGATTTAATTTTAATTCTAAGTTTCCAATTCGGTATCCCTTCCACTGTTTATCTTTTCTAATTTTATTAGCTAGTGTTTCTATTGCCATTACGAAGAGCATCGGAGATAGGGGGCACCCCTGTTTAGTTCCATTATTTATTTCTATCTCATCTGTTCTATTCCCATTTACTCTAATATAAGCTGTATTTTTTTTATATATTTCTTGTATAATATGACTGAATCTATTTCCCATGTTGAAAGTTTTACATAGTCGAAATAAATAGTCATGATTTATTTTGTCAAAAGCTTTATAAACGTCTAACTTCAACAATCCTAATTTCCGTTTAGTTCTTGTAGCATGGTGTAGCACATTCACTATATTTCTAATTGGTTCATAAATTCTTCTTCCTTTTATAAACCCATATTGATCTTTCCCTATTATTCTGGGTAATATATTTCCTAATCTATTTGCTAGAATTTTCATAAAAATCTTATAATCTTGGTTTAGCAAACTGATTGGGCGGTAGGAACCAGGTTCTTTTAAATCTCGTTCTGGTTTTGGGATAGTTACAATTTCAGAATTTCTCCACGTTTGTGGAATATCCATGTTTAATAAAACATTATTATATAATTTCTCCAAATGTGGTAATAAAACCTCCATATACGTTTTGTAATATTCTCCTGTAAACCCATCAGGGCCTGGGGCCTTCCCAGGTTTCAAATTTCTAATAACTCTAGTTATTTCTCCCTTTGTTATATTTGCATTCAACAATTGTCTTTCTTCTTCATTTAACTCTTCATTAACCTCTATATCTTGTACAGTGACATGTTCTTTCTCATATAATTTTCCATAAAACTCTTTCATTACAACTTCTAACTCTCTATTATCATATTTTAATAACCCATTTTTATCTCTTAGAGCATTGATATTTGATTTTTCTTTCCTTCTTTTCAAATAATTTGCCATTTGTTTTGCTGACTGCTTTCCCCACATTTCAATTCTCTGCGTTACCGCCGTCCTCATATTATTCCATTGTTGTTCTTCTATATCCTTTAATTGTCTTTGCTTAATTTTTAATAAATTATTCCATTCCCTATTCTTTGTCATCCTTAATCTTTCACGTATTGTCTCTATCTCTCTAATTTTTTCCTCTCTTTCCCATCTCCAACTTTTTTTAATGAAAGACTCCAGGCTAATACAATGTCCTCTAATAACTGCCTTTTTAGTATCCCAAATTACTGATTGCTTTATTTCCCCATCCTCATTTGTTTTAAAAAATTCCTGAATTTCTTTCTGTATTTTTTCTTTATTTTTTTCATTCACTGAGACAACCTGATTATATCTCCAAATTCTTTGTTTCCTACTAAAATGTATTTTCAAGACCGCCATTATAGGAGCATGATCTGAAATCCAATTGTCTTTTATTTCTGCCTTTTTGATTTGAATACTTCCTAATTTATTCACTAGTATATAATCAATACAACTAAACTTATTGTGTCTTGCAGAGTAAAACGTTCCCCTATGTAGTTTGTCAGCATGAGTGTCTATCATATTTAATTTATTTAAATTCAATTGTTTCTTTTCTTTCTTATCCGCCATTATTTCCACGTTGAAATCCCCTGCGAATACCACAGTCCCTTCTGAGAAAGCGTCTAACTTACGTTTTGCATTCAATATAAATTGTTTAGCATTTACATTTGGAGCGTATATTACTGCTAAAGTCATCGTCATTTGATTTACTTTAACTTTAACAAATAATAGTCTTCCTTCCTTATCCCCTTTTGTTTGTACCACTTGAAACTGATTCCGTTGATGAATTAATATCGCCACACCTTTACTGTTTGTTTGTCCCCGAGATTCAAAAATCCTCCAATCACTATTATTAATCAATTTATCCATTTTTTTCTTTACCTTATGAGTTTCAGTGAGGAACAAAAAGTCCACACTGTTTTCTTTTGCTAATTTCATTAATCTATACCTTTTCAAGGGCGATGCCAGACCATTTATATTCACTGCCATAATTGTTTGATCACTCATAACTTTCCCATTTGATATTTTTCCCTCCTGCAACCCAGAGCTTTAATGAGATTTCCACCTTTATAAAAAAACCTTCCCACCAGAGTGCCCCCCCCTCCGCTTCTCTCAACATGAGAGAAGAGCGGAAAAACATTCCACTATAACGGCCGGGCACCATTGGGGGTGCGGTTCTGCCAAATCTGCTGCTCCCCCTAAACAGTGTTAATAAAAATCACATCAAGAATAAAACCCCCGCACTCCCCCTCCCCAAGCCTCCTTTACCTATTTCCTTCAAAGTTGAAAGTTAGAACTAAGGACTAGGCCTTTATCACTCCCCTTACAAGTAGGAAAACCTTGTGAATCACACTATTTCAAACTGTTCATTTTTTCTTCTGCCTCGTGATCCGGCCCTCTTTAGCTGGGTCTTCTGCTAGTTCTGCCTCTTTATGAATTTCTTTTGAGGCCAGCTGCATCGCCTTTTGCAGTTCTCTTTCTTTTTCTTTGCCTTTTAAAAGTGCTAGCCTTTCTTCCAACGCTTGAATTTCTCCACCCACTTCCATTTCCAAGGGCTGGAGGGCCGTTGCAATCAGCTCATTAACATATTTAACTCCTGCGTTCCCAACTGCTCCAGCAGCCTCCGCGTCTTTCTCCGTCTGCTGATTTAAATCCAGATCATAGCCGAGCTTCACCAACAATTCTTTCCCTTCATCCAAAGATTGCGCCCGGTACATTTTCCCATCTTTATAAACAATTATGATCGCCGGATATTGCCAGCTAAATCTGATGCTCCTTTGGAATAAGGCATCTGCAACTGGTCTCATTTTATTTCTGGCTTGTAATGTTTGCCTGGATAAGTCTTTCAGAACTCTGATTGGGATCCCCTTACAATTAAGGTTGGTAATTTTCTTTAAATATTTATATACTTCCGTAGCTGTTTTTTCAAAAGAAAATTTGATTATAATGTCCCTTTGGATTCCATTTCTTCGTATACCAAAAACCCAATGTGCACGTTCAATTTGGTCTTCTTCAATTTCAATTTTATTATCTTTAAACCATTTGCTAACATTCTGAATCATGTTTCTACCGTCAGCGAAATCTTGTTTGAACCCCCTCAAGCGTATATTAGCCCTTCTTGATCTGTCCTCCAAAATATGCAACCGAAGGCGATCTTGATCTCTATCCTCCTCCAACTTCTTTACCCTGATACCCTGTGCTTTCTGTTCTGTTTTCACCTCTATTAACTCATTCGCTGTTTTTGCAACAATATCTTGCATATCTTTTATCTGCCGGCCAATAACAGAAAAAGTTTGCACCAAAGCCTCCATTCTTTTTGTAAGTTCTACTTCCGTGGCCGACGCCATTTTCTCTCCCTGTTGCAACTTTAATTACTTACAGTTCAGAACAGAAAGTAAAGTTTCCTACGGCTCCTTTTCCTTCTCCAATCCACCCAGGGTATTTCCAGGTTCAGAAGTTTTAGCTGTTTTCTTTAGTCTAACATTGTTTGAGGCTCTGAAGGGTTTAGCGGAGGTTTAATTCCGATGTTTTAATATTTGTTTGGAGAGCGTCCGGCATAGCGTCTATCCACTTTGACGCATGCGCAAAACCCGTTTTTCATAATATTCTTTAACTATTTTTTTATTGCCTCATTTTGGAGTTACACATCTCCCTTCATATCTTGCAATTTGTTTATCAACTATTTTTCTCTTTCTTTTTTCAATTTATAAGCCATCCATCTTCCCGGTTTATTTGCATTTTCGAAAAAAATTCTTTTGCTCTTTTCATTTGTTGAGCGAATTCTTCTGACTCTATTACATTTAGTTTATGTTTAATTATCTCCATTTGTCTTTTAAGAGATTTTTTTGTGGATCTTTTTGAAGTTCTAGCTCCAATATTTTAAACTCTTCCCTTAGCGTTGTACACTGTTGCTTTTTCTCTTTATTCTTTTCTACCGTATACGTTATAGCTAATCCTCTGAAGTATGCTTTGGCTGTATTCCATATGTACTGGAGTGAAGTGTCTTCTTTTTTATTTTCTTTGAAAAAGAATTCCATTTCCTTTAGTGCTATTTCTGAAATTTTTTCTCTTTTAATAAGAGTTGATTCCATGTCCATCTTGATTTCTTCTTTACTCCTGTCCAACTCAGCTTCATCGGATTATGGTCAGCTCATATATTGGGTTCTATCTCAACCTCATGTATATTAGTTCTTAATTTAGGGGACATCCATATCATATCAATTCTAGACCATGATTTGTGTCTATTTGAATAAAATGTATACCGAGACTTTTTTGGGTTCATTTCTCTCCAGACATTCTATACGCAGATTTCTTCTGCCATTTTAACAAACCCTTTAGGTAATCTCTTTCTTCCTTTTTTCCCTATTTTACTACTTTTGTAATCTAATTTTTCATTCACAGTTGCGTTAAAGCCTCCTACTAAACAAATATTTTGATATTCCATTTCCAATATTTTCCTGTGTTTATTGTTTGGTGCATATATTGCTATTATCAATATCTTTTTTATTTATCATCATTTCCACCATTATAATTCTTCCTTCTTCCTTCAAGGTCCCTTCCAACTCTGTTATTCTGTTATCCATCAGTTAAAGCCGCCACATCTCTAAAATTAGCTGAAAAGCTTTGACTGTAAACTAATTTGGGACATTTCCCCAAGATTAAAAGACATAGATTTTCTCCATATACACATTTGTAGGTGTGTGTCTATATTTCTCTGTCTAGGCATATATCTGCAATTATATAATCTATGCCCATCACTTCCAGATGTATTTGATGATAACCCTTTGTATTGCTAAGGATTTGTGATTGACTGAAGTCAACAAGAAAGTTTACCCAAATCAACAACTAAATTTGATTGAATGGATATTTGAACATGGATGGGTAGTATTCCATGTATCAGATGAATCATAAACAATGTACGCGATTATTCCATCGTTGTGGCATGTTTGCTTTTTCATTGTAATGTATACTTTTTTCTTTTTTCATACCTTTCACCATTTTATAAAAATTAAAGTTACACTTTTCTTTAAATCTTATAGAAAAGAGGATGGGAAGAAGAGCCCTCTGGACAGCTAAGAATAACAAGCAACATTGAAAAGAAAAGCAAATCGAGCCAGAAATCAAAATATTTTCCATTTCCTTCAGAAAACCACACAATTCTCCCACTCCTCCAGCAGCTCTTAGAAAAAAAGAGAAAATTAAGAAAGATTTCAAACTGGAATAAGTAGATTATTCAGAACTCAAGGATACATTACATGAAAAGTGAAAGGAGATTATTTTTCATTCAGTAAAAGAGGGAAATAACTGGAAATCAGTTGGAGGAAAGGGTGAGTAGGAAAGTCATGCAGGCCTCGCCCAGTGAGGAAGAAAACAGATTGAATGAAAACACCACTAAACAAGGAATTGTCCATAGTTTTGACTTCCTGAAGAATATCAGCTGTGGAAAAGCTCCGTACTTGTGTCTCTTGTTGGAAAAGCACAGATTGCAAATCACAACTGATTATGCATAAGAAGAGCCATACAGGCGAAAAGCCATACAAATCATCTGATTGTGTCAAAAGCTTTAGTCAGAACAGCTCCCTTGTGGTTCATGGAAGGACCCACACAAGAGAAAAGCCATAAAAGCACTCCTAGTGCAGTAAATGCTTTAGTGAGCATGGCAACGTGGTGATACATCAGAGGACTCACAGCAGGGAGAAAACATATGACTGTACTGATTGTGCGAAAGTTTCATTAGAAATTCCCATGTCATGAGGCACCATAGGTCATACACAGAAGAGAAACCCTTCGAATGTCCTGATTGTGGGAAAAGTTTCAGTGAGAATTCCTGCCTTGTGAGACACCAGAGGACTCACACAGGAGAGAAACTCTTTGAATGTCCTTGTTGTGGAAAAAGTTTCAGTCGCTATTCTAACCTGGTGAGACACCAGAGGACTCACACAGGAGAGAAACCCTTTGAATGTCCTGAATGTGGGAAAAGTTTCAGTCGCAATTCCTACCTGGTGAGACACCAGAGGACTCACACAGGAGAGAAACCCTTTGAATGTCCTGATTGTGGGAAAAGTTTCAGTAGCAATTCCCACCTGGTGAGACACCAGAGGACTCACACAGGAGAGAAACCCTTTGAATGTCTTGAATGTGGGAAAAGTTTCAGTGAGAATTCCAGCGTTGTGACACACCAGAGGACTCACACAGGAGAGAAACCCTTTGAATGTCCTGAATGTGGGAAAAGATTCAGTCGCAATTCCTACCTGGTGACACACCAGAAGACTCACACAGGAGAGAAACCCTTTGAATGTCCTGATTGTGGGAAAAGTTTCAGTAGCAATTCCAACCTGGTGAGACACCAGAGGACTCACACAGGAGAGAAACCCTTTGAATGTCTTGAATGTGGGAAAAGTTTCAGTGAGAATTCCATCTTTGTGACACACCAGAGGATTCACACAGGAGAGAAACCCTTTGAATGTCCGATCTGTGGGAAAAGTTTCAGTCAGAATTCCAACCTTATGAAACACCAGAGGATTCACACAGGAGAGAAACCCTTTGAATGTCCTGATTGTGGGAAAAGGTTCAGTAGCAATTCCAACCTGGTGAGACACCAGAGGACTCACACAGGAGAGAAACACTTTGAATGTCCGATCTGTGGGAAAAGTTTCAGTGAGAATTCCCACTTGGTGACACACCAGAAGACTCACATGGGGGAGAAGTCTTTCAAATGTCCAGTCTGTGGGAAAAGTTTCAGTCAGATTTCCTACCTGGTGACACACCAGAGGACTCACACAGGAGAAAAACCCTTTGAATGTCCTGTTTGTGGGAAAAGTTTCAGTCGCAATTCCCTCCTGGTGAGACACCAGAGGATTCACACAGGAGAGAAACCCTTTGAATGTCCTATTTGTGGGAAAAGTTTCAGTGAGAATTCCAACCTGGTGACACACCAGAGGACTCACACAGGAGAGAAACCCTTTGAATGTCCTGATTGTGGGAAACGTTTCACTCAGAATTCCAGCCTTGTGAAACACCAGAGGACTCACACAGGGGAGAAATCTTTCAAATGTCCAGTCTGTGAATGTTACTTCACTCATAAATCATCCCTTATTGCACACGAGGAAATCCACATGAGGCAAAAGTTGAAGAATTTAGAAAAGGCTTGAAATTCATTTGTGATCTCCCATTGAAACTGTAGGTGAGAAATTGATTATTTTATTTATATATTTATTTAATTTTTTTTATTTAATTTCTATGGCGCCCTATTCCGGAGAACTCAGGGTGGCTCACAACATGATAGAAATCACAATAAAATACATAAATATAAATATATAAATATAAAAACCCCAAAGTTAAAAAAAGAAAAACCAATCATTCCACAAACATACACACAAACATACACTGGCTAGGGGCAAGGTGTTAGCTGCCCCAGGCCTGCCGGCAAAGGTATCTTTTAAGCAATTTACGAAAGGCGGAGAGGGTGGGGGCGACACGGATCTCCGGGGGAAGTTGGTTCCAGAGGGCCGGGGCCGCAACAGAGAAGGCTCTTCCCCTAGGCCCCACCAGGCGACACTGTCTGGCTGACGGAACCTGGAGAAGGCCGACTGTGGGCCCTAACCGGCCGCTGGGATTCATGAGGCAGCAGACGGTCCCGTAAATAACCTGGTCCGATGCCATTTGAATTGTGGTCTGAATTTTTTTACTGAAACATGTCTCAGGACTAGATTTGTAGGTGGAGAGAATAGGAAAATGGAAATGGCTACCTTCTACCTTGATTTCCTCCAGATTTTGAGGCCCAGAATTTCTCAGCCAGCATAGAAAAGGTACAACAATGGGGTTACCCCCAATGACATTCCACGCTTTAGCAAGTAAACTATCGTCCGGGTACAAGTATTCAACAGGGTTAATATAATAATAAGTAACTGTGGTCAACAAAAATAGCAAAGATTACAAGACATATCAATTAATCAAAAAAGAAAATCAATCATCTTAATAAGTTTCAGTTTTCATTAACTCATTTTGCTAACCTTTGATAAACGTTTTCCCACATTTTAAAATAGACTGAGTCTTCTTTCTCTTTAATCTCTAGTGTTAATCTGTCCATTTCTGCACATTCTAGGATTTTCCTAATTGTAACTCATCAGATGGTACATCTTCGTTTTTCCAGTATTGGGCAAATGCTATTCTCGCAGCTGTTAATATATGTAATATTAAATAATCATTCTCTTTTCCATAATTAGATCCTAGTATTCCTAACAGAAACAATTCTGGCCAAAATTCTATCTGTATTTTAGTCATCTTTTCCAGCCATGCATGAATCTTAAGCCAATATTTGTTTGCACTGGGACATACGCACCAGATATGATAATAAGTACCTGGCTTTTGTTTACATTTCCAACAGTTATTTGAAGTATTTTAAAACATTTTCGCTAATCTTACTGGTATCGTATGCCATCTATAAAACATTTTATACAAGTTTTCTTTATATGAGACTGCTTTAGTTAATTTAATATTTCTATCACATAATTTTTGCCAGTCTTCCAAGTCTATAGAATATCCAAAGTTTTTTGCCCAAGCTAACATTGTTTCTTTTACTTGTTCTTCCATCTTCCATTTTAGCAGAAATCTATAAAGTTTCTTAATCAAGTTTTCATCTTTTTTCAAGAGTATTTGAACAAATTCTGTCTGTTCTTTATAAAATCCCACTGTCTTTAAATCTTTCTCATATCTTATTTTAATTTGTAAGTAAGGCCACAAATCTTTATAGGTGATGAGTTTATCATAATTAATTAAATTTGGGTAAGCAAAAGCTTCCATTGTTGAAAGCCACTCTGGTATTTTAATGTGGTATGGGAAAAATAAAATACATTGATATTTTCAACTCCATGCTATAAGGAATGTACTCCTTTTAGAATGGGAGAGAATAAATCAAAAAAATTACATTAAAATACCAGATGTATATTAGTTCTTAATTTCGGGGAGCCCTTTCATGGATTACTGTCTTGTTGTGGCAAAGGGGCTTGCTCAATTCAATGAAGCTATGAGCTATGCCATGCAGGGCCACCCAAGACGGACAGGTCATAGCAGAGAGTTCTGACAAAATGTGATCCCCTGGGGAAGGAAATGGCAACCTACTCCAGTATCTTTGCCATGAAAATCCCATGGACAGTAACAAAAGGCAAAAAGATACGACGCTGGAAGATGAGCCCCTCAGGTCGGAAGGTGTCCAATATGCTACTGGGGAAGAGCAGAGGGCTAGTACTAGTAGCGCCAGAAAGAATGAAGCGACTGGGCCAAAGCCAAAAGGACACTCAACTGTGGATGCATCTGGTGGTGAAAGGAAAGTCTGATGCTCTTAAGATCTTTTCTCCACAGGAATCTGGAATGTAAGATCCATGAAACAAGGCAAACTGGACGTGGTCAAATGAGATGACAAGACTGAACATCGACATTTTAGGAATCAGCGAACAACCACTAGTGCTGAAGAAGATGAAATTGACCGGTTCTATGAAGACGTACAGCACCTTATAGAATTAACACCAAAAAATGATGTCCTTATCATCATGGGGGATTGAAATGCTAAAGTAGGAAGCCAAAAGATAAATGGAATAACAGGCAAGTTTGGCCTTGGAGTACAAAATGAAGCAGGGAACAGGATGATAGAATTTTGTCAAGAGAAGACGATGGTCATAGCAACCATTCTTTTCCAACAACCCAAGAGACGGTTCTACAAATGGACATTACCAGACGGTCAACACAGAAATCAGATTGAATATGTGCTCTGCAGCCAAAGATAGACAAGCTCTATACAGTCAGTAAAAATAAGACCAGGAGCTGACTGTGGTTCAGGTCATGAGCTTCTCATTGCAAAATTTAGGCTTAAATTGAAGAAAGTAGGCAAAAACACTAGGCCACTCCGGTATGAACTAAATCATATCCCTGATGAATATACAGTAAAATATACAGTACAGTAGAGGTGACAAATAGATTTACGTAATTAGGTCTGATAGAGTGCCTGAAGAACTATGGATGGAGGTTCGCACCATTGTACAAGAGGTAGCAACTAAAACCATCCCAAAGAAAAAGAAATGCAAGAAAGCAAAATGGCTGTCTGAGGAAGCTTTGCAAATAGCTGAGGAAAGAAGGGAAGTGAAAGCCAAGGGAGAAAGAGAAAGATACACCCAGTTGAATGCAGAATTCCAGAGAATAGCTAGAAGAGATAAGACTGCCCTCTTAAATGAATAGTGCAAAGAAATAGAAGAGAACAATAGAATAGGGAGAACCAGAGATCTCTTCAAGAAAATTGGAGATATGAACGTTTCATGCAAAGATGGGCATGATAAAGGACCAAAATGGCAGGGACCTAACAGAGGCAGAAGAGATTAAGAAGAGGTGGCAAAATTACACAGAAGAACTATAGAAGAACAAGCTTAGCGTCCCTGATAACCATGATGGGGTGGTCACTGACCTTGAGCCAGACATCCTAGAACAGTGGTGGCGAACCTATGGCACACGTGCCAAGGCGGCACTCCGAGCCCTCTCTGTGGGCATGCGTTCCATGCCCTGGAGATAGCAACCGTCCCTCTTCAACCTGCCGCCGGCTAACTCATCGTCCCATATGGCTGGATGCATCCCAGCACTCATGTGCTCGCTGGGCTCTGTGTGCAGAGGCTGATAGTGTCAGGCAGCAGCCACCCCAGCCCCTGCCTTATCTCTCCCTGTGATAATGGGACTCCCGCCCCTTGTCTCGCCTCACCCAGCAGGATGAGCCTCCTGCCCAGCGCCCCACCTGCCAGGACCCCCTGGATCTCCCCCAACCCTTCCCGGCCTCCCCACGAACAACATTGAGGTGATCACGCCCACCTGGCCACACCCATCCAGTCTGCCATGACCACCACAGTCATGCTCATCCAGTGGGCCACGCCCACCTGGCACCAAGTAATAAATAATTGGGTTTTGGGTTGCAGTTTGGGCACTCGGTCTCTAAAAGGTTCGCCATCACTGTCCTAGAGTTCTCACCAATTTCTTGCCTATCTTAACTTGTCTTTCTATACTGTTTTTATGGCACTGCTTTTGATAGGTTGCTCTGTTTTTTCCCTTTGTGTAAAGACAGATGCAAAAAACGAGTTAAATAGTTCTGCTTTCTCCCTATTGCTTGTCACCTTCTTGCCATTTTCACCCACTAATGGACCTATCATTTCCTTCACTTTTTTTCTTGTTTCTTACATGTTGAAAGAAGCTTTTTTTGTTATTTTTGACTTTGGTCGCAAGCCTTAGTTCATTATGAGCCTTAGCTTTCCTCACTTCATCTTTGCAGGCTCGGGCTGTTTGTTGATATTCTGACTTCGTTACGTGCCCCTCTTTCCACTTTCTATACTTGTCCTTTTTATCTTTCAATTTAATCTCTTTCTTCCTCGTTCTTCCTTTTTTTCCTATTTTACTACTTTTGTAATCTAATTTTTCATTCACAATTGCGTTAAAGCCTCCTACTAAACAAATATTTTGATATTCCATTTCCAATATTTTCCTGTGTTTATTGTTTGGTGCATATATTGCTATTATCAATATCTTTTTTATTTATCATCATTTCCAGCATTATAATTCTTCCTTCTTCTTTCAAGGTCCCTTCCGACACTGTTATTCTGTTATCCATCAGTTAAAGCCGCCACATCTCTAAAATTAGCTCAAAAGCTTTGACTAAACTAATTTGGGACATTTTCCCAAGATTAAAAGACATAGATTTTCTCCATATATACATTTGTAGGTGTGTGTCTATATTTCTCTGTCTAGGCATATATCTGCAATTATATAATCTATGCCCATCACTTCCAGATGTATTTGATGATAACCCTTTGTATTGCTAAGGATTTGTGATTGACTGAAGTCAACAAGAAAGTTTACCCAAATCAACAACTAAATTTGATTGAATGGATATTTGAACATGGATGGGTAGTATTCCATGTATCAGATGAATCATAAACAATGTACGCGATTATTCCATCGTTGTGGCATGTTTGCTTTTTCATTGTAATGTATACTTTTTTCTTTTTTCATACGTTTCACCATTTTATAAAAATTATATAAGTTACACTTTTCTTTAAATCTTATAGAAAAGAGGATGGGAAGATGAACCCTGAGGACAGCTAAGAATAACAGGCAACATTGAAAAGAAAAGCAAATCGAGCTAGAAATCAAAATATTTTCCATTTCCTTCAGAAAACCACACAATTCTCCCACTCCTCCAGCAGCTCTTAGAAAAAAAGAGAAAATCACGAAAGATTTCAAACTGGAATAAGTAGATTATTCAAAACTCAAGGATACATTACATAAAAAGTGAAGGGAGATTATTTTTCATTCAGTAAAAGAGGGAAATATCTTGAAGTCAGTTGGAGGAAAAGGTGAGTAGGAACATCAAATAGACAGAGTTATGCAGGCCTCGCCCAGTGAGGAAGTAAACAGATTGAATGAAAACACCACTAAACAAGGAATTTTCCATAGTTTTGACTTCCTCAAGAATATGAGCTGTGGAAAAGCTCCGTACTTGTGTCTCTTGTTGGAAAAGCACAGATTGCAAATCACAACTGATTATGCATAAGAAGAGCCATACAGGCGAAAAGCCATACAAATCATCTGATTGTGTCAAAAGCTTTAGTCAGAACAGCTCCCTTGTGGTTCATGGAAGGACCCACACAAGAGAAAAGCCATAAAAGCACTCCTAGTGCAGTAAATGCTTTAGTGAGCATGGCAACGTGGTGATACATCAGAGGACTCACAGCAGAGAGAAAACGTATGACTGTACTCTATTGTGCGAAAGTTTCATTAGAAATTCCTATGTCATGAGGCACCATAGGTCATACACAGAAGAGAAACACTTTGAATGTGCTCATTGTGGGAAAAGTTTCAATAGAAATTCCCATCTGGTGAGTCACCAGAGGACTCACACTGGAGAAAAACCCTTCGAATGTCCTGATTGTGGGAAAAGTTTCAGTGGGAATTCCGGCCTTGTGAGACGCCAGAGGACTCACACAGGAGAGAAACCCTTTGAATGTCCTGATTGTGGGAAAAGTTTCAGTCGTTATTCCTCTCTGGTGAATCACCAGAATACTCACACAGGAGAGAAACCCTTTGAATGTCCTGATTGTGGGAAAAGTTTCAGTTGGAATGTCCACCTTGTGAAACACCAGAGGACTCACACAGGAGAGAAACCCTTTGAATGTCCTGATTGTGAGAAAAGTTTCAGTGACAGGTCCAGCCTTATGACACACCAGAGGATTCACACAGGAGAGAAAATTTTTGAATGTCCTATCTGTGGGAAACGTTTCAGTCACAAGTCCAACCTGGTGACACACCAGAGGACTCACACAGGAGGGAAACCCTTTGAATGTCCTGAATGTGGGAAAAGTTTCAGTCGCAATTCCCACCTGGTGAGACACCAGAGGACTCACACAGGAGAGAAACCCTTTGAATGTCCGATCTGTGGGAAAAGTTTCAGTAACAATTCCCACCTGGTGAGACACCAGAGGACTCACACAGGAGAGAAACCCTTTGAATGTCCTGATTGTGGGAAAGGTTTCAGTCAGAATTCCAACCTGGTGACACACCAGAGGATTCACACAGGAGAGAAACCCTTTGAATGTCCGATCTGTGGGAAAAGTTTCAGTCAGAATTCCAGCCTTATGAAACACCAGAGGATTCACACAGGAGAGAAACCCTTTGAATGTCCGATCTGTGGGAAAAGTTTCACTAACAATTCCAACCTGGTGACACACCAGAGGACTCACACAGGAGAGAAACACTTTGAATGTCCGATCTGTGGGAAAAGTTTCAGTGAGAATTCCCACTTGGTGACACACCAGAAGACTCACATGGGGGAGAAGTCTTTCAAATGTCCAGTCTGTGAATGTTACTTCACTCATAAATCATCCCTTATTGCACACGAGGAAATCCACATGAGGCAAAAGTTGAAGAATTTAGAAAAGGCTTGAAATTCATTTGTGATCTTCCATTGAAACTGTAGGTGAGAAATTGATTATTTGAATTGTGGTCTGAATTTTTTACTCAAACATGTCTCAGGACTAGATTTGTAGGTGGAGAGAAAAGGAAAATGGAAATGGCTACCTTCTACCTTGATTTCCTCCAGATTTTGAGGCCCAGAATTTCTCAGCCAGCGTAGAAAAGGTACAACAATGGGGTTACCCCCAATAACATTCCACGCTTTAGCAAGTAAACTATCGTCCGGGTACAAGTATTCAACAGGGTTAATATAATAATAAGTAACTGTGGTCAACAAAAATAGCAAAGATTACAAGACATATCAATTAATCAAAAAAGAAAATCAATCATCTGAATAAGTTTCAGTTTTCATTAACTCATTTTGCTAACCTTTGATAAAAGTTTTCCCACGTTTTAAAATAGACTGAGTCTTCTTTCTCTTTAATCTCTAGTGTTAATCTGTCCATTTCTGCACATTCTAGGATTTTCCTAATTGTAACTCATCAGATGGTACATCTTCGTTTTTCCAGTATTGGGCAAATGCTATTCTCGCAGCTGTCAATATATGTAATATTAAATAGTTCTCTTTCCCATAATTAGATCCTAGTATTCCTAACAGAAACAATTCTGGCCAAAATTCTATCTGTATTTTAGTCATTTTTCCAGCCATGCATGAATCTTAAGCCAATATTTCTTTGCACTGGGACATACGCACCAGATATGATAATAAGTACCTGGCTTTTGTTTACATTTCCAACAGTTATTTGAAGTATTTTAAAACATTTTCGCTAATCTTACTGGTATCGTATGCCATCTATAAAACATTTTATACATGTTTTCTTTATATGAGACTGCTTTAGTTAATTTAATATTTCTATCACATAATTTTTGCCAGTCTTCCAAGTCTATAGAATATCCAAAGTTTTTTCCCCAAACTAGCATTGTTTCTTTTACTTGTTCTTCCATCTTCCATTTTAGCAGAAATCTATAAAGTTTCTTAATCAAGTTTTCATCTGTTTTCAAGGGTATTTGAACAAATTCTATCTGTTCTTTATAAAATCCTACTGTCTTTAAATCTTTCTCATATCTTATTTTAATTTGTAAGTAAGGCCACAAATCTTTATAGGTGATGAGTTTATCATAATTAATTAAATTTGGGTAAGCAAAAGCTTCCATTCTTGAAAGTCACTCTGGTATTTTAATGTGGTATGGGAAAAATAAAATACATTGATATTTTCAACACCATGCTATAAGGAATGTACTCCTTTTAGAATGGGAGAGAATAAATCAAAAAAATTACATTAAAATACCAGATGTATATTAGTTCTTAATTTCGGGGGCCCCTTTCATGGATTACTGTCTTGTTGTGGCAAAGGGGCTTGCTCAATTCAATGAAGCTATGAGCTATGCCATGCAGGGCCACCCAAGACGGACAGGTCATAGCAGAGAGTTCTGACAAAATGTGATCCCCTGGGGAAGGAAATGGCAACCTACTCCAGTATCTTTGCCATGAAAATCCCATGGACAGTACCAAAAGGCAAAAAGATACGACGCTGGAAGATGAGCCCCTCAGGTCGGAAGGTGTCCAATATGCTACTGGGGAAGAGCAGAGGGCTAGTACTAGTAGCACCAGAAAGAGTGAAGCGACTGGGCCAAAGCCAAAAGGATGCTCAGCTGTGGATGCATCTGGTGGTGAAAGGAAAGTCTGATGCTCTAAAGATCTTTTCTCCACAGGAATCTGGAATGTAAGATCCATGAATCAAGGCAAACTGGACGTGGTCAAATGAGATGACAAGACTGAACATCGACATTTTAGGAATCAGCGAACAACCACTAGTGCTGAAGAGGATGAAATTGACCGGTTCTATGAAGACGTACAGCACCTTATAGAATTAACACCAAAAAATGATGTCCTTATAATCATGGGGGATTGAAATGCTAAAGTAGGAAGCCAAAAGATAAATGGAATAACAGGCAAGTTTGGCCTTGGAGTACAAAATGAAGCAGGGAACAGGATGATAGAATTTTGTCAAGAGAAGACGATGGTCATAGCAACCATTCTTTTCCAACAACCCAAGAGACGGTTCTACAAATGGACATTACCAGACGGTCAACACAGAAATCAGATTGAATATGTGCTCTGCAGCCAAAGATAGACAAGCTCTATACAGTCAGTAAAAATAAGACCAGGAGCTGACTGTGGTTCAGATCATGAGCTTCTCATTGCAAAATTTAGGCTTAAATTGAAGAAAGTAGGCAAAAACACTAGGCCACTCCGGTATGAACTAAATCATATCCCTGATGAATATACAGTAAAATATACAGTACAGTAGAGGTGACAAATAGATTTACGTAATTAGGTCTGATAGAGTGCCTGAAGAACTATGGATGGAGGTTCACAACATTGTACAAGAGGTAGCAACTAAACCCATCCCAAAGAAAAAGAAATGCAAGAAAGCAAAATGGCTGTCTGAGGAAGCTTTGCAAATAGCTGAGGAAAGAAGGGAAGTGAAAGCCAAGGGAGAAAGAGAAAGATACACCCAGTTGAATGCAGAATTCCAGAGAATAGCTAGAAGAGATAAGACTGCCCTCTTAAATGAATAGTGCAAAGAAATAGAAGAGAACAATAGAATAGGGAGAACCAGAGATCTCTTCAAGAAAATTGGAGATATGAACGTTTCATGCAAAGATGGGCATGATAAAGGACCAAAATGGCAGGGACCTAACAGAGGCAGAAGAGATTAAGAAGAGGTGGCAAAATTACACAGAAGAACTATAGAAGAACAAGCTTAGCGTCCCTGATAACCACGATGGGGTGGTCACTGACCTTGAGCCAGACATCCTAGAACAGTGGTGGCGAACCTATGGTACACGTGCCAGAGGCGGCACTCAGAGCTCTCTCTGTGGGCATGCGTTCCATGCCCTGGAGATGGCAACCGTCCCTCTTCAACCTGCCGCCTGCTAACTCATCGAAATCCCATATGGCTGGATGCATCCCAGCACTCGTGCTCGCTGGGCTCTGTGTGCAGAGGCTGATGGTGTGAGGCAGCAGCCACCCCAGCCCCTGCCTCATCTTGCCCTGTGATAATGGCACCCCCGCCCTTCCTCGCCTCGACTTGTCTCGCCTCACCCCGCATGATGAGCCTCCTGCCCAGCGCCCCACCTGCCAGGACCCCCTCGATCTCCCCCAACCCTGCCCGGCCTCCCCACGAGCAACATTGAGGTGATCACGCCCACCTGGCCACACCCATCCAGTCTGCCATGACCACCACAGTCATGCTCATCCAGTGGACCACGCCCACCTGGCACCCGGTAATAAATAATTGGGTTTTGGGTTGCAGTTTGGGCACTCGGTCTCTAAAAGGTTCGCCATCACTGTCCTAGAATTCTCACCATTTTCTTGCCTATCTTAACTTGTCTTTCTATACTGTTTTATGGCACTATTGTTGATAGGTTGCTCTGTTTTTTCCCTTTGTGTAAAGACAGATGGAAAAAACGAGTTAAATAGTTCTGCTTTCTCCCTATTGCTTGTCACCTTCTTGCCACTTTCACCCACTAATGGACCAATCATTTCCTTCACTTTTTTTCTTGTTTTTTACATGTTGAAAGAAGCTTTTTTTTGTTATTTTTGACTTTGGTCGCAAGCCTTAGTTCATTATGAGCCTTAGCTTTCCTCAATTCATCTTTGCAGGCTCGGGCTGTTTGTTGATATTCTGACTTCGTTACGTGCCCCTCTTTCCACTTTCTATACTTGTCCTTTTTATCTTTCAATTTAATCTCTTTCTTCCTCGTTCTTCCTTTTTTTCCTATTTTACTACTTTTGTAATCTAATTTTTCATTCACAATTGCGTTAAAGCCTCCTACTAAACAAATATTTTGATATTCCATTTCCAATATTTTCCTGTGTTTATTGTTTGGTGCATATATTGCTACCGTGTTTCCCCTAAAGCAAGACAGCGTCACACTTTCTTTTTATCCCCAAAAGCCCCACTATGTCTTACTTTCGGGGTACGGCTTATATTGATTGGAAAACTATTGTCAGTTTTATTTTAAGTATTTTAAGTATATTAAGTATTTTAAGTATTTTAAGTATTTAAGTATTTTAAGCAGGAGGCGGAAGTGGGCAGGAGTAATATGTCTTACTTTCGTGGTACGGCTTATATTAGCCGACCCCCTGAAAACCCTGATACGCCCACCCCCAGTCCAATCAACCAAATATTGGAAGCGGTCGTTGAGCCATCGGGAATCTCGGATGCCGGACACCTCCAACCGGGAAACAGGAACGTGAGCACGGCGAGCCGTCGGGCCCGGAGCAGGCGATCGAAGCGGAGAATCAGGGGAGACAGGAATAAGCAAGGAGCGATGAAACACGGGATGGACACGAAGAGACCTAGGCAAAGTCAAACGATAGGTCACCGGATTGATGACCGTCTCCACAGGAAAAGGACCCAGGAAACGTTGGTCAAGCTTGCGGTGAATTCTCCCTGGAAACAAATACTTGGTGGAGAGCCAAACCCGATCTCCAACAGCTAACAGCGGCGTGTCGCGACGAGAGCGGTCTGCAACCCTCTTGTAGTCTTCCTTGGCCTTAGTCAAGTGCTGCTTAACCATCTCGTGGACTGACTGAATCTCGGATAAATAGTCCTCTGCAACTGGAACGGGAGAATCAAGGAGCGTGAGCGGGAAAAATCTGGGATGATAGCCGTAGTTGGCAAAAAACGGAGTGGTCTGAATGGAAGTGTGCTGAGAGTTGTTGAAAGTGAATTCGGCCACGGAGAGATATTTGGACCAATCGTTCTGTTGGTCGTTGATGAAACAACGCAAATACTGCTCCAGGATGCCAATCACTTTCTCTGTACCCCCATCAGTCTCTGGGTGATGCGTGGAGGCTAGATTAACTTGGACTTGAAGCGCAGACATGAGTTCTCTCCAGAACTGCGAGGTGAACTGGGTTCCTCGGTTAGACACCATTTTGTCAGGCAAACCGTGTAGCCGGAAGATATGTTGAATGAACAGCTGAGCAGTGACCTTGGCTGTCGGTATTCTTCGGCAAGGAATGAAATGTGCCATCTTGGTCAGCATGTCCACCACTACAAAGACAACGGTGTAGCCGGCAGAAACAGGTAGACAAGTCAAGAAGTCCATGGAAATAGCCCCCCAGGGTCTCTCCGGCGTGGGCAAAGGCTGTAACAATCCCGGAGGTGCTCCTGTGGTATGTTTTGCCTGACGGCACCGTACACAGGAATTCACATAAGAATGAACATCATGGCGAAGTCTGGGCCACCAAAAAGTCCGAGACACTAAGTGGAGAGTCGTAAAGAGACCAAAATGACCCGCCGCAGGGTTATCATGGCATTGAGTCAGAATGAGACCACGGAGTGGGCCTGCTGGAACATATAACAGGTTGCGGAAGCGTAATAGACCCTCGGACAAGGTCCAAGGTGAGTCGGGACCCACTTCTTGCTTCCTCTGTGCCACAAAGTCATCTAGTTGTTGCGCTTCCCGAATCTGTCGTCGTAGATCTACCGGATCGTGCACGGCTGCGATCAATTCGACAGGCAGAATGGTTCGAAGCGGCAAGGGATCCTTGATCTGTAGATACTCAGGTTTACGGGACAAGGCATCTGCTCTTTTGTTGTACCCTTTCGGAATGTAGGTGACTTTGAAGTGGAATCGAGCGAAGAACAAAGACCAACGGATCTGACGTTGATTCAATTTCCTGGCAGATTGCAGAAATTCCAAGTTTTTATGGTCAGTCCGAACTTCAACTTGGTAGCGGGCTCCTTCCAGGTGGTGTCTCCAGGTCTCAAAAGCAGTTTTGATAGCCAATAGCTCCTTCTCCCAAATGGTATAATGGCGTTCGGAGGGACTCAGTTTCCTGGAGTAATAAGCACACGGGAACAGGGGGCCGCCATCTTGGCATGTTTGAAGAAGCACGGCCCCTACAGCAACATCTGAGGCGTCGGCCTCCACTACAAAGGGACGACAAGGATCTGGATACTTGAGAATGGGTTCCTGAACAAAAGCCTTTTTGAGGGTCTGAAATGCCTGTTGCTCGGCATCACCCCACTGGAACTTAATGCCTTTCCGTAACAGTCGAGTAAGGGGCGCAGTCAAGGTAGAAAATCTCGGAATGAATGTCCGGTAATAGTTCGCAAATCCCAAAAGTCTTTGGACATCTTTTGCTTTACACGGTGGTTGCCATGTTTGCAAGGCCTCAACCTTGCCAGGATCCATGGCGATGCCTTGTGGAGAAATCACATGTCCCAGAAACTCAATGGTGGTTTGATAGAATTGACATTTCTCTAACTTGGCGTAAAGGTGATGCTCTCTCAAGCGTTGCAGAACTTGCCGGAGATGCTGGAGATGAGTTGCTCGTGACGGGGAGTAGATCAGGATGTCATCGAGGTAAACCACCACGAATTGATCTAATAAATCCCGGAAGATGTCATTCATGAAATGTTGAAAGACGGCCGGAGCATTGGTAAGTCCAAAGGGCATGACTGTATACTCAAAATGACCATACCTGGTCCCAAACGCGGTCTTCCACTCGTCCCCCTCTCGGATGCGAACCAAGTGTTAAGCACCCCGTAGATCTATCTTGGTGAAGATGGCTGCTGATCGGAGACGGTCCATGAGATCAGGAATCAAAGGCAGAGGGTACCGGTTACGCACCGTGATGGCATTGAGCTTGCGATAGTCACAGCATAGGCGTAAATCTCCGGTTTTCTTCTTCACGAATAACACAGGAGCTGACAGAGGCGAGGAAGAGGGACGAATGAAACCCCTGGCCAAGTTTTTGTCCACAAAGTCTTTTAATGTGGCCAACTCGGGTTCTGACATGGAGTAAAGGCATCCCCCTGGAAGCTTGGCATTTGGCAGCAAATCAATGGCACAGTCATATGGTCTATGCGGAGGCAATTGGTCTGCCTCTTTCTCACTGAATATATCTGCAAAGTCCGCTAGGTCGGCTGGCAAGGTGATGTCAGGGTGGGATGGTAGCTGGGCTGCGCAAAATTGGCGTACGTGGTCTACGCATTGCAAACTGGGAAATGAAACAAAGTTCTGGGACCACACCACACAAGGATCATGGGTTCTCAACCAGGCTAGGCCGAGAACTAAGGGGAAATGAAGTCCCTTGGTAACATATAATTGGATGGCTTCTTCATGTTGTCCTATGACTAGGCGTATGGGCTGGGTCATAAACTTGATCGGTCCAAACAACAACTCACGACCATCGATTGTCTCAACCAACATAGGCGGCTTAACGGAGCACAAAGGTATGGCATGCTGACGAGCGAAAGCTTCATCCATGAAATTAGTGGTGGCTCCAGAATCCAACAAGGCGTGTGCCGGAATGCCCTGGGCATGGTTTCCCAGAAATATATTGGTTGCTAGGATCAAATGTCTCGGAGGACCGGGGTCTTCGTCTGCGGAACTGGAACTGGGTTTGGCGCCTGCCCGACCCAACATTTCCATTAGGCCGGGCTCTGGCCGTTTCCCGGCAAGGTGGCTTGAACCTGCTGAGTGGGAGGCCGAGCTGGAACAGGAGTAGGACCTGCCGTACCACGTCGTTTCTGGGGGCAGGCCATGACGAAGTGACCCATCTATCCGAAGTACAGGCACAATCCCTCAGCTCTCCATCTTCCCTTCTCAGCCTCGGTCAAGCGAGATCTGGCTGCACCAAGATCCATGGGCTCATCTCTGGCCATGGGTACAGGACGCCTCTCAGTGTAAGCCGGCAGTGGTTGGAAAATACGTCTGGGTGCCGGGATGGGTGGAGTGATAGGTAGGGTCTGGAATCCTCTGCGTGGTGCAGGAACTGGCTTGGCACTTCCGGTGAATGGAATCATCTGTTTGACCAGGCGGGCATCCGTGGCTTGCGTTTGCGCCTCAATAGCCAAACAATGTTGATATAAGGCATCCAGGGTCGTGGGCATTACAGTATGTCTAAATTCATTCAAGATCTGGGAAGACAGGCCATCTTGAAAGATTTCCATGAGAGCCTCTTCATTCCAATTAATTTCTTGAGCTAGGCGGCGAAAATCTGATATATATTCCGCTACGCAGCGCGATCCTTGATGTAGCTCTCGTATCCGCCTGGTGGCATTTTGTCTACGAAGGGGGTCAGCAAATTCTTTTTCCATCAGCTGGCAGAATTCTGCATAATTGCGCAGGACCGGATCTTGTCCGTCTATCAGAGGAGATGACCAATCAGCAGCTGGACCCGAGAGCAAACTTAAAATGAAAGCCACTTTAGTCTCATCAAGCTGGAAATCTGCTGGAGTTGAAGCAATGAATGTTCTGCATTGGTTTAAAAAAGCTGGAAATTTACTACGCTCTCCAGTAAACTTATCAGGCAATGCTAAATAACACCTGCTTCTTCTGGGAGGGGGGGGGCTGGGGCTCCTGCAGCTTGCTGAATCTGCTGCTGCAAATTGCCAATTTGTAGCTGGAGACTTTGAACTAGTTGATACAGAGCAGGATTATCAGCGAGAAGCTGTTCCATGACGTCACTGGACTTGCGCAGTACTGAAAGCTCGGACTAATTTTCGTTTGGTCACGAGCAATCTGTTGTATCTGGCCCTTCTCAGCTTAGTAAAATCCACAGAAATATTTCTTTAAGAGTTTTATTTAACACATTTCAAGAGATTCACTTCAAAGCAAGCTGCTGGCATTTTGTTGGCCGGAACGGCCAAGTCTGATTTATTTACATTCAGCTAAAACATGCTCTTCCCCCTTCCAATTAACTCACCCTTTATCTCTCAGGTTGTCCAAGATCTCATTAATCTTCCGTCCATTCCAAAAACACCAGAAAACTGAGTTCAAACGAACTGCTCAAGGTATCAAGCTACTCCTTGATATTAACGTTGCTCGTGACAAAGAATTAGTCCCTCCTCACCTTCTAATATAGTTTCCGATACGTCAATTCCCCCTTGGCTGCCTTTTGCCACGTAACTGAAACCTCCTCCTATCAAACCTTCGGAATCTCGGATCAAGCCATATATTTTCCTGTTCCAAGTCTGACTCTTCGCTCTGAGAGTCTGATCCAGACTGCATGCAAATGTCCTCCCTGTCTGTCTCTGCTGCCGGGAGGGGAAAGCACCCAGAGGGGCCTGGTTGCTCCTCCTCATCTTCTGACATATCCCCAGCTGGTCTAGAGACACCCACAACAGGGGTAGGGGGTGTTTATAATTTTATATATTATGATTTCTCAACTGCAATTGGGGTTGATGTAATATATAATTATAGTTATTAAGGGTTTGCTCGGGTGGCCTCTGGGCACCACATCTGATGGAAAGAGGAAGGAGGAGTGAAGGCAGATGTAAGTAGAAAGAAAGTTGGTAAGAGGGGGGATGAGTAGGGATAGCTGGGTGGAGTACAGAGAAGTACAGAGAAGGAGGGAGGAAAGTAGGTAGATAGTTGGTAAGTGAGGGGGGAAGGTTAGGCTTAGGGGGATGTGGTGGGGGGGTACCGAGCAGCTATGTTATTTGCTTGGTAAATGTGGTTTATGATTATTTTCAGTTGAGTTATTATTACTAGATGTATTGATTGAATTATGTATTTATGTTTTGTTTATGGATGATTGTTTATATTAACACTATGATGTGACTTGAGTATTTTTCTTTTTCTGTAAAAATTAAAAAACCAATAAAATTTATTTTTTTAAAAAAATAAAAAAAGTGCATTACAAAAGACAAAAACATTTACATATAGTAAATCAGTTAAATGTTGATAAACGTATTGTAACAATATCAGTTTCCTACCCTCACAAAGCAGGCCCAAAATTTGTGAATTTCTACCTCTAGTTAGAATCAATTTGTCCTTCATCTATGTAGTGTGCATAAAGGCAAAATGCTGAACAGATGTACCAACAGTAAAATTAAACATCAAAGCCCTCTCTTATCTATACATTGTATTTCACTACAATGGCTTATTATTTATGGTAACTCACCCCAATCATTGTCTCTGATCCGTCCAGGATCAAATATACTCATTTGATTGTTAATAATAAAGCTTTTCCTTAAGATTTTGATTGAGGACTTTCCCAACGATTGTGTCTTATTCCCAAAAATTATAAACCTCTGTTGTCGATCCATTTTATCAAAAAAGTTCAATCTAAATTGTTTTCCAGTTAAATAAAATAAGTCCATTCTCCAATCTTCTTAAGATAGTCCAGTTCATCATACATTGAGTCTGTTTAACTCCAAATCTTTGGAATCCACATCCCCTTCAGCCTTCTTCAACCAGCCCGCAGTTTCCGTCCATGGTCAGGCAGCTTCTGAGAAGTGGCTGTGCTCCCAGTCCCAGCTTCTTGGGAAGAGCTCAGCTCACAAAGTCACCTGGATACATTTGGGCAGAGCCATCCATTCATGTGCACTCATAGGATCATATGAAAATGAGTTCCAGTTCTATCATTTTTACATATCAGGACATAGTAAAGTCATCTGGTCCTTAGCAGTTCTTAAAAATAAGATAAATAAATCTCAGAGGAAAAACAACAACACATGACCTATTATACCATGTCATCATTTTCATTTAAAAGAAAGTCAAAATTTTCTTTAAGGTTTTCCAAGGAATGCCTACAAGTAAAGAGAGAAACAATATGTGGAGCAATGAACTGATATTTAAAGTCTGCAGATGAATGATCCTGAATTTAGAAGAAACCAAAGAATTGCACATTTGTTCATTTCAGTAACAGAATTCAGAGGATTGGTTAAAAATGTTTTCTAGTGGATCACATGGTAGGTAGGTAGGCAGGCTGTCTGGCTGGGGAGACATTTACGCCATAAATTACAGCACGCTACACAGGAAGTTCTTTGCATGCCATCTTTAATTCCTGAATGAAAAGGGAATCAATAATATATACCTTGCGCTTCTTTTATTCCAGATTCCTCAGTGCAACAGAGCTCAGATCCAATAGCTGAAATGGCCACTATCCCAATCCAAAATCTACAAGATGTACATTAAAAACGACAGTGCAGGGTGTCCCTCTAAAAAGGTTAGCCTGCTTTGGTGGGATATTCTATTCTTTCCTTTTGTTTTCTTTTTAAAAATGAATTTTGCAAATATTTCTTCTACCGTATGTTCACAATTGCCCCTCTTTCTTAACCCCCATTTTCGAGGCCCTGCTGCATATTTTTCTCTGTGACCTAATGGAGACTTCTGTGCAAGCAAATTTACAGAAGTACATGGCATTTGGCATTTAGTATATATAGGTTGTCCTCCTTCAGCATGGAGCCGTGGCCAGGAGTGAAGTTGGCTCCCCTGGATTTTATAATCCCCCGAAGCATCTGGCCTGATGTTGCTGCAATGTCCTAAAAACTTGGGAGCCACATTAAATAACTCATAAAGATTTTGGTTGTAGAGAGGTTTTGATCTCCCCTGAGAGTCACTCCTAGGAAAGCTGATTGTATAATTGTGTAAAACCATAATGAACATTTGGGGCTCAGCACATAGCTAATCTTCTAATGTAACTATGTAACTAGCATCACATTTCACTAGGCTCTGTTGCAAAGATCGGTTGCTAGAAGTCAGAAAGGACTTGATAGCTTTTAATCGGGGAAATCCTGCAAACGCCTTAGACAGAGATGAGACGAGCGTGTTTCTCCACCTCCAATCTGTGGTCAAATAGGCAACCTCTATGTTTAGAAAGCAGACAATGCAGAAGGCGGCATCTGTGGCTGACTTTAAAGGAGTTAAAACCATCGAGTACTATATTGCTAGAAAGGAGGGGAGCGGAGGGGAAGCGCCGAGGAACTTCCTGTTCCTGATCACTAATCGGAGGAGGATGGTGTGCAAAGTGGCTTTTGTGCTCTTTCCAGGGTAGAAGCAGCAGCTGGAAGGTGAGTGGAGGGCAGGTCGGAGGAGAAGCCGGGAGCAAGCGGGGCTGTTTGGGTTTCCTCCACGGCGTCCAAGCAGGGAAGCAACTGGGCTGAAGCATCTCAGCTGCCGCTGCTGCATTTTCCTTCCCTCCCCAACTTTTGAGTCCACTGGGGCTGCAGGCTGTTAAACTGGGGGCTGCGATTTTCTGCTGGTGGGAAGATTTCAAAAGTCTCCTTCAAGTGAAGGTTGATTCTTTGGGAATGGCTTCCCTCCCGACGTTGTGAGTGCTGCGTCACTGGAGGTTTTTAAGAGGAGACCGGACAGCCATTTGTCAGGAATGGTAATAGGGTCTCCTGCCCGAGCGGCGGGTTGGACTAGAAGACCTCCAAGGTCCCTTCCAACTCTCTTATTTTATAATTTTTTAAAACTAATTTTCTATTATTACATTTGATTAGTGCTTAATAAGCATCGTGTTGTCTGATCCAATTTGTTTGCTTAATAATACAATTTCCATTCTTAGTGTCCACCCCTTTTCTCCAACCACTGAGGAAATAAATTCCATATTTGAAAATATTCTGTATCTTCTTTCTCTTTGATCCTCAACGTACGTCGGTCCATTTCAGCACAGTCCAATATCTTCTTGATTATCTCTTTTTTGTCTAGTGCTGTTCTTCATTCTTCCAGTGCTGAGCAAATACAATCCCTGCTGCTGTTAATACATGCAATGTTAAATATACACTTTGCTTATTCAATTTTTCTGATATTATACCTAATAAAAGGAGTGCAGGTTTAAAATCTACATGTTTTCCTAACATCTTTTCTAACCAAGTGTGTATTTTTGCCCATTTTTTTCCCCTTTAACACAAGGGCACCACATATGGTAATACAGGCCTGGTGTTTGATTACATTTCCAACATTTATTAGACATTTTTGCTAATTTAGCAGGTGGTAAATGCCATCTATAGCACATTTTTTTTGTAAATATTTTATTAGATTTTGTATAGGTAAGGAAAAGATAGGGTCAGAAAACGGTATAGGGAGAATGGGATTAGGAATTTGGGGTAGGATAAAGGTAGGTACAATAATGGGGTGACTCCCCATAATAATCCTAAGCTTTAACAAACAAGCTACCGTCCGGATGTAAATGTTAAATAAATATAATTTATATAATACTAAACAATTATAAAGGTAGAATTAACTATAATCATAAAAATAAAATTTGATAAATAAGGAAAATTCTTCTAAATAGTTATCCATACTTAATAACTCATCAACTAATTCTAATTATCACCATTAGTATTTAGAGTCACTACTAATACAGATATTATTAATCTAAGAAAAAGTAAAACTTAGTTAAAGGTCAATCACTTATTCTATTCAAGTTTAAAATTCAATTCAATTTAAGTTCTGTTTATATTCTAAGGTGTCTCTAACTATCGATAAAATTTTTCCCAAGTTTTTGAAATAAATTGAGTCTTCTTTCGCCTTCATCTCCAAAGTTAATCTATCCATTTCTGCACAGTTTAGGATTTTTAAGCCTGATCAGATAGTACGTTTTCATTTTTCCATAACTGGAAAATACTATTCTTGCAGCTGTTAATACATTTAATATTAAATAGTCATTCTCTTTACCGTAGCTAGATCCTGCCTGGGTTTTGTTTACATTTCCAACAAATATTCGATACATTTTTAAACATTTTCGCTAATCAAACTGGTGTCATATGCCATCTATAAAACATCTTATATAAATTTTCTTTATATGTTGCTACTTTAGTAAGTTTAATGTTTTTATCCCAAACTTTTTGCCAGTCTTCTAAGTCTGTAGAGTATCCAAAATTCTATGCCCATACTATCATTGTTTCCTTTACTTGTTCTTCTTCCATCTTCCCCCTTAGCTGACATTTATAGAGTTTCTTAATCAGGTTCTTGTCTCTTTTAAAAAATATTTTATCAAGTGGAGTTTGCTCTTTATATAATTGGTCTTTTAGGGAGGAAGCCGTTTTGATCTGGATGTATAAATTCAGTTAGAAAGTTTTTCATTCTTTCTTCCAATATTGCAGCAAAGATTTTATAATCCACATTTAATAACGATATTGATCTATAGTTTTTCGTTTGTGTAAGGTCAGTATCTTCTTTGGGTATCAAAGTGATATTGGCTTCAGTCCATGAGTTTGGTATTTTTTTCTGTGTAAAAATTTCATTACACAAGTCTTTCAAAAATACTGTGTTTGTCTCTTTTCTTTGTTCTTTTTATGTCAGAGATCTGGCATAAGTTATAGCAAAACCTCTGAAGTATGCTTTTGCCGTGTCCCATACATTTTGGATAGAAGTTTCTTTTTTTTAATTAATTTTAAAGAAGAAATCCATTTCTTTTGTTGCTAATTGTAAGAATTCTTTTCCCTTCAATATTGATTTATTCAAGAACCATCTTAATCTTTTCCTAGCTCCTTTCCAGGTGATTTTAATTGGGTTCTGGTCTGCCCAAATATTTGGTTCTATTTCAACTTCTTTTATCTTCTTGAAAAGAGAATTGGATCAGGTTTTTAGAGTTAACTCAAATTATGCAAGAAGAAATAGAGTGCCTAAGGAGGTCCATCTATAGCAGCGGTTCTCAACCTGTGGGTCGCAACCCCATTTCGGATCGAACAACCATTTCACGGGGGTCGGCAAACACCGCAGTCCGCCATTTTTTAAAAAAACATTTTTTTGTCAGCCATTATTTTTCCCCTTTGGGATGCGGGCCGTTGCGCCGCGCATGCATGATGCGGGCCCACCATTTTTTTTTATTTTGGTAGGCCATTTTTTTTTTGGTTGGCCATTTTTCTTCCCCTTTGCGATGCGGGCCGTCGTGCCGCGCATGCGCCCCGTCGCGCCGCGCATGCGCGATGCGTGCCAGGGTCGAGCCCCGGAAAAGGTTCAGAACCGCTGATCTATAGAACATTTTATATTAGTTTTCTTTATAAGAAGTTTCCATGGTCAATTTATAATTTCTTTCCCAACGATTTTGCCATTTTTGTAATTCTTGCATCTTTTTCGCATTTTTGCATCTTTATCATAGCTTGATAGTCTCCATTTACAATTAGTTTTGCTGTTTTTACGATATATTGTCTTAATTTCATTTATAAACCTTTTTCCAAAATCCATGCAGATTAATTGTTGTGTCATAAATTGCCAGCTTACATTATCAAATGCTTTTTGAACATCTAAAAATATTAGTGCTATGTGTTTTCCTGGGTGCATTTCATAGTATTCTAATAATGTATCTAAAATAATCCTTAAGTTGTGTTTTATTTGTCTTTTTGGTAAAAGTCCATTTTGATATGGATGAATAAATTCAATCAAAAATCTTTTCAATCTCTCTGCTATTATTGAAGCAAAAATTTTGTAATCCACATTCAATAGTGATATTGATGTATAATTTTTTATCTGTAATAAATCTGAGTCGTCTTTTGGTATTAAGGTAATATTTGCTTCCATCCATATATTTGGTAATTTAGCCTTTAATAGTACCTCATTACAAGCTTCCTTCATTGGAGAGCTTAATATATCTTGAAAGCATTTATAGAACTTTGCAGGTAGCCCATCCCCATCCTGGAATTTCATCATTTTTATTGTCTATAGTTTTTCATAATATTCTAACTATTTTTTTATTGCCTCATTTTGGAGTTACACATCTCCCTTCATATCTTGCAATTTGTTTATCAACTTTTTTTCTCTTTCTTTTTTCAATTTATAAGCCATCCATCTTCCCGGTTTATTTGCATTTTCGAAAAAAAATCTTTTGCTCTTTTCATTTGTTGAGCGAATTCTTCTGACTCTATTAGGTTTAGTTTATGTTTAATTATCTCCATTTGTCTTTTAAGAGTTTTTTTTGTGGATCTTTTTGAAGTTCTAGCTCCAATATTTTAAACTCTTCCCTTAGCGTTGTACACTGTTGCTTTTTCTCTTTATTCTTTTCTGCCGTATACGTTATAGCTAATCCTCTGAAGTATGCTTTGGCTGTATTCCATATGTACTGGAGTGAAGTGTCTTCTTTTTTATTTTCTTTGAAAAAGAATTCCATTTCCTTTAGTGCTATTTCTGAAATTCTTTCTCTTTTAATAAGAGTTGATTCCATGTCCATCTAAATTTCTTCTTTACTCCTGTCCAACTCAGCTTCATCGGATTATGGTCAGCTCATATATTGGGTTTTTAAATATTTTAAATATTTTAAATATTTATTGTTTTTATGTTTTTATTGTGTTGTGAACCGCCCCGAGTCCTACGGGAGAGGGGCGGTATAAAAATGTAATAAAATAAATAAATAAATAAATAAATAAATATCAATTCTAGACCATGATTTGTGTCTATTTGAATAAAATGTATACCGAGTCTTTTTTGGGTTCATTTCTCTCCAGACATTCTATACGCAGATTTCTTCTGCCATTTTAACGAACATCTTAGGTAATCTCTTTCTTCCTTTTTCCCCTATTTTACTACTTTTGTAATCTAATTTTTCATTCACAATTGCGTTAAAGCCTCCTACTAAACAAATATTTTGATATTCCATTTCCAATATTTTCTTGTGTTTATTGTTTGGTACATATATTGCTACTATCAACATATTTTTTTATTTATCGTCATTTCCACCCTCAAAATTCTTCCTTCTTCCTTCAAGGTCCCTTCCAACTCTATTATTCTGTTATCCATCAGTTAAAGCCACCACATCTCTAAAATTAGCTGAAAAGCTTTGACTGTAAACTAATTTGGGACATTTCCCCATGATTAAAAGACATAGATTTTCTCCATATATACATTTGTAGGTGTGTGTCTATATTTCTCTGTCTAGGCATATATCTGCAATTATATAATCTATGCCCATCACTTCCAGATGTATTTGATGATAACCCTTTGTATTGCTAAGGATTTGTGATTGACTGAAGTCAACAAGAAAGTTTACCCAAATCAACAACTAAATTTGATTGAATGGATATTTGAACATGGATGGGTAGTATTCCATGTATCAGATGAATACATAAACAATGTACAAGATTATTTCATCGTTGTGGCATGTTTGCTTTTTCATTGTAATGTATACTTTTTTCTTTTTTCATACGTTTCACCATTTTATAAAAATTAAAGTTACACTTTTCTTTAAATCTTATAGAAAAGAGGATGGGAAGATGAACCCCGAGGACAGCTAAGAATAACAGGCAACATGAAAAAGCAAAGCAAATCGAGCCAGAAACCAAAATATTTTCTGTTTCCTTCAGAAAACCACACAATTCTCCCACTCCTCCAGCAGCTCTTAGAAAAAAAGAGAAAATCACGAAAGATTTCAAACTGGAATAAGTAGATTATTCAGAACTCAAGGATACATTACATGAAAAGTGAAGGGAGATTATTTTTCATTCAGTAAAAGAGGGAAATATCTTGAAGTCATTTGGAGGAAAGGGTGAGTAGGAACGTCAAATAGAGCAGAGTTATGCAGGCCTCGCCCAGTGAGGAAGAAAACAGATTGAATGAAAACACCACTAAACAAGGAATTGTCCATAGTTTTGACTTCCTCAAGAATATCAGCTGTGGAAAAGCTCCGTACTTGTGTCTCTTGTTGGAAAAGCACAGATTGCAAATCACAACTGATTATGCATAAGAAGAGCCATACAGGCGAAAAGCCATACAAATCATCTGATTATGTCAAAAGCTTTAGTCAGAACAGCTCCCTTGTGGTTCATGGAAGGACCCACACAAGAGAAAAGCCATAAAAGCACTCCTAGTGCAGTAAATGCTTTAGTGAGCATGGCAATGTGGTGATACATCAGAGGATTCACAGCAGGGAGAAAACCTAAGATTGTACTGATTGTGTGAAAGTTTCATTAGAAATTCCCATGTCATGAGACACCGTAGGACTCACACACGAGAAAAACCCTTTGAATGTCTTGATTGTGGGAAAAGTTTCAGTCACAGGTCCAACCTGGTGAGACACCAGAGGATTCATAGAGGAGAGAAACCATGAGTGTCCACTTTGTGGGAAAAGTTTTATTGCAAATTCTGTCCTGATAAAACACCAGAGGATTCACACAGGAGAGAAACCCTTTGAATGTCCTGATTGTGGGAAAAGTTTCAGTGAGAATTCCAGCCTTGTGACACACCAGAGGATTCACACAGGAGAGAAACCCTTTGAATGTCCTGATTGTGGGAAAAGTTTCAGTGAAAATTCCAGCCTTGTGACACACCAGAGGATTCATACGAGAGAGAAACCCTTTGAATGTCCTGAATGTGGGAAAAGTTTCAGTCACAATTCCCACCTGGTGAGACACCAGAGGACTCACACAGGAGAGAAACCCTTTGAATGTCCTGATTGTGGGAAAAGTTTCAGTGAGAATTCCAGCCTTGTGACACACCAGAGGATTCATACGGGAGAGAAACCCTTTGAATGTCCTGATTGTGGGAAAAGTTTCAGTCGCTATTCCAACCTGGTGGCACACCAGAAGACTCACACAGGAGAGAAACCCTTTGAATGTCCTATCTGTGGGAAACGTTTCAGTCACAGGTCCAACCTGGTGACACACCAGAGGACTCACAGAGGAGAGAAACCCTTTCAATGTCCTGAATGTGGGAAAAGTTTCAGTCTCAATTCTTACCTTGTGAGACACCAGAGGACTCACACAGGAGAGAAACCATTTGAATGTCCTGATTATGGGAAAAATTTCAGTGAAAATTCCAGCCTTGTGACACACCAGAGGATTCATATAAGAGAGAAACCCTTTGAATGTCCTGAATGTGGGAAAAGTTTCAGTCACAATTCCCACCTGGTGAGACACCAGAGGACTCATACGAGAGAGAAACCCATTGAATGTCCTGAATGTGGGAAAAGTTTCAGTCACAATTCCCACCTGGTGAGACACCAGAGGACTCACACAGGAGAGAAACCCTTTGAATGTCCGATCTGTGGGAAAAGTTTCAGTGAGAATTCCAGCCTTATGAAACACCAGAGGATTCACACAGGAGAGAAACCCTTTGAATGTCAGATCTGTGGGAAATATTTCAGTGAAAATTCCCGCCTTATGAAACACCAGAGGATTCACACAGGAGAGAAACCCTTTGAATGTCCGATCTGTGGGGAAAGTTTCAGTGAAAATTCCAGCCTTATGAAACACCAGAGGATTCACACAGGAGAGAAACCCTTTGAATGTCCTATTTGTGGGGAAAGTTTCAGTCAGAATTCCCACTTGGTGACACACCAGAGGATTCACACAGGAGAGAAACCATTTGAATGTACTAAATGTGGGAAAAGTTTCAGTCAGAATTCCAACCTGGTGACACACCAGAGGACTCACACAGGAGAGAAACCCTTTGAATGTTCGATCTGTGGGAAAAGTTTCAGTGTGAATTCCCACTTGGTGACACACCAGAGGACTCACACAGGAGAGAAACCGTTTGAATGTACTGATTGTGGGAAAGGTTTCAGTCAGAAATCCAGCCTGCTGAGACACCAGAGGACTCACACAGGAGAGAAACCCTTTGAATATCCTGATTGTGGGAAATGTTACAGCCAAAATTACAATCTGGTGACACACCAGGGGGGACTCACACAAGAGAGGAACCCTTTGAATGTCCTGATTGTGGGAAAGGTTTCAGTCAGAAATCCAAGCTAGTGATTCACCAGAGGACTCACACAGGGGGGAAACCTTTTGAATGTCCTGATTGTGGGAAAGATTTCAGTCAGAATTCCAACCTGGTGACACACCAGAGGACTCACACAGGAGAGAAACCCTTTGAATGTCCTGATTGTGGGAAAGGTTTCAGTTGGAATTCCCAGCTGGTGATACATCAGAGGATTCACACAGGAGAGAAACCGTTTGAATGTCCTGATTGTGGGAAAGATTTCAGTGAGAATTCCCACCTAGTGAGACACCAGAGGACTCACACAGGAGAGAAACCCTTTGAATGTCCTGATTGTGGGAAAGGTTTCAGTCAGAATTCCCAGCTGGTGACACACAGGGGAGAAATCTTTCAAATGTCCAGCCTGGACGTTACTTAAGTCATAAATATTCCCTTATTGCACAAGAGGAAATCCACATGAGGCAAAAGTTGAAGAATTTAGAAAAGGCTTGAAATTCATTTGTGATCTCCCATTTAAACTGTAGGTCAGAAATTGATTATTTGAATTGTGGTCTGAATTTTTTTACTCAAACATGTCTCAGGACTAGACTTGTAAATGGAGAGAAAAGGAAAATGGAAGAGGGCTAACTGCCAATTTCTGGTTAGCAGCAGCAGCTACTGCATATTTCTTTTTGTAGAAGTTGTGGATTTTCTCAAAAAGGCTTCTGGGTGGTAGTTTTGTATGTTGATTATATAATTCCCACATGTGGAGTTTTACGTCTTTTACCTTAGCTTCCTCCAGATTTTGAGGCCTAGAATTCCTCAGCCAGCGTAGAAAAGGTACTCAAGATATAACTTTCATGGGCCTTGCAATTATGGTTGCATGTTGCAATGGCCGTTAAGTGAGACTTCTTTCCTAAACTACCCTGATCTCTCTGATGCAGCCATTAATTGAATGTGTCAGTCACTAAGTGGAACACTGTCTACCTCAGGGTTGGGGAAATCTCTTGGAGGCCTAGTGCAGGCCCAGGTTTGCCTGTTGTAGGCATCTCTAGGCCTCCCCCACCCTGTGCTCTGTTTCCCAACCCTTGTGCTGCCCAGTTCTTTCCCACCCCAGGTTCTCCACAGGCTTTTTCTCCCTCCCACTGGGTCCCTGCACGCCTCACACCCTCCTCTTTCTTTCTAAGATTTCTGATCCTCGTGTTGGGGAAGGAGGGGAGGGCGTGCATCCCTGGCCCTTGGGACTCCTGGAAGCAGCTGTTATTTTCAGTGGGCCGTGGCTTCCTCCCTGGGCCATGCGGTGGTCTTGGGGAAGCGGCTGCCATTTGGCCACACTGTCAGGCAGAAGAGAGACAAATCTCTCTGTTTTGCTACCTAACATGAGGAAAAAAATGTACAGTTGAAAAGGTTTCATTGTTGATAAGGGAAAAAATGGGTATTTTCAGTGTTGCTATGGACATTAGGTCAAGGGAAGTCGCTCAGAGTTGCCTCAGATGGCGAGATGGGCAGTATTAAGTTTAATAATGAATGAATTTAATAATAAAAAGATAATGTGAAGCTCATTACCCAACTGTTGCTCAGTGATACATACGGTGGGTTTCTAACATATACAATTGTTAACTTGTAATGTGTCTCTTGTGCAATCTGCATCTCTAAGTAATCTGTTTTCCTCGGCTTCCCTTCCCTCCTCATTTATAAATTTAAAATGTCAGTTTCAATCATACATCAGTCCCCCCACTCTCTGCCTCTGATGATGTGAGCTGCAGTTAGGCTTCTGCCTCTTAATTTATTGTTGCATTGCTATCTGCCCTAGTTCTAAATGCTATGAAAATACAGCAATTCATTAGCCACAGTTTAAAAATTAGAACGAATAACTGGATATGTTTTGATTGGCATCCTCAGATTCAGCGATTGTCTTCTCCATCACTGCCAGTCTGACAGAGGGAAATTAGGACATTTCAAACAGGACAACTAAGCTATGGTTTCCCTCTGAAAGATCCATTTGTTTTGCAAGTCAGTTTGTAGCCTTTGAAAATCAAAGAATCACAGAGGATCTGTCTGATTTCCCTGATGATTCTCCAAATTCTGAACCAGATTCGACAGACATCATGGGAGTTCAGGTCCCCGTGGATGGCGACAATGAGTTAGACACAAATGTTTGAAAAAAACTGGTAATGAATTCCTTTAACTTAAGAATATGTCAGCTGCTCAGTCTGAAAGCTGGTCCTGAGTGTGGCACTCTGGGCATTTGAAGGTTCCTGTGACCCCTCTTGGTTCTTCTGGGTCCATTTGCTGATTTTATTCTTTTAAAAGACTGAGAATTTCACAAGTTATTTAATTAAAGTAAACGTCTGTTTCCAGTAATGCTTTTGGAGAAACAGAAATGATGGGCAGCTGTAACAAGCCAGAATGGGTTTGTTAAGAATGTGATGCCAGACAAGCATTATTGCCATTTTTCATGAAGTAACGTAATTAGTGGTTTTGCAAAATGATTTGGAGATAGTGTACCTGGACGTCAGGAAGACATTTGACCAGGTAGAGCACAAGTTAACTTTTTGATCAGATAGAACAACATGGGATTGACAGAAGCAGCACTAGGTGGATTCCCAATTGACTGACCAAGCACACTCAGTGGGTATTCCTCAATGGAACTACATCTACATGGAGAGAAGCATGCAGTGGGGTACCTCAAGGTTCGGTCTTGGGCCCAGGACTCTTCAACATCTTCATCAATGATCTAGAGGAGGGGATAGAAGGGGAACTTATGAAATTTGCAGATGACACCAACTTGGGGGGAAGAGTCAATACATTAATAGATGGGCTCAAGATCCAGAAGGATCTTGACAGATTTGAGCATTGGACCAAGAAAATGCAGCTCAGTGGTGAATAAAATAAGGTCCTACACCTAGGTAGGAAAAACGAAAAGAACAGGAATAGAATATGTAATATCTGGCTCAACAGAAGAATCTAGGTGTCCTAGTGGACAAGTAGGAGCAGGGAATCTGCTGCAGCTGCCCCCCCCCCCGCCAAAGCCAATGTAGTGGTAGGTTGCATCTACAGATGTATAGTGTCAAGAAGAGATAGTACCACTTTACACCACGCTGGTGAGTCCACACTTAGAATACTGCACCCATTTCTGCTCCCATCATTCAACACATGTTGAGGCCCTGGAAAATGTGCAGAGAAGAAGAAAGATCATAAATGTTTTGGACGCTAAATGACAATCAGTTGAGAGAGTTAGGTATGTCTAGGCCATGGAAGAGAAGGGTTGGGGGGGGCATGATGGCTGTCTTTCACTACTTGACGAGCTGTCACGAAGAGGAGATCCACTTATTCTCTAGGGCAACAGAAGGCAGAACAAGAAGTTCATGGGTGGAAGGTTGTCAAAGAAAGATCCAGTCTAGAAGTAAGGAGAAATTTTCTGTCAGTGAGTGCAATTGATCAATGGAATATTTGGCCTCCTGGCGTTGTGGATGCTCCATCACTGGAGGTTTTCCAGAATAGATCGGACAGTCATTTGACTGGGGTTATATAAGGCTTGTGCGTTGAGCAGCGGGTTGGACTAGACCACTGAGGTGCTTTCCAACCCTATGATGCTATGATTCTAGATTTAGAGGCAGGTTAGAAAACAAGTAGGGCGCAGCCACATGAAATCGCTTCTGGTAAGGGGCCTTTTTAAAGAAAAAATAGGCAAATTAAGATAGAATACAATACATTCCCAGGTTTTTCAAAAGAAAAAAGATTAAAATTACAACAACAAAAGAAGATGGGCAAAACATTAAAAAATGTGCATTACAAAAGACAAAAACAGATTTACATATAGTAAATCAGTTAAATGTTGATAAACATATTGTAACAATATCAGTTTCCTACCCTCACAAAGCAGGCCCAAAATTTGTGAATTTCTACCTCTGGTTAGAATCAATTTGTCCTTCATCTATGTAATGTGCATAAAGGCAAAATGCTGAACAGATGTACCAACAGTAAAGTTAAACATCAAAGCCCTCTCTTAACTATACATTGTATTTCACTACAATGGCTTGTTATTTATGGTAAGTCACCCCAATCATTGTCTCTGATCCGTCCAGGATCAAATATACTCATTTGATTCTTAATAATAAAGCTTTTCCTTAAGATTTTGATTGAGGACTTTCCCAACAATTGTGTGTTATTCCCCAAAATTATAAACCTCTGTTGTCGATCCATTTTATCAAAAAAGTTCAATCTAAATTGTTTTCCAGTTAAATAAAATAAGTCCATTCTCCAATCTTCTTAAGATAGTCCAGTTCATCACACATTGAGTCTGTTTAACTCCAGATCTTTGGAATCTACATCCCCTTCAGCCTTCTTCAACCAGCCCGCAGTTTCCATCCATGGTCAGGCAGCTTCTGAGAAGTGGCTGTGCTCCCTGTCCCAGCTTCTTGGGAAGAGCTCAGCTCACAAAGTCACCTGGATACATTTGGGCAGAGCCATCCATTCATGTGCACTCATAGGATCATTTGAAAATGAGTTCCAGTTCTATCATTTTTACATATCAGGACATAGTAAAGTCATCTGGTCCTTAGCAGTTCTTAAAAATAGATAAATAAATCTCAGGAAAAACAACAACACATGACCTATTATACCATGTCATCATTTTCATTTAAAAGAAAGTCAAATTTTCTTTAAGGTTTTCCAAGGAATGCCTGCAAGTAAAGAGAGAAACAATATGTGGAGCAATGAACTGATATTTAAAGTCTGCAGATGAATGATCCTGAATTTAGAAGAAACCAAAGAATTGCACATTTGTTCATTTCAGTAACAGAATTCAGAGGATTGGTTAAAAATGTTTTCTAGCGGATCACATGGTAGGTAGGTAGGCAGGCTGTCTGGCTGGGGAGACATTTATGCCATAAATTACAGCACGCTACACAGGAAGTTCTTTGCATGCCATCTTTACTTCCTGAATGAAAAGGGAATCAATAATATATACCTTGCGCTTCTTTTATTCCAGATTCCTCATGCAACAGAGCTCATATCCAATAGCTGAAAAGGCCACTATCCCCATCCAAAATCTACGAGATGTACATTAAAAACGGCAGTGCAGGGTGTACCTCTAAAATGGTTAGCCTGCTTTGGTGGGATATTCTATTCTTCCCTTTTGTTTTCTTTTTAAAAATGAATTTGCAAATATTTCTTCTACCGTATGTTCACAATTGCCCCTCTTTCTTAACCCCCATTTTCGAGGCCCTGCTGCATATTTTTCTCTGTGACCTAATGGAGACTTCTGTGCAAGCAAATTTACAGAAGTACATGGCATTTGGCATTTAATATATATAGGTTGTCCTCCTTCAGCATGGAGCCGTGGCCACGAGTGAAGTTGGCTCCCCTGGATTTTATAATCCCCGGAGCATCTGGCCTGATGTTGCTGCAATGTCCTAAAAACTTGGGAGCCACATTAAATAACTCATAAAGATTTTGGTTGTAGAGAGGTTTTGATCTCCCCTGAGAGTCACTCCTAGGAAAGCTGATTGTATAATTGTGTAAAACCATAATGAACATTTGGGGCTCAGCACATAGCTAATCTTCTAATGTAACTATGTAACTAGCATCACATTTCACTAGGCTCTGTTGCAAAGATCGGTTGCTAGAAGTCAGAAAGGACTTGATAGCTTTTAATCGGGGAAATCCTGCAAACGCCTTAGACAGAGATGAGAGGAGCCTGTTTCTCCACCTCCAATCTGTGGTCAAATAGGCAACCTCTATGTTTAGAAAGCAGACAATGCAGAAGGCGGCATCTGTGGCTGACTTTAAAGGAGTTAAAACCATCGAGTTCAATATTGGTAGAAAGGAGGGGAGGGGAGGGGAAGCGCCGAGGAACTTCCTGTTCCTGATCACTAATCGGAGGAAGATGGTATGGAAAGCGGCTTTTGTGCTCTTTCCAGGGTAGAAGCAGCAGCTGGAAGGTGAGTGGAGGGCAGGTCGGAGGAGAAGCCGGGAGCAAGCGGGGCTGTTTGGTTTCCTCCACGGCGTCCAAGCAGGGAAGCAACTGGGTGAAGCATCTCAGCTGCCGCTGCTGCATTTTCCTTCCCTCCCCAACTTTTGAGTCCACTGGGGCTGCAGGCTGTTGAACTGGGGGCTGCGATTTTCTGCTGCTGGGAAGATTTCAAAAGTCTCCTTCAAGTGAAGGTTGATTCTTTGGGAATGGCTTCCCTCCAGACGTTGTGAGTGCTGCGTCACGGGAGGTTTTTAAGAGGAGACCGGACAGCCATTTGTCAGGAATGGTAATAGGGTCTCCTGCCTGAGCAGCGGGTTGGACTAGAAGACCTCCAAGGTCCCTTTCAACTCTCTTATTTTACAATTTTTTAAAACTAATTTTCTATTATTACATTTGATTAGTGCTTAATAAGCATCGTGTTGTCTGATCCAATTTGTTTGCTTAATAATACAATTTCCATTCTTAGTGTCCACCCCTTTTCTCCAACCACTGAGGAAATAAATTCCATGTTTGAAAATATTCTGTATCTTCTTTCTCTTTGATCCTCAACGTACGTCGGTCCATTTCAGCACAGTCCAATATCTTCTTGATTATCTCTTTGTCTAGTGGTGTTTCTTCATTCTTCCAGTGCTGAGCAAATACAATCCCTGCTGCTGTTAATACATGCAATGTTAAATATACACTTTGCTTATTCAATTTTTCTGATATTATACCTAATAAAAGGAGTGCAGGTTTAAAATCTACATGTTTTCCTAACATCTTTTCTAACCAAGTGTGTATTTTTGCCCATTTTCTTTCCCTTTAACACAAGGGCAACACATATGGTAATACAGGCCTGGTGTTTGATTACATTTCCAACATTTATTAGACATTTTTGCTAATCTAGCAGGTGGTAAATGCCATCTATAGAACATTTTTTTTGTAAATATTTTATTAGATTTTGTATAGGTAAGGAAAAGATAGGGTCAGAAAACGGTATAGGGAGAATGGGAATAGGAATTTGGAGTAGGATAAAGGTAGGTACAATAATGGGGTGACTCCCCATAATAATTCTAAGCTTTAACAAACAAGCTACCGTCCGGATGTAAATGTTAAATAAATATAACTTATATAATACTAAACAATTATAAAGGTAGAATTAACTATAATCATAAAAATAAAATTTGATAAATAAGTAAAATTCTTCTAAATAGTTATCCATACTTAATAACTCATCAACTAATTCTAATCATCACCATTAGTATTTAGAGTCACTACTAATAATGATATTATTAATCTAGGAAAAAGGAAAACTTAGTTAAAGGTCAATCACTTATTCTATTCAATTTTAAAATTCAATTCAATTTAAGTTCTGTTTATATTCTAAGGTGTCTCTAACTATCGATAAAGTTTTTGAAATAAATTGAGTCTTCTTTCGCCTTCATCTCCAAAGTTAATCTATCCATTTCTGCACAGTTTAGGATTTTTAAGCCTGATCAGATAGTACGTTTTCATTTTTCCATAACTGGAAAATACTATTCTTGCAGCTGTTAATACATGTAATATTAAATAGTCATTCTCTTTACCGTAGCTAGATTCTACTATTCCTAGCAAAAACAATTCCAGTTTAATCTCTATCTGTACTTTCGTCATCTTTTCCAGCCATCTATGAATCTTAAGCCAATATTTCTTTGTGTTAGGGCATGTCCACCAGGCATGGTAGTAAGTGCCTGGGTTTTGTTTACATTTCCAACAAATATTCGATACATTTTTAAACATTTTCACTAATCGAACTGGTGTCATATGCCATCTATAAAACATCTTATATAAATTTTCTTTATATGTTGCTACTTTCGTAAGTTTAATGTTTTTATCCCAAAGTTTTTGCCAGTCTTCTAAGTCTGTAGAGTATCCAAAATTCTATGCCCATACTATCATTGTTTCTTTTACTTGTTCTTCTTCCATCTTCCACCTTAGCAGAGACATTTATAGAGTTTCTTAATCAGGTTCTCGTCTGTTTTAAAAAATATTTTATCAAGTGGAGTCTGCTCTTTATATAATTGGTCTTTTAGGGAGGAAGCCGTTTTGATCTGGATGTATAAATTCAGTTAGAAAGTTTTTCATTCTTTCTGCCAATATTGCAGCAAAGATTTTATAATCCACATTTAATAACGATATTGATCTATAGTTTTTCGTTTGTGTAAGGTCAGTATCTTCTTTGGGTATCAAAGTGATATTGGCTTCAGTCCATGAGTTTGGTATTTTTTTCTGTGTAAAAATTTCATTACACAAGTCTTTCAAAAATACTGTGTTTGTCTCTTTTCTTTGTTCTTTTTATGTCAGAGATCTGGCATAAGTTATAGCAAGACCTCTGAAGTGTGCTTTTGCCGTGTCCCATACATTTTGGATAGAAGTTTCTTTTTTTTAATTAATTTTAAAGAAGAAATCCATTTCTTTTGTTGCTAATTGTAAGAATTCTTTTCCCTTCAATATTGATTTATTCAAGAACCATCTTAATCTTTTCCTAGCTCCTTTCCAGGTCATTTTAATTGGGTTCTGGTCTGCCCAAATATTTGGTTCTATTTCAACTTCTTTTATCTTCTTGAAAAGAGAATTGGATCAGGTTTTTAGAGTTAACTCAAATTATGCAAGAAGAAATAGAGTGCCTAAGGAGGTCCATCTATAGCAGCGGTTCTCAACCTGTGGGTCGCAACCCCATTTCGGATCGAACAACCATTTCACGGGGGTCGGCAAACACCGCAGTCCGCCATTTTTTAAAAAAACATTTTTTTGTCAGCCATTATTTTTCCCCTTTGGGATGCGGGCCGTTGCGCCGCGCATGCATGATGCGGGCCCACCATTTTTTTTTATTTTGGTCGGCCATTTTTTTTTTGGTTGGCCATTTTTCTTCCCCTTTGCGATGCGGGCCGTCGTGCCGCGCATGCGCCCCGTCGCGCCGCGCATGCGCGATGCGTGCCAGGGTCGAGCCCCGGAAAAGGTTCAGAACCGCTGATCTATAGAACATTTTATATTAGTTTTCTTTATAAGAAGTTTCCATGGTCAATTTATAATTTCTTTCCCAACGATTTTGCCATTTTTGTAATTCTTGCATCTTTTTCGCATTTTTGCATCTTTATCATAGCTTGATAGTCTCCATTTACAATTAGTTTTGCTGTTTTTACGATATATTGTCTTAATTTCATTTATAAACCTTTTTCCAAAATCCATGCAGATTAATTGTTGTGTCATAAATTGCCAGCTTACATTATCAAATGCTTTTTGAACATCTAAAAATATTAGTGCTATGTGTTTTCCTGGGTGCATTTCATAGTATTCTAATAATGTATCTAAAATAATCCTTAAGTTGTGTTTTATTTGTCTTTTTGGTAAAAGTCCATTTTGATATGGATGAATAAATTCAATCAAAAATCTTTTCAATCTCTCTGCTATTATTGAAGCAAAAATTTTGTAATCCACATTCAATAGTGATATTGATGTATAATTTTTTATCTGTAATAAATCTGAGTCGTCTTTTGGTATTAAGGTAATATTTGCTTCCATCCATATATTTGGTAATTTAGCCTTTAATAGTACCTCATTACAAGCTTCCTTCATTGGAGAGCTTAATATATCTTGAAAGCATTTATAGAACTTTGCAGGTAGCCCATCCCCATCCTGGAATTTCATCATTTTTATTGTCTATAGTTTTTCATAATATTCTAACTATTTTTTTATTGCCTCATTTTGGAGTTACACATCTCCCTTCATATCTTGCAATTTGTTTATCAACTTTTTTTCTCTTTCTTTTTTCAATTTATAAGCCATCCATCTTCCCGGTTTATTTGCATTTTCGAAAAAAAATCTTTTGCTCTTTTCATTTGTTGAGCGAATTCTTCTGACTCTATTAGGTTTAGTTTATGTTTAATTATCTCCATTTGTCTTTTAAGAGTTTTTTTTGTGGATCTTTTTGAAGTTCTAGCTCCAATATTTTAAACTCTTCCCTTAGCGTTGTACACTGTTGCTTTTTCTCTTTATTCTTTTCTGCCGTATACGTTATAGCTAATCCTCTGAAGTATGCTTTGGCTGTATTCCATATGTACTGGAGTGAAGTGTCTTCTTTTTTATTTTCTTTGAAAAAGAATTCCATTTCCTTTAGTGCTATTTCTGAAATTCTTTCTCTTTTAATAAGAGTTGATTCCATGTCCATCTAAATTTCTTCTTTACTCCTGTCCAACTCAGCTTCATCGGATTATGGTCAGCTCATATATTGGGTTTTTAAATATTTTAAATATTTTAAATATTTATTGTTTTTATGTTTTTATTGTGTTGTGAACCGCCCCGAGTCCTACGGGAGAGGGGCGGTATAAAAATTTAATAAATAAAATAAATAAATAAATAAATAAATAAATAAATAAATATCAATTCTAGACCATGATTTGTGTCTATTTGAATAAAATGTATACCGAGTCTTTTTTGGGTTCATTTCTCTCCAGACATTCTATACGCAGATTTCTTCTGCCATTTTAACGAACATCTTAGGTAATCTCTTTCTTCCTTTTTCCCCTATTTTACTACTTTTGTAATCTAATTTTTCATTCACAATTGCGTTAAAGCCTCCTACTAAACAAATATTTTGATATTCCATTTCCAATATTTTCTTGTGTTTATTGTTTGGTACATATATTGCTACTATCAACATATTTTTTTATTTATCGTCATTTCCACCCTCACAATTCTTCCTTCTTCCTTCAAGGTCCCTTCCAAGTCTGTTATTCTGTTATCCATCAGTTAAAGCCACCACATCTCTAAAATTAGCTGAAAAGCTTTGACTGTAAACTAATTTGGGACATTTCCCCATGATTAAAAGACATAGATTTTCTCCATATACACATTTGTAGGTGTGTGTCTATATTTCTCTGTCTAGGCATATATCTGCAATTATATAATCTATGCCCATCACTTCCAGATGTATTTGATGATAACCCTTTGTATTGCTAAGGATTTGTGATTGACTGAAGTCAACAAGAAAGTTTACCCAAATCAACAACTAAATTTGATTGAATGGATATTTGAACATGGATGGGTAGTATTCCATGTATCAGATGAATCATAAACAATGTACAAGATTATTCCATCGTTGTGGCATGTTTGCTTTTTCATTGTAATGTATACTTTTTTCTTTTTTCATACGTTTCACCATTTTATAAAAATTAAAGTTACACTTTTCTTTAAATCTTATAGAAAAGAGGATGGGAAGATGAACCCCGAGGACAGCTAAGAATAACAGGCAACATGGAAAAGAAAAGCAAATCGAGCCAGAAACCAAAATATTTTCCGTTTCCTTCAGAAAACCACACAATTCTCCCACTCCTCCAGCAGCTCTTAGAAAAAAAGAGAAAACCACGAAAGATTTCAAACTGGAATAAGTAGATTATTCAGAACTCAAGGATACATTACATGAAAAGTGAAGGGAGATTATTTTTCATTCAGTAAAAGAGGGAAATATCTTGAAGTCATTTGGAGGAAAGGGTGAGTAGGAACGTCAAATAGAGCAGAGTTATGCAGGCCTCGCCCAGTGAGGAAGAAAACAGATTGAATGAAAACACCACTAAACAAGGAATTGTCCATAGTTTTGACTTCCTCAAGAATATCAGCTGTGGAAAAGCTCCGTACTTGTGTCTCTAGTTGGAAAAGCACAGATTGCAAATCACAACTGATTATGCATAAGAAGAGCCATACAGGCGAAAAGCCATACAAATCATCTGATTATGTCAAAAGCTTTAGTCAGAACAGCTCCCTTGTGGTTCATGGAAGGACCCACACAAGAGAAAAGCCATAAAAGCACTCCTAGTGCAGTAAATGCTTTAGTGAGCATGGCAACGTGGTGATACATCAGAGGATTCACAGCAGGGAGAAAACCTAAGATTGTACTGATTGTGTGAAAGTTTCATTAGAAATTCCCATGTCATGAGACACCGTAGGACTCACACACGAGAAAAACCCTTTGAATGTCTTGATTGTGGGAAAAGTTTCAGTCACAGGTCCAACCTGGTGAGACACCAGAGGATTCATAGAGGAGAGAAACCATATGAGTGTCCACTTTGTGGGAAAAGTTTTATTGCAAATTCTGTCCTGATAAAACACCAGAGGATTCACACAGGAGAGAAACCCTTTGAATGTCCTGATTGTGGGAAAAGTTTCAGTGAGAATTCCAGCCTTGTGACACACCAGAGGATTCATACGGGAGAGAAACCCTTTGAATGTCCTGTTTGTGGGAAAAGTTTCAGTCGCTATTCCAACCTGGTGACACACCAGAGGACTCACACAGGAGAGAAACCCTTTGAATGTCCTGATTGTGGGAAAAGTTTCAGTGAGAATTCCAACCTGGTGGCACACCAGAAGACTCACACAGGAGAGAAACCCTTTGAATGTCCTGAATGTGGGAAAAGTTTCAGTCGCAAGTCCAACCTGGTGACACACCAGAGGACTCACAGAGGAGAGAAACCCTTTGAATGTCCTGAATGTGGGAAAAGTTTCAGTCTCAATTCTTACCTTGTGAGACACCAGAGGATTCATATGAGAGAGAAACCCTTTGAATGTCCTGAATGTGGGAAAAGTTTCAGTCACAATTCCCACCTGGTGAGACACCAGAGGACTCACACAGGAGAGAAACCCTTTGAATGTCCTGATTGTGGGAAAAGTTTCAGTGAGAATTCCAGCCTTGTGACACACCAGAGGATTCATACGGGAGAGAAACCCTTTGAATGTCCTGAATGTGGGAAAAGTTTCAGTCACAATTCCCAACTGGTGATTCACCAGAGGACTCACACAGGAGAGAAACCCTTTGAATGTCCTGAATGTGGGAAAAGTTTCAGTCACAATTCCCAACTGGTGATTCACCAGAGGACTCACACAGGAGAGAAACCCTTTGAATGTCCTGAATGTGGGAAAAGTTTCAGTCACAATTCCCAACTGGTGATTCACCAGAGGACTCACACAGGAGAGAAACCCTTTGAATGTCCTGATTGTGGGAAAATTTTCAGTAGCAATTCCAACCTGGTGACACACCAGAGGACTCACACAGGAGAGAAACCCTTTGAATGTCCTGAATGTGGGAAAAGTTTCAGTCACAATTCCCATCTGGTGAGACACCAGAGGACTCACACAGGAGAGAAACCCTTTGAATGTCCGATCTGTGGGAAAAGTTTCAGTGAGAATTCGAGCCTTATGAAACACCAGAGGATTCACACAGGAGAGAAACCCTTTGAATGTCAGATCTGTGGGAAATATTTCAGTGAAAATTCCCGCCTTATGAAACACCAGAGGACTCACACAGGAGAGAAACCCTTTGAATGTCCTGAATGTGGGAAAAGTTTCAGTCACAATTCCCATCTGGTGAGACACCAGAAGACTCACACAGGAGAGAAACCCTTTGAATGTCCGATCTGTGGGAAAGGTTTCAGTGAGAATTCGAGCCTTATGAAACACCAGAGGATTCACACAGGAGAGAATCCCTTTGAATGTCAGATCTGTGGGAAAAGTTTCAGTGAAAATTCCAGCCTTATGAAACACCAGAGGATTCACACAGGAGAGAAACCCTTTGAATGTCCTATTTGTGGGGAAAGTTTCAGTCAGAATTCCCACTTGGTGACACACCAGAGGATTCACACAGGAGAGAAACCATTTGAATGTACTAAATGTGGGAAAAGTTTCAGTCAGAATTCCAACCTGGTGACACACCAGAGGACTCACACAGGAGAGAAACCCTTTGAATGTTCGATCTGTGGGAAAAGTTTCAGTCAGAATTCCAACCTGGTGACACACCAGAAGACTCACACAGGAGAGAAACCCTTTGAATGTTCGATCTGTGGGAAAAGTTTCAGTGTGAATTCCCACTTGGTGACACACCAGAGGACTCACACAGGAGAGAAACCCTTTGAATGTCCTGATTGTGGGAAAGGTTTCAGTCAGAATTCCAACCTGGTGACACACCAGAGGACTCACACAGGAGAGAAACAGTTTGAATGTACTGATTGTGGGAAAGGTTTCAGTCAGAAATCCAAGCTAGTGATTCACCAGAGGACTCACACAGGGGGGAAACCTTTTGAATGTCCTGATTGTGGGAAAGATTTCAGTCAGAATTCCAACCTGGTGACACACCAGAGGACTCACACAGGAGAGAAACCCTTTGAGTGTCCTGATTGTGGGAAAGGTTTCAGTTGGAATTCCCAGCTGGTGATACATCAGAGGATTCACACAGGAGAGAAACCGTTTGAATGTCCTGATTGTGGGAAAGATTTCAGTGAGAATTCCCACCTAGTGAGACACCAGAGGACTCACACAGGAGAGAAACCCTTTGAATGTCCTGATTGTGGGAAAGGTTTCAGTCAGAATTCCCAGCTGGTGACACACAGGGGAGAAATCTTTCAAATGTCCAGCCTGGACGTTACTTAAGTCATAAATATTCCCTTATTGCACAAGAGGAAATCCACATGAGGCAAAAGTTGAAGAATTTAGAAAAGGCTTGAAATTCATTTGTGATCTCCCATTTAAACTGTAGGTCAGAAATTGATTATTTGAATTGTGGTCTGAATTTTTTTACTCAAACATGTCTCAGGACTAGACTTGTAAATGGAGAGAAAAGGAAAATGGAAGAGGGCTAACTGCCAATTTCTGGTTAGCAGCAGCAGCTACTGCATATTTCTTTTTGTAGAAGTTGTGGATTTTCTCAAAAAGGCTTCTGGGTGGTAGTTTTGTATGTTGATTATATAATTCCCACATGTGGAGTTTTACGTCTTTTACCTTAGCTTCCTCCAGATTTTGAGGCCTAGAATTCCTCAGCCAACGTAGAAAAGGTACTCAAGATATAACTTTCATGGGCCTTGCAATTATGGTTGCATGTTGCAATGGCCGTTAAGTGAGACTTCTTTCCTAAACTACCCTGATCTCTCTGATGCAGCCATTAATTGAATGTGTCAGTCACTAAGTGGAACACTGTCTACCTCAGGGTTGGGGAAATCTCTTGGAGGCCTAGTGCAGGCCCAGGTTTGCCTGTTGTAGGCATCTCTAGGCCTCCCCCACCCTGTGCTCTGTTTCCCAACCTTTGTGCTGCCCAGTTCTTTCCCACCCCAGGTTCTCCACAGGCTTTTTCTCCCTCCCACTGGGTCCCTGCACGCCTCACACCCTCCTCTTTCTTTCTAAGATTTCTGATCCTCGTGTTGGGGAAGGAGGGGAGGGCGTGCATCCCTGGCCCTTGGGACTCCTGGAAGCAGCTGTTATTTTCAGTGGGCCGTGGCTTCCTCCCTGGGCCATGCGGTGGTCTTGGGGAAGCGGCTGCCATTTGGCCACACTGTCAGGCAGAAGAGAGACAAATCTCTCTGTTTTGCTACCTAACATGAGGAAAAAAATGTACAGTTGAAAAGGTTTCATTGTTGATAAGGGAAAAAATGGGTATTTTCAGTGTTGCTATGGACATTAGGTCAAGGGAAGTCGCTCAGAGTTGCCTCAGATGGCGAGATGGGCAGTATTAAGTTTAATAATGAATGAATTTAATAATAAAAAGATAATGTGAAGCTCATTACCCAACTGTTGCTCAGTGATACATACGGTGGGTTTCTAACATATACAATTGTTAACTTGTAATGTGTCTCTTGTGCAATCTGCATCTCTAAGTAATCTGTTTTCCTCGGCTTCCCTTCCCTCCTCATTTATAAATTTAAAATGTCAGTTTCAATCATACATCAGTCCCCCCACTCTCTGCCTCTGATGATGTGAGCTGCAGTTAGGCTTCTGCCTCTTAATTTATTGTTGCATTGCTATCTGCCCTAGTTCTAAATGCTATGAAAATACAGCAATTCATTAGCCACAGTTTAAAAATTAGAACGAATAACTGGATATGTTTTGATTGGCATCCTCAGATTCAGCGATTGTCTTCTCCATCACTGCCAGTCTGACAGAGGGAAATTAGGACATTTCAAACAGGACAACTAAGCTATGGTTTCCCTCTGAAAGATCCATTTGTTTTGCAAGTCAGTTTGTAGCCTTTGAAAATCAAAGAATCACAGAGGATCTGTCTGATTTCCCTGATGATTCTCCAAATTCTGAACCAGATTCGACAGACATCATGGGAGTTCAGGTCCCCGTGGATGGCGACAATGAGTTAGACACAAATGTTTGAAAAAAACTGGTAATGAATTCCTTTAACTTAAGAATATGTCAGCTGCTCAGTCTGAAAGCTGGTCCTGAGTGTGGCACTCTGGGCATTTGAAGGTTCCTGTGACCCCTCTTGGTTCTTCTGGGTCCATTTGCTGATTTTATTCTTTTAAAAGACTGAGAATTTCACAAGTTATTTAATTAAAGTAAACGTCTGTTTCCAGTAATGCTTTTGGAGAAACAGAAATGATGGGCAGCTGTAACAAGCCAGAATGGGTTTGTTAAGAATGTGATGCCAGACAAGCATTATTGCCATTTTTCATGAAGTAACGTAATTAGTGGTTTTGCAAAATGATTTGGAGATAGTGTACCTGGACGTCAGGAAGACATTTGACCAGGTAGAGCACAAGTTAACTTTTTGATCAGATAGAACAACATGGGATTGACAGAAGCAGCACTAGGTGGATTCCCAATTGACTGACCAAGCACACTCAGTGGGTATTCCTCAATGGAACTACATCTACATGGAGAGAAGCATGCAGTGGGGTACCTCAAGGTTTGGTCTTGGGCCCAGGACTCTTCAACATCTTCATCAATGATCTAGAGGAGGGGATAGAAGGGGAACTTATGAAATTTGCAGATGACACCAACTTGGGGGGAAGAGTCAATACATTAATAGATGGGCTCAAGATCCAGAAGGATCTTGACAGATTTGAGCATTGGACCAAGAAAATGCAGCTCAGTGGTGAATAAAATAAGGTCCTACACCTAGGTAGGAAAAACGAAAAGAACAGGAATAGAATATGTAATATCTGGCTCAACAGAAGAATCTAGGTGTCCTAGTGGACAAGTAGGAGCAGGGAATCTGCTGCAGCTGCCCCCCCCCCCGCCAAAGCCAATGTAGTGGTAGGTTGCATCTACAGATGTATAGTGTCAAGAAGAGATAGTACCACTTTACACCACGCTGGTGAGTCCACACTTAGAATACTGCACCCATTTCTGCTCCCATCATTCAACACATGTTGAGGCCCTGGAAAATGTGCAGAGAAGAAGAAAGATCATAAATGTTTTGGACGCTAAATGACAATCAGTTGAGAGAGTTAGGTATGTCTAGGCCATGGAAGAGAAGGGTTGGGGGGGGCATGATGGCTGTCTTTCACTACTTGACGAGCTGTCACGAAGAGGAGATCCACTTATTCTCTAGGGCAACAGAAGGCAGAACAAGAAGTTCATGGGTGGAAGGTTGTCAAAGAAAGATCCAGTCTAGAAGTAAGGAGAAATTTTCTGTCAGTGAGTGCAATTGATCAATGGAATATTTGGCCTCCTGGCGTTGTGGATGCTCCATCACTGGAGGTTTTCCAGAATAGATCGGACAGTCATTTGACTGGGGTTATATAAGGCTTGTGCGTTGAGCAGCGGGTTAGACTAGACCACTGAGGTGCTTTCCAACCCTATGATGCTATGATTCTAGATTTAGAGGCAGGTTAGAAAACAAGTAGGGCGCAGCCACATGAAATCGCTTCTGGTAAGGGGCCTTTTTAAAGAAAAAATAGGCAAATTAAGATAGAATACAATACATTCCCAGGTTTTTCAAAAGAAAAAAGATTAAAATTACAACAACAAAAGAAGATGGGCAAAACATTAAAAAATGTGCATTACAAAAGACAAAAACAGATTTACATATAGTAAATCAGTTAAATGTTGATAAACATATTGTAACAATATCAGTTTCCTACCCTCACAAAGCAGGCCCAAAATTTGTGAATTTCTACCTCTGGTTAGAATCAATTTGTCCTTCATCTATGTAATGTGCATAAAGGCAAAATGCTGAACAGATGTACCAACAGTAAAGTTAAACATCAAAGCCCTCTCTTAACTATACATTGTATTTCACTACAATGGCTTGTTATTTATGGTAAGTCACCCCAATCATTGTCTCTGATCCGTCCAGGATCAAATATACTCATTTGATTCTTAATAATAAAGCTTTTCCTTAAGATTTTGATTGAGGACTTTCCCAACAATTGTGTGTTATTCCCCAAAATTATAAACCTCTGTTGTCGATCCATTTTATCAAAAAAGTTCAATCTAAATTGTTTTCCAGTTAAATAAAATAAGTCCATTCTCCAATCTTCTTAAGATAGTCCAGTTCATCACACATTGAGTCTGTTTAACTCCAGATCTTTGGAATCTACATCCCCTTCAGCCTTCTTCAACCAGCCCGCAGTTTCCATCCATGGTCAGGCAGCTTCTGAGAAGTGGCTGTGCTCCCTGTCCCAGCTTCTTGGGAAGAGCTCAGCTCACAAAGTCACCTGGATACATTTGGGCAGAGCCATCCATTCATGTGCACTCATAGGATCATTTGAAAATGAGTTCCAGTTCTATCATTTTTACATATCAGGACATAGTAAAGTCATCTGGTCCTTAGCAGTTCTTAAAAATAGATAAATAAATCTCAGGAAAAACAACAACACATGACCTATTATACCATGTCATCATTTTCATTTAAAAGAAAGTCAAATTTTCTTTAAGGTTTTCCAAGGAATGCCTGCAAGTAAAGAGAGAAACAATATGTGGAGCAATGAACTGATATTTAAAGTCTGCAGATGAATGATCCTGAATTTAGAAGAAACCAAAGAATTGCACATTTGTTCATTTCAGTAACAGAATTCAGAGGATTGGTTAAAAATGTTTTCTAGCGGATCACATGGTAGGTAGGTAGGCAGGCTGTCTGGCTGGGGAGACATTTATGCCATAAATTACAGCACGCTACACAGGAAGTTCTTTGCATGCCATCTTTAATTCCTGAATGAAAAGGGAATCAATAATATATACCTTGCGCTTCTTTTATTCCAGATTCCTCATGCAACAGAGCTCATATCCAATAGCTGAAAAGGCCACTATCCCCATCCAAAATCTACGAGATGTACATTAAAAACGGCAGTGCAGGGTGTACCTCTAAAATGGTTAGCCTGCTTTGGTGGGATATTCTATTCTTCCCTTTTGTTTTCTTTTTAAAAATGAATTTGCAAATATTTCTTCTACCGTATGTTCACAATTGCCCCTCTTTCTTAACCCCCATTTTCGAGGCCCTGCTGCATATTTTTCTCTGTGACCTAATGGAGACTTCTGTGCAAGCAAATTTACAGAAGTACATGGCATTTGGCATTTAATATATATAGGTTGTCCTCCTTCAGCATGGAGCCGTGGCCACGAGTGAAGTTGGCTCCCCTGGATTTTATAATCCCCGGAGCATCTGGCCTGATGTTGCTGCAATGTCCTAAAAACTTGGGAGCCACATTAAATAACTCATAAAGATTTTGGTTGTAGAGAGGTTTTGATCTCCCCTGAGAGTCACTCCTAGGAAAGCTGATTGTATAATTGTGTAAAACCATAATGAACATTTGGGGCTCAGCACATAGCTAATCTTCTAATGTAACTATGTAACTAGCATCACATTTCACTAGGCTCTGTTGCAAAGATCGGTTGCTAGAAGTCAGAAAGGACTTGATAGCTTTTAATCGGGGAAATCCTGCAAACGCCTTAGACAGAGATGAGAGGAGCCTGTTTCTCCACCTCCAATCTGTGGTCAAATAGGCAACCTCTATGTTTAGAAAGCAGACAATGCAGAAGGCGGCATCTGTGGCTGACTTTAAAGGAGTTAAAACCATCGAGTACTATATTGCTAGAAAGGAGGGGAGGGGAGGGGAAGCGCCGAGGAACTTCCTGTTCCTGATCACTAATCGGAGGAAGATGGTATGGAAAGCGGCTTTTGTGCTCTTTCCAGGGTAGAAGCAGCAGCTGGAAGGTGAGTGGAGGGCAGGTCGGAGGAGAAGCCGGGAGCAAGCGGGGCTGTTTGGTTTCCTCCACGGCGTCCAAGCAGGGAAGCAACTGGGTGAAGCATCTCAGCTGCCGCTGCTGCATTTTCCTTCCCTCCCCAACTTTTGAGTCCACTGGGGCTGCAGGCTGTTGAACTGGGGGCTGCGATTTTCTGCTGCTGGGAAGATTTCAAAAGTCTCCTTCAAGTGAAGGTTGATTCTTTGGGAATGGCTTCCCTCCAGACGTTGTGAGTGCTGCGTCACGGGAGGTTTTTAAGAGGAGACCGGACAGCCATTTGTCAGGAATGGTAATAGGGTCTCCTGCCTGAGCAGCGGGTTGGACTAGAAGACCTCCAAGGTCCCTTTCAACTCTCTTATTTTACAATTTTTTAAAACTAATTTTCTATTATTACATTTGATTAGTGCTTAATAAGCATCGTGTTGTCTGATCCAATTTGTTTGCTTAATAATACAATTTCCATTCTTAGTGTCCACCCCTTTTCTCCAACCACTGAGGAAATAAATTCCATGTTTGAAAATATTCTGTATCTTCTTTCTCTTTGATCCTCAACGTACGTCGGTCCATTTCAGCACAGTCCAATATCTTCTTGATTATCTCTTTGTCTAGTGGTGTTTCTTCATTCTTCCAGTGCTGAGCAAATACAATCCCTGCTGCTGTTAATACATGCAATGTTAAATATACACTTTGCTTATTCAATTTTTCTGATATTATACCTAATAAAAGGAGTGCAGGTTTAAAATCTACATGTTTTCCTAACATCTTTTCTAACCAAGTGTGTATTTTTGCCCATTTTCTTTCCCTTTAACACAAGGGCAACACATATGGTAATACAGGCCTGGTGTTTGATTACATTTCCAACATTTATTAGACATTTTTGCTAATCTAGCAGGTGGTAAATGCCATCTATAGAACATTTTTTTTGTAAATATTTTATTAGATTTTGTATAGGTAAGGAAAAGATAGGGTCAGAAAACGGTATAGGGAGAATGGGAATAGGAATTTGGAGTAGGATAAAGGTAGGTACAATAATGGGGTGACTCCCCATAATAATTCTAAGCTTTAACAAACAAGCTACCGTCCGGATGTAAATGTTAAATAAATATAACTTATATAATACTAAACAATTATAAAGGTAGAATTAACTATAATCATAAAAATAAAATTTGATAAATAAGTAAAATTCTTCTAAATAGTTATCCATACTTAATAACTCATCAACTAATTCTAATCATCACCATTAGTATTTAGAGTCACTACTAATAATGATATTATTAATCTAGGAAAAAGGAAAACTTAGTTAAAGGTCAATCACTTATTCTATTCAATTTTAAAATTCAATTCAATTTAAGTTCTGTTTATATTCTAAGGTGTCTCTAACTATCGATAAAGTTTTTGAAATAAATTGAGTCTTCTTTCGCCTTCATCTCCAAAGTTAATCTATCCATTTCTGCACAGTTTAGGATTTTTAAGCCTGATCAGATAGTACGTTTTCATTTTTCCATAACTGGAAAATACTATTCTTGCAGCTGTTAATACATGTAATATTAAATAGTCATTCTCTTTACCGTAGCTAGATTCTACTATTCCTAGCAAAAACAATTCCAGTTTAATCTCTATCTGTACTTTCGTCATCTTTTCCAGCCATCTATGAATCTTAAGCCAATATTTCTTTGTGTTAGGGCATGTCCACCAGGCATGGTAGTAAGTGCCTGGGTTTTGTTTACATTTCCAACAAATATTCGATACATTTTTAAACATTTTCACTAATCGAACTGGTGTCATATGCCATCTATAAAACATCTTATATAAATTTTCTTTATATGTTGCTACTTTCGTAAGTTTAATGTTTTTATCCCAAAGTTTTTGCCAGTCTTCTAAGTCTGTAGAGTATCCAAAATTCTATGCCCATACTATCATTGTTTCTTTTACTTGTTCTTCTTCCATCTTCCACCTTAGCAGAGACATTTATAGAGTTTCTTAATCAGGTTCTCGTCTGTTTTAAAAAATATTTTATCAAGTGGAGTCTGCTCTTTATATAATTGGTCTTTTAGGGAGGAAGCCGTTTTGATCTGGATGTATAAATTCAGTTAGAAAGTTTTTCATTCTTTCTGCCAATATTGCAGCAAAGATTTTATAATCCACATTTAATAACGATATTGATCTATAGTTTTTCGTTTGTGTAAGGTCAGTATCTTCTTTGGGTATCAAAGTGATATTGGCTTCAGTCCATGAGTTTGGTATTTTTTTCTGTGTAAAAATTTCATTACACAAGTCTTTCAAAAATACTGTGTTTGTCTCTTTTCTTTGTTCTTTTTATGTCAGAGATCTGGCATAAGTTATAGCAAGACCTCTGAAGTGTGCTTTTGCCGTGTCCCATACATTTTGGATAGAAGTTTCTTTTTTTTAATTAATTTTAAAGAAGAAATCCATTTCTTTTGTTGCTAATTGTAAGAATTCTTTTCCCTTCAATATTGATTTATTCAAGAACCATCTTAATCTTTTCCTAGCTCCTTTCCAGGTCATTTTAATTGGGTTCTGGTCTGCCCAAATATTTGGTTCTATTTCAACTTCTTTTATCTTCTTGAAAAGAGAATTGGATCAGGTTTTTAGAGTTAACTCAAATTATGCAAGAAGAAATAGAGTGCCTAAGGAGGTCCATCTATAGCAGCGGTTCTCAACCTGTGGGTCGCAACCCCATTTCGGATCGAACAACCATTTCACGGGGGTCGGCAAACACCGCAGTCCGCCATTTTTTAAAAAAACATTTTTTTGTCAGCCATTATTTTTCCCCTTTGGGATGCGGGCCGTTGCGCCGCGCATGCATGATGCGGGCCCACCATTTTTTTTTATTTTGGTCGGCCATTTTTTTTTTGGTTGGCCATTTTTCTTCCCCTTTGCGATGCGGGCCGTCGTGCCGCGCATGCGCCCCGTCGCGCCGCGCATGCGCGATGCGTGCCAGGGTCGAGCCCCGGAAAAGGTTCAGAACCGCTGATCTATAGAACATTTTATATTAGTTTTCTTTATAAGAAGTTTCCATGGTCAATTTATAATTTCTTTCCCAACGATTTTGCCATTTTTGTAATTCTTGCATCTTTTTCGCATTTTTGCATCTTTATCATAGCTTGATAGTCTCCATTTACAATTAGTTTTGCTGTTTTTACGATATATTGTCTTAATTTCATTTATAAACCTTTTTCCAAAATCCATGCAGATTAATTGTTGTGTCATAAATTGCCAGCTTACATTATCAAATGCTTTTTGAACATCTAAAAATATTAGTGCTATGTGTTTTCCTGGGTGCATTTCATAGTATTCTAATAATGTATCTAAAATAATCCTTAAGTTGTGTTTTATTTGTCTTTTTGGTAAAAGTCCATTTTGATATGGATGAATAAATTCAATCAAAAATCTTTTCAATCTCTCTGCTATTATTGAAGCAAAAATTTTGTAATCCACATTCAATAGTGATATTGATGTATAATTTTTTATCTGTAATAAATCTGAGTCGTCTTTTGGTATTAAGGTAATATTTGCTTCCATCCATATATTTGGTAATTTAGCCTTTAATAGTACCTCATTACAAGCTTCCTTCATTGGAGAGCTTAATATATCTTGAAAGCATTTATAGAACTTTGCAGGTAGCCCATCCCCATCCTGGAATTTCATCATTTTTATTGTCTATAGTTTTTCATAATATTCTAACTATTTTTTTATTGCCTCATTTTGGAGTTACACATCTCCCTTCATATCTTGCAATTTGTTTATCAACTTTTTTTCTCTTTCTTTTTTCAATTTATAAGCCATCCATCTTCCCGGTTTATTTGCATTTTCGAAAAAAAATCTTTTGCTCTTTTCATTTGTTGAGCGAATTCTTCTGACTCTATTAGGTTTAGTTTATGTTTAATTATCTCCATTTGTCTTTTAAGAGTTTTTTTTGTGGATCTTTTTGAAGTTCTAGCTCCAATATTTTAAACTCTTCCCTTAGCGTTGTACACTGTTGCTTTTTCTCTTTATTCTTTTCTGCCGTATACGTTATAGCTAATCCTCTGAAGTATGCTTTGGCTGTATTCCATATGTACTGGAGTGAAGTGTCTTCTTTTTTATTTTCTTTGAAAAAGAATTCCATTTCCTTTAGTGCTATTTCTGAAATTCTTTCTCTTTTAATAAGAGTTGATTCCATGTCCATCTAAATTTCTTCTTTACTCCTGTCCAACTCAGCTTCATCGGATTATGGTCAGCTCATATATTGGGTTTTTAAATATTTTAAATATTTTAAATATTTATTGTTTTTATGTTTTTATTGTGTTGTGAACCGCCCCGAGTCCTACGGGAGAGGGGCGGTATAAAAATTTAATAAATAAAATAAATAAATAAATAAATAAATAAATAAATATCAATTCTAGACCATGATTTGTGTCTATTTGAATAAAATGTATACCGAGTCTTTTTTGGGTTCATTTCTCTCCAGACATTCTGTACGCAGATTTCTTCTGCCATTTTAACGAACATCTTAGGTAATCTCTTTCTTCCTTTTTTCCCTATTTTACTACTTTTGTAATCTAATTTTTCATTCACAATTGCGTTAAAGCCTCCTACTAAACAAATATTTTGATATTCCATTTCCAATATTTTCCTGTGTTTATTGTTTGCTGCATATATTGCTACTATCAACATCTTTTTTTATTTATCGTCATTTCCACCATTATAATTCTTCCTTCTTCCTTCAAGGTCCCTTCCAACTCTGTTATTCTGTTATCCATCAGTTAAAGCCACCACATCTCTAAAATTAGCTGAAAAGCTTTGACTGGAAACTAATTTGGGACATTTTCCCAAGATTAAAAGACATAGATTTTCTCCATATACACATTTGTAGGTGTGTGTCTATATTTCTCTGTCTAGGCATATATCTGCAATTATATAATCTATGCCCATCACTTCCAGATGTATTTGATGATAACCCTTTGTATTGCTAAGGATTTGTGATTGACTGAAGTCAACAAGAAAGTTTACCCAAATCAACAACTAAATTTGATTGAATGGATATTTGAACATGGATGAGTAGTATTCCATGTATCAGATGAATCATAAACAATGTAAGAGATTATTCCATCGTTGTGGCATGTTTGCTTTTTCATTGTAATGTATACTTTTTTCTTTTTTCATACGTTTCACCATTTTATAAAAATTATTTAAGTTACACTTTTCTTTAAATCTTATAGAAAAGAGGATGGGAAGAAGAGCCCTCTGGACAGCTAAGAATAACAAGCAACATTGAAAAGAAAAGCAAATCGAGCCAGAAATCAAAATATTTTCCGTTTCCTTCAGAAAACCACACAATTCTCCCACTCCTCCAGCAGCTCTTAGAAAAAAAGAGAAAATTAAGAAAGATTTCAAACTGGAATAAGTAGATTATTCAGAACTCAAGGATACATTACATGAAAAGTGAAAGGAGATTACTTTTCATTCAGTAAAAGTGGGAAATAACTGGAAATCAGTTGGAGGAAAGGGTGAGTAGGAAAGTCATGCAGGCCTCGCCCAGTGAGGAAGAAAACAGATTGAATGAAAACACCACTAAACAAGGAATTGTCCATAGTTTTGACTTCCTCAAGAATATCAGCTGTGGAAAAGCTCCGTACTTGTTTCTCTTGTTGGAAAAGCACAGATTGCAAATCACAACTGATTATGCATAAGAAGAGCCATACAGGCGAAAAGCCATACAAATCATCTGATTGTGTCAAAAGCTTTAGTCAGAACAGCTCCCTTGTGGTTCATGGAAGGACCCACACAAGAGAAAAGCCATAAAAGCACTCCTAGTGCAGTAAATGCTTTAGTGAGCATGGCAACGTGGTGATACATCAGAGGACTCACAGCAGAGAGAAAACATATGACTGTACTGATTGTGCGAAAGTTTCATTAGAAATTCCCATGTCATGAGGCACCATAGGTCATACACAGAAGAGAAACCCTTCGAATGTCCTGATTGTGGGAAAAGTTTCAGTGAGAATTCCTGCCTTGTGAGACACCAGAGGACTCACACAGGAGAGAAACCCTTTGAATGTCCTTGTTGTGGAAAAAGTTTCAGTCGCTATTCTAACCTGGTGAGACACCAGAGGACTCACACAGGAGAGAAACCCTTTGAATGTCCTGATTGTGGGAAAAGTTTCAGTTGCTATTCCAACCTGGTGAGACACCAGAGGACTCACACAGGAGAGAAACCCTTTGAATGTCCTGATTGTGGGAAAAGTTTCAGTAGCAATTCCCACCTGGTGAGACACCAGAGGACTCACACAGGAGAGAAACCCTTTGAATGTCTTGAATGTGGGAAAAGTTTCAGTCGCAATTCCCTCCTGGTGAGACACCAGAGGACTCACACAGGAGAGAAACCCTTTGAATGTCCTGAATGTGGGAAAAGTTTCAGTTGCAATTCCTACCTGGTGACACACCAGAAGACTCACACAGGAGAGAAACCCTTTGAATGTCCTGATTGTGGGAAAAGTTTCAGTAGCAATTCCCACCTGGTGAGACACCAGAGGACTCACACAGGAGAGAAACCCTTTGAATGTCTTGAATGTGGGAAAAGTTTCAGTGAGAATTCCATCTTTGTGACACACCAGAGGATTCACACAGGAGAGAAACCCTTTGAATGTCCGATCTGTGGGAAAAGTTTCAGTCAGAATTCCAGCCTTATGAAACACCAGAGGATTCACACAGGAGAGAAACCCTTTGAATGTCCTGATTGTGGGAAAAGTTTCAGTAGCAATTCCAACCTGGTGACACACCAGAGGACTCACACAGGAGAGAAACACTTTGAATGTCCGATCTGTGGGAAAAGTTTCAGTGAGAATTCCCACTTGGTGACACACCAGAAGACTCACATGGGGGAGAAGTCTTTCAAATGTCCAGTCTGTGGGAAAAGTTTCAGTCAGATTTCCTACCTGGTGACACACCAGAGGACTCACAGAGGAGAAAAACCCTTTGAATGTCCTGTTTGTGGGAAAAGTTTCAGTCGCAATTCCCTCCTGGTGAGACACCAGAGGATTCACACAGGAGAGAAACCCTTTGAATGTCCTATTTGTGGGAAAAGTTTCAGTGAGAATTTCAACCTGGTGACACACCAGAGGACTCACACAGGAGAGAAACCCTTTGAATGTCCTGATTGTGGGAAACGTTTCACTCAGAATTCCAGCCTTGTGAAACACCAGAGGACTCACACAGGGGAGAAATCTTTCAAATGTCCAGTCTGTGAATGTTACTTCACTCATAAATCATCCCTTATTGCACACGAGGAAATCCACATGAGGCAAAAGTTGAAGAATTTAGAAAAGGCTTGAAATTCATTTGTGATCTCCCATTGAAACTGTAGGTGAGAAATTGATTATTTTATTTATATATTTATTTAATTTTTTAATTTAATTTCTATGGCGCCCTATTCCGGAGAACTCAGGGTGGCTCACAACATGATAGAAATCACAATAAAATACATAAATATAAATATATAAATATAAAAACCCCAAAGTTAAAAAAAGAAAAACCAATCATTCCACAAACATACACACAAACATACACTGGCTAGGGGCAAGGTGTTAGCTGCCCCAGGCCTGCCGGCAAAGGTATGTTTTAAGCAATTTACAAAAGGCGGAGAGGGTGGGGGTGACACGGATCTCCGGGGGAAGTTGGTTCCAGAGGGCCGGGGCCGCAACAGAGAAGGCTCTTCCCCTAGGCCCCACCAGGCGACACTGTCTGGCTGACGGAACCTGGAGAAGGCCGACTGTGGGCCCTAACCGGCCGCTGGGATTCATGAGGCAGCAGACGGTCCCGTAAATAACCTGGTCCGATTACTCCTGTAGTGGAGGATTCTATCCGTGTAGGTGGGTTTACGGTATACTTGTGTGTGTAATGATCCATCCGACTGGCGGTGGATCAACACGTCCAAGAAGGCTAAAGAGCCTTGTTTCTCTTCCTCCACCATGAATTTTATGTCAGGGTAAACTGAATTCAGTATTCCCATAAAGGTGGCTACATGTTGTCTTTTGATAACAGCAAACGTGTCATCCACGTACCGAGCCCAAAACTTGGGCTGGTATAGGGTCATCGCCTTATGCTCTAACTGCTGGAGCACTGCCTCTGCTATGATACTGGAAATGGGGGAGCCCATCGGTGTCCCTTTGACCTGTTCGAATATAGTACCCTGAAAGGTGAAGTAGGTCATTAGGCACACCTTCACGAGTCTCATAAGGTCTTCCGTCTGTAGGGAGTCCTGGTGGTGGCCCCCCTTCTTGTTAGTTAAATGGTCTCTTAGGACAGAGATGGCTAAGTCCTGGGGGATGGAGGTGAAGAGTGAGGTGACATCAAATGATACCATCATCTCGTCATCCTCCACCCTGAGGGTCTTAATCCTACTCAGGAATTCCTCTGCAGACTTAACTGTAGTGGGACTGCTATCCACGAGGTAGCAGATGCGGCTGCTAAGCCACTTCGCTAACCCCGAGGTAGGTGTGCCTCTAAATGAGACAATGGGGCGAAGAGGAATGCCCTCCTTGTGGATTTTTGGCAATTCATAAAATCTGGCAAGTGCTGTATCACATGGACGCACTTTCCTTAGGATGTCATCACTCATCCTTCTGCTGCGTTTGAAGCTATCCAGCAGTTTGTTAATTTTATTCCTGAGTGTCACTGAGGGGTCTTTCTCAATTGCTCTATATGCTGTTCTATCATTAAGAAGCTCTAGTGCTTTTGTTGTATAAAGCGTCTTATCCATGACAACAGTCACTCTCCCTTTGTCTGCCAGGAGTATAATGATGGCATCATCTCTTTTAAGCTGACCTAGGGCCTCCGTCTCCTCCCTAGATAGTGTGTGGTAGTGCCTGTGGCCCATGAGTAACCCGGTGACTTGCTGTCTTATAGAGCTCCTAATGTCCTCATCTGTCCCCATATAGTACATAGCAGGTTCTAATGCCGCTATAAAGTCTAAGGCATGTGCATCCGTAAGGTTATAACCTGTATCTCGCTGTAGCAGGGTGAGTTGTGGGTGGGTTAATATCTTCGTGGAGAGGTTACATACTAATCTATCTGTGGAACTATTGTGACTTGACTCACGTAAAATGTCCATCTTACGTCGGAGGCGCATTGCTGTCTCCTGGCTTGTCCTCATTGCTGCCACCCTAATATGATGGTTTAGCGCCTGGAAGTGATGTTCCGACAGGGCTGCATTACATTGCCTTCGGTAGTCCTGGGCCCACGTCTTTAAGTTTCCTGCGCGTCTGTGCTGGTCATCGATGAGGGCGCGTACCGTCCAGTGTTGAAACTGATGGAGAGCTTGTTGACATTCCACGGAGTCAACCGCAGGTTTCCCCAATGATTTGGGAGGCAAATTCTCTCGAATGCAAGTGTGCAAGAATGTTATTTTGCGGTAGCAAGCTGAGATGCGGTGCGTTAGTTTCTCCCATCTTCTGGCTATGAGCAATACTGCTCTATCATAATGGTTAATGATATCCGTAAAAATGCGACTCCTGGGTACATTCATGGTATGAAGTAAATAATTTACGATCACCAGGAGATTAAAAAGGAATAACTTTAATATAACCTAGCTTTCGTTGGAAACGTCCAACATCGTCAGGGTTAAAAGAACCAGTTAATAAGGTGTCTTAAATAGGATTAGTCAACGCTAACTTCATACCATGAATGTACCCAGGAGTCGCATTTTTATGGATATCATTAACCGTGTGTGTGTGTGTGTGTGTGTGTGTATGTATATGATTAATAATATCCATAAAAATATGACTCCTGGGTACATTCATGATATGGAATAAAAGTTTTACAATCACCAGGAGATTTAAAAGAAATTAATTTTATTATAACCTAGCTTTCGTTGGAAACTACCAACATCGTCAGGGTTAAAAAAAAAGGCAACTGAAGAGATGTTTTAAATAGGATCAGTTAACGCCTGCGCTCGGCTCCTAGATCGCGTCACCGGTCCTGGCCAGTTGGTTTGTATTCTGGATGTTTCTCCTTCTCTGTCATTGCCTCGAACCTTCTCACCTATTCTTTTAATGCTAGTTCCTAAGTTAGTCAGGATCTTTTCCCTCCCTCCAACGGTGTTAACTTGCGTATTACCTTTCCCTCTATTACAGACCTTGGGGGGGTGTTTGGTTTTTCTTTTACATTGTTACACATCCTGTGAGGGCTACAGGCAGTTCCCCCCACCCCTCCCAGTTGTAGGTCGATGGTTTCCCTCAGCTCTACATTCACCCTCCTCCTTCCTCCTCCCACGTGGGCAGTACCCATCCGGATGTCATGTAATCCAGTGTGTGTGTTCCCACACCCCATCTCGGTACTGTCCACATAAGATTCCGTCCGCTGCCAGCAGTCATTACTCCCATCCAAGGTAAATGTCCTACTTTTTGCCTGGGAAGACCTCAATCGTGGGCATTTCCCATCCACAATTCCTCACATGTCCATGGAATGGGAGGGGGGTGCCTCCTCTGTGCAGCACGGGGGAGCCGTCATTCCGCACCTCCTTCCAATAAGGGCGGGTTTCCAAATGGCTGGTAGGCGGGAGGCATCATCTCATTTGTTCGTGCTGTGAGGGCATTTTTCTATCTCGATGGCTTCTCTGATTATTCTGTTATTAAAGTGTTCAGTTTTGGCAATAGTTCTGGTCTTGCCTGATCAACCACCCCCACCACCCCCCTCCTCTATATTTCCTTGCTGCCCCTCGGAATTGGTATTCCTAGAGGCAGGTGACCCCTTCAGTGGTTATGTATAGCGCTAGGGGGGCGCTACAATACTGAAATTGGCCCTGTCAAAGTGCCTGGTGTTTTAGATATAACTGGGAGCATTATATAGAAGAACTCCTTACATAGGAGTCACATTTGAAGGGGAAGTGGCCAGTCAGAATGGCAGATAATTCCATTCTTCAGTCTACACAAGACATTACTGACCTCCCCCCCCCCCGCCAGAAAGAAACACAAGTCCTCTACTATGGAATGGTGGGGAAGATCACAGCAAAGGCCAAGGCTCAGTCCTCTAAGAAGCCTTCTAGAACAGTTGGCAAGGAGGCCAGCAGATGTCACCAGGCCTTAGAAGGGGAATTTCCCAGGGCAAGGAAACTGACTTCAGGTGAAGCACATAACACTCCTACTCCACCTGTAAGTTCATTATTTGAGCCCCAATCAGTTCCCTGTAACTTAGCCCCAGGAGCCTGGTCTCCTCCAAGGGAGGCGGCACAGGTAGAACCTGTTATCTAGGTCTAGACCTAGAAGTGCAAAGGGTTGCCGCTCAAGGCATGTCACTATCTGGGGCGCAAGCTACCTTTACGCCCACCGCAGGGCTCTGCCCCCCTGAACCACAGTCAGCGTGGCCTGAGCAGTTTCAGGCTATGATGACTCAGGCCTTCGCCCAATTCATGGCCTCATCAGTCTGCCAATGACCTTAGCAAGTTCCCGCAGCACTTCCACAGTCATTCCTTCAACCAGAGACCCCAGACTTCACTCAGGAGGTTTCTTTGGAATCAGATTCTGCAGAATTCGACCCTTCAGGTCTGCTCCTGTCGGACGACGAGGACGTTTCTCCACCGGATCCGGCATCTCTCACTGGCCTGTTTGATCAATCTCTCTTCAGCTCGTTACTTCTCAAGGCTTGCACTCAGCCAACATCGCCCCAGAACAGGAGGCCCAGCCAACACCTACATCCAAGGACCCAAATCCACTGTATGCTGAACCGGTGGTGCCACAAAAGCACATTCCCTGTCCCCCCCTTCTTCTGCAACACAGTGCAGAAGCAATGGGGAAACCTGGGATCTCTTCCCAATCTGGGTGCCTCAGAGAAAAAACTATTTAATGTGGCTCCTTCCTTCGCTTCCTTACTGGAGATCCCTCTGATTGACGAACCACTAAACTCTCTATTTTCCAACTCTAATATTCCAGGGGACATGGCTGAAGTGCTCAAGGCAGAGGACAAGAAATTTGAATCTGCCTTGCACAGATCACATCCTGGGTGGTCAAGGTGTCTACATCCCTGGCCTTCTTTGCTCGGGCCTCCATCTTGTGGCTCTGCGAGCTCAGGATCTGATTCCCCCTGACCAGATTCGTGCCCATCAGAACCTGGGTAAGTTGGTAGCCACATCCCAGTATATGGCTGACGCCTCCCTCCATGCTGCAAGGTACTCTTCACGTGCCATAGCAGCAGACATCTCAGCCCGTAGACCAGGGCTTTTCAATCTTTTCACCCATTGTACCACTTTTAGGATATGGCAATATCCGAATACCACCAGTCGCCTAGCAAGGTGTCAAAAACTTGATGAACAAAAAGAAAAATAGCGGGGGTGGGGGTGTTTGGTTGTTATTCCCCCCCATCTGCTGGCTGGTTGCAGCAGGTTTTGGTCACTTCACATGACCCTGGAACACTGACCGTCATAAATATGAATCAGTTGCCAAGCATCTGAATGTAAATCACAATACCCTGGAGATGCTGCAACATTCCAGCTGACCAGCACTTCTTCTGGGCTCAGCAGAAGCGCCAGGATCAGTGCTGCTTTCCAGCTAATTGGTGCTTCAGGGCTCAGCAGAAGTACCAGGATGAGCGCCGAGCTCCAGCTGGAGCCTGGCACTGATCCTGGTGCTTCCACTGAGCCCTGACAGTCTCGAAGAAGCGCCAATCAGCTTGAAAACAGCATTGATCCTGGCGTATCCGCTGAGCCCTGATAGCCCTGCAGCTCCAGCCATCTCTCGCTTAGGCTTTTGTGGTGCTACCACTGGTTCAGCTCATTCCCCTCCCCTGCTACCACTTTTCTAGGATGGTCACGTATGACCTGCCAGTGCCAATGTACCACAGGTGGTACCCGTACCACTGGTTGAAAAGCCCTGCCGTAGACTTCTATGGCTCAAGAACTGGCGAGCGGACCTGAAGGCTAAGTGGTGCCTGGCTACTAAGCCTTATACTGGGGGACACCTCTTTGGCAAAGTCCTCAACCCCTACTTAGTGGAGGGCAAGGACAAATGCAAGACTCTGATAAACACCAGTAAGAAGGGGGATAAGCGACCAGGTGGCGGGGCTTCACAAAATTATTATCGCAGGATACCACTCACAATCATTGATCGTTCCTGGATACATCACGGCCCATTCCACCCGTGGCGCCACTACATCAGCAGCTTGGGCTACCCAGGCACTATCGGGGACATATGTAAGGCGGCAACATGGTCCTCGCCTTCTGTCAAACATTATAAAATTGACAAATATGCCTCCTTGGATGCCTTGTTTGGCCGCAGGGTATTACAACAAGTGATATCATAATAATAGTAATAGTAATAATAACAGTAATAATTACTATAATAATAATTACTAACAGTAAATGGGGAGAACTTTGGTGAAATTAACATCAGAAGAGGAATATTCCAAGGGGACTCACTTTCACCACTCCTGTTCAACATCGCATTAATTCCATTGACAATAATCTTACAAAACACAAAACTGGGATACTACATCTCAAGCCAGGATGGCAAGAGAAACCATCTGCTGTACATGGATGACTTAAAACTGTATGGGAAAAGCCACACTGAATTTGAATCAATACTCAACGCAGTCCAACTGTTTAGCAGCGACATCAGAATGAACTTTGGACTTGGAAAATATGCTGTACTATCCATGCAACGAGGAAAAATGGCAAAAATAGAAGGAATAGAACTGGGAAATGGAAGTATTGTGAAAGCACTAGCAAAGGATGACGGTTACAAATACTTAGGCATATTGGAAGCAGATAACATCTTGAATGGAAAAGTCAAAGAGTCAACACAAAAGGAATACATTAGGAGAGTGCGCAAAATTGTAAAATCAAAGCTGAATGCTGGAAACATAATTAAAGCCATTAATACATGGGCAGTCCCGGTGATAAGCTACCCAGCTGGAATTATCAATTGGACTTTGGCTGAATTGGAAAACCTAGACCGGAAAACAAGTAAACTTTTGAATATTCACCATGCTCTACATCCACGAAGTGACATCGACAGGTTGTACCTGCCAAGAAAAATAGGAGGACTATTGCAAATCCACCAAACTGTAGAAGGAGAAAAATGAAGTTTGAATGACTATGTGAATCAAAGTACAGAAAAACTGCTACAGGCTGTGAAAACAGCACTATAAAAATAAACAGAAACAAAGGCAGAATATAAGGGAAAACAGCTGAATGACAGATTAAATAGATGGAAAACCAAAGCTGTGCATGGACAGCATTTGAAAAGCATTGAAGGAAAATATGATAACGACATGGGCATGGCTTAAGATGGGAACCATCAAGAAAGAAACAGAAGGCTTAATACTGGCTGCTCAAGAACAAGCACTACAAACTAATGCTATGAAAGCGAAGATACAAAAATCCACTGACAATCCAAATTGCCAACTTTGCAATGACAAAGTTGAAACTGTTTCACACCTAATTTGTGAGTGCAGCAAAATCGCGCAAACTGATTACAAATCTAGACTTGACCGAGTTGCTAAATTAATCCACTGGGCTTGTGTAAAAAATACGACTTGCCTGTGTCTGAAAAGTCATGGGAACATAGGGTGGAAAAAGTTGTTGAGAATAAGAGGGTGAAGATCTTGTGGGACTTTCAAATACAGACAGATTGCCATTTGGAACAAACTACGCCGGATATCACAGTTGTAGAGAACAGAAGTGTACAGCTGATTGATATCGCTGTACCAGGAGATGCCAGAGTCGAAGAAAAGGAACTGTAAAAAATTACGAAATATCGCAACCTGGCCATCGAAATTATGCGATTATGGATGAAACATGTAACAGTGGTACCCATTGTCATCGGGGCACTGGGAACTATGTCCAAAAAACTTTACAAAAATTTCCTGGGTCCATTTTTTCCCCTTTTTTGAAGATGAGAACTACATCAGCTCTTTTCTAGTCTTCCGTTAGTTACCCAGTGCTCCAGGATCTTTGAAAAATATAGTTCAATGGTTCTGAGATCACATCTGCTTGTTCCTTGAGAATCTTGGGATGTAATCCATCTGGTACTGGTGATTTGAACTCGTCTAGGCTGGACAAGTGCTCACCATTTTCTTGCTATCTTAATTCATGTTTCTATTCTGTTTTTTATGACACTTTTTGATAGGTTGGTCTGTTTTTTCAATTTGTGTAAAGACAGATACGAAAAACGAGTTAAATAGTTCTGCTTTTCCCCAATTGCTTGTCACCTTGCAACTTTCACCCACTAATGGACCAATCATTTACTTTTTTTCTTGTTTTTTTACACGTTGAAAGAAGCTTTTTTTGTTATTTTTGACTTTGGTCGCAAGCCTTAGTTCATTTTGAGCCTTAGCTTTCCTCACTTCATCTTTGCAGGCGTGGGCTATTTGCTGATATTCTGACTTAGTTTGAGCATTGGGCCAATAAAATAAGGTCTTACACCTAGGTAGGAAAAACAAAAAGAACAGGAATAGAATGTGTAATATATGGCTCAACAGAGGAATCTAGGTGTCCTAGTGCACAAGTAGGAGCAGGGAATCTGCTGCAGCTCCCCCCCGCCCAAAAGCCAATGTAGTCGTAGGTTGCATCAACAGAGGGATAGTGTAAAGACAACAAGAAGTGATAGTACCACTTTACACCACACTTAGAATACTGTACCCTGTTCTGGTCCCATGATTCAACACATATTGAGGCCCTAGAAAATGTGCAGAGAAGAAGAAAGATCATAAATGGTCTGGACGCTAAATGACAATCAGTTCAGAGAGCTAGGTATGTCTAGCCTCTAGGCCATGGAAGAGAAGGATTGGGGGAGGCATGATGGCTGTCTTCCACTACTTGAGGAGTCACAAAGAGGAGATCAACTTATTCTCTAGGCAACAGAAGGCAGAACAATAAGTCCACAGGTGGAAGGTTGTCAAAGGAAGATCCAATCTAGAAGTAAGGAGAAATTTTCTGTCAGTGAGTGCAATTGATCAATGGAATACCAGGCCTCCTGGCATTGTGAATGCTCCATCACTGGAAGTTTTCCAGAATAGACCGGACAGTCATTTGAATGGGGGCGGGTTGGATTAGACCACTGAGGTGCTTTCCAAATCTATGATGCTATGATTCTAGATTTAGAGGCAGCTTAGAAAATTGGTACAGAGTGGCCACGTGAAATTGCTTCTGGTAAGGGGCCTTTTTAAAGAAAAAATATTAGGCAAATTAAGATATAATACAAACTCAAAAGAAAAAAGACAAAAATTACAACAACAAAACAAGGATGGGCAAAACAAAAAAAAAGAAATGTTCACTAAAAAAGACAAAAGACAAAAACATTTACAAATAGTATATCAGTTGAATGTTGATAAACATATTGTAACAATATTAGTTTCCTACCCTTGCAAAGGAAGCCCAAAATTTGTGAATTTCTAATTCTAGTTAGAATCAATTTGTTCTTCATCTATCTACTGTGTATAAAGGCAAAGTGTTGAACAGATAAACCAACAGTAAAGTTAAACATCAAAGCCCTCTCTTAACCATCTATTGTTATATTTAACTACAATGGTTTGTTATTTACGGTAAGTCATCACAATCACTGTCTCCGATCCATCCAGGATCAAATATCCTTAGAAGTTCCTTAAAAATAGATAAACCTCAGAGGAAAAACAACAACACATGACCTATTATACCATGTCATCATTTTCATTTAAAAGAAAATCAAATTTTCTTTAAGGTTTTCCAAGGAATGCCTACAAGTAAAGAGAGAAACAATATTTGGAGCAATGAACTGATATTTAAGGTCTGCAGATGAATCATCCTGAATTTATAAGAAACCAAAGAATTGTACACTTGTTCATTTCACTAACACAATTCAGAGGACTGGTTACATTTTTTTTCTAGTGGATCACATTATAGGTAGGTAGGCAGGCTGTTTGGGGGGGACATAAATGCCATAAATTACAGCATGCTACACAGGAAATTCTTTGTATGTAATCTTTAATTCCTGAATGAAAAGGGAATCAATAAAATATACCTTGCAGTTCTTTTATTCCAGATTCCTCATGCAACAGAGCTCAGATCCAATAGCTGAAATGACCACTGTCCCCATCCAAACCTTAAGAGATGTACATTAAAAACGGCAGTGCAGGGTGTCCCACTAAAAAGGTTAGCCTGGTGATCAATCGGCCATGTGCTTTGCTGGGATATTCTATTCTTCCATTTTGTTTTCTTTTTAAAAATGTATTTTAGAAATATTTCTTCTACCATATATTCACAATCACCCCCTTTTTCTTAGCCTCCATTTTCAAGGTCCTGCTGCATATTTTTCTCTTCTGTGCAAGCAAATTGACAGAAGTACATGGCATTTACCATTTAGCATATACAGGTTGCCCTCCTTCAAGCAATGGTATGCTGGGTGCTCTTGGATGCAGCCCTGGCCAGCAGGAGTGAAGTTGGCTCCCCTGGAGCATCTGGCCTGATGTTGCTGCTATGTCCTAAAACCTTGAGAGCCATATTAAATAAGTCATAGAGATTTCGGGTGTAGAGAGGTTTTGATCTCTACTCAGTATCACCCCTAGGAAAGCTGATTGTGTAATTGTGTAAAACCCTCATGAACATTTGGGGCTCAGCATATACCTAATCTTCTAATGGAACTAATCTAACTAGCATCACATTTCACTAGGCTCTGTTGCAAAGGTTAGTTGCTAGAAGTCAGAAACGACTTGATAGCTTTTAGTCAGGGGGGAAATCGTGCAAACGCCTTAGGCAGAGACGAGATAAGCGTGTTATTCTATCCGCGGTCAAACAGGCAACATCTGCGCTTAGCAAGCGGACTATACAGAAGGCGGCATCTGTGGTTGACTTCTTTAAAGATGTTAAAACCATCGAGTACTATATTGCTAGAAAGGAGGGGAGGGGAGGGGAAGCGCCGAGGAACTTCCTGTTCCTGATCACTAATCGGAGGAAGATGGTGTGCAAAGTGGCTTTTGTGCTCTTTCCAGGGTAGAAGCAGCAGCTGGAAGGTGAGTGGAGGGCAGGTCGGAGGAGAACCCGGGAGCAAGCGGGGCTGTTTGGTTTCCTCCACGGCGTCCAAGCAGGGAAGCAACTGGGCTGAAGCATCTCAGCTGCTGCTGCTGCATTTTCCTTCCCTCCCCAACTTTTGAGTCCACTGGGGCTGCAGGCTGTTGAACTGGGGGCTGCGATTTTCTGCTGCTGGGAAGATTTCAAAAGTCTCCTTCAAGTGAAGGTTGATTCTTTGGGAATGGCTTCCCTCCAGACGTTGTGAGTGCTGCGTCACTGGAGGTTTTTAAGAGGAGACCGGACAGCCATTTGTCAGGAATGGTAGGTAATAGGGTCTCCTGCCTGAGCAGTGGGTTGGACTAGAAGACGTCCAAGGTCCCTTCCAACTTTTGTTATTTTTTTTTTTTTTACAATTTTTTAAAACTAATTTTCTATTATTTTTATTTCATTTTCAAATTTCTATACCACCCCTCTCCCGAAGGACTCAGGGCGGTGTACAGCCTAAAATTAAAAAAAACATATAAATATACATAGTTTAAAATAATTAAAAATGAATTAAATAATTTGGCCGTAAAATCCCCATTTAAAACCCAACACTTAAAAATCTTAAAAAGTTACTCAATCCCCCTAAAACATTCTAAACCTACTGGAACCGAAGCTTCTATGCCAGGCCGGCCTGTCTAAAAAGGAACGTTTTTAGTTCCCGACGGAAGGTGCGTAAATCTGTCATTGTACGGAGTGGGAGCTCCCACAGAGAAGGCTCTCCCCCTGGGGGTCGCCAGCCGGCATTGTCTGGCCGACGGCTCCCTGAGGAGGCCCTCTCTGTGGGAGCGTACCGGACGGTGGGAGGTATTTGCTGGCAGTATTATCACTATTTATTATTTGATTAGTGCTTAATAAACATTGTATTGTTGGGTCCAATTTGTTTGCTTAATAATACAAATTACACTCTTAGTATCTACCCCCTTTCTCCAACCATTAATAATAATAATAGTAATATTAATAATTATAGTAATAATAGTTGGAAGGGACCTTTGAGGTCATCGAGTCCAACCCGAGCTCAGGCAGGAAACCCTACATCATTTTGGACAAATGGCTGTCCAGTCTTTTCTTAAAAACTTCCAGTGTTGGAGCATTCACCGCTTCTGGAGGCAGGTAGTTCCACTGGTTAATTGTTCTAACTGTCAGGAAGTTTCTCCTTAGTTCTAGGTTGCTTCTCTCTTTGATTAGTTTCCATCCGTTGCTTCTTGTCCTGCCCTCAGGTGCTTTGGAGAATAGCTTGACTCCCTCTTCTTTGTGGCAGCCCCTGAGATATTGATGAAATAAATTCCATGTTTGAAAATATTCTCTATCTTCTTTCTCTTTGATCCTCAATGTAAGTCTGTCCATTTCAGCACAGTCCAATATCTTCTTGATTATTGCTTTGTCTAGTGGTGTTTCTTCATTCTTCCAGAGCTGAGCAAATACAATCCCTGCTGCTGTTAATACATGCAATGTTAAATATACGCTGCTTATTACATTTTTCTGATACTATACCCAGGGCTTTTTTTCTCATAGAATGCCCAGAACAGAGTTCTGGCACCTTTTTTGGATGGAACCTTATAGAGTAGGCAAGGCGGGTTGTATGATGTGTGTGAGCTCTGGCACTTTTTGTTTTTTAGAAAAAAAGCACTGATTATACCTGATAATGGAAATGCCGAGGCCTCGAGAATTATAGGGATTGGAGCCTGGGGCTGGCGTGGCTGAGAAGACCTGGAGTGGTGGAGTTGTGGTGGATTGAGAGCTCCACTGGTCTCCCCCCCTTGAAAGGAGGAGTGCTCAGAGCAATGGAGCGACGGGGTGACGAGGTTGAGAGCCTCGTGGGGGAGAGCCGGCTGGCCCCCCCTCAATGACAGCTGAGGAGCCCTGTAGGAGAAGAGCCGGCTGCCGGCTGGCCCCCCTCCCCCTGAGAGGAGGAGAGCTCGGAGCGACGGGGCTACGAGGGTGAGAGCCTCGCGGGGGAGCGGCGGTTGCCCCCCCAATGACAGCTGAGGATCCCTGTAGGGGGAGAGCCAGCTGCCCCCCCCTTGAGAGGAGGAGAGCTTGGAGCAGCAGAGCGATGGGGAGATGAGGGTGAGAGCCTCGTGGGGGAGAGCCGGCTGGCCTCCCCCCCTTTTTCCCTCCCTCGCCTTCTCCCCCCCCATGACTGCTGAGGAAATGGTGAGGCTCCACCCCAATGACCACATGCACATGGAAAGGAGACGGCTCTTTGAGCAGGACACCGGCAGGTGAGAGCCGTCTGCATGGAATATCTGGGGGGAGTTTTTTACCCTCCACCAACGTGATGACTCTGGTTGTGATTCGAGGCCCAGGGAAAAACTGAACCGTCCGGCCAAATGGATATTATATCTGCCCAAAGATGGACAGACTCTCATCACTGTTTGACCCGAGCTGTGACTATGCCGTATAAACGCTGTATAAGACGTGCCTTCTTGCACTGCGAGATGCCCCCCTCTCGCGGAGATAGCCTGCATGTCTCTCAAAGGCTTGCCTTGATGACGGATTTTGGAATCCCGAGAAGTGGCATGCTCAAAAAAAGGGGTTATGGAGGTTTTTAAGTAGGGGTTTTAAATGTTTTTAAGCGGTTATAGGGAGGGGGGTGGTAAGATTAGTAATGGAGTAGGCCTGGGGGGAGGTCTACGGGATAGGGGAGGGTTAGGGGGAGGGAATAGGGAGGAGGAGAAACATAGGCCAGGCAACGGGTGGGACCGGAACCACGAGGGTGCGGATTATGGAGGGGGCAGAGGTGATTCTGTTCCCATCGGCTCTGTAAGTGGGAGGGGCAGATATGGCGGGAGCAGGGGGCCATATTCATTTATGGGAGCGTGTCCCCGCTATCTTTGAGCGGTGCCGCGCTCCGACCCCCATGGCTCCACTTGTGATCTGGGTTGCTTAGAGCCAAAGGGCCCGGGCTGTAGGCTGGTATTGTGCAACGCCAGGTCAGTGGTAAATAAGGCCCCCTTGATACAAGATCTAATTATGGAGGGGGCTGCAGACCTGGCGGGTATTATGGAGACCTGGTTGGGTCCAGAGGGAGGTGTCCCTCTGGTGGAGATGTGCCCTCCGGGCTTTCTTACATTTCACCAACCAAGAGCGCAGGGCAGGGGTGGGGGAGTGGCGGTTGTGATTAGGGAAGGTCTCAGGCCAAGAGAGGTCACTGTTCCTCAGACGGCAGGCTGTGAATCCCTCCTTGTGAGGTGGGACCTTGGGGGTCCGAGGGCTGTGTTGCTCATGTACCTGGCTCCCTGCCACGTGTCAACCACCCTGCCCGAGCTCCTGGGCTTCATCGCGGCGGTGGCGGTTGAGGTCCCCAGGCTGGTAGTCATGGGTGACTTCAATCTGCCGTCTGATGGTGAGGCATCTGGGGAGGTTCGGGAGTTCATGGCTTCCATGACGGCCATGGACCTGACCCAGGTAATTCAAGGTCCCACTCACACGGGGGGGAAACACGCTTGACCTGGTTTTTGTCTCTGGTCAGTGTTTGAGTGATCTGCATATGGAAATATAGTTATTACTCCTCTGTCATGGTCCGATCACTCTCTCCTACGCTTGGACTTTCTGACCGCCACACCCCGCTGCAGGGAGGCGGAACCAATTATTTGGTACTGCCCCAGGCGACTGATGGAACCCGACAGGTTCCAGACGGAGCTTGGGCCAATACTGGAGGCTCTAACACACAACTCAGTCGGGGCCTGGGACAGAGCGGCTGCTGGTGCCTTGGATCGGGTTGTGCCTTTGCGGCCTCTGAATCGGCGTGGTTCTCGATCGGCTCCCTGGTTCAACGGGGAGCTGAGGGAAATGAAGTGCCGGAAAAGACGCCTAGAGAGCAGTTGGAGAGCGAGCCACTCTGAGTCTGACCGAACACGGGTAAGAGGCCATATTAGGACTTACCTAGTGGCAATAAGGCCAGAGAAGTGTTCTTATGTCACTGCCCTTATTGCGTCATCAGATAATCGCCCAGCCTCCCTGTTCAGGATAACCCGCTCCCTCCTTCAACGGGAGGTGAGGGGGGATCCCTTGGAGGGAAGAGCTGAGGATTTTGTGCAATATCTGTATGACAAAATCGCTCAGATTCGGGAAGGCTTTAACTTCGATGAAGGGGGTCCAGCGGGAGTGGCTGAGGCTGGCCTTGAGACTGTTACTTGGGCTGAGTTTGACTTCGTGACACCGGATGACTTGGACAGGTTGCTGGGAGGTCTTAGAACAACCACATGTTCATTAGACCCGTGTCCCTCCTGGTTGGTACTGGCCTCCAGTGAGGTGACGCGAGGCTGGCTTCAGGCGATTACCAACGCTTCGCTGAGTGAGGGTGTCTTTCCCGCCGCCTTGAAAGAGGCAGTGGTGCAACCTCTCCTCAAGAAGCCCGTCCTGGACCCCGCTGTTCTAGCCAACTACCGTCCTGTCTCCAACCTTCGCTTGTTGCGAAGGTTGTTGAGTGTGGTTGCTCGACATTTCTCTCAGCACCTGGAGGAATCGTCTTATCTGGATCCGCTCCAGTCGGGCTTCAGGCCGGGCTACAGCACGGAAACAGCTTTGGTCGCATTGGTGGATAATCTCTGGCGGGCCCGGGACGGGTTGTTCCTCTGTCCTGGTGCTATTGGACCTCTCAGCGGCTTTTGATACCATCGACAATGGTATTATGCTGCGCCGATTGGAGGGGCTGGGCATAGGGGGCACCGTGTTTCGGTGGTTCTCCTCCTTCCTCTCTGGCCAAACGCAGTTTGTGTTGACGGGGTCAGAGGTCAACCCCGAGGCCCCTTGATTGTGGGGTGCCTCGGGTCGGTCCTCTCGCCCTTGTTGTTCAACATTTATCTGAAGCCGCTTGATGAGATCATCCGAGGTTTTGGGGTGGAATTCCATCAGTACGCTGATGACACTCAGCTGTACATTTCCACCCCGAACCACCCAAATGAAGCCCTTGATGTGCTGACCCAGTGCCTGGAAGCCATGCGGATCTGGATGAGGAGGAATGGTCTCAAGCTCAACCCATCCAAGACCAAGTGGCTGTGGTTACCGTCGTCCCGGTATAGTCAGCTGATTCCATCGCTGTCTATTGGGGGCGAGTCAGTGGCCCCCACGGGAAGGGCTCGCAACTTGGGAGTCCTCCTGGATTCACGGCTGTCCCTTGAGGACCATCTGACGGCCGTAGCCGGGAGGATGTTTTACCAGATTCGTCTGGTACGCCAGTTGCGTCCCTTCCTGGATCGGGACGCGCTACGCACGGTCACCCATGCCTTCGTCACTTCCAGACTGGACTATTGCAATGCTCTCTACATGGGGCTGCCCTTGAGGTGCACCGGAGACTCCAACTGGCGCAGAATGCAGCCGCGCGGGTGGTGGTGGGGGCGCCCTGGCGGGCACAAACAGCCCCCATCCTGCGTGAGCTGCACTGGTTGCCGGTGGTCTTCCAGGTGCGCTTCAAAGTGTTGGTCACCACCTTTAAAGCGCTCCATGGCATAGGACCCAGTTATTTACAGGACCGCCTACTGCCAGTAAATACCTCCCACTGACCAGTTCGCTCCCACAGGAAGGGCCTCCTCAGGGTGCCATCGGCTAAGCAATGTCGGCTGGTGGCGCCCAGGGGGAGAGCCTTTTCTGTGGGGGCACCGACAATGTGGAACGAGCTCCCTCCGGAACTCCGGACATGTCATGATCTCCGCACCTTCAGAAGAGAATTGAAGACTTATCTCTTTAATCAAGCCGGCCTGGCCTAGAGCTCCTCGGGTTTTTATGTAATTTAAATTAAGTAGTTAGGGTTTTAGTATGGGATTTTAATTTGGTTTTTAGTACAGCCTAGGTTATTTAATTCTGTTTTAAATATTTATTATTGTTACGTTTTAAATTTGGCTGTAAACCGCCCCGAGTCCTATGGGAGAGGGGCGGTATAAAAGTTTAATAAATAAATAAATAAATAAAAAGAGTTCAGGTTTAAAATCTACATGTTTCCCTAACATCTTTTCTAACCAAGTGTGTCTTTTGCCCCCCCTTTTTTTTCTTTAACACGAGGCCACCACACATGGTAATATAGGCCAGGTGTTTGATTACATTTCCAACATTTACTGGACATATTTTTAAACATTTTTGCTAATCTAGCAGGTGGTAAATGCCATCTATAGAACATTTTATATCAGTTTGCTTTATAAGAAGTTGCCACGGTCACTTTACAATTTCTTTCCCAAAGATTTTGCCATTTCTCTAATTCTATATTATATCCAAAGTTTTTTGCCCACTGTATCTTTGTTTCTTTCACTTGTTCATCCTCCATTTTTGAATTTAATAGAAAGTTATATAGTTTCTTAATCAGTTTTTTTATCAGAGGTTAACAGTATCGGATCAAACATTGTCTGTTCTTTTTAAAAACCATACATTTTCACATCTTTATCATAGTTAAATTGCATTTGCAACTGAGGCCACCATGATTCTTCAGTTTGCTTAGATGTAATGTTTTTAGCTATAACTTTTGTTTTTTGTCTATTTATCTTCAATCCTGCTACTTCTTCAAATTCCTCAATCATTTTCAATAGTTTAGGGATTATCTCCAATGGTTCTTCTGTACTAAATACCATTTGCAAATGCTTGTAATTTATAGCTTTCATCTTTTATCTCCATTCTTTTAATTTCTGGGTCTTGTCGATGTTCCTGTTCAAAACTTCCAATGTCAATATAAATAGCAATGGGGATAATGGATATCCTTGTCTTGTGCCTTTCTTTATGTTAAAATTCTCCCTTAGTCCCCATTTGCAATTACTGTTTTACTGTTTGTTTATGATATATTGTCTTAATTAGATTTATAAACTTTTTTCTAAAATCCATGCAATTTAATTGTTGTGTCATAAATTGCCAGCTTACATTATCAAAAGCTTTTTGAACATCTAAAAAAATTAGTGCCATGTGTTTTCCTGGATGTATTTCATTCTAATATTGTATCTAAAATAATCCTTAAGTTGTGTTTTATTTGTCTTTTTGGTAAAAATCCATTTTGATCTGGATTAATAAACTCAATCAAAAATCTTTTCAATCTCTCTGTTATTATTGAAGCAAAAATTTTGTAATTCACATTCAATAGTGATATCGGTCTATAATTTTTTTATCTGTAATAAATCTGAGTCCTCTTTTGGTATTAAGATAATATTTACTTCCATCCATGTATTTGGTAATTTAGCCTCTAATAGTAAGTCATTACAAGCTTCCTTCATTGGAGACCTTAATATATCTTGAAAGCATTTTTAGAACTCTGCAGGTAGCCTATCCCCATCCTGGAGTTTTATCATTTTTATTGTCTACAGTTTTTCATAATATTCTTTAACTACTTTCTTATTGCCTCATTTTGGAATTACACATCTCCCTTCTCATCTGGCAATTTATCAACTTTTTCTCCCTTTTTCAATTTATAAGCCAGCTATCTTCCCGGTTTATTTGCATTTTCAAAAAAAAAATTCTTTTTTCATTTGTTGAGCGAATTCTTCTGACTCTATTAGGTTTAGTTTATGTTTAATTATCTCCATTTGTCTTTTACGAGATTTTTTCTGGATCTTTTTAAAGTTCTAGCTCCATTTTTTTAAACTCTTCTCTGAGCGTTGTGTACTCTGGCTTTTTCTCGTTATTCTTTTCAGCCGTATAGGTTATAGCTAATCCTCTGAAGTATGCTTTGGCTGTATCCCATATGCACTGGAGGGAAGTGTCCTCTTTTTTATTTTCTTTGAAAAAGAATTCCATTTCCTTTACTGCTATTTCTGAAATTCTTTCTCTTTTAATAAGAGTTGATTCCATGTCCACCTTGATTTCTTCTTTACTCCTGTACAACTCAGCTTTATCAGATTATGGTCAGCATAAAATATTGGTTTCTATCTCAACCTCATGTACATTAGTTCTTAATTTAGGGGACATCCATATCATATCAATTCTAGACCATGATTTGTGTCTATTAGAATAAAATGTATACTGAGATTTTGGGGGTTCGTTTCTCCCCAGACATTCTATACGCAGATTTCTTCTGCCATTTTAACAAACCGTTTAGGTAATTTTTTTCTTCCTTTGTTCCCTATTTTACTACTTTTGTATAATCTAATTTTTCATTCACAGTTGCGTTAAAGCCTCCTACTAAACAAATATTTTGATATTCCATTTCCAATATTTTCCTGTGTTTATTCTTTGGTGCTTATATGGCGGGAGCCATAGGGTAGGCCATTCCCGGGGAACAAGAGCTCGCTGTTTAAAAGCGATCCCTTGCTCCGACCCTGTGAGTTCAGCCCGAAGTACTGGTGATGGGGGAAATCCGGACCCTGGGCTCAGGCTGCTGCTGCTCAATTCCAGGTCGGTTGTAAATAAAGCTCCCCTCATCCATGATCTTCTCCTGGATGAGGAGGCCAACCTCGCATGTGTGACCGAGACCTGGCTGGGCCCGGAGGGAGGAGTTCCTCTCTCTGAGATGTGTCCAGCCGGGTTTCAGGTATGGCATCAGCCACGACCCCAGGGAAGGGGGGGAGGAGTGGCTATTATAGCCAAGAAGACCTTTAGCCTACGCAGGCTCGCTGTTTCTGAGATTGCGGGTTGTGAGTCGCTCCTTGTGAAGTTGGACCTAGGGGTTCAGGTGGGCTTGTTGCTCGTGTACCTGCCTCCCAGCTGCGTGTCAACAGCCCTGCCTGCACTACTCAAGGAGGTCGCTGGGCTGGCGGTTGAGTTCCCCAGGCTTATTGTCTTGGGGGACTTAAATCTTCCGTTGCTCGGCGAATCCTCTGGGTTGGCGCAGGAGTTCATGGCCACCATGGCCACCATGAACCTGACTCAAGTAGTTCAGGGTCCGACTCACGAGAGGGGACACACTCCCGACATGGTATTCCTCTCAGAACAGTTGAGCAATGATCTGAATTTAAGGGGCTTAGATATTTTTCCTATGTCATGGTCAGATCATTTTCTGCTACGGCTTGTTTTTAAGGCTCCACTCCTCCCCTGCAGGGCGGCGGAACCGATTAGGTGGTTCCGCCCCAGACGTCTGATGGATCCAGAGAGTTTTCAGAGGACGCTTGGGGAAATACCGGATTCTCTCATTCACAGTTCGGCAGAGTCCCTGGTTACGGCCTGGAATATGGTTGCGAAGGGGGCTCTTGACCGGATCGCGCCGCTGCGACCTCTCTGTGGTAGCAGACCCAGGAGATCTCCTTGGTTTACTGAGGAACTCAGGGGGATGAAGCGCCAGAAGAGACGCCTAGAGAAGCGATGGAGGAAAAGTAAATCCGTATCTGACCGAACACTTTTAAGATCTTATATCAAGACTTATCAGGTGGCGCTCAAGGCGGCAAGATGCGCGTATCATTCCACCTTGATTGCATCTGCGGAATCCCGCCCAGCCGCCCTGTTTAGGGTAACTCACTCCCTCCTTAATCAGGGGGGGGTTTGATGCACCCTTGCAGGGTAGTGCTGAGGACTTTAATAAGTTTTTCGCGGATAAAATCGCCCAGATTTGGATGGACCTTGACTCCAATTGGAATGCAGTGTCGGCTGATAATGATTCAGTCGAGATGACAGGGACTCGTCTTGATCCTGTTGTGTGGACGGAGTTTGACCCTGTGGCACCCGATGAAGTGGACAAGGCCATTGGAGGTGTGAGCTCCGCCACCTGTTTATTGGACCCGTGCCCCTCCTGGCTGGTTTCGGCAAGCAGGGAGGTGATGCGGGGCTGGGTTCAGGAGATTGTCAATGCTTCTTTGAGGGAGGGGTCCTTTCCGGCTCCCTGCAAGGAGGCAATTATGCGCCCCCTCCTCAAGAAGCCTTCCCTGGACCCAGCTGTATTAAACATCTATCGTCCTGTCTCCAATCTTCCCTTTATAGGGAAGGTTGTTGAGAAGGTGGTGTCACTCCAGCTCCAACGGTCCTTGGATGAGGCCGATTATCTGGGCCCTCAACAGTCAGGATTCAGGCTCAGCTACTCCACGGAAACTGCTTTGGTCGCGCTGATGGATAATCTCTCGCGGGCCCGGGATAGGGGATTTTCCACTATCCTGGTGCTACTTGACCTCTCAGCGGCTTTCGATACCATTGACCATGGTATCCTTCTGCACCGACTGGAGGGGTTGGGGGTTGGGGGCACTGTTTTGCAGTGGTTCACCTCCTACCTCACTGGTCGGTCGCAGTCGGTGTTGGCGGGGGGTCAGAGGTCGACCCCTAGGTTCCTCCCTTGTGGGGTCCCTCAGGGATCAGTCCTCTCCCCTCTGCTGTTTAATATCTACATGAAACCGCTGGGCGAGATCATCCGACAACACGGGGTGAGATATCATCAGTATGCTGATGATACCCAGCTTTACATCTCCACCCCGTGTCATTTCAGTGAAGCAGCGGAAGTGATGTGCCAATGTCTGGAGGCTGTTAGGGTTTGGATGGGTGCCAACAGGCTCAAACTCAACCCCGACAAAACGGAGTGGCTATGGGTTCTGCCTCCCAAAGATAATTCAATCTATCCGTCCATCAGCCTGGGGGGGGAGCTTTTGACCCCCTCGGAGAAGGTCCGCAACTTGGGCGTCCTCCTCGATCCACAGCTAAATTTGGAACATCATTTTTCGGCTGTGGCGAGGAGGACATTTGCCCAGGTTCGCCTGGTGCACCAGTTGCGGCCCTATTTGGACCGGGAGTCTCTGCTCATAGTCACTCATGCCCTTATCACCTCGAGGCTCGACTACTGTAATGCTCTCTACATGGGGCTACCTTTGAAAAACGTTTGGAGACTTCAGGTAATGCAGAATGCAGCTGCGCGAGCAGTATTGGGCCTGCCCAGAAATGCCCACATTTCGACATCACTCCGCGAGCTTCATTGGCTGCCTATTGGTCTCCGAACACAATTCAAAGTGTTGGTTATGACCTATAAAGCCCTACATGGCATCGGACCAGGTTACTTACGGGACCGCCTGCTGCCTCACAAAACCCAGCGGCCGGTTAGGGCCCACAGAGTGGGCCTTCTCCAGGTCCCGTCAGCCAGACAGTGTCGCCTGGCGGGGCCTAGGGGAAGGGCCTTCTCTGTTGCGACCCCGGCCCTCTGGAACCAACTTCCCCCGGAGATCCGTGTCGCCCCCACCCTCTTCGCCTTTCGTAGATTGCTTAAAACATACTTTTGCCGGCAGGCCTGGGGCAGCTAACACCTTGCCCCTAGCCAGTGTATGTTTCTGTGTATGTTTGTGGAGTGATTGGTTTCTTTTAGGTCAAGGGTTTTTTATAGATATGTGTTTATTGTAATTTCTATCATGCTGTGAGCCGCCCTGAGTTCTTTGGAATAGGGCGGCATAGAAATTAAATAAATAATAAATAATAATAATAATAATCTTGCCCCTAGCCTGTGTATGTTTGTGTGTACGTTTGCTGAATGAATGGTTTCTTAATTTAGGGGTTCTCTTTTTTATATATGTATTTTTTATATATGTATTATGTAGTTTTTTATATTGGATTTCTATTTATGCTGTGAGCTTCCCTGAGGCATAGAAATTTAATATATATACCAGATTTACAGGGTGCAATCTAAAAAAAATAAACACTTGACATATATATATATATATATATATATATATATATTGCTACTATCAACATCTTTTTTTGATTTATCGTCATTTCCACCATCAAAATTCTTCCTTCTTCCTTCAAGGTCCCTTCCGACACTGTTATTCTGTTATCCATCAGTTAAAGCCGCCACATCTCTAAAATTAGCTCAGAAGCCTTGACTGTAAACTATTTTGGGACAATTTGCCAGGCTTGATAGATTTTCTCCATATATACTTTTGTAGAAGTGTGTATCTGTATCTGTATTTCTCTCTGTATGCATATATCTGGAATTATATAATCTATCCCCATCACTTTCAGATGTATTTGATGATAACCCTTTGCGTTGCTAAGGATTTGTGATTGACCAAACTCAACAAGAAATTTTACCCAAATCAACAACTGAATTTGATTGATTGGATATTTGAACATGGATGTCGGTAGTATTCCATGTAGCAGATGAATCATAAACAATGTAAGAGATTATTCTATCATTGTGGCATGTTTGCTTTTTCATTGTAATGTATACTTTTTTTTCTTTTTTCACACTTCTCACCATTTTATAAAAATTAAAGTTACACTTTTCTTTAAATCTTATAGAAAAGAGGATGGGAAGAAGAGCCCTCTGGACAGCTAAGAATAACAAGCAACATTGAAAAGGAAAGCAAACCGAGCCAGAAATCAAAATATTTTCCATTTCCTTCAGAAAACCACACAACTTTCCTTCTCCTTCAGCAGCTCTTAGAAAAAAAGAGAGAGAATCAAGAAAGATTTCAAACTGGGATAAGTAGATTATTCAGAACTCAAGGATACATTACATGAAAAGTGAAGGAGATTATTTTTCATTCAGTAAAAGAGGGAAATATCTGGAAGTCAGTTGGAGGAAAGGGTGAGTAGGAAAGTCATGCAGGCTTCTCCATGTGAGGAAGAAAATGGATTGAATGAAAGCACCACTAAACAAGGGATTATCCACATTTTTTACTTCCTCAAGAATATCAGCTGCGGAAAAGCTCCATACTTGTGACTCTTGTTGGAAAAGCACAGATTGCAAATCACAGATTGATTATGCACAAGAGGAGCCACACAGGAGAAAAGCCATACAAATCATCTGATTCTGGCAATAGCTTTAGTCAGAACAGCTCCCTTGTGGTTCATGGAAGGACCCACATAAGAGAAAAGCCATAAAAGTACTCCTAGTGCAGTAAATGCTTTAGTGAGCATGTCAAACGTGGTGATACATCAGAGGATTCACAGCAGTGAGAAAACTTATGACTGTACTGATTGTGTGAAAGTTTCATTAGAAATTCCCATGTCATGAGACACCATAGGACTCACACAGGAGAGAAACTCTTCGAATGTCCTATCTGTCGGAAACGTTTCACTATCAATTCCACCCTTGTGACACACCAGAGGACTCACACAGGGGAGAAACCCTTTGAATGTCCTGATTGTGGGAAAAGTTTCAGTTGGAAATCCAACCTGGTGATACACCAGAGGACTCACACAGGAGAGAAACCCTTTGAATGTGCTGATTGTGGAAAAGGTTTCATTCGGAATTCCTACCTGGTTACACACCAGAGGACTCACACAGGAGAGAAACCCTTCAAATGTCCTGAATGTGGGAAAAGTTTCAGTCGGAATTCCAGCCTTGTGACACACCAGAGGACTCATACAGGAGAGAAACCCTTTGAATGTCCTATCTGTGGGAAAAGTTTCAGTTGGAAGTCCAACCTGGTGATACACCAGAGAACTCATACAGGAGAGAAACCCTTTGAATGTCCTATCTGTGGAAAAAGGTTCAGTGAGAATTCCCACCTGGTGACACACCAGAGGACTCACACAGGAGAGAAACCCTTTGAATGTCCTATCTGTGGAAAATGTTTCAGTGAGAATTCCCACCTGGTGATACACCAGAGGACTCACACAGGAGAGAAACCCTTTGAATGTCCTGATTGTGGGAAAAGTTTCATTTGCAAGTCCAACCTGGTGATACACCAGAGGACTCACACAGGAGAGAAACCCTTTGAATGTCCTCTCTGTGGGAAAGGTTTCAGTGATGAATCCAAACTGGTGATACACCAGAGGATTCACACAGGAGAGAAACACTTTAAATGTCCTATCTGTGGAAAATATTTCAGTGAGAATTCCAACCTGGTGAGACACCAAAGGATTCACACAGGAGAGAAACCCTTCAAATGTCCTGATTGTGGGAAAAGTTTCAGTCAGAATTCCAGCCTTCTGACACACCAGAGGACTCACACAGGAGAGAAACCCTTTGAATGTGCTATCTGTGGGAAAGGTTTCAGTGTGAATTCCAGCTTGGTGAAACACCAGAGGATTCACACAGAGGAGAAATCTTTCAAATGTCCTGTCTGTGGACGTTACTTCAGTCATAAACCATCCTTTATTGCACACGAGGAAATCCACATGAGGCAAAAGTTGAAGAATTTAGAAAAGGCTTGAAATTCATTTGTGATCTCCCATTGAAACTGTAGTTGAGAAATTGACTATTTGAATTGTGCTCTGAATGTGTTTACTCAAACATGTCTCAGGACTAGATTTGTAGGTGGAGAGAAAAGGAAAATGGAAAAGGGCTAAATACCGGTTTCTGGTTAGCAGCAGCAGCTTTTGTAGAACTTGTGGATTTCCTCAAAAAGGCTTCTGTGTGGTAGTTTTGTATATTGATTAGATAATTCCCACATACAGAGTTTCAGGTCTTCTACCTTGGTTTCCTCCAGATTTTGCGGTCCAGAATTTCTCAGCCAGCGTAGAAAATGTCCTCGAGATATAACTGTCATGGGCCTTGAAATTATGGTTGCACGTTGCAACGACCGTTAAGTGAGACTTCTTTCCTAAACCACCCTGATCTCTTTGCTGCAGCCATTAATTGAATGTGTCAGTCACTAAGTGGAACACTGGCTGGGGAAAACTCTTGGAAGAAATCTCTTGGAGGCCTAGTGCAGGCCCAGGTTTCCCTGTTGTAGGCATCTCTTGGCCTCCCCCACCCTGTGCTGTTTCCCAACCCTTGTGGCGCCCAGTTCTTTCCCACCCCAGGGTCTCCACAGGCTTTTTCTCTCTCACTGGGTCCCTGCACGCCTCACACTCTCCTCTTTCTTTGTAAGATTTCTGATCCTCATGTTGGGGAAGGAGGGGAGGGCGTGCATCCCTGGACCTTGGGACTGTGTCCCGGAAGCAGTCGTTATTTTCAGTGGGCCCTGGCTTCGTTCACGGGCCATGCGGTGGACTTGTGGAAGCGGCTGCCATTTGGCCGTACTGTGACACAGAAGAGAGACAAACCTCTCTGTTTTGCTACCTAACATGGAGAAAAAAATGTAGTTGAAAATGTTTCATTGTTGATAAGGGGAAAAAATGGGTATTTTCAATGTTGCTATGGACATCAGGTCAAGGGAAGTCACTCAGAGTTGCCTCAAATGGCGAGATGGGCAGTGATTAAGTTTAACAATGAATGAATGTAATAATAAAAAGATAATGTAAAACTCGTTACTCTTGCTCAATGTTACATATGGTGGGTTTCTAACATATACAATTGTTAACTTTCAATCTGTCTCTTGTGCAATCTGCATCTCTAAGTAATCTGTTTTACTCAGCTTCCCTTCCCTCATTTATATATTTAAAATTTCAGTTTCAATCATACATCAGTCCCGCCACTCTCTGCCTCTGATGACGTGAGCTGCAGTTAGGCTTCTGCCTCTTTATTTATTGTTGCATTGCTATCTGCCCTAGTCCTAAATTCTATGAAAATACAGCAATTCATTAGGCACAGTTTAAAAATTAGAACGACTAACTGGATATGTTTTGATTGGCATCCTTCTCAGATTCAGCGATTGTCTTCTCCATCACTGCCAGTCTGACAGAGGGAAATTAGGACATTTCAAACCGGACAACTAAGCTATGGTTTTGTCTAAAACAGCCATTTATTTTGCCATCAAAGACTCATAGAGGATCTCTCTGATTTCCATGATGATTCTCCAAATTCTGAACCAGATTCGACAGACATCATGGAAATTCAGGTCCCCATGGATGGCAACAATGAGTAGACACAAACCTTTGAAAAAACCCAGGAATGAATTCTTTTAACTTAAGAATATGTCAGCTTTTTAGTCTGAAAGCTGGTCCTGAGTGTGGCGCTCTGGGCATTTGAAGGTGCCTGTGACCCCTCTTGGTTCTTCTGGGTCCTGTCCCCCCTGATTTTATTCCTTCTTTTAAAAAGTTGAGAATTTCACAATTTATTTAATTAAAGTAAACTTCTGTTTCCACTAATGCTTCTGAAGAAACAGAAATGATGGGCAGCTGTAACAAGCCAGAATGGATTTGTTAAGAATATGATACCAGACAAGCATTATTGCCATTTTTGATGAAGTAACGTAATTAGTGGATTTGCAAAGTTTTGGAGATAGTATACCTGGACGTCAGCCAGACATTTGACAAGGTAGAGCACAAGTTAACTTTTTGATAAGATAGAACCACTGGGATAGACAGAAGCAGCACTGGGCGGATTCCCAATTGACTGACCAAGCACACTCAGTGGATATTCCTCAATGGAACTACACCTACATGGAGAGAAGCATGCAGTGGGGTACCTCAAGGTTCGGTCTTGGGCCCAGGACTCTTCAACATCTTCATAAATGATCTAGAGGAGGGGATAGAAGGGGAACTTATGAAATTTGCAGATGGCACCAAGTTGGGGGGAAGAGCTAGAATCTTTACTACTACTACTACTACTACTACTACTACTACTACTACTACGAGGAGGAGGAGGAGGAGGAATCTGGATGAGGAAGATTGCTACAAATTCTTGGGTATCCTTCAAGCTGACAACATCAAGCACACTGAAGTCAATAAAAAGATTAGAGATGAATACATCAAGAGAGTGAAGAAGATCTTTAAGTCCAAACTGAATGGAGGAAATACCATAAAGGCAATCAACACCTGGGCAATTCCAGTCATTAGATACACAGCTGGAATATTGGACTGTATTCAAGCAGAACTAAAAGCATTGGATAGGAAGACCAGAAAAATAATGACAATGAATCATGCCCTTCATCCACACAGTGACATTGACAGACTCTACCTACCAAGGCAAATAGATGGGCATGGAATGCTGCAAGTACATCAGATGGTTGAAGAAGAACAAATGGCTTTGGAAGAATATTTGAAGGACAGTGATGAAGATGCACTGAAATTAGTATATCAGGAAGGCTTACTGATTACTGGAGAGACCAAACTGGCCTAGAAGAAAGTGCTATGTAAGAAGATCACACAGACTGACTACAAGCAGCGGCATGACAAAGTAGCAACAATGGTGCATTGGAAGAACTGCAAGAAATATCATTTGCCTGTAAGCAAGAACTGGTGGGATCATAAAATAGAGAAAGTCATTAAAAATGATAAAATTAAACTGCTCTGGGACTTCAGAATTCAAACAGACAAGCACCTGCAGCATAACATCCTGGACTTAACAATTGTCGATAAGAAAGACAAAAAAGTCTGGATAGTGGACGTGGCAGTGCCTGGAGACAGCAGAATAGACAAGAAAAAACTGGAGAAGGTAACAAAATACAAAGAGCTACAAATAGAAATAGAAAGATCGTGACAAAAGAAAGCAAGGGTAGTACCAATAGTAATAGGTGCCTTGGGTACAATCCCTAAACAACTGGATCATCACTTGAACACCATTGGCATTGACAAATTCGCCATTAATTGCAAAAGGCAGCCTTTCTAGGAACTGCTTTCATCTTGCAATGATATCTGTAATACCATCAAACATCCACATCTGCCTATCCCAGATCCTTGGTAAGGACTCGATAGGTAGACAAAATGCCAAATCCAGTCTGAGCATCTGACTGACTGTGCGATTATCAATAATATAATAATAGTAATAGTAATAATAACAGTAATAATTACTATAATAATAATTACTAACAGTAAATGGGGAGAACATTGGTGAAATTAACATCAGACGAGGAGTATTCCAAGGGGACTCACTTTCACCACTCCTGTTAAACATCGCATTAATTCCATTGACAATAATCTTACAAAACATAAAACTGGGATACTACATCTCAAGCCAGGATGGCAAGATAAACCATCTGCTGTACATGGATGACTTAAAACTGTATGGGAAAAGCCACACTAAATTTGAATCAATACTCAACGCAGTCCAACTGTTTAGCAGCGACATCAGAATGAACTTTGGACTTGGAAAATATGCTGTACTATCCATGCAACGAGGAAAAATGGCAAAAATAGAAGGAATAGAACTGGGAAATGGAAGTATTGTGAAAGCACTAGCAAAGGATGACGGTTACAAATACTTAGGCATATTGGAAGCAGATAACATCTTGAATGGAAAAGTCAAAGAGTCAACACAAAAGGAATACATCAGGAGAGTGCGCAAAATTGTAAAATCAAAGCTGAATGCTGGAAATATAATTAAAGCCATTAATACATGGGCAGTCCCGGTGATAAGCTACCCAGCTGGAATTATCAATTGGACTTTGGCTGAATTGGAAAACCTAGACCGGAAAACAAGTAAACTTTTGAATATGCACCATGCTCTACATCCACGAAGTGACATCGACAGGTTGTACCTGCCAAGAAAAATAGGAGGACTATTGCAAATCCACCAAACTGTAGAAGAAGAAAAAGTACAGAAAAACTGCTACAGGCTGTGAAAACAGCACTATAAAAATAACAGAAACAAAGGCAGAATATAAGGGAAAACAGCTGAATGACAGATTAAATAGATGGAAAACCAAAGCTGTGCATGGACAGCATTTGAAAAGCATTGAAGGAAAATGTGATAACAACTTGACATGGGCATGGTTTAAGATGGGAACCATCAAGAAAGAAACAGAAGGCTTAATACTGGCTGCTCAAGAACAAGCACTATAAACTAAAGCCATGAAAGCGAAGATACAAGAATCCACTGACAATCCAAATTGCCAACTTTGCAATGACAAAGTTGAAACTGTTTCACACCTAATTTGTGAGTGCAGCAAAATCGCGCAAACTGATTACAAATCTAGACTTGACCGAGTTGCTAAATTAATCCACTGGGCCTGTGTAAAAAATACGACTTGCCTGTGTCTGAAAAGTCATGGGAACATAGGGTGGAAAAAGTTGTTGAGAATAAGAGGGTGAAGATCTTGTGGGACTTTCAAATACAGACAGATTGCCATTTGGAACAAACTACGCCGGATATCACAGTTGTAGAGAACAGAAGTGTACAGCTGATTGATATCACTGTACCAGGAGATGCCAGAGTCGAAGAAAAAGAACTGTAAAAAATTACAAAATATCGCAACCTGGCCATCGAAATTATGCGATTATGGATGAAACATGTAACAGTGGTACCCATTGTCATCGGGGCACTGGGAACTATGTCCAAAAAACTTTACAAAAATTTCCTGGGTCCATTTTTTTTTCCTTTTTTGAAGATGAGAACTACATCAGCTCTTTTCCAGTCTTCCGTTAGTTACCCAGTGCTCCAGGATCTTTGAAAAATATAGTTCAATGGTTCTGAGATCACATCTGCCAGTTCCTTGAGAATCTTGGGATGTAATCCATCTGGTCCTGGTGATTTGAACTCGTCTAGGCTGGACAAGTGCTCACCATTTTCTTGCTATCTTAATTCATGTTTCTATTCTGTTTTTTATGACACTATTTTTGATAGGTTGGTCTGTTTTTTCACTTTGTGTAAAGACAGATGCGAAAAACGAGTTAAATAGTTCTGCTTTCTCCCAATTGCTTGTCACCTTGCAACTTTCACCCACTAATGGACCAATCATTTACTTTTTTCTTGTTTTTTTACACGTTGAAAGAAGCTTTTTTTGTTATTTTTGACTTTGGTCGCAAGCCTTAGTTCATTTTGAGCCTTAGCTTTCCTCACTTCATCTTCGCAGGCATGGGCTATTTGCTGATATTCTGACTTAGTTTGAGCATTGGGCCAAGAAAATGCAGCTCAGTGGTGAATAAAATAAGGTCTTACACCTAGGTAGGAAAAACAAAAAGAACAGGAATAGAATGTGTAATATATGGCTCAACAGAGGAATCTAGGTGTCCTAGTGCACAAGTAGGAGCAGGGAATCTGCTGCAGCTCCCCCCCCACCCAAAAGCCAATGTAGTCGTAGGTTGCATCAACAGAGGGATAGTGTCAAGACAACAAGAAGTGATAGTACCACTTTACACCACACTTAGAATACTGTCCCCTTTTCTGGTCCCATGATTCAACACATATTGAGGCCCTAGAAAATGGGCAGAGAAGAAGAAAGATCATAAATGGTCTGGACGCTAAATGACAATCAGTTCAGAGAGCTAGGTATGTCTAGGCCTCTAGGCCATGGAAGAGAAGGATTGGGGGAGGCATGATGGCTGTCTTCCACTACTTGAGGAGTCACAAAGAGGAGATCAATTTATTCTCTAGGGCAACAGAAGGCAGAACAAGAAGTTTATGGGTGGAAGATTGTCAAAGGAAGATCCAATCTAGAAGGAGAAATTTTCTGTCAGTGAGTGCAATTGATCAATGGAATAGCTGGCCTCCTGGCATTGTGGATGCTCCATCACTGGAGGTTTTCCAGAATAGACCGGATTCTAGATTTAGAGGCAGCTTAGAAAATTGGTACAGAGTGGCCACGTGAAATTGCTTCTGGTAAGGGGCCTTTTTTAAGAAAAAATATTAGGCAAATTAAGATAGAATACAAACTCAAAAGAAAAAAGACAAAAATTAGAACAATAAAACAAGGATGGGGAAAACAAAAAAAATGTTCACTAAAAAAGACAAAAACATTTACAAATAGTATATCAGTTGAATGTTGATAAACATATTGTAACAATATTAGATTCCTACCCTTGCAAAGGAAGCCCAAAATTTGTGAATTTCTAACTCTAGTTAGAATCAATTTGTCCTTCATCTATCTACTGTGTATAAAGGTAAAGTGTTGAACCAACAATAAAGTTAAACATCAAAGCCCTCTCTTAACCATCTATTGTTGTATTTAACTACAATGGTTTGTTATTTACGGTAAGTCATCACAATCATTGTCTCTGATCCATCCAGGATCAAATATCCTTAGAGGTTCTTAAAAATAGATAAAAAAAACCTCAGAGGAAAAACAGCACATGACCTATTATACCATGTCATCATTTTCATTTAAAAGAAAATCAAATTTTCTTTAAGGGTTTCCAAGGAATGCCTACAAGTAAAGAGAGAAACAATATTTGGAGCAATGAACTGATATTTAAGGTCTGCAGATGAATCATCCTGAATTTATAAAAAACCAAAGAATTGTAATTTGTTCATTTCACTAACACAATTCAGAGGACTGGTGGATCACATTATAGGTAGGTAGGCAGGCTGTTTTGGGGGGGGACGTTTACGCCATAAATTACAGCATACTACACAGTAAATTCTTTGTATGTCATCTTTAATTCCTGAATGAAAAGGGAATCAATAGAATATACCTTGCGGTTCTTTTATTCCAGATTCCTCATGCAACAGAGCTCAGATCCAATAGCTGAAATGGCCACTATCCCCATCCAAAACCTAAGAGATGTACATTAAAAACGGCAGTGCAGGGTGTCCCACTAAAAAGGTTAGGCTGGTGATCAATTGGCCATGTGCTTTGCTGGGATATTCTATTCTTCCCTTTTGTTTTCTTTTTAAAAATGTATTTTAGAAATATTTCTTCTACCATATATTCACAATCACCCCCTTTTTCTTAGCCTCCATTTTCAAGGTCCTGCTGCATATTTTTCTCTCTGTGACCTAATGGAGACTTCTGTGCAAGCAAATTGACAGAAGTATTTAGCATTTAGCATATACAGGTTGCCCTCCTTCAGCAATGGTATGCTGGGTGCTCTTGGATGCAGCCCTGGCCAGCAGGAGTGAAGTTGGATCCCCTGGAGCATCTGGCCTGATGTTGCTGCTATGTCCTAAAACCTTGAGAGCCATATTAAATAAGTCATAAAGATTTCGGGTGTACAGAGGTTTTGACCTCTACTCAGTATCACCCGTAGGAAAGCTGATTGTGTAATTGTGTAAAACCCTCATGAACATTTGGGGCTCAGCATATAGCTAATCTTCTGATGGAACTAATCTAACTAGCATCACATTTCACTAGGCTCTGTTGCAAAGGTTAGTTGCTAGAAGTCAGAAACGACTTGATAGCTTTTAATCAGGGGGGGGGGAATCGTGCAAACGCCTTAGGCAGAGACGAGATAAGCGTGTTATTCTATCCGCGGTCAAAAAGGCAACATCTGCGCTTAGCAAGCGGACAATACAGAAGGCGGCATCTGTGGTTGACTTCTTTAAAGATGTTAAAACCATCGAGTTCTCTATTGCTAGAAAGGATGGGAAGAGATGAGAAGCGCAGAGGAATCTCCCCTTCCTGATCACTAATCGGAGGAGGTTGGCGTGCAAAGCGGCTTTTGTGCTCTTTCCAGGGTAGAAGCAGCAGCTGGAAGGTGAGTGGAGGGCAGGTCGGAGGAGAACCCGGGAGCAAGCGGGGCTGTTTGGTTTCCTCCACGGCGTCCAAGCAGAGAAGCAACTGGGCTGAAGCATCTCAGCTGCCGCTGCTGCATTTTCCTTCCTTGCCCAACTTTTGAGTCCACTGGGGCTGCAGGCTGTTGAACTGGGGGCTGCGATTTTCTGCTGCTGGGAAGATTTCAAAAGTCTCCTTCGAGTGAAGGTTGATTCTTTGGGAATGGCTTCCCTCCAGACGTTGTGAGTGCTGCATCACGGGAGGTCTTTAAGAGGAGACCGGGCAGCCATTTTCAGGAATAGTAATAGGGTCTCCGTCCTGAGCAGTGGGTTGGACTAGAAGACCTCCAAGGTCCCTTCCAACTCTTGTTATTATTTTTTTTAACAATTTTTTAAAACTAATTTTCTATAATCACTATTTATTATTTGATTAGTGCTTAATAAACATTTTATTGTTGGGTCCAATTTGTTTGCTTAATACAAATTACATTCTTTGTATCTACCCCTTTTCTCCAACCATTAATAATAATAGTAATATTAATAATTATAATTATAATAGTTGGAAGGGACCTTTGAGGTCATCGAGTCCAACCGGAGCTCAGGCAGGAAACCCTACACCATTTTGGACAAATGGCTGTCCAGTCTTTTCTTAAAAACTTCCAGTGTTGGAGCATTCACCGCTTCTGGAGGCAGGTAGTTCCACTGGTTAATTGTTCTAACTGTCAGGAAATTTCTCCTTAGTTCTAGGTTGTTTTTCTCTTTGATTAGTTTCCATCCCTTGCTTCTTGTCCTGCCCTCAGGTACTTTGGAGAATAGCTTGACTCCCTCTTCTTTGTGGGAGCCCCTGAGATATTGATGAAATAAATTCCATGTTTGAAAATATTCTCTATCTTCTTTCTCTTTGATCCTCAATGTAAGTCTGTCCATTTTAGCACAGTCCAATATCTTCTTGACTATTGCTTTGTCTAGTGGTGTTTCTTCATTCTTCCAGAGCTGAGCAAATACAATCCCTGCTGCTGTTAATACATGCAATGTTAAATATACGCTGCTTATTACATTTTTCTGATACTATACCCAGGGCTTTTTTTCTCATAGAACGCCCAGAACAGAGTTCTGGCACCTTTTTTGGATGGAACCTTATAGAGTAGGCAAGGCGGGTTGTATGATGTGTGTGAGTTCTGGCACTTTTTGTTTTTTTAGAAAAAAAGCACTGATTGTACCTGATAAAAAGAGTTCAGGTTTAAAATCTACATGTTTCCCTAACATCTTTTCTAACCAAGTGTGTCTTTTGGCCCCCTTTTTTTTTCTTTAACACAAGGCCACTACACATGGTAATATAGGCCAGGTGTTTGATTACATTTCCAACATTTATTGGACATATTTTTAAACATTTTTGCTAATCTAGCAGGTGGTAAATGCCATCTATAGAACATTTTATATCAGTTTTCTTTATAAGAAGTTGCCACGGTCACTTTACAATTTCTTTCCCAAAGATTTTGCCATTTCTCTAATTCTATATTATATCCAAAGTTTTTTGCCCACTGTATCATTGTTTCTTTCACTTGTTCATCCTCCATTTTTGAATTTAATAGAAAGTTATATAGTTTCTTAATCAGTTTTTTTATCAGAGGTTAACAGTATCGGATCAAACATTGTCTGTTCTTTTTAAAAACCATACATTTTCACATCTTTATCATAGCTCAATTGCATTTGCAACTGAGGCCACCATGATTCTTCAGTTTGCTTAGATGTAACATTTTTAGCTATAACTTTTGTTTTTTGTCTATTTATCTTCAATCCTGCTACTTCTTCAAATTCCTCAATCATTTTCAATAGTTTAGGGATTATCTCCAATGGTTCTTCTGTACTAAATACCATTTGCAAATGCTTGTACGGTAATTTATAGCTTTCATCTTTTATCTCCATTCTTTTAATTTCTGGGTCTTGTCGATGTTCCTGTTCAAAACTTCCAATGTCAATATAAATAGCAATGGGGATAATGGATATCCTTGTCTTGTGCCTTTCTTTATGTTAAAATTCTCCCTTAGTCCCCATTTGCAATTACTATTTTACTGTTTGTTTATGATATATTGTCTTAATTAGATTTATAAACTTTTTTCCAAAATCCATGCAATTTAATTGTTGTGTCATAAATTGCCAGCTTACATTATCAAAAGCTTTTTGAACATCTAAAAAAATTAGTGCCCTGTGTTTTCCTGGATGTATTTCATAGTATTCTAATATTGTATCTAAAATAATCCTTAAGTTGTCTTTTATTTTTCTTTTTGGTAAAAATCCATTTTGATCTGGATGAATAGCTTCAATCAAAAATCTTTTCAATCTCTCTGCTATTATTGAAGAAAAAATTTTGTAATTCACATTCAATAGTGATATAGGTCTATAATTTTTTTATCTGTAATAAATCTGAGTCCTCTTTTGGTATTAAGATAATATTTACTTCCATCCATGTATTTGGTAATTTAGCCTCTAATAGTAAGTCATTACAAGCTTCCTTCATTGGAGACCTTAATATATCTTGAAAGTATTTATAGAACTCTGCAGGTAGCCCATCCCCATCCTGGAGTTTTATCATTTTTATTGTCTATAGTTTTTCATAATATTCTTTAACTACTTTTTTATTGCCTCATTTTAGAGTTACACATCTCCCTTCTCATCTGGCAATTTATCAACTTTTTCTCCCTTTTTCAATTTATAAGCCATCCATCTTCCCGGTTTATTTGCATTTTCAAAAAAGAATTCTTTTGCTCTTTTCATTTGTTGAGCGAATTCTTCTGACTCTATTAGGTTTAGTTTATGTTTAATTATCTCCACTTGTGTTTTACGTGATTTTTTTCTGGATCTTTTTAAAGTTCTAGCTCCATTTTTTAAAACTCTTCTCTTAGTGTTGTATACTCTGGCTTTTTCTCGTTATTCTTTTCAGCCGTATAGGTTATAGCTAATCCTCTGAAGTATGCTTTGGCTGTATCCCATATGCACTGGAGTGAAGTGTCCAGGTAATCTCTTTCTTCCTTTTTTCCCTATTTTATTACTTTTGTAATCTAATTTTTCATTCACAGTTGCGTTAAAGCCTCCTACTAAACAAATATTTTGATATTCCATTTCCAATATTTTCCTGTGTTTATTCTTTGGTGCTTATATTGCTACTATCAACATCTTTTTTTGATTTATCGTCATTTCCACCATCAAAATTCTTCCTTCAAGGTCCCTTCCAACTCTGTTATTCTGTTATCCATCAGTTAAAGCCGCCACATCTCTAAAATTAGCTCAAAAGCCTTGACTGTAAACTATTTTGGGACAATTTGCCAGGCTTGATAGATTTTCTCCATATATACTTTTGTAGACCTGTGTGTATCTCTATCTGTATTTCTCTCTGTATGCATATATCTCGAATTATATAATCTATCCCCATCACTTTCAGATGTATTTGATGATAACCCTTTGCATTGAGAAAGATTTGTGATTGACCGAAGTCAACAAGAAATTTTACCCAAATCAACAACTGAATTTGATTGAATGGATATTTGAACATGGATGTCGGTAGTATTCCATGTATCAGATGAATCATAAACAATGTAAGAGATTATTCCATCATTGTGGCATCTTTGCTTTTTCATTGTAATGTATAGTTCTTTCTTTTTTCACATGTCTCACCATTTTATAAAAATTAAAGTTACACTTTTCTTTAAATCTTATAGAAAAGAGGATGGGAAGAAGAGCCCTCTGGACAGCTAAGAATAAGAAGCAACATTGAAAAGGAAAGCAAACCGAGCCAGAAATCAAAATATTTTCCATTTCCTTCAGAAAACTACACAACTTCCTTCTCCATCAGCAGCTCTTAGAAAAAAAGAGAGAAAATCAAGAAAGATTTCAAACTGGAATAAGTAGATTATTCAGAACTCAAGGATACATTACATGAAAAGTGAAGGAGATTATTTTTCATTCAGTAAAAGAGGGAAATATCTGGAAATCAGTTGGAGGAAAGGGTGAGTAGGAAAGTCACGCAGGCTTCGCCCTGTGAGGAAGAAAATGGATTGAATGAAAGTACGACTAAACAAGGGATAGTCCATATTTTTGACTTCCTCAAGAATATCAGCTGTGGAAAAGCTCCGTACTTGTGTCTCTTGTTGGAAAAGTACAGATTGCAAATCACAGATTGATTATGCACAAGAGGAGCCACATAGGAGAAAAGCCATACAAATCATCTGATTATGGCAGAAGCTTTAGTCAGAACAGCTCCCTTGTGGTTCATGGAAGGAGCCACATAAGAGAAAAGCCATAAAAGTACTCCTAGTGCAGTAAATGCTTTAGTGAGCATGTCAAACGTGGTGATACATCAGAGGATTCACAGCAGTGAGAAAACTTATGATGGTACTGATTGTGTGAAAGTTTCATTAGAAATTCACATGTCATGAGACACCATAGGACTTGCACAGGAGAGAAACGCTTTGAATGTCCTCATTGTGGAAAACGTTTCAGTAAGAATTCCAGCCTTGTAAAGCACCAGAGGACTCACACAGGAGAGAAACCCTTTGAATGTCTTTATTGTGGGAAACGTTTCAGTCAGAATTTCCATCTGGTGACACACCAGAGGACACACACAGGAGAGAATCTCTTTGAATGTCCTGATTGTGGGAAAAGTTTCACTATCAATTCCAACCTAGTGAGACACCAGAGGACTCACACAGGAGAGAAACCCTTTGAATGTCCTATCTGTGGGAAAAGTTTCAGTGACAAGTACAACCTTGTGATACACCAGAGGACTCACACAGGAGAGAAACCTTTTGAATGTGGTGATTGTGGAAAAGGTTTCAGTCACAAGTCCAACCTGGTGATTCACCAGAGGACTCATACAGGAGAGAAACTTCTTGAATGCCCTGAATGTGGGAAAAGTTTCAGTGAGAATTCCAGCGTTGTGAAACACCAGAGGATTCAGACAGGAGAGAAACTGTTTGAATGTCCTGATTGTGGGAAAGGTTTCAGTGAGAATTCCAGCCTTGTGAGACAGCAGACGACTCACACAACAGAGAAACCCTTTGAATGTCCTGATTGTGGGAAAAGTTTCAGTCAGAATTCCAGCCTTGTGACACACCATAGGACTCACACAGGAGAGAAGCTCTTTGAATGTGGTGATTGTGGAAAAGGTTTCAATCGGAATTCCTACCTGGTGACACACCAGAGGACTCACACAGGAGAGAAACCCTTTGAATGTCCTGATTGTGGGAAAGGTTTCAGTGAGAATTCCAGCCTTGTGAAACACCAGAGGACTCACACAGGAGAGAAACCCTTTGAATGTCCTATCTGTGGGAAAAGTTTCACTATCAATTCCAACCTGGTGATCCACCAGAGGACTCACACAGGAGAGAAACCCTTTGAATGTCCTATCTGTGGGAAAAGGTTCAGTCACAAGTCCAACCTTGTGATACACCAGAGGACTCACACAGCAGAGAAACTTTTTGAATGTCCTGATTGTGGGAAAAGTTTCAATCACAAATCCAGCCTCGTGACACACCAGAGGACTCACAAAACAGAGAAGCCCTTTGAATGTCCTGATTGTGGGAAACGTTTCAGTCACAATTGCAGCCTTGTAAGACACCAGAGGACTCACAAAGCAGAGAAGCCCTTTCAATGTCCTGATTGTGGGAAAAGTTTCAGTCACAATTGCAGCCTTGTGAAACACCAGAGGACTCACACAGGAGAGAAACCCTTTGAATGTCCTGAATGTGGGAAAAATTTCAGTCAGAATTCCAACCTTGTGAAACACCAGAGGATTCACACAGGAGAGAAACCCTTTGAATGTCCTGATTGTGGGAAAAGTTTCAATCACAAATCCAGCCTGGTGACACACCAGAGGACTCACACAGGAGAGAAATATTTTGAATGCCCTGTTTGTGGGAAAGGTTTCAGTGGGAATTCTCGCCTGGTGATACACCAGAGGACTCACACAGGAGAGAAACCCTTTGAATGTCCTGATTGTGGAAAACGTTTCAGTGAGAATTCCAGCCTTGTGACACACCAGAGGATTCACACAGAAGAGAAACCTTTTGAATGTCCTATCTGTGGTAAAAGTTTTAATCACAAATCCAGCCTGGTGACACACCAGAGGACTCACACAGGAGAGAAACCCTTTGAATGTCCTGATTGTGGGAAAGGTTTCAGTCACAAATCCAGCCTTGTGACACACCAAAGGACTCACACAGGGGAGAAACACTTTGAATGTCCTGATTGTGGGAAAAGATTCAGTCAGAAATCCAGCCTTGTGAAACACCAGAGGACTCACACAGGGGAGAAACACTTTGAATGTAATGATTGTGGGAAAAGTTTCAGTCAGAAGTCCAACCTGGTGAAACACCAGAGGACTCACACAGGGGAGAAATCTTTCAAATGTCCAGTCTGTGGACGTTTCTTCACTCATAAATCATCCCTTATTGCACACGAGGAAATCCACATGAGGCAAAAGTTGAAGAATTTAGAAAAGGCTTGAAATTCATTTGTGATCTCCCATTGAAACTGTAGTTGAGAAAATGACTATTTGAATTGTGATCTGAATCTGTTTACTCAAACATATCTCAGAACTAGACATGTAGGTGGAGAGAAAAGGAAAATGGAAAAGGGCTAACTGCCAATTTCTGGTTAGCAGCAGCTACTGGATATTTCCTTTTGTAGAAGTTGTGGATTTCCTCAAAAAGGCTTGTGGGTGGTAGTTTTGTATATTGATTATATAATTCCCACATGTGGAGTTTCAGGTCTTCTAACTTGGTTTCCTCCAGATTTTGAGCCCCAGAATTCCTCAGCCAGCATAGAAAAGGTCCTCAAGATATAACTGTCATGGGCCTTGCAGTTATGGCTGCACGTTGCAAGAGCTGTTAACTACCCTGAGCTCTCTGATGCAGCCATTAATTTTATGTGTCAGTCACTATATGGAACACTTGCTACCTCAGGGTTGGGGAAAACTCTTGGAGGCTTAGTGCAGGCCCAGGTTTGCCTGTTGTAGGCATCTCTAGACCTCCCCCACTCTATGCTCTGTTTCTCAACCCTCCCAGGTGCCTGCTTCGGCTGGAGCAGTTGCCAGGGCTTGCATGGTCGTCGGTGGCGGGGAGCACGTCAGCGGTCCTTGGGGACCATGCAAGCCTTGGCAACTGCTCTAGCCGAAGAAGCAGGCAGCTGGGAGGCTGCCGCAGCGCCTACCTCCTGCGCCCATCAGCTGGCGACCCCTGGACCTGCACCCGTCAGCTGGAACAGCCGGCAACGCTTTGGCCAGTGCGGAGGGCTAAGGGGAGGCCATCGCAGCGCCAAACTCCTGCAAATGTTAGCTTAGAGGTCTGGCGACGGAGCCGGCTGACATGGAGGGCGATGGGGAGGTGGTGGCTCGGCGGGCAGGGTCCTGCCTGCCGATGAATGTCGGGCCCACCCGCCCCATCTGTAAAAGAAAAAGTCTTCCACTCAAGCATAATTTTAAGGATTTTAAGGAACTTTTGAGAGGGAGAGAGAACTAGAGGGAGAGAAAGAGGGAAAGATAAACAGAGAGGGGGGAGAGAGAGAAAGGGAGAGAGAGAGAGAAAGGGAGAGGGAGAGAAGGAGGGAGAGGGAGCGAAAGGGATACGGAGAGAGAAAAAGGAGATAGGGAGAGAAAGAGACGGAGGGAGAAAGAAAGGGACAGATGGAAAGAGAAAGGGAGAGAGAAAGAAAAGAGAGATTAAATTAGTAACATGGTTGTTCAGTGAATCTGGTTTCCCCACTAACTTTGCTTGTCACAAGGTTGCAAAAGGTGATCACATGACCCTGGAACAATGTGACCATCATAAATAAGAATCGGTTGCCAAGCATCCGAATGTAAATCACATGACCCTGGGGTTGCTGCAATGGTCATAAGTGTGAAAAATGGTCATAAGTCACTTTTTCCAGTGCCATTGTAACTTTGAACAGTCACCAAGCAAACTGTTGTAAGTTGAGGACTACCTGTACTTTATCACTTTTTTCCATATTTTTTTTTTGTCATCTAGCTTTTGACACCTTGCTGGGTGACTGGTGGTACTCGAATGTTGCCGTATTCTAAAAGTGGTACAATCGGTGAAAAGGTTGGAAAGCCCTGTTATAAAGAACAGACATTACTTGATAAAGCACTTTTAAAAACAGACGAAAATTTGATTAAGAAGCTCTATAAATTTCTGCTAAGATGGAAGATGGAAGAAGAACAAGTAAAAGAAACAATGATAGTGTGGGGAAGAAATTTCGGATATTCTATAGATCTAGAACGGGTGTCAAACTCAATTTCATTGAGGGCCGCATCAGCATTGTGGTTGCCCTCTGGGCCGGATGGGTGTGGCCTACTGGGTGGATGTGGATGGAGTGGGTGTGGCCAGCTCTACATCGTTCGCATCAAGGGTGCCTGTGGGGGCCTGGGCAGGAGTGGGATCTGAGGGTCTCTGGCAGAAGGGAATGGGACCAGGACAGGTGCCAAGGCATAGTCCACTGGAGGAGCCTCGCTGTTCCTCTCAGGCCATGAAGGGGGGGGCTTATGGTGCTAAGGCTGAATACATTTCAGCATAGATGGCCACCACAAAATTGTACATTGGCTCCCAGCTGGCCTGGGCCAGGGCCAAGGCAGAGCGGGCCGTTCCCTCACTGTTTCCAGGATGGCTTTGCGAGCCACATGAAACCACTTTGTGGGCCGCATCCGGCCCCCGGGCCTTGTGTTTGACATATCTGATCTAGGAGATTGGCAAAAGCTTTGGGATAGAAATATTAAACTTACTAAAGCAGCTTCATACAAAGAAAATTTATATAAAATGTTTTATAGATGGCACATGACACCAGTTAGATTAGCAAAAATGTTTGAAAATGTACCAAATATCTGTTGGAAATGTAAACCAAAACCAGGTACTTACTATCATGTCTGGTGGACATGTCCTAATGCAAAGAAATTTTGGTTTAAGATCCACATATGGCTGGAAAAGATGACTAAAATACAGATAGAATTTAAGCCGGAACTGTTTTTGCTAGGAATATTAGGACTTAATTATGGAAAAGAAAATGAATATTTAATATTACATGTATTAACAGCTGCGAGAATAGTATTTGCCCAATTTTGGAAAAATGAAAACTTACCTCTGACCAGACTATAATCACGAAAATTTTAGAATGTGCAGAAATGGATAGATTAACTTTAGAGAATAAAGAGAAATAATAATAATAATAATAATAATAATAATAATAATAATAATAATAATAATAATAATAATAATAATAAAGTTGGAAGGGACCTTGGAGGTCATCTAGTCCAACCCCCTGTTCAGGCAGGAAACCCTATACCAGGGGTAGGCAACCCAAAACACTCAAAGAGCCACTTGGACCCGTTTCCCACCAAAAACAAAACACTGGGAGCCACAAAACCCTTTTGTTATCTAAAATGAAGATAACACTGCATATATCCTTTTTTTTACCTTTATTATATGTATGTATGTATATGTAGGTCTTGGTGTATTCGGGCCTTTTCCCATGAAAAATTGAGAGTATCTTGGCGATGTTTTGACGAGGTCCCACTCGTCATCTTCAGGCTGGGGTCTTCGACTTCGTGCTTGTGCAAGCAAAGTGTGATCGGAGCTGCCCTCTATCTATATTGGTGGGGGGGGTGTGGAGTGCTGGCTTAGTTGCTGTAGGTAGATTGGTTGGCTGAATAGGAGCTATTGTTTGTGGATTGTTTGGCTGTTTTGTAACATCCTGAGTCGTTGAGCTGCAGGCTGTGTCTTCTGTGTTGTAACGACCTGGGTAATGGGTTGTGATGATGATGATGATGATGATGATCCTTCTCTTAAATAAATCATATATTTTCTTCCTTTTCCCTTTCATAAGCTCCTCTCCCACAGCACTCTTCCACAAAACCTTCATTTCATTTTCTCACATCCTCGCAAACACATACTACTGCCTTCCCATTTACTTCGTAACAATCTACAACTTACTGTTCCTTACATAATCTGGGGGTTACAAAATATAAAAACACAACACTTGTGAACACATGAATGAGCAAGGAATAATAACCTGCTCAATCAGGTTAACATGCTTGTTATATTTTTATTTTTTCTCTCACCATGCATTCATCTATCAATTCGATCACTTTATCCAGTATAGTGATCAATTCGATCAATTCGATCACTTTATCCACACAAATTCTAATCATGGGTGAGGGCAGGATCTCTCTGTTCTTTTCCTTTACCTTTTTTTAAAATTATTTGCTCTCTCCTTTAAGACAATCTGGGAACCCAACCATCCAGGGGCAACAGAAGGGAGTTGAATCCTGCCAACACAGGCAGTACTTACGTATGGGAGAGGTCCATTACCTCTTTGTCAGTAAACCTGACAGTGGCAATAGAGAAATAACATGCTACCTCAGCAAAAAACAAGAGCATATGTCAAGGATTATTTCTTAGTTTGTTGGGGTTTTCATGAAATGTTTTGATGAGTCGGTCAGCTTTCACATCGCTAGATTTCACCCAAGTAGTTTCGGACAGTGGGTACCCCTTCCATTGTACTAGGTACTGCAATTTCCCTTTAAAAACTCTAGAGTCAAGAATACATTTCACTTCATAGTGGTCTGTCCCGCAACTACGAGGGGCCCAGGTGCCTTCTTCGGGGGAGAGTGGAGCCGTGATAAGGTTTCAACAAGCTACAATGGAAAACTGGGTGAATTTTCCCTAAAAGTCTAGGGCAGTGGTTCTCAACCTTTTTCAGGTTGAGACCCCACTTGTGCCGCCCATGTGTGATGCGATGCCAACCCGCGTGCGCATGCGTGCGCGACGGGCCGATCTGCGCATGTGTGGCGCGCGACGACAAAAAAAAACAAAATGGCAGACCGCGATGGCCCGATCCGCGCATGCGCGGCACGCACGGGCGACGGCCCAAACCGCGCGTGCGCGGCGCGTGTGTGACAGCCCCCAAAACAAAATGGCAGACCCCTGCGAAACGGTCGTTCGACCCCAAATGGGGTCGCGACCCATAGGTTGAGAACCGCTGGTCTAGGGAGTTTTAGTTCTACTGTGACCAGGTTGATGATCCTTACTATGGAGGAAGGCCCCAAGAATTTTGGTCCCAATTTCTTGCTGGGCAATTTGAGGCGTAGATATTTAGTTGACAAATAAACCTTTTCCCCAACTTGGAATGTTCTTTCTATCAGCCTGCTTTTTATAGGTTTCAAAAGTCTTTTTTAAAGCAGTTGTGTTTCTCCAAACTTCTTCCCACCCTCTCACCCATTGGTCAAGTGTCTGGGAATCGGAGGGCACCTGAGGGTATTCAGGTATTGGGCTAAACTCTTTTCCTGTGACCACTCTGAAAGGTGTGTAGCCAGTGCTGCTGTGCAGAGAATTATTGTACGCCACCTCCGCAAAAGGGAGGAGGTCAGTCCAGTTTGTCTGCTGGTAAGAAACGTAGCATCTAAGATATTGCTCCACCATTTTGTTAGCAGATTCTGCAGCCCCATTCGTGGCAGGATGAAAAGCAGATGATAAACCCTGAGATGATCCAATGAATTTAAGGAAACTCCTCCAAAACTTCGCTGTGAACTGTACCCCCCTGTCCGAAATTATTCGCTTAGGGGTGCCATGCAGCCGGTAGATATGTTTCAGGAACAATTTGGTCAGTCGTTGGGTAGATGAGAGTCCTTTGCAGGCGATGAAATGAGCCTGCTTTGAGAACAGGTCTATTACAGTCCAGATGACAGTATTTCCACTCGTCTCCCTCTTTTATTCTCGCCCAGTAATATGCCTCTCTTAGGTCTAATTTAGTGAAGACACTCCCCTTAGCCAGATGGGTTAATAAATCCTTTAGGAGGAGGAGGGGGTATTTATTTTCCACACTCACAGCATTGAGACCCTTACAGTCTACGCAGAGATGAAGAGACCCATCTTTTTTCTCTTTGAACAACACAGGGGCTCCCACGGTAGATTTGGCCTGTTCGATAAACCCCCTCGCTAGGTTTTTGTTCACGTATCACTGCATCTCCTCCATTTCAAGGGGGGACATGACATACATTCTCGGTCGTGGGAGTTTGGCTCTGGCACCAGTTCAATGGAGCAGTCATTGGGTCTGTGAGGGGGTAGGGCATCACATTCTTTTTCACTAAATGTCTCCGCCAGGTCCCAGTATTCATTGGGGATGACTGGTTCGCCTGGAGGCAGTGAGGCAGCCATGTGCACACCCTCATTGGGTGGCCTAAGATGCCCAGCAACATCTGTTGAATCAATGGGGGGATTAGGCCCTACAGGTAGTCTCACAGTTCTCATTCCTTTCTCCCACCAGATAAACTGCTTCCATTTGTCTAACCAGGCTAGCCCTAGGATCACCGCCTCAGTCATTTTTGGAGCCACCAGGAAGCGAATAAACTCCCAGTGTGCACCTATTTCTAGGCATAAGGGCTTGGTTAATTGTGTGACAAGAGTCAGGGAGACATCAGCTTGCTCAAACCTCACCGGTTTGGAAAGCTATTTTGCCCGTATGCCCATTTTCATGGCAAACGTCAGACTAATAATGTAGTGGGTGCATCCAGGGCGCAACCTGTTCTCGGGGTTATTCAGAACCACAGGGCCCTGGCTGTAGGCTGATGCTGTGCAACGCCAGGTCTGTGGCAAATAAGCCCCCCCTCATTCAAGATTTAATTTTAGAGGGGGGAGCAGACCTGGCGGGTATAACAGACCTGGTTGGGACCAGAGGGCGGTGTCCCTCTGGTGGAAATGTGCCCAACGGGTTTCCTTGCATTCCACCAGCCGAGAGCTCAGGGCAGGGGTGGAGGAGTGGCGGTCGTGATTAGGGAATATTTCAGGCCAAGGGAGGTCACTGTTCCTCAGACGGCAGGCTGTGAATCCCTCCTGGTGAAGTGGGACCTTGGGCTCCCTGCCATGTATCAACCTCCCTGCCCAAGCTCCTGGACGTTATCGCTGCGGTGGTGGTTGAGGTCCCTAGGCTAATAGTTATGGGTGACTTCAACCTGCCGTCCGTGGGCGGGGCGTCTGGGGAGGCTCGGGAGTTCATGGCTTCCATGACAGCCATGGACCTGGCCCAGGTAATTCAAGGCCCCACACACACGGGGGAACACGCTTGACCTGTTTTTTGTCTCTTGTCAGTGGCTGAGTGGTCAGAATATAGGGGATATAGTCTTTGAACCCCTGTCATGGTCTGATCACTCTCTCCTACACCTGGACTTTCTGACCGTTGCACCCCACCGCAGGGAGGCGGAACCGGTGATATGGTACCGCCCCAGGCAGCTGATGGAGCCCGAGTGATTCCAGGTAGAGCTTGGGCCAATTCCTGAGGTTCTGATACACGACTCGGTCGAAGAGCTGGTGGCGGCTTGGGATAGGGCAGCTGCCGGTGCTCTAGATTGAGTTGTGCCTTTGCGGCCTCTGATTCGGTGTGGATCTCGATTGGCCCCTTGGTATAATGAGGGGTTGAGAGAGATGAAACGCCGGAAAAGACGCCTAGAGAGCAGTTGGAGGTCAAGCCGTGCCGAATCTGACCGAACACTGGTAAGAGACCATATTAGGTCCTACCTAGCGGCGATAAGAGCAGAGAAATGTTCCTACCTCACTGCTCTTATCGCATCATCAGATAACCGCCCAGCCTCCCTGTTTAGGGTGACCCGCTCCCTCCTTCATCAGGAGGTGAGAGGAGACCCCTTAGAGGGTAGAGCTGAGGATTTCGGAAAATGTATGATAAAATCGCTCAGATTTGGGAAGGCTTTGACTTCAACTGGGTATGTCCAATGGGAGAGGCGGAGTCAGGTCCTAAGACTGTTATCTGGGATGAGTTTGACCCCATGACTCCCGAGGATGTGGACAGGTTGCTGGGGAGACTTAGGGCGACCACATGTTTATTGGACCCGTGCCCCTCCTGGTTGGTGCTGGCATCCCAGGAGGTGGTACGAGGCTGGTTTCAGGCAATTATTAATGCTTCCTTGAGTGAGGGTGTTTTTCCCACCACCTTGAAAGAGGCAGTGGTGAGGCCCCCTCCTCAAGAAACCTGTCCTGGATCCGGCTGTTTTATCAAACTACCGTCCCGTCTCCAACCTTCGCCCATTCTTCCACAGTGCTTTTTACGGCTGCTGGGGATGGTAGTCTGGAGCCCCCCATCCTCATCCCAGCACCTCTTGCTCTCTCCCAGCTGCCCCCCAGGACCTATCCGCCCCTCCAGCCTCCTGAGCGCCATCGCAGCGGCAGGATCGTGGGAGCCCCTTTCCATGCTGCACAGCCCTTCACCGCCAAACCCTTTCCCGACTCGTCATACACGAGAGGGGCATGGCCAGAGCGCCAGTTTCCACTTGGAAGGCGCTGTTTATCCCCTCTCAGCCTGTCCGGCTGGCCTCCGACGCACATGCGGGCATCGCCTTCTTCCCCGCCACCTGGCCCCTTCTGAGGCCTAGAGCCTGGCAAGCCAGGAAGGAGCCGCTCCTGCCTGCCAGCCCCAGGGCCACGCCGGGCTCCAGAGGGCCAAGGCAGCCTCCGACGGTGAGGGAGATGGGCCGGGCAGTGCGGGGGGAAACTTTGGTGCGGCATGGAGGCAGCTGCCCAGACCTGGCTCGGACCGGCCGCCCACACAGCTGACTCGTCCCGGGGCGGTGTTGGGGGCGCGTTTCAAACCCCAGGGCTTGCCATGAGCTGGGAGATGGGGAGGATGCAGCCAGCAACCGGCCGATGTCTGCATGGCCCCCAGGAACACTGCCTGACTCCCAACAGTCAGCTGAGAGTTGGGTCGGAGTCCGGACATCGGTGGGAAACCAGCAGGGCTGCTACACACAGCCCGGCTCCTGACAGCCGAGTCGGCCCCACGCACACAAGCTGCCCTCCCAGCGCCTGCCGCTACCCCGCTAGCCTTACCTTGGCCACCGCCCATTCAGGTTGGCGGCAGGCAGGCCCAGGCGCTCCTGGGTGGCCATGGCAAGCAGCAGCGACAGCGCAGGGCGACCACCAGCTGGCCCACCAGCTGGCCCAGCCCAAGGCAGGTAAGATACCCGCCGGGCCCCACGTGCGCCAGCAACCCTCCCTGCGCCCGCCGGCCTCCCACCTCCCACCTCTTTTACTTACATTTAGTAGTTGCTCAATAGGGAGGGGTGGAAACTTCCAGACAGCTTACCTTCGCTGCGAACAACTTGCAGCACCATTTGCAAACTGGGACTTTAGGCGGGCTCAGCAGGGCAGAGAAAGCCTAGACAATTCCTATTGGCTTTTGAAAGCCAATAGAATTAGACTCTATTCAAGAGAGTCTATTCTATTGGCTTTCAAAAGCCAATAGAATAAGAGGGAGTAGCACAGCTAAGGAAAAGGGAAAAAAATATGGCGGACTGTGTTCTTTGGCGACCCCCGTGAAATGGTTGTTCGACCCCCAAAGGGGTCGCGACCCACAGGTTGAGAACCACTGGTCTAAACCCTCGACGATGTATTGAATCAGGGATTGTTCGGGCCACCCCTCTATTTGGCCTGCTATCTTGCGGAACTCTCGCATGCACTCCAGGGCAGGCCTGCCAGCTTGTTTTATTCTGTGGATTTGTTCTGCTGCTTTGAGGCCTATGGATGGGTTCTCAAATCTTTCTCTCAGTCCTAGGAGGAAAAGGTGGGGATCTCCCAGTTCGGGGGCTTGCTCACTATATAGATTGTTCAGCCATTCAGATGCTTCTCCTTCTAGGTTGGATGCAATGATATTGACCATGGTACCTGGTTCTGGGTAGAGATAGGCCCAGCGATTCAAGTGAGAACGCACTTGGTTCAGAAAAAAAAACAGCTTCTCTGGGTCCCCATCAAAAGTTGCGCTGAAAAGTGGTGCCAATATAGGCTGTTGCGGCCCCCACTGCGGCTATTGGCCCCATCCTGCCTGCTGATCCACTGGCTGCTGAGCTCTCTGCTTCTGGCCAGCGGGGTAGGTGGTGCCCCCTGCTGCTGTAGGCCTTTCAATGGCTGATGGACGAGTGGGGTTTGTTGCTGGGCCTTTCTCATCTGCGGGCCCACCGGTTGTCGCTCTCTTGGCTTTTGCACCACCCCAAGCTGCTGCAAGGCCTCTATTAGCTGTGGTATGCTCAGCTGCTGCTGATCATTCATCTGCTGAGCCATGGGAGGGGTATAGGCACCTCTCTCCAGGAACTGAGTTCTGCTTTTCACTTCTGGGTTTTGAAATCTTTCTAGTGACTCACCCAAAACTTTGTTATCTCTGCATTCTGCTTTTGAAGTCTTTGCTCTCGGCTGGGCGATCTGCCAAATTCTTTCTCCCTCAGCTGGCTGGCTGCTGTTCCACTGATTTGTATTTGTCTGCCAAAATTCATCTTCCCACAGCATGCTATCTTCAAGTAAACTCCGTTTTCTCATGATAGATTCTTTCCCCTGAATCTTTACCAGCTCCTCTCAAGCTTAGAGGCAGTGGACGGAGTTCAGGACCCCAGGTCATTTGAAAAGGATTTAGATCTTAGCATGATGTCCTGTGTCAGATTAACAAAACACTTCAAAGAACTTTCAGGCATTTTTTTAACCTAAAAAGCCTTTATTAGTTTTACAGAGATGTCAGCACGGCATGGTGGAAATGCTAAGATCTGAATTTCCCTTCCTTTGCACATAACATTGCAGACATTTCCCCTCCCCTATTTTGGAGTCATGATTCACTTCTTCCAATTAACTTGGAGGGCAAAGATTTACTTTCGTTTCTTTTTCCAGGGCTTTCCTTATATTCTCCTCCCCTTTCACTGTCACCTGATTTAACTCTAAAAATACCAGACAGTTCTGCATATATTGTCAAAGCAAGAATATTCAATAATAGCAGCATTGACAACAGCACTTAACCCAATAAATGCCAAACATTCTAATATACAGCTCTATCTAACTGATGGGTCCCACTTGGAAATATAAATTTCCACTACTAACTAACTGAAAGAAGCAAAAAACGTAGCATTAAGCATGCAATTCTCATTGTTAACTAACTAGTGACTAACATAGGTAAAACATAGTATTAAAACATGCATAACTATAAGACAAATAGAAAACATGCACAATTATAACATAGATAAGTAAGTTGTTACATCAAACAATGCATAAACACAAATACATAGTTTGAGGTTCAACCTTCCAGTTTGGTCTTCTTCAGCAACGGGACCAGGTTGGTGGTAAGTCTGGTGCAAGAGTTTTTGAGTGACGATCTGACTCACATGGCTTCACAATTTGGACCTCAACTTGGAGAACTAGTCCATCAAAACTGGGTAGGGCCCGGTGCACAAGTCCCATGGGCCACGAGTTCTGGTATGCGCCCTTGTCTCTCAGCAAGACAAGGTCTTCTTCCTGTAAGAGAAACTGGAACCCAAGATTTTTCAGGAACAAATGAGCCTGGATTAACAGGAAACTCAGGAACCAAAGAATCTGGAACCACAGGAAACTCAAGAGCTGGACAATCAGGAACAGCAGGAGCTGGAGAATCAGGAACAAAAGACTCAGGATACTCAGGAACTGAAGGATCTGGAACCGCTGGTGGAGCGTTGAAGATGGCTACTACTGTTGTCATGAGGGTAGCGAGGACCTCATGTGTGGGCGTGGGTGTCTTTGTCAACATAGAATCCATTCTTTTGCAGGGTATGTCCGTCAATCATGCGCTCCCACGCTTCGCCAATGTGTGATGCATGGGGAGGGTAATTTTTGGCCTTCAGACATTTGTCAATCACTGGGTCATGACAAATGCCTTCAATAGTCTGTAAGTTCTTGCAGGCTCCTACAAAGTTAATTCTTGGGATGCTAAGACAAGTGATCAGGATGATCAATACTATGCCCGATCTCAGGTGTCTCTGCTTAGAAGAGGGTTTGAATCTGATTGGTTGAAATTTACTGGGTGCCTGAGGTTGAACGTTGGCATGTTGATCTGGAGTGGGAAGCATATAGCGTTTTGGTCTCTGTGGCATCAGCTGTCTGGACAAGCCAAGATCTCAGGACCTTTTAGCCAGATCAATTCTTAAGCCTGTGAAGCAAGGGTGGGTCACTTAACTTGGTCCACAAGGTTTTTATCTGTTGGCACATGCTGCCATTGTTCAGGGCTCAGAGATGTTTCAATCTTTTCTACTCTATTGCCTACATAGACATAGAAGTGTCTGCTTTGTTTGTAGATGTAGCTTGACATCACCTTGCTGTCTGCGTAGAAGGTGGTAGACTGTAGCTCTAAGCACAACGTCTTCGCTGTCAAATTGGTGAGCTTTACGGCCAAAATGGTACCACAGAGTTCTAACCTTGGTATGGTGTGGCCTTGTTGTATTATTAGTTTCGCCTTTCCCATGACGACACCAAGACTGCAGCTCTCCCCACTTTAGACTCTGATGTATCTTATGGCTACAATCAAAATGACGTAAAAGTGGCTCTCCCCACTGTACACGGTGATGTATCTTAAAGCTGAGTTCACCTTCGTTGACACATCTGAGAAAGCGTACAATTCTTTCCTTTCTACGGTGGTGGGTGAGCTGGAGACATACATGTGTTGCACATGTATTCTTTGGAGATAACCTAGAAGTGTACTCCACAACTCCCAGTCTTGTTTCTGTTCTGGCAGACGTGGCTTGTCCCAGTGTGTGGTACTCTGGGATAATGCGTGTAGCTGCAGAGATTGTTTGTCCACTATGGACAAGGCTGAATCATCGTGACTTTCACGGGTCTGAAATACTGTTGCTTCCAAAATGGGTTTGGTTGTCACCAGGGTGAAGTGTTCTTGGTGTGGTTTTGGGTGAGGTGCTCTTCCATTTCTGATGGAGGTTCTTGAGGTTCTCTTGTGGGATGGAGTTTGAGGCTTATTGATACAAACCAACCCTCTGATGGCCCATCCGAGTTCCGTCTTAATAGCTACTGGGGTGCCTGGTGGACCTTTGATTCTTTCATCGGAACCAATGGACTCTGGGGCGTCTCGTCCCACCATAAGTAAGATTTCGGCTTCAGGATCTAGTGAAGAGATTAAATCGGCTATGTGCACTAGATGAGGTATTTTTCTTGCCGTCTCTGGTGTTGAAATTTCGCTGCAAACATCTGGTAAGGTCTCTCATTCTAATACTGATGGCAATAGGAACTGCGAACTTCCGTCTATCGATTCTATGAGAAGACCAGAGATTTTCCTCACCACCATGCGCATTGGTACTGTGCACGTATTTATTGCAAAATGCTTTAGTTCACTCGGGAGGTCAAAAAATGCAGGCTTAGCTATTGTAACCTTACTGTGTGCATCTAGTATGACGTACATCTTTACAGCCTTGTCTAGTCACCCGTCGGCGTAAACTTTAGCTAGACAGATGGGGAAGCATGAAAGAGGCCGTGGTGAATCACCACATATATCTGTATAGTACACCCCAAATGATTCTGGGTGCTCTGTGGAACCACCTCCGTCTGCGTGGGAGGTGGTCGAGGTCGCCTGTTGTGGCTCCTCAGAGGGCTTCTTGGAGTCTTGATGCAAGGCTATTGGATGCTTGTCACTGTTACACTGCTGGCATTTCACCCTAACTGCGCAATCTTTGGCCATGTGATTCATAGAGTCACAGCACTTGAAGCATATACTATGCTCTTTAAGCAGGGCCTTTTGATCATCCTGGGACTTTTCCCCAAATTCTCTGCAATTGTTCAGAGTGTGAAGATTTATGAATTGGGCAAGTCAGGCCTTTTTTTGTGGTGTGAGGTTTGGAATGAATACTCCTTGGCATTTGCGCGTCTGAAGTCTTCTCTGGCTAGGCTGTGACCTCTGTTTTATACACAGAAACGGGTTTTACTCCATGTATTTTGGACGGGTCCCTTGGCTTCATCATTTGACTGCTGTGCCTGGTCAATGGAAAATGTGTTTCTCTGATGGAGAGGTACTAGGGATCATTGTAGATTTTTGCCTGGTCATTGACAAATTCTGCAAGAACAGCAAAGGGGGGAACTCTATTTTGATGCTTTCTCCTAAGTTACAGAGACCTCAATCCATTTATCACATAACTGCCATGGTAGTTTTTGGACGATAGGGTTTTGCACTCTGAACTGGTCGAGGCAGGCTAATCCCAGCAAGGTAGGATCCTGTTGTGCCATCTGTAGCTGTGTAAGGAGGGACGAGAATTTCTTCAGCTGGCAAAGTTCACCGATTCTTATTATAGAACGTGGTCCAGGAGTGAGGACTCTGTCACTGTAGGTTCACCGTATTCCTTATTGAGTACAAGCCAAGCTTTCTTAAGGCCAATGTCTGGGTTACCCAGATGGGATGCGAAGATGTCCTTCACTATGGTTGCAGATTCTGATCCTAGCCAGGCTGTCAACTGCACGAGCTCTTTGTCTGGCCCAAGCCTTTCATTGTGGATGGTGCACTTGAAGATGTGCTTCCACAATAAGTACTCCCTCCCCGGTTTGTCGGAGTATTTTTGCATGCCTCTGGCTGCTAAGTCCAACCTTCTTCCACCGAATCTTGGAGGCTTTACACACAGTAGATAGATTCTAACTAGAGGTAAAAATTCACAGGTTTTGAGCCTGCTTTGCAAGGGTAGGAAACTAATATTGTTACACTGTTCATCAACATTCAACTGATTTAGTATATGTAAATCTGTTTTGGTCGTCTTTTTTAATACATTTTCTTTTTTAATGTTTTGTTGTTGTATTTTTTGTCTTTGGAGTGTGTATTCTATCTTAATTTCCCATTTTTTTAAAAAAAGGGACCATTACAAGAAGCAGGTTTATAGGTTTGCTCTTCAGCTATTTTCTAAGCTGCCTCTAAACTCATAGAATCATAGCATCAGTGGTCTTATAGTCCAACCCGCTGCTCGCACCTGCCTCACTGACAGAAAATTTCTCCTTCTAGATTGGATCTTCCTTTGACAATCTTCCACCCATGAACTTCTTGTTCTGCCTTCTGTTGTCCTAGAGAATAAATCGATCTCTTCTTTGTGACAGCCCCTCAAATAGTGGAAGACAGCTATCAGGGCCCCCTAATCCTTCTCTTCCATGGCCAGACATACCTAGCTCTCTCAACCACTTGTCATTTAGTGTCCAGATGATTTATCATCTTTCTTCTTCTCTGCATATTTTCCAGGGTCTCAACATCTACTGTATCATGGAACCAAAACAGGGAGCAGTATCCTAAGTGTGGTTTCACCTGCATAGTGTAAAGTGACACTATCCCTCTGTTCATGCAGACTAGGACTGCATTGGCTTTTTTTTTTGGCAGCTGAAGCAGTCCTGTCTTATACTTGACCGTTGGACACCTAGATTCCTCTGTTGAGCCAGGTATTACCTATTTTATCCCTGTGCTTTTGGTTTTTGCTGCCTAAGTGTAGACATTACTTTCCTCATCATTGAACAATGCTTTGTTGGATACATCCCAATGCTCTATCAGTCTATCTATTTATGAAGATGTCGAAGTGTACTGGGCCCAAGACCAAACCTTGAGGTATCCGATTGCATGCTTCTCTCCATGTAGATGTAGTTCCATTGATGAATACCCCGAGTGTGGTTGGTCAGTCAATTGCGAATCCACCTAGGGCTGGTTCTGTCTATCCCATGTTGTTCTATCTTACCAAAAAGTTAACTTGTGCCCTACTTTATCAAATGTCTTGCTAATGTTCAAGTATACTATCTCCAAAACATTTCACAAATCCACTAAGTTACTTCATAAAAAATGACAATAATGTTTGTCTGGCATCACATTAACAAACCCATTCTGGCTTGTTATAGCTGCCCATCATTTCTGTTTCTCCAGAAGCATTAGTGCAAACAGAAGTTTACTTTAAATAACTTGTGAAATTCTCAGCCTTTTAAAAGAAGAAATAAAATCAGGGGGGACGGGACTAAGCTGGGGGAAAAGGGTATTTCCAAAGGCTTTTACAGGAAAATAGTTGGGGAACAGAAAAGGTAAGGTAAGGTCTCACCGAACTCCTCCGGTTGCTTTCATTGTGTTTGGTAGTGCTTTGCGCTTTTGGGTGGTGTGACTTGATGAGCGGTCCTGAGGAGCTGCCTCGGATCAAACAGAAAGGCTGCGGCCCCTCCATGATCTACCATAGTTCCTCCCCAATGGAGGTCACCCCTCCAGGGCGACTTTCGACCATTTACAGGGTCTCCTGAAGAAAGAAAACCGGATGGTGAGGAGAGCAATCTCTCCGCATACCCGCTAACGCTGGGATCCGGAACAGGAAGCCGATTCCTTGATTTTCAAAGGCTACAAACCGACTGGCAAAACAAATGGCTGGATTAGAGGGAAACCATAGGTTAGTTGTCCAATTTGAAATGTGCTAATTTCCCTCTGTCAGACTGGCTGTGATGGAGAAGACAATCGCTGAATCTGAGAAGGATGCCAATCAAAACATATCCAGTTATCCAGTCTAATTTTTAAACTGTGCCTAATGAATTGCTGTATTTTCATAGAATTTAGGACTAGGGCAGATAGCAATACAATAAATTAAGAGGCAGAAGCCTAACTGCAGCTCACGTCATCAGAGGCAGAGAGTGGCAGGACTGATGTACGATTGAAACTGAAGTTTTAAATTTATAAATGAGGGAAAGGAAGCTGAGTAAAACAGATTACTTAGAGATGCAGATTGCACAAGAGACAGATTACAAGTAAACAGTTGTGCATGTTAGAAACCCACCGTATGTATCACTGAGCAAGAGTTGGGTAATGAGCTTTACATTATTTTTTTATTATTAAATTAATTCATTATTAAACTTAATCACTGCCCATCTCGCCATCTGAGGCAATTCTGAGTGACTTCCCTTGACCTACTGTCCATAGTAACACTGAACATACCCATTTTTCCCCTTATCAACAACGAAACATTTTCAACTGTACATTTTTTTTCTCATGTTAGGTAGCAAAACAGAGAGGTTTGTCTCTCTTCTGCGTGACAGTATGGCAGCCGCTTCCGCAAGACCACCGCATGGCCCAGGGACGAAGCCAGGGCCCACTGAAAATAACGGCTGCTTCCAGGACAGAGTCCCAAGGGCCAGGGATGCACGCCCTCCCCTCCTTCCCCAACACGAGGATCAGAAATCTTAGAAAGAAAGAGGAGGGTGTGAGGTGTGCAGGGATCCAGTGGGAGGGAGAAAAAGCCTGTGAAGACCCCGGGGTGGGAAAGAACTGGGCGGCACAAGGGTTGGGAAAAAGAGCACAAGGTGGGGGAGGCCTAGAGATGCCTACAACAGGCAAACCTGGGCCTGCACTAGGCCTCCAAGAGTTTTCCCCAACACTGAGGGAGCCAGTGTTCCACTTAGCGGCTGACACAATTAATGGCTGCATCAGAGAGATCAGGGTAGTTCAGGAAAAAACTCTCCCTTAATGGCCGTTGCAACAGGCAATCATAACTGCAAGGCCAATGACAGTTATAACTTGAGGACCTTTTCTACGCTGGCTGAGGAATTCTGGGCATCAAACTCTGCAGGAAACCAAGGTGGAAGACCTGAAACTCCACATGTGGGAATTATATAATTAATATACAAAACTACCATCCAGAAGCCTTTTTGAGAAAAAAGGAAATATCCAGTAGCTGCTGCTGCTAACCGGAAATGGGTAGTTAGCCCTTTTTCCATTTTCCTTTTCTCTCCACCTACAAGTCTAGTCCTGAGACATGTTTGAGTAAACAGATTCAGACCACAATTCAAATAGTCAATTTCTCAACTACAGTTTCAATGGGAGATCACAAATGAATTTCAAGCTTTTTCTAAACTCTTCAACTTTTGCATCATGTGGATTTCCTTGTGTGCAATAAGGGATGATTTATGAGTGAAGTAATGTCCACAGACTGGACATTTCAAAGATTTCTCCCCTGTGTGAGTCCTCTGGTGTTTCACAAGGCTGGAATTCTGACTGAAACCTTTCCCACAGATAGCACATTCAAAGGGTTTCTCTCCTGTGTGAGTCCTCTGGTGTTTCACCAGGTAAGAATTGCGAATGAAACTTTTCCCACAGAGAGCACATTCAAAGGGTTTCTCTCCTGTGTGAATCTTATGGTGTATCACAAGGGTGGAATAATCACTGAAACTTTTCCCACAATCAGGACATTCAAAGGGTTTCTCTCCTGTGTGAGTCCTCTGGTGTGCCACCAGGTTGCACTTGTGATTGAAACTTTTCCCACAATCAGGACATTCAAAGGGTTTCTCTTCTGTGTGGGCCCTTTGGTGTCTCAAGACCATGTAATTCTCACTGAAACCTTTCCCACAATCAGGACATTTAAACCGTTTCTGTCCTGTGTGAGTCCTCTGGTGTTTCAAAAGGTTGGAATTCTGAATGAAACCTTTCCCACAATCAAGACATTCAAATGGTTTCTCTCCTGTGTGAGTCCTCTGGTGTATCACAAGGCTGAAATTCTCACTGAAACCTTTCCCACAAACAGGACATTCAAAGGGTTTCTCTCCTGTGTGAATCCTCTGGTGTTTCACAAGGCTGGAATTCTCACTGAAACCTTTCCCACAAACAGGACATTCAAAGGGTTTCTCTCCTGTGTGAATCCTCTGGTGTTTCACAAGTCTGGAACTGTCACTGAAACCTCTCCCACAATCAGGACATTCAAAGGGTTTCTCTCCTGTGTGAGTCCTCTGGTGTGTCACCAGTTGGGAATTGCGACCGAAACATTTCCCACAATCAGGACATTCAAAGGGTTTCTCTCCTGTGTGAGTCCTCTGGTGTATCACAATGCGGGACTTATCACTGAAACCTTTCCCACAATCAGGACAGTCAAAGGGTTTTTCTCCTGTGTGAGTTCTCTGGTGTGTCACCAGGTGGGAATTCTGACTGAAACCTTTCCCACAATCAGGACATTCAAAGGGTTTCTCTCCTGTGTGAGTCCTCTGGTGTGTCACCAGTTGGGAATTGCGACCGAAACATTTCCCACAATCAGGACATTCAAAGGGTTTCTCTCCTGTGTGAGTCCTCTGGTGTATCACAATGCGGGACTTATCACTGAAACCTTTCCCACAATCAGGACAGTCAAAGGGTTTTTCTCCTGTGTGAGTTCTCTGGTGTGTCACCAGGTGGGAATTCTGACTGAAACCTTTCCCACAATCAGGACATTCAAAGGGTTTTTCTCCTGTGTGCGTCCTCTGGTGTGTCACCAGGTGGGAATTAAAACGGAAACCTTTCCCACAGATAGCACATTCAAAGGGTTTCTCTCCTGTGTGAGTCCTCTGATGTGTCACCAGGTAAGAATTGCAACTGAAATTTTCCCCACAGATAGCACATTCAGAGGGTTTCTCTCCTGTGTGAGTCCTCTGGTGACTCATGACATGGGAATTTCTAATAAAACTCACACAATCAGTACCGTCATGTTTTCTCTCTGCTGTGAATCCTGATATATCACCACGTTGCCATGCTCACTAAAGCATTTACTGCACTGGGAGTGCTTTTATGGCTTTTCTCTTGTGTGGCTCCTTCCATGAACCACAAGGGAGCTGTTCTGACTAAGGTTTTGCCACAATCAGATGATTTGTATGGCTTTTCTGCTGTGTGGCTCCTCTTGTGCATAATCAGTTGTGATTTGCAATCTATGCTTTTCTAACAATAGACACAAGTACGGAGCTTTTCCACAGATGATATTCTTGAGGAAGTCTAAAATGTGGATAATCCCTTGTTTAGTGGTGCTTTCATTCAAGTCCTTCTCTTCCTCACAGTGCGAGGCCTGTATGACTCTTTGCTCTACGTGAATTTTCTACGCACCTTTTCCTCCAACTGACTTCCAGATATTTCACTATTTTAATGAATGAAAAATAATCTCCTTTCATTTTTCATGTAAAGTATCCTTGAGTTCTGAATAATCTACTTATTCCAGCTTGAAATCTTTCTTGATTTTCTCTCTTTTTTTCTAAGAGCTGCTGGAGGAAGAGGAGAATTGTGTGGTTTTCTGAAGGAAATGGAAAATATTTTGATTTCTGGCTTGGTTTGCTTTCCTTTTCAATGTTGCTTGTTATTCTTAGCTGTACAGAGGGCTCTTCTTCCCATCCTCTTTTCTATAAGATTTAAGGAAAAGTTTAACTTTAATTTTTATAAAATGGTGAGAGGTGTGAAAAAAGAAGAGAAGTATACATAGAAGTATACATTACAATGAAAAAGCAAACATGCCACAATGATAGAATAATCTTTTACATTGATTATGATTCATCTGATACATGGAAGACTACCGACATCCATGTTCAAATATTCATTCAATCAAATTCAGTTTTTGATTTGGGTAAAATTTCTTGTTGAGTTTGGTCAATTACAAATCCTTAGCAATGCAAAGGGTTATCATCAAATATATCTTGAAGTGATGGGGATAGATTAACGTTATAGTTAAAAACCTTACATCTAAGGAAAAAGAACTATTGTCAGAAAAAAGGGATTTTCAAATAGTTAGGAAAGTTAAACATTTGGGAATATACCTAAAAGCAAGATGTGCAATGATAAAAGATACCTATATAATATTACTTAATCAATAAAATTAGATCTATAAAAATGGAAAAACTTACAACTATGAGTGTTAGGAAGAATAGCTACTGTGAAAATGAAGAGTTTACCAAAACTGCTCTTCTTGTTCCAAACAGCACCTATAAGAGACGAATTATTTTGATCATTTAAATACTTTGATTTTGAAATTTATTTGGCAAGGAAGGAAAGCCAGAATTAAACTGAAAATGCTACAAAAATCCAAGAAGGACATGATCTGCAACATGGATGGCATGCATTTCTATGGTACAAGAAGAATAAGATTCATAGATAGTTTCAAAATCATTATATAAGAAATAAACTACTTCTTGTGTGCAAAAAGATAAAAGTTAAAATCTACTTAAGAATCCCAGGATGGCTTTCAACGATGGAAGTGTTTGTTCACCCGAATCAAGTAAAATATGAAAAAAATGGACATAAAAGATATTTTGGATATCGAAGGGAAATAAAAATCTAAAATAGAGCCTGTAGACCAGGGTACTGAATTATCATGGTGGCCTCTGTTGCAAATGCAATCGAGCTATGATAAAGATTGCTAAAATGTATGGTTTTTATAAAGAACAGACAATGGACAATGTTTTATCAGATGCTGTTGACCTCTGATAAAAAGCTGTTTAAGAAACTATAACTTTCTATTAAATTCAAAAATGGAGGATGAACAAGTGAAAGAAACAATGATACAGTGGGCTGAAAACTTTGGATATAATATAGAATTAGAGAAATGGCAAAATCTTTGGGAAAGAAATTATAAATTGATCATGGAAACTTCTTATAAAGAAAAATAAAATGTTCTATCGATGGCATTTACCACCTGCTAGATTAGCAAAAATGTTTAAAAATATGTCCAGTAAATGTTAGAAATGTAATCAAACACGTAGCTTGCATTACCATATGTTGTGGTCTTGTGTTGAAGAAAAACAAAATGGGTCAAAAGACACATTTGGTTAGAAAAGATGTTAGGGAAACATGTAGATTTTAAACCTGCACTCTTTTTATCAGGTATAATATCACACAAATTTAATAAGCCAAGTGTATATTTAACATTGCATGTATTAACAGCAGCAGGGATCGTATTTGCTCAGCACTGGAAGAATGAAGAGACACCATTAGACAAAGAGATAATCAAGAAGATATTGGACTGTGCTGAAATGGACAGAGTTACATTGAGGATGAAAGAGAAAGAAGATACAGAATATTTTCAAACATGGAATTTATTTAATCAATGGGTGGAGAAAAGGGGTGGACACTAAGAATGTAACAGATCTGGGAATGATTGGTGTTGAATGTTGGATGAATGTTTTTTTATTAAAAAATTTGGGGTATTGTTTTAACTTTATGATCATCTTAATTTAATTTATATTAGACTTATTAAATGCGATTGTTATTTATCTATGTTGTAAGCCGCTCTGGGTCCCCTGGAGAAGAGCGGCTTATAAGTCTAATAAATAATAATAATAATAACTTGTATTATTAAGCAAACAAATTGGACCAGACAACACGATGTTTATTAAGCACTAATCAAATATAATAATAGAAAATTAGTTTTAAAAAGTTGTTTTAAAAAAAAAGAATAACAAAAGTTGGAAGGGACCTTGGAGGTCTTCTAGTCCAACCCACTGCTCAGACAGGAGACCCTATTCCTGAAAACGGCTGTCCGGTCTCCTCTTAAAAACCTCCCGTGATGCAGCACTCACAACGTCTGGAGGGAAGCCATTCCCAAAGAATCAACCTTCACTTGAAGGAGACTTTTGAAATCTTCCCACCAGCAGAAAATCGCAGCCCCCAGTTCAACAGCCTGCAGCCCCAGTGGACTCAAAAGTTGGGGAGGGAAGGAAAATGCAGCAGCAGCAGCTGAGATGCTTCAGCCCAGTTGCTTCCCTGCTTGGACGCCGTGGAGGAAACCAAACAGCCCCGCTTGCTCCCGGCTTCTCCTCCGACCTGCCCTCCACTCACCTTCCAGCTGCTGCTTCTACCCTGGAAAGAGCACAAAAGCCACTTTGCACACCATCTTCCTCCGATTAGTGATCAGGAACAGGAAGTTCCTCGGCGCTTCCCCTCCCCTCCCCTCTAGCAATATAGTACTCGATGGTTTTAACTCCTTTAAAGTCAGCCACAGATGCCGCCTTCTGCATTATCTGCTTTCTAAACATAGAGGTTGCCTATTTGACCACAGATTGGGACACTAAATGAGACGATAGCGACGATGGCGGCAAGGATAGAGGGCATGGATAGAAAATTGGCAGAAATGAGTGCGAAGACGGAGAAAGGACGCATAGAAACAGAACAGAAGATGGAGGAAAGATACAAAAACATGAAAAGGATGCTGGCGGACCAGGGGAGAGACCTGGAGAGAAAGTGGGAAGAACAACGCAAAGCGGCGGCCACAAACCTGGAACAAATGAAGGAGGCAATGCAAACACATTACAAGAACCTCCAAGAAACAAGGGAGAATACGGAAAAGATGATGAAAGAAGTGGAAAATTGCATAGAGGGACAGGCTGCTGAGGTTCAGGACCAGTCGACCATGATGCAATTTCTCCCATTGTCCCTTCCTTCCTTCCTTCCTTCCATCCTTCCTTCCTTCCTTCCTTCCTTCCTTCCTTTCCTTCACCTCCCTTAATGTCTTCCTTCTTTCCTCCCTCTTTCCCATTGTCCCTTCCTTCTTTCCTTCACCTCCTTCTTAATCTCTTCCTCCTTCCCTCCCTCTCCCATTGTCCCTTCCTTCCTTCTTTCCTTCCTTTCGTTCACTTCCCTCTTAGTTTTTTCCTCCCTCTCTCCCCTTGTCCCTTCCTTCCTTCCTTCCTTCCTTCCTTCCTTCCTTCCTTCCTTCCTTCCTTCTCTCTTTGTTCCTTCCTTCCTTCCCTCCCATTGTTCCTTCCTTCCTTCCCTCTCTCATTGTTCCTTACTTCCTTCCCTCTTCGTCCCTTCCTTCCCCCCCCCCCCGTGCCCAGGAAGGGACAAGAAGAGGGGGATAGGCTGCCAGCGTGGCTGGGGGCTTTGCTGCCAGCAAACCTGCCTGTGCACAGGCAGAGACAGGAGAGCTCCGCCCAGCTCACTTGCTCAGCTTTGCCGAAAGACATGCCACTTGCTAAGTTAGCAGAAGCTCCAAGATCAGCGCCGGGCTACAGCTGATTCGCGCTTCTGCTAAATTAGCAAGCGGCATGTTTTCTAGCAAAGCTCGAGCAAGTTTGCTGGGCAGGAGCCTAGGAGAGCAGCTACAGCTGCAGAAGCGTGGATCAGCTGTAGAGGCTCGCCCCGATCCTGGACAAGAGGGAAGGAAGGAAGGACGGAAGGGACAAGGGGGAGAGAAAGGGAAGGAGGGACAAAGAGGGAGACGAAAGGAAGGAAGGAAGGAAGGATGGAAGGAAGGAAGGAAGGAAGGAACAATGGGAGAGGGAAGGAAGGAGGAAGAGACCAAGAAGGAGGGAAGGAAAGGAAGTTCCAGCCAGGAGAGGCTTGGCAGCCCGGCTGCCGAGGAACAGAAGAGTGCAAAGCCAAGGAGAAGAAGGTGGTGGTTTCCTCCCAAAGGGGGCTCCTTTTCTCCACCCCTTCCCTGGGTTTGTGGGGAATTTCTCATCACCAACACAGACAGGTGCTCCTTCGAGCCTGCTGCAATCTTTCTTGCCCCTTTTGCTTCTCCCCCCCCCCGCTTTAGTGGGAAGACGATAGTGCTTTGAAGCTTAGGAGAGGAGGAGGAGTCCCTTCTCTCCCTCTCTCCCTGTCGAGCCCTGGCGGGCTCAACATGAACGGGTGGAGGAGGAGATGAGGACGGGCAGGGTGGCAAAGGAGACCGCCGGCCGTCACCAGACCTCCCGGCTGACAAGCGCAAGTTCGGGGGTTGCCAGCTGACGGGCGCAGGAGTTGGGTGCTGCGGCAGCCTCCCCTTCGCTGACCTGCGTGCACGAGAAGTCAATCCGGTTGCTGCACAATGAGTCTCTGGGGAGGGCGGGGCCTTGCTCTGTGCCTGTGCTCTTCATGCGCCCCCTGCAGGGCACATTTGGTAGAGTTCGTGCAGACTGCCGCCAAGTATGTGTTGGAAATGTAAACAACAACCAGGCACTTATTACCATCTCTGGTGGATATGTCCTAATGTTAAAAAGTTTTGGTTTAAGATCCATATGTGGCTAGAAGAGATGATTTAAATACAGATAGAATTTAAACCAGAACTCTGTTTGTTAGGAATATTAGGTTTGAATTATGGAAAAGAGAATGAATATTTAATATTGCATGTGCTGACAGCCGCAAGAATAATATTTGCCCAATGTTGGAAAAATGAAAATTTATCATCAGACCAGGCTATAATAACAAAAATACTCCAATGTGCAGAAATGGATAGATTGACTTTAGAAATGAAAGAGAAAGAAGACACAATTTACTTTAAAACATGGGGAAAAATTTATTATTGGTTAGAAACACGCTAGAATGAGAAAAGGTTATGAAATTTAAAGAGATAATTGATAATTTGTATTTATATTCCATGATTATTTGTATGAACTTGTTCTTATTCTTCTTCTTCCTTTTTGTATATTGTGATCTTAAATAATATGGTAAACTATAATTAATATGTAATATATTATTATTTTAAAGTGATTGTAATTAATTAATTTTAAGCATTGTTAAGTAGTAAAATGAATGAGATTTAGTGACTAATTTGTTAGTTACATGATTATATGGAAAGTTGTTTAATAATAGAGTAATTATTAAGATTTAATATGTAAACCCGGACTGGTAGACTTGCTGAAGCGATGTTATTTTGTGGGATTAATCCCACTTTTGTGTTACCCCTTTCCCCTGGTCTAACCTTTTTGTATGTTTCCCGTTGTCTTATCGTTTTTGACCCCTGTCCCTTTATTACCTTTATAAAACTCAATAAAAATATTTATTAAAAAAATTCCATGTTCTATTAAGTGTGTTTCCTTAAAATCGTACTTCAGCTTACAATGCAATAATTTTAGCACACTGATGTTCAATTTCCCAACTCGTACTGCAATGTTCAAATAGCACATTTCCCCCTTTTCTTAGGAAAGCAGTATATTATTGTAATCAAACAAAAATTAAATTGAACAGAAACCGCGCCCCCTTTTCCTTCCTGCCTCTCCCTCATTCTTTCAAGGTAAGAAAGTCCCCAAGCAAAAAGGAAGAAATAGCAACTAGCAATGGAGATAGAAAATGTTGTAAAAATGTTCAAAAGATTATACAGAAATTTCCCCCCTAATTCCATTCAGCATTCTTCCAACTAAACAGGTATCTCTTTTCTTGTTCCTTCTCTTAAGTAAATCATATATTTTCTTCTCCCTTTCATGAGCTCCTCTCCCACAGCGCTCTTCCACAAAACCTTCATTTCATTTTCTCATATCCTCTCAAACACATACTACTCCCTTCCCACTTACTTCGTAACAATCTATAACTTACTGTTCCTTACATAATCTGGGGGTTACAAAATATAAAAACACAACACTTGTGAATACATGAATGAGCAAGGAATAATAATAACCCTGCTCAATCAGGCTAACATGCTTGTGGTTATATTTTTATTTTTTCTCTCACCAAGCATTCACCTATCAATTCAATCACTTTATCCAGTATACGTCGCTCCACACACATTCTAATCATGGGTGAGGGCAGGATCTCTCTGTTCTTTTCTTTTACCTTTTTTAAAAATCTCTATTTAATTTAATTTAATTTTTCGGACTTATATGCCGCTCCTCTCCGAAGACTCGGAGCGGCTTACAACATAAACAAAACAGTACTTCAGAACTAAGTCCAAATCTAAAAATCATTAAAAATAAAACCCCAGACGCATTCATCATTCACTCAACATTCCACATTCAACCCCAGGCCTGCCGACAAAGATAGGTCTTAAGATTCCTCCGGAAGGCCGGGAGAGTGGGGGAAGTGCGGACTTCAGGAGGCAGTTGGTTCCAGAGGGTGGGCGCCACAACAGAGAAGGCCCTCCCTCTAGGAGCCGCCAGATGGCATTGTTTCGCTGACAGGACCCGGAGGAGGCCGACCCTGTGCGCTCTCACTTGTCGAAGGGAAGTATGTGGCAGAAGACGGTGGTCTTCTGGTCCAATGCCATGAAGGACTCTCTCCTTTAAGACAGTCTGGGAACCCAACCATCCAGGGGCAACAGAAGGGAGTTGAATCCTGCCAACACAGGCAGTACTTACGTATGGAAGAGGTCCATTAACCCAGTTCTTATCTATGGGAAAAGTAGCAGGCACAAAAATTGATGGCAATCAACAATGGAACATATCATCCCAGCAAACAAGCTGACCCTTTATCTACAGGGAAGGTAGCACCAATGTTAGTTACTAACAAAGAACACTGTCTGTTCTGATTCAGAACTAAGTTGCTTTGTAATTCCAGATTATACAGATAACTCAATAAAGATGATTGTAAAACAGACATTTATTCAGGTATACCTGCAAGTATTAGTAGTTTCTTGTAGTCTCTTCTGAATATTGTACATCTGTTCATCCTTATAGGTAAGAAATCAATACTTCCTCCATACCAACTTCTAGCGTGGATCGGGACCATCAGAGTCCTGCCGTGGTCCCATGCTTATCTCAGACAAAGAACATTCCAAACTGGCACAAAGCCAGGTTATCCTGTGAAGAGCTTTGTAGCTCCTCCTACTGATCTGTTAACATGGTATTTACTGAATAGCTAAAACTACATGACCCATAAGCCATCTCTTTTTTTTTCCAAAATATTTTATTGGTTTTATAATTTTAACAAAAAGTACTTAAGACACACCGTGGTGATTGGGTGAACAAAGATTCCAAAATACAAGCACACATGAATAACTCAACTTAATACATACACTATTTTCTCTCTATTTCCCTCAAACAACATAATAAATTTGATATATTCAATTTCTATCATAAATTTCTATTACTGCTAAACCTGTTTTAAAAAACTTTCTCATTTTCAATTACCATAGTCAAATATTATTTTATATAAACAGATTATCACTTCAAGTATCTCTTACACATTCAATCAGTTACTCTCTCGACCCTCTTTTTATCATCAGTCTTAATTATTTCTTCTTCCAATAACAACTAACTTGTAATTATATAACCATATGCATATATATCTATATATTTTTCCCCCTTAATAAAATCCATAAAGCCCATTATTATTGATTATGATAGTCTTTGAGTTAATTCATTTCAATTCATTAGAGTCCAAATTCCATCAACTTAATTATCATACCTTATCAAATCATATTTATTTATTTATTTATTTTGTTTGGACTTATATGCCGCTCCTCTCCAAAATCTAATTAAGCTTCTCTCCAAGTTTAGCTTTCATTTTTCCATGTCAAACAAATTTCCATAAAACAATAAAAAAATCATCAAACTAGATTAAACACACACATATATAATTACAGTTTTCACAATTCTAAGCCTAAGTCATTAGCCTTAAGGTGCTCCATAAGACCAATATTGCCTTTGGTCTATTAAAAAAAATTAAATTTAATTAAGCTTCACTCCAAATTTAACTTTCTTGTTTCCATGTCAAACAAGTTTCCATCAAACAATAAAAAATCATTAGACTAAATTAAACATACATATATATAACTGCAGTTTCCATATTACTAAGCCTAAATCATTATCCATAAAAATAAAATAAATCCATAAAACCAACGTTGCCTTTTAATCCATTAAACAGTTTTAAATTTCTTTCATAAGACCAATATTGCCTTTTTATCCATTAAAGAATTTTAAATTTGATTACATTTCTCCAAGTTTAACTTTCATATTTCCATATCAAACAAATTTCCATAAAACTATATAAAATCATTAGACTAAATTAAACATACATATTTATAACTACATTTTCCATATTACTAAGCCTAAATCATTATCCTTAAAACAATCCATAAAACCAGCATTGCCTTTTAATCCATTAAACAGTTTTAAACTTCTTTTTAAATTTAATTCTAGGTTTTCTTCTATACCAGACAGGTTTCCATAATAATGCATCCCTTTCAACCAATAAATCCATTTTTGTTGTTTGTAGCATTCTTTGAAGAAGTATAAATCTTTCTCTCTGCGATAGAAACCTTTTTCTCTTCTCCTTGCAGTGTCGAGAGATTCAGACACAATTGAATTATGCTCTTATATTGGAAAAGATTTATGAGGCCACTGCTGACATATGTGCTACAATTAAAAAGTGTACTTCAAAATCAAGACTCAGAGAATCTACTATATCTGTTCAAACTGATGATCAAGCCATATCTGATTATGGTATAAATCAAAATATTATTATTATTTATTATTATTATTTATTAAATTTCTATGCCGCCCTATTCCGGGAACTCAGGGCGGCTTACAGCATAAATAGAAATCCAATACAAACTAAATAGTACATTTATAAAAATAAATATATAAAAAGAAGAACCCCTAAATTAAGAACCATTCATTCAGCAAACATACACACAGACATACACTGGCTAGGGGCAAGATTTCAACCGCCCCAGGCCTGCCGGCAGAGATGGGTCTTTAGTAGTTTACGAAAGGCGGAGAGGGTGGGGGCGATACGGATCTCCGGGGGGAGTTGATTCCAGAGGGCCGGGGCCGCAACAGAAAAGGCCCTTCCCCTAGGCCCCGCCAGGCGACACTGTCTAGCCGACGGGACCTGGAGAAGGCCGACTCTGTGGGCCCTAACCGGTCGCTGGGTTTCGTGAGGCAGCAGGCGGTCTCGTAAGTAACCTGGTCCGATGCCATGTAGGGCTTTATAGGTCATAACCAACACTTTGAATTGCGTTCGGAGACCAATAGGCAGCCAATGCAGCTCACGGAGTGATGCTGAGATGTGGGCATTTCTGGGCAGGCCCAACACTGCTCGCGCGGCTGCATTCTGCATTACCTGAAGTCTCCGAACGTTTTTCAAAGGTAGCCCCAAGTAGAGAGCATTGCAGTAGTCGAGCCTCGAGGTGATAAGGGCATGAGTGACTGTGAGCAGAGACTCCCGGTCCAAATAGGGCCGCAACTGGTGCACCAGGCGAACCTGGGCAAATGTCCTCCTCGCCACAGCCGAAAAATGATGTTCCAAGTTTAGCTGTGGATCGAGGAGGACGCCCAAGTTGCGGACCTTCTCCGAGGGGGTCAAAAGCTCCCCCCCCAGGCTGATGGACGGATAGATTGAATTATCTTTGGGAGGCAGAACCCATAGCCACTCCGTCTTGTCGGGGTTGAGTTTGAGCCTGTTGGCACCCATCCAAACCCTAACAGCCTCCAGACATCGGCACATCACTTCCGCTGCTTCACTGAAATGACACGGGGTGGAGATGTAAAGCTGGGTATCATCAGCATACTGATGATATCTCACCCCGTGTTGTCGGATGATCTCACCCAGTGGTTTCATGTAGATATTAAACAGCAGAGGGGAGAGGACCGATCCCTGAGGGACCCCACAAGGGAGGAACCTAGGGGTCGACCTCTGACCCCCCGCCAACACCGACTGTGACCGACCAGTGAGGTAGGAGGTGAACCACTGCAAAACAGTGCCCCCAACCCCCAACCCCCCCAGTCGGTGCAGAAGGATACCATGGTCAATGGTATCGAAAGCCGCTGAGAGGTCAAGTAGCACCAGGATAGTGGAAAATCCCCTATCCCGGGCCCGCCAGAGATCATCCGTCAGCGCGACCAAAGCAGTTTCCGTGGAGTAGCCGAGCCTGAATCCTGACTGTTGAGGGCCCAGATAATCGGCCTCATCCAAGGACCGCTGGAGCTGGAGTGACACCACCTTCTCAACAACCTTCCCTATAAAGGGAAGATTGGAGACAGGACGGTAGTTGTTTAAAACAGCTGGGTCCAGGGAAGGCTTCTTGAGGAGGGGGCGCACAATTGCCTCCTTGCAGGGAGCCGGAAAGGACCCCTCCCTCAAAGAAGCGTTGACAATCTCCTGAACCCAGCCCCGCGTCACCTCCCTGCTGGCCGAAACCAGCCAGGAGGGGCACGGGTCCAATAAACAGGTGGCGGAGCTCACAGCTCCAATGGCCTTGTCGACTTCATCAGGTGCCACCGGGTCAAACTCCTCCCACACAACAGGATCAAGACGAGTCCCTGTCATCTCGACTGAATCATTATCAGCCGATACTGCATTCCAATTGGAGTCAAGGTCCATCCGAATCTGGGCGATTTTATCCGCAAAAAACTTATTAAAGTCCTCAGCACTACCCTGCAAGGGTGCATCAACCCCCCCCTGATTAAGGAGGGAGCGAGTTACCCTAAACAGGGCGGCTGGGCGGGATTCCGCAGATGCAATCAAGGCGGAATGATACGCGCATCTTGCCGCCTTGAGCGCCACCTGATAAGTCTTGATATAAGATCTTACAAGTGTTCGGTCAGATACGGATTTACTTTTCCTCCATCGCTTCTCTAGGCGTCTCTTCTGGCGCTTCATCCCCCTGAGTTCCTCAGTAAACCAAGGAGATCTCCTGGGTCTGCTACCACAGAGAGGTCGCAGCGGCGCAATCCGGTCAAGAGCCCCCTTCGCAGCCATATTCCAGGCCGTAACCAGGGACTCTGCCGAACTGTGAATGAGAGAGTCCGGTATTTCCCCAAGCGTCCTCTGAAAACTCTCTGGATCCATCAGACGTCTGGGGCGGAACCACCTAATCGGTTCCGCCTCCCTGCAGGGGAGGGGTGGAGCCTTAAAAACAAGCCGCAGCAGAGAATGATCTGACCATGACATAGGCAAAATATCTAAGCCCCTTAAATTCAGATCATTGCTCAACTGTTCTGAGAGGAATACCATGTCGGGAGTGTGTCCCCTCTCGTGAGTCGGACCCTGAACTACCTGAGTCAGGTTCATGGTTGCCATGGTGGCCATGAACTCCTGCGCCAACCCAGAGGATTCGCCGAGCGACGGCAGATTTAAGTCCCCCAAGACAATAAGCCTGGGGAACTCAACCGCCAGCCCAGCAACCTCCTCAAGTAGCGCAGGCAGGGCTGTTGACACGCGGCTGGGAGGCAGGTACGTAAGCAACAAGCCCACCTGAACCCCTAGGTCCAACTTCACAAGAAGCAACTCACAACCCGCAATCTCAGAAACAGCAAGCCTGCGTAGACTAAAGGTCTTCTTGGCTATAATAGCCACTCCTCCCCCCCTTCCCTGGGGTCGTGGCTGATGCCATACCTGAAACCCGGCTGGACACATCTCAGAGAGAGGAACTCCTCCCTCCGGGCCCAGCCAGGTCTCAGTCACACATGCGAGGTCGGCCTCCTCATCCAGGAGAAGATCATGGATGAGGGGAGCTTTATTTACAACCGACCTGGCATTGAGCAGCAGCAGCCTGAGCCCAGGGTCCGGATTTCCCCCATATACCAGAAGAGGAATTGATAGAGTTAATTTTTGGGATGCTAAGACAAGTGATGAGGATGATCAATACTATGCCCGATCTCAGGTGTCTCCGCTTAGAAGAGGGTTTGAATCTGATTGGTTGAAATTTACTGGGTGCCTGAGGTTGAACGTTGGCATGTTGATCTGGAGCTGGAGGCATATAGCGTTTTGGTCTCTGGCATCAGCTGTCTGGAAAAAGCCAAGAACTCAGGACCTTTTAGATCAATTCTTAAGCCTGTGAAGCAAGGGTGGGTCACTTAACTTGGTCTGCAAGGTTCTTATCTGTTGGCACATGCTGCCCTTATTCAGGGCTTACAGATGTTTCAATCTTTTCTACTCTATTGCCTACATAGACGTAGAAGTGTCTGCTTTGTTTGCTGATGTAGCTTGACATCACCTTGCTGTCTGCGTGGAAGGTGGTAGACTGTAGTTCTAAGCACAACGTCTTCGCTGTCAAGTTGGTGAGCTTTATGGCCAAAATGGTATCACAAAGTTCTAACCTTGGTATGGTGTGGCCTTGTTGTATTGTTAGTTTTGCCTTTCCTATGACGACACCAAGACTGCAGCTCTCCCCGCTGTAGACTCTGATGTATCTTATGGCTGAAATCAAAATGACGTAAAAGTGGCTCTCCCCACTGTACACTGTGATGTATCTTAAAGCTGCGTTCACCTTCGTTGACATATAACTGCAAGGTCCATGACAGTTGTAATTTGAGGACCTTTTCTACGCTGGCTGAGGAATTCTGGGCTTCAAACTCTGCAGGAAACCAAGGTGGAAGACCTGAAACTCCACATGTGGGAATTATATAATTGTATATAATTATATAATTAATATACAAAACTACAGCCCTGAAGCCTTTTTGAGGAAATCCACAACTTCTATAAAAGGAAATATCCAGTAGCTGTTGCTGCTAACCGGAAATTGGTCGTTAGCCCTTTTCCCTTTTCCTTTTCTCTCCACCTACAAGTCTAATCCTGAGACACGTTTGAGTAAAAAGATTCAGACCACAATTCAAATAGTCAATTTCTCAACTACAGTTTCAATGGGAGATCACAAATGAATATCAAGCCTTTTCTAAATTCTTCAACTTTTGCCTCATGTGGATTTCCTCATGTGCAATAATGGATGATTTATGAGTGAAGAAACGTTCACAGACTGGACATTTGAATGATTGCTCCCCTGTGTGAGTCTTCTGGTGTTTCACAAGGTTGAAATTCCCACTGAAACGTTTCCCACAGATAGCACATTCAAAGGGTTTCTCTCCTGTGTGAGTCCTCTGGTGTGTCACCAGGTAAGAATTGCGAATGAAACTTTTCCCACAGAGAGCACATTCAAAGGGTTTCTCTTCTGTGTGAGTCCTTTGGTGTCTCAAGACCATGTAATTCTTACTGAAACCTTTTCCACAATCAGGACATTCAAACCGTTTCTCTCCTGTGTGAGTCCTCTGGTGTTTCAAAAAGTTGGAATTGTCACTGAAACCTTTCCCACAATCAGGACATTCAAAGGGTTTCTCTCCTGTGTGAGTCCTCTGGTGTTTCACAAGGCTGGAATTCTCACTGAAATTTTTGCCACAATCAGGACATTCAAAGGGTTTCTCTCCTGTGTGAGTCCTCTGGTGTGTAACCAGGTAGGAATTGCGATTGAAACTTTTCCCACAAACAGGACATTCAAAGGGTTTTTCTCCTGTGTGAGTCCTCTGGTGTTTCACAAGGCTGGAATTCTCAGTGAATTTTTTCCCACAATCAGGACATTCAAAGGGTTTCTCTCCTGTGTGAGTCCACTGGTGTGTCACCAGCTGGGAATTGCGACCGAAACGTTTCCCACAAATAGCACATTCAAAGGGTTTCTCTCCTGTGTGAGTCTTCTGGTGTGTAACCAGCTGGGAATTGCGACTGAAACTTTTCCCACAGATAGCACATTCAAAGGGTTTCTCTCCTGTGTGAGTCCTCTGGTGTTTCACAAGGCTGGAATTCTCACTGAAACCTTTCCCACAAACAGGACATTCAAAGGGTTTCTCTCCTGTGTGAGTCCTCTGGTGTTTCACAAGGCTGGAATTCTCACTGAAACCTTTCCCACAAACAGGACATTCAAAGGGTTTTTCTCCTGTGTGAGTCCTCTGGTGTATCACAATGGTGGACGTGTCACTGAAACGTTTCCCACAATCAGGACAGTCAAAGGGTTTCTCTCCTGTGTGAGTCCTCTGGTGTTTCACCAGGTGGGAATTGCGACCAAAACGTTTCCCACAGATAGCACATTCAAAGGGTTTCTCTCCTGTGTGAGTCTTCTGGTGTTTCACAAGGCTGGAATTCTCACTAAAATGTTTCCCACAGATAGCACATTCAAAGGGTTTCTCTCCTGTGTGAGTCTTCTGGTGTTTCACAAGGCTGGAATTCTCACTGAAATTTTTCCCACAATCAGGACATTGAAAGGGTTTCTCTCCTGTGTGAGTCCTCTGGTGTGTCACGAGGTGGGAATTCTGACTGAAACCTTTCCCACAATTAGGACATTCAAAGGGTTTCTCTCCTGTGTGAGTCCTCTGGTGTGTCACCAGATAGGAATTGCTACCGAAACATTTCCCACAATCAGGACATTCAAAGGGTTTCTCTCCTGTGTGAGTCCTCTGGTGTTTCACAAGGTTGGAACTGTCTCTGAAGCTTTTCCCACAATCAGGACAGTCAAAGGGTTTTTCTCCTGTGTGAGTCCTCTGGTGTTTCACAAGGCTGGAATTCTCACTGAAATTTTTCCCACAATCAGGACATTGAAAGGGTTTCTCTCCTGTGTGAGTCCTCTGGTGTGTCACCAGGTGGAAATTGCGATCGAAACATTTCCCACAGATAGCACATTCAAAGGGTTTCTTCCCTGTTTGAGTCCTTTGGTGTGTCATGACATGGGAATTTCTAATGAAACTCACACAATCAGTACAGTCATATGTTTTCTCTCTACTGTGAATCCTGATGTATCACCACGTTGCCATGCTCACTAAAGCATTTACTGCACTGGGAGTGCTTTTATGGCTTTTCTGTTGTGTGGGTCCTTCCATGAAACACAAGGGAGCTGTTCTGACTAAGGTTTTGCCACAATCAGATGATTTGTATGGCTTTTCTGCTGTGTGGATCCTCTTGTGCATAATCAGTTGTGATTTGCAATCTATGCTTTTCTAACAATAGACACAAGTACGGAGCTTTTCCACAGCTGATATTCTTGAGGAAGTCTAAAATGTGGATAATCCCTTGTTTAGTGGTGCTTTCATTCAAGTCCTTCTCTTCCTCACAGTGCGAGGCCTGTATGACTCTTTGCTCTGTGACTTTCCTACGCACCTTTTCCTCCAACTGACTTCCAGATATTTCACTATTTTAATGAATGAAAAATAATCTCCCTTCACTTTTCATGTAATGTATCCTTAAGTTCTGAATAATCTACTTATTCCAGCTTGAAATCTTTCTTGATTTTCTCTCTTTTTTTCTAAGAGCTGCTGGAGGAAGAGGAGAAATGTGTGGTTTTCTGAAGAAAATGGAAAATATTTTGATTTCTGGCTTGGTTTGTTTTCCTTTTCAATCTTGCTTGTTATTCTTAGCTGTCCAGAGTGCTCTTCTTCCCATCCTCTTTTCTATGAGATTTAAGGAAAAGTGTAACTTTAATTTTTATAAAATGGTGAGAGGTGTGAAAAAAGTGAAGTATACATTACAATGAAAAAGCAAACATGCCACAATGATAGAATAATCTTTTACATTGTTTATGATTCATCTGATACATGGAAGAGTACCGACATCAATGTTCAAATATCCATTCAATCGAATTCAGTTGTTGATTTGAGTAAAATTTCTTGTTGACTTTGGTCAATCACAAATCCTTAGCAATGCAAAGGGTTATCATCAAATACATACATGGGGATAGATTATATAATTCCAGATATATGCATACAGAGAGAAATACAGATACACACTCCTACAGAAGTATATATGGAGAAAATCTATGTCTTTCAAGCCTGGAAAAATGTCCCAAAATAGTTTACAGTCAAAGCTTTTGAGCTAATTTTAGAGATGTGGCGGCTTTAACTGATGGATAACAGAATAATAGAGTTGGAAGGGACCTTGAAGGAAGAACGAAGAATTATAATGGTGGAAATGACGATGAATTAAAAAAAAAGATATTGTTAGTAGCAATACATGCACCAAACAATAAACAAGAAACATTTTATCAAAAACTACACAGGAAAATATTGGAAATGGAATATCAAAATATTTGTTTAGTAGGAGGCTTTAATGCAATTGTGAATGAAAAAATAGATCACAAAAGTAGTAAAATAGGGGGGAAAGGAAGAAAGAGATTACCTAACGTGTTTGTTAAAATGGCAGAAGAAATCTGCGTATAGAATGTCTGGAGAGAAATAAACCCCAAAAAGTCTCAGTACACATTTTATTCAAATAGACACAAATCATGGTCTAGAATTGATATGATATGGATGTCCCCTAAATTAAGAACTAACGTACATGAGGTTGAGATAGAACCCAATATTTTATGCTGACCATAACCTGATAAAGCTGAGTAGGACAGGAGTAAAGAAGAAATCAAGGTGGACATGGAATCTTATTAAAAGAGAAAGAATTTCAGAAATAGCACTAAAGGAAATGGAATTCTTTTTCAAAGAAAATAAAAAAAGAAGACACTTCACTTCAGTACATATGGCATACAGCCAAAGCATACTTCAGAGGATTAGCCATAACTTATACGGCTGAAAAGAATAAAGAGAAAAAGCAACAGTGTATAACGCAAAGGGAAGAGTTTAAAAAATTGAAGCTAGAACTTCAAAAAGATCCACAAAAAAACTCTTAAAAGATAAATGGAGATAATTAAACATAAACTAAACCTAATCAAAGTCAGAAGAGTTGACTCAACAAATCAGAAGAGGAAAACAATTTTTTTCGAAAGTGCAAATAAACCGGGAAGATAGCTGGTTTATAAATTGGAAAAAGAGAGAAAAAGTTGATAAACAAATTACAACATAAGAAGGGAGATGTGCAATTCCAAAATGAGGCAATAAAAAAATAGTTAAAGAATATTATGAAAAACTATATGACATAGAAAAAAAATATCTCTGGAAAAAACAATATATGGAAAAAGCCAATGTACCAAAAATTCCAGAAAACATTAAAAACATGCTAAACAAAAAAATAACAATAATGGAACTGATGGAAGCTATAAAAAGACAAAAAAAACATTGGAGACAACCCCTAAACCAGGGGTGTCAAACTGTCAGCCTGCAGGCTGGACTCGTCACCCAAAAGCTGTGCCCTCCCCGTTGCCGGCAACTGCAAAACAATCCCGATACGTCGCGCAACGTAACGTGACGTCGCGAGTTTGACATGTCTGCCCTAAACTATTGAAAAGGATTTAGTTATTTGAAGAAGTAGCAGGATTGAAGATAAATAGAGAAAAAACAAAAGTTATAGTTAAAAACCTTACATCTAAGCAAAAAGAACAATTGTCAAACAAATGGATTTTCAAATAGTTAGGAAAGTTATAGTATTTGGGAATATACTTAACAGCACGATGTGCAATGATAAAAGATAACTACATAACATTACTTAATCAAATAAAATTAGATCTAGAGAAATGGAAAAACTTACAACTATCAGTGTTAGGAAGAATAGCTACTGTGAGAATGAAGAGTTTATCAAAACTGCTCTTCTTGTTCCAAACAGCACCTATAAAAATAGAAAACAATTTTTTTGATGATTTAAATACTTTGATTTTGAAATTTATTTAGCAAGAAAGGAAAGCCAGAATTAAACTTAAAATGCTACAAGAATCCAAGAAGGACATAAACTGCAACGTGGATGGCATGCATTTCTATGGTACAAGAAGAATAAGATTCATAGATAGTTTCAAAATCATTATATAAGAAATAAACTACTTCTTGTGTGCAAAAAGATAAAAGTTAAAATCTACTTAAGAATCCCAGGATGGCTTTCAACGATGGAAGTGTTTGTTCACCCAAATCAAGTAAAATATGAAAAAAATGGACATAAAAGATATTTTGGATATCGAAGGGAAATAAAAATCTAAAATAGAGCCGGTAGACCAGGGTACTGAATTATCATGGTGGCCTCCATTGCAAATGCAATCGAGCTATGGTAAAGATTGCTAAAATGTATGGTTTTTATAAAGAAGAGACAATGGACAATGTTTGATCAGATGCTGTTGATAAAAAGCTGTTTAAGAAACTATATAACTTTCTATTAAATTCAAAAATGGAGGATTAACAAGTGAAAGAAACAATGATACAGTGGGCTGAAAACTTTGGATATAATATAGAATTAGAGAAATGGCAAAATCTTTGGGAAAGAAATTATAAATTGATCATGGAAACTTCTTATAAAGAAAACTGATATAAAATGTTCTATCGATGGCATTTACCACCTGCTAGATTAGCAAAAATGTTTAAAAATATGTCCAGTAAATGTTAGAAATGTAATCAAACACGTAGCTTGCATTACCATATGTTGTGGTCTTGTGTTGAAGAAAAACAAAATGGGTCAAAAGACACATTTGGTTAGAAAAGATGTTAGGGAAACATGTAGATTTTAAACCTGCACTCTTTTTATCAGGTATAATATCACAAAAATTTAATAAGCCAAGTGTATATTTAACATTGCATGTATTAACAGCAGCAGGGGTCCTATTTGCTCAGCACTGGAAGAATGAAGAGACACCATTAGACAAAGAGATAATCAAGAAGATATTGGACTGTGCTGAAATGGACAGAGTTACATTGAGGATGAAAGAGAAAGAAGATACAGAATATTTTCAAACATGGAATTTATTTAATCAATGGGTGGAGAAAAGGGGTGGACACTAAGAATGTAACTTGTATTATTAAGCAAACAAATTGGACCAGACAACACGATGTTTATTAAGCACTAATCAAATATAATAATAGAAAATTAGTTTTAAAAAGTTGTTTTAAAAAAAAAGAATAACAAAAGTTGGAAGGGACCTTGGAGGTCTTCTAGTCCAACCCACTGCTCAGACAGGAGACCCTATTCCTGAAAACGGCTGTCCGGTCTCCTCTTAAAAACCTCCCGTGACGCAGCACTCACAACGTCTGGAGGGAAGCCATTCCCAAAGAATCAACCTTCACTTGAAGGAGACTTTTGAAATCTTCCCACCAGCAGAAAATCGCAGCCCCCAGTTCAACAGCCTGCAGCACCAGTGGACTTAAAAGTTGGGGAGGGAAGGAAAATGCAGCAGCGGCAGCTGAGATGCTTCAGCCCAGTTGCTTCCCTGCTTGGACGCCGTGGAGGAAACCAAACAGCCCCGCTTGCTCCCGGCTTCTCCTCCGACCTGCCCTCCACTCACCTTCCAGCTGCTGCTTCTACCCTGGAAAGAGCACAAAAGCCACTTTCCACACCAACCTCCTCCCCTGAGTGATCCGGAAGAGGAAGTTCCTCGGCGCTTCCCCTCTCCTCCCCTCCTTTCTAGCAATATAGTACTCGATGGTTTTAACTAAAGTCAGCCTCAGATTCCGCCTTCTGTATTGTCCGCCTTCTAGGCACAGATGTTGCCTGTTTTGACTCCGGATAGGTGAAGACACGGTTGTCAGGCGTTTGCACGATTTCCTCCCTGATTAAAAGCTATCAGGTAATTTTTGACTCCTAGCAACTAACCTTTGCAACTGAGCCAAGTGAAATAGTGAAATGTGATGCTAGTTAGCTTGTGAAGATTAGCTACGTGCTGAGCCCTAAAAGTTCATGATGGTTTTACAGAATTACAGTTTTTTTTATGGGTGACTCTCAGTGGACATCAAAACATCTCTACATCCCAACCCTTGTTCCACCCAGTTCTTTCCCACCCCAGGCTCTCCACAGGCTTTTTCTCCCTCCCATTGTAGCCATCCTGCTTTGGCTCAAAGAATGGATTACATTGAGAAATAAACGACTTCTTTACTTGGAGCAGTGATTCTCAACCTTCCTAATGCCGCGATCCTTTAATACAGTTCCTCATGTTGAGGTGACCCCCCCAACCCCCCATCCAGCTGGCCGGGGGGGGTATCAGAAACTTGACCCCAAAAAAAGAGGAAAAAATGGGAAAGTATAGGTAGTCCTCGACTTACAACCATTCGCTTAGTGACTGTTAGAAATTACAACAGCACTGAAACGCAAATTATGACCATTTTCCACACTTATGATTGTTGCAGCATCACCAAGGTCATGTGATTTACATTCGGATGCTTGACAACTGATTCATACTTATGACATCCACAGTGTCCCAGGGTCACGTGATCAATGGCAAGTGGGTGTGGCCAGCTGATCACTCAGGTTGCAGAGTGCCTGTGGGGGGGAATCTGAGGTTCTCTGGGATGGGACTGGGGTGGGTGCCTGCGTTCCTTCCCTCTCCTTGTCCCTTCCTTTCTTCTTTTCTTCCTTTCCTTCACTTCCCTTAGTCTCTTCCTCCTTCCCTCCCTCTCTCCCATTGTCCCTTCCTTCTTTCCTTTCCTTCACCTCCTGTTCAGTCTCTTCCTCCTTCCCTCCCTCTCTCCCATTGTCCCTTCCTTCCTTCCTTTCCTTCACCTCCTTCTTAGTCTCTTCCTCCTTCCCTCTCTCTTTCCCATTGTCCCTTCTTTCCTTCCTTTCCTTCACTTCCTTCTTAGTCTCTTCCTCCTTCCCTCCCTCCTTCCCATTGTCCCTTCCTTCCTTTCCTTCACCTTCCTTAGTGTCTTCCTTCTTCCCTCCCTTTCCCATTGTCCTTTCTTCTTTCCTTCCTTTGCTTCACCTCCTTCTTAGTCTCTTCCTCCCTTTCTCCCATTGTCCCTTCCTTCCTTCCTTCCTTTCCTTCACCTCCCTTAATGTCTTCCTTCTTTCCTCCCTCTTTCCCATTGTCCCTTCCTTCTTTCCTTCACCTCCTTCTTAATCTCTTCCTCCTTCCCTCCCTCTCCCATTGTCCCTTCCTTCCTTCCTTCCTTCCTTCCTTCCTTCCTTCCTTCCTTCCTTCCCTCTTTGTTCCTTCCTTCCTTCCCTCCCATTGTTCCTTCCTTCCTTCCCTCTCTCATTGTTCCTTACTTCCCTCCCTCTTCGTCCCTTCCTTCCTCCCCCCCCCGTGCCCAGGAAGGGACAAGAAGAGGGGGATAGGCTGCCAGCATGGCTGGGGGCTTTGCTGCCAGCAAACCTGCCTGTGCACAGGCAGAGACAGGAGACCTCCGCCCAGCTCACTTGCTCAGCTTTGCCGAAAGACATGCCACTTGCTAAGTTAGCAGAAGCTTCAAGATCAGCGCCGGGCTACAGCTGATTCACGCTTCTGCTAAATTAGCAAGCGGCATGTTTTCTAGCAAAGCTCGAGCAAGTTTGCTGGGCAGGAGCCTAGGAGAGCAGCTACAGCTGCAGAAGCGTGGATCAGCTGTAGAGGCTCGCCCCGATCCTGGACAAGAGGGAAGGAAGGAAGGACGGAAGGGACAAGGGGGAGAGAAAGGGAAGGAGGGACAAAGAGGGAGACGGAAGGAAGGAAGGAAGGAAGGAAGGGACAATGGGAGAGGGAAGGAAGGAGGAAGAGACCAAGAAGGAGGGAAGGAAAGGAAGTTCCAGCCAGGAGAGGCTTGGCAGCCCGGCTGCCGAGGAACAGAAGAGCGCAAAGCCAAGGAGAAGAAGGTGGTGGTTTCCTCCCAAAGGGGGCTCCTTTTCTCCACCTTTTGTCCTTTTTGGTTTAAGATCCATATGTGGCTAGAAGAGATGATTTAAATACAGATAGAATTTAAACCAGAACTCTGTTTGTTAGGAATATTAGGTTTGAATTATGGAAAAGAGAATGAATATTTAATATTGCATGTGCTGACAGCCGCAAGAATAATATTTGCCCAATGTTGGAAAAATGAAAATTTATCATCAGACCAGGCTATAATAACAAAAATACTCCAATCTGCAGAAATGGATAGATTGACTTTAGAAATGAAAGAGAAAGAAGACACAATTTACTTTAAAACATGGGGAAAAATTTATTATTGGTTAGAAACACGCTAGAATGAGAAAAGGTTATGAAATTTAAAGAGATAATTGATAATTTGTATTTATATTCCACGATTATTTGTATGAACTTGTTCTTATTCTTCTTCTTCCTCTTTGTATATTGTGATCTTAAATAATAACTATAATTAATATGTAATATATTATTATTTTAAAGTGATTATAATTAATTAATTTTAAGCATTGTTAAGTAGTGAAATGAATGAGATTTAGCGACTAATTTGTTAGTTACATGATTATATGGAAAGTTGTTTAATAATAGAGTAATTATTAAGATTTAATATGTAAACCCGGACTGGTAGACTTGCTGAAGCGATGTTATTTTGTGGGATTAATCCCACTTTTGTGTTACCCCTTTCCCCTGGTCTAACCTTTTTGTATGTTTCACGTTGTCTTATCGTTTTTGACCCTGTCCCTTTATTACCTTTATAAAACTCAATAAAAATATTTATTAAAAAAATTCCATGTTCTATTAAGTGTGTTTCCTTAAAATCGTACTTCAGCTTACAATGCAATAATTTTAGCACACTGATGTTCAATTTCCCAACTCGTACTGCAATGTTCAAATAGCACATTTCCCCCTTTTCTTAGGAAAGCAGTATATTATTGTAATCAAACAAAAATTAAATTGAACAGAAACCGCACCCCCTTTTCCTTCCTGCCTCTCCCTCATTCTTTCAAGGTAGAAAGTCCCCAAGCAAAAAGGAAGAAATAGCAACTAGCAATGGAGATAGAAAATGTTTTAAAAATGTTCAAAAGATTATACAGAAATTTCCCCCCTAATTCCATTCAGCATTCTTCCAACTAAATAGGTATCTCTTTTCTTGTTCCTTCTCTTAAGTAAATCATATATTTTCTTCTCCCTTTCATGAGCTCCTCTCCCACAGCACTCTTCCACAAAACCCTCATTTCATTTTCTCATATCCTCTCAAACACATACTACTGCCTTCCCACATACTTCGTAACAATCTACAACTTACTGTTCCTTACATAATCTGGGGGTTACAAAATATAAAAACACAACACTTGTGAATACATGAATGAGCAAGGAATAATAATAACCCTGCTCAATCAGGCTAACATGCTTGTGGTTATATTTTTATTTTTTCTCTCACCAAGCATTCACCTATCAATTCAATCACTTTATCCAGTATACGTCGCTCCACACACATTCTAATCATGGGTGAGGGCAGGATCTCTCTGTTCTTTTCTTTTACCTTTTTTTAAAATCTCTATTTAATTTAATTTAATTTTTCGGACTTATATGCCGCTCCTCTCCGAAGACTCGGAGCGGCTTACAACATAAACAAAACAGTACTTCAGAACTAAGTCCAAATCTAAAAATCATTAAAAATAAAACCCCAGACGCATTCATCATTCACTCAACATTCCACATTCAACCCCAGGCCTGCCAACAAAGATAGGTCTTAAGATTCCTCCGGAAGGCCGGGAGAGTGGGGGAAGCGCGGACTTCAGGAGGCAGTTGGTTCCAGAGGGTGGGCGCCACAACAGAGAAGGCCCTCCCCCTAGGACCCGCCAGACAGCATTGTTTCGCTGACGGGACCCGGAGGAGGCCGACCCTGTGCGCTCTCACCAGTCGAAGGGAAGTATGTGGCAGAAGACGGTCCCGTAAGTATCCTGCTCCAATGCCATGAAGGGCTCTCTCCTTTAAGACAGTCTGGGAACCCAACCATCCAGGGGCAACAGAAGGGAGTTGAATCCTGCCAACACAGGCAGTACTTACGTATGGAAGAGGTCCATTACCTCTTTGTCAGTAAACCTGACAGTGGCAATAGAGAAATAACATGCTACCTCAGCAAAACAAAAAACAAAAAAACCCAGTTCTTATCAGGCACAAAAATTGATGGCAATCAACAATGGAACATATCATCCCAGCAAACAAGCTGACCCTTTATCTACAGGGAAGGTAGCACCAATGTTAGTTACTAACAAAGAACACTGTCTGTTCTGATTCAGAACTAAGTTGCTTTGTAATTCCAGATTATACAGATAACTCAATAAAGATGATTGTAAAACAGACATTTATTCAGGTATACCTGCAAGTATTAGTAGTTTCTTGTAGTCTCTTCTGAATATTGTACATCTGTTCATCCTTATAGGTAAGAAATCAATACTTCCTCCATACCAACTTCTAGCGTGGATCGGGACCATCAGAGTCCTGCCGTGGTCCCATGCTTATCTCAGACAAAGAACATTCCAAACTGGCACAAAGCCAGGTTATCCTGTGAAGAGCTTTGTAGCTCCTCCTACTGATCTGTTAACATGGTATTTACTGAATAGCTAAAACTACATGACCCATAAGCCATCTCTTTTTTTCCCCAAAATATTTTATTGGTTTTATAATTTTAACAAAAAGTACTTAAGACACACCGTGGTGATTGGGTGAACAAAGATTCCAAAATACAAGCACACATGAATAACTCAACTTAATAATACACTATTTTCTCTCTATTTCCCTCAAACAACATAATAAATTTGATATATTCCATTTCTATCATAAATTTCTATTACCGCTAAACTTGTTTTAAAAAACTTTCTCATTTTCAATTACCATAGTCAAATATTATTTTATATAAACAGATTATCACTTCAAGTATCTCTTACACATTCAATCAATTACTCTTTCTCGACCCTCTTTTTATCATCAGTCTTAATTATTTCTTCTTCCAATAACAACTAACTTGTAATTATATAACCATATGCATATATATCTATATTTTCCCCCCTTAATAAAATCCATAAAGCCCATTATTATTGATTATGATAGTCTTTGAGTTAATTCATTTCAATTCATTACAGAGACCAAATTCCATCCACTTAATTATCATACCTTATCAAATCATATTTATTTATTTATTTATTTTGGACTTATATGCCGCTCCTCTCCAAAATCTCTTAATTAATTAAGCTTCTCTCCAAGTTTAGCTTTCATTTTTCCATGTCAAACAAATTTCCATAAAACAATAAAAAAATCATCAAACTAGATTAAACACACACATATATAATTACAGTTTTCACAATTCTAAGCCTAAGTCATTAGCCTTAAGGTGCTCCATAAGACCAATATTGCCTTTGGTCTATTAAAAAAGATAAATTTAATTAAGCTTCACTCCAAATTTAACTTTCTTGTTTCCATGTCAAACAAGTTTCCATGAAACAATAAAAAATCATTAGACTAAATTAAACATACATATATATAACTGCAGCTTCCATATTACTAAGCCTAAATCATTATCCATAAAAATAAAATAAATCCATAAAACCAACGTTGCCTTTTAATCCATTAAACAGTTTTAAATTTCTTTCATAAGACCAATATTGCCTTTTTATCCATTAAAGAATTTTAAATTTGATTACATTTCTCCAAGTTTAACTTTCATATTTCCATATCAAACAAATTTCCATAAAACTATAAAAAATCATTAGACTAAATTAAACATACATATTTATAACTACATTTTCCATATTACTAAGCCTAAATCATTATCCTTAAAACAATCCATAAAACCAGCATTGCCTTTTAATCTATTAAACAGTTTTAAACTTCTTTTTAAATCTAATTCTAGGTTTTCTTCTATACCAGACAGGTTTCCATAACAACGCATCCCTTTCAACCAATACATCCATTTTTGTTATTTGTAGCATTCTTTGAAGAAGTATAAATCTTTCTCTCTGTGATAGAAACCTTTTTCTCTTCTCCTTGCAGTGTCGAGAGATTCAGCCACAATTGAATTATGCTCTTATATTGGAAAAGATTTAATGAGGCCACTGCTGACATATGTGCTACAATTAAAAACTGTACTTCAAAATCAAGACTCAGAGAATCTACTATATCTGTTCAAACTGATGATCAAGCCATATCTGATTATAGTATAAATCAAAATATACCAGAAGAGGAATTGATAGAGACAGAAGAGAAACTCATTTTGCTTGACAACCCTTTCTTCTGCAACTCAAGAGAATCAGAAGAAGCAAAGACTAAGATTTCTTACTACAAAACCATAAGCCATCTCTTAAGGCAGTGGTTCTCAACCTTTCTAATGCCGTGACCCCATAATACAGCTCCTCATGTTGTGGTGACCCCCAACCATAGTGGACGTGGCCACCAAGTGGGCGTGGCCAAGTGGGTGTGGCCAAGTGGTCGTGGCAAGAAAGACAGCCCCGGCCACCATTAATGCTGCATGTATTTTAATGCATGTATTTTAATACATGTTTACCCTGCCTTTACATGTGGGACCAAAATTTACAGAAAGTTAGTAAATGATATTTAAGAACAGGCTGCTTTCATTTGAACCATAGATTATAGTAGGGACCTAGAGGGATTTTCTTTCAACGAAGATGAAAGAAAATATATGAAAGAGAGGGAATAAAAAGCAAAGCAGAAAGGAATAAGAAGAGTGAGAAATGGCATGGAGGTTATAGGTTTCGTGGATCAGAAATAAACAAAACAATTAAATCCGTTTTAAGAGAATAAATGGCAACAAATGGAAGATTCAAACTAGTTTTAAGGGAATAAACGGAAATAAATGGAAGTATTAAACCACAATAAATGGAAGAATCAAAGCAGTTTATAAAAGGAAATAAATATCAGCAAACAAGAATGCTTTAACCAAATTTTTGTAGCCCAGATGTGATAGCCTCAGAGATTACATGTATATTTGTGCAGTTGTGCATTAGAATAGCACAAAATGTTGGTTTCAAATAATTTTATTGTGCAATAAATGAATGAATAAATGAAGCCACTTTGTTCAACCCCCCCCTCCCATTTGCTAACAAAGTTAATAGCACATGGGAGTCCACCCACCCCAGGGGTAGTGTTTTTCAAAAACACTCAAAGAGCCACTTGGACCCATTTCCCACCGAAAACAAATCACTGGAGCTTAAAAACCCTTTTGATATCTAAAATGAAGATAACACTGCAGATATCCTTTTTTACCTTTAATGTGTGTGTGTGTGTGTGTGTGTGTGTGTGTGTATAAAATAAAGGTTAAAAAGGATATCTGCAGTGTTATCTTCATTTTAGATGTCAAAAGGGTCTTTCTCTGTCACTTTTCTCTCTCTCTCTCTCTTTCCATTCTTTCCTCTTTCCCTCTTTCGTTTCTTTTTCTGTCTTTTATCCTCTTTCCTCTCTTTCTTTCCTCTCTCTTCTTTCTTTCCACTTTCTCTTCTTTCTTTTCTCTTTTCTCAATCTTTTTTCTCTTTCCTCTCCCCCTCTTTCTCTTTTTTCTTTCTCTCTCTCCCTCTTTTCTCTCTTCTCTTTCCTCTTTCTCTCTCTCTCTCTCTCCCTCCAGTCCAGGTGAAGAGAGAGAGAGAGAGAGCGAAAGGCAGACGGTGCCGAATGGAGAGGGAGGGCGAGCTGCTCCCAACCGCCCCCCCATCTCCAGCCGAGAATCGGCGGAGAATCGGCGGAGGGCAACGGGCGAGAAAGGGAGGCGGAGAATCGGCGGAGGGCAACGGGCGAGAAAGGGAAGCAGAGAATCGGTGGAGGGCAACGGACGAGAAAGGGAAGCAGAGAATCGGCGGAGGGCAACGGGCGAGAAAGGGAGGCGGAGAAACGGCGGAGGGCAACGGGCGAGAAAGGGAGGCGGAGAATCGGCGGAGGCCAACGGGCGAGAAAGGGAGGCGGAGGATCGGCAGAGGCCAACAAGCGAGAAAGGGAAGCGGAGAATCGGCGGAGGGCGGAGGGCAACGGGCGAGAAAGGGAGGCGGAGAATCGGCGGAGGGCAACGGGCGAGAAAGGGAAGCGGAGAATCGGCGGAGGGCAACGGGCGAGAAAGGGAGGCGGAGAATCGGAGGGCAACGGGCGAGAAAGGGAGGCGGAGAATCGGCGGAGGGCAACGGGCGAGAAAGGGAGGCGGAGAATCGGCGGAGGGCAACGGGCGAGAAAGGGAGGCGGAGAATCGGCGGAGGGCAACGGGCGAGAAAGGGAGGCAGAGAATCGGCGGAGGGCAACGGGCGAGAAAGGGAGGCGGAGAATCGGCGGAGGGCAACGGGCGAGAAAGGGAGGCGGAGAATCGGCGGAGGCCAACGGGCGAGAAAGGGAGGCGGAGAATCGGCGGAGGCCAACGGGCGAGAAAGGGAGGCGGAGAATCGGCGGAGGGCAACGGGTGAGAAAGGGAGGCGGAGAATCGGCGGAGGGCAACGGGCGAGAAAGGGAGGCGGAGAATCGGCGGAGGGCAACGGGCGAGAAAGGGAGGCGGAGAATCGGCAGAGGGCGGAGGGCAACGGGCGAGAAAGGGAGGCGGAGAATCGGCGGAGGGCGGAGGGCAACAGGCGAGAAGGGAGGCGGAGAATCGGCGGAGGGCGGAGGGCAACGGGCGAGAAAGGGAAGCGGAGAATCGGCGGAGGCCAACGGGCGAGAAATGGAAGCGGAGAATCGGAGGAGGGCGGAGGGCAACGGGCGAGAAAGGGAAGCGGAGAATCGGCGGAGGGCAACGGGGGAGAAAGGGAGGCGGAGAATCTGCGGAAGGCAACGGGCGAGAAAGGGAGGCGGAGAATCGGCGGAGGGCAACGGGCGAGAAAGGGAGGCGGAGAATCGGCGGAGGGCAACGGGCGAGAAAGGGAGGCAGAGAATTGGCGGAGGGCAACGGGCGAGAAAGGGAGGCGGAGAATCGGCGGAGGCCAACGGGCGAGAAAGGGAGGCGGAGAATCGGCGGAGGGCAACGGGCGAGAAAGGGAGGCGGAGAATCGGCGGAGGGCGGAGGGCAACGGGCGAGAAAGGGAGGCGGAGACTCGGCGGAGGGTGGAGGGCAACAGGCGAGAAGGGAGGCGGAGAATCGGCGGAGGGCGGAGGGCAACGGGCGAGAAAGGGAAGCGGAGAATCGGCGGAGGCCAACGGGCAAGAAATGGAAGCGGAGAATCGGAGGAGGGCGGAGGGCAACGGGCGAGAAAGGGAAGCGGAGAATCGGCGGAGGGCAACGGGCGAGAAAGGGAGGCGGAGAATCTGCGGAAGGCAACGGGCGAGAAAGGGAGGCGGAGAATCGGCGGAGGACGACGGGCGAGGAGAACGGGCGGAGAACGGGCAGATGGGTAGGGGGAGCAGGACGGACGGCAGGCAGCCAAGCAGAGGAAGCTCAGCAGCAGGCAAAACTTACTGTTTTTGCTTGTTCTCTGTCTCGCTTTCTGCCATGTGCTCCGAAACGGAAACTTCCTTAGTTTATATTGGCTTTCGAATGCCAATAGAATAGTCTCTTGAATAGAGTGTATTCGCGTTCAAAAGCCAATAGAAAGTAGCGTAACTAAGGAAAAGGAAGAAAAAATGGCGGACAACGTTGAGGAAAAAAAATGGCGGACAGCATTGATTGGCGACCCCTGTGAAATGGTCGTTCAACCCCAAATGGGGTCGTGACCCACAGGTTGAGAACCGCTGTCTTAAGGAGACAGCTGTCATGTGTCTGATTAACGAAACACTTCAAAGAACTTTCAGGCATTTTTTTAACCTAAAAAGCCTTTATTAGTGTTACAGAGATGTCAGCACGGCATGGTGGAATGCTAAGACCTGAATTTCTCTTTCTTTGCACGTAACATTCCAGGCATTTCCCCTCCCCTATTTTGGGGTCATGATTCACATCTTCCAATTAACTTGGAGGGCAAAGATTCACTTCCGTTTCTTTTTCCCGGGCTTTCCTTATATTTTCCTCCCCTTTCCCTATCACCTGATTTAACTCTAAAAATACCAGACAGTTCTGCATATATTGTCAAAGCAAGAATATTTAATATTAGCAGCGTTGACATCCGGCCCCCCTTACAAAAAGGACAGATCCTGTAATGTAGACAAAGCATATGTTAATGACTAGTTCTCACTGGATTTCACTCAGGTGGCTTCAAACAACGGGAATTCCTTCCATTGTACTAGGTACTGCAATTTCCCTTTAAAAACTCTAGAGTCAAGAATACATTTCACTTCATATTGGGTCTGTCCCGCAACTACGAGGGGCCCAGGTGCCTTCTTCGGGGCAGGTCTTAGAGTGGAGCCCCGATAAGGTTTCAACAAGCTACAAAAACTGGGTGAATTTTCCCTAAAGGTCTAGGGAGTTTTAGTTCTACTGTGACCAGGTTGATGATTCTTACTATGGAGAAAGGCCCCAAGAATTTTGGTCCCAATTTCTTGCTGGGCAACTTGAGGCGTAGATATTTAGTTGACAAATAAACCTTTTCCCCAACTTGGAATGTTCTTTGGGGAGCCCTCTTTCTACCAGCCTGATTTTTATAGGTTTCAAAAGTCTTTTTTAAAGCAGTTGTTGTGTTTCTCCAAACTTCTTCCCACCCTCTCACCCATTGGTCAAGTGTCTGGGAATCGGAGGGCACCTGAGGGTATTCAGGTATTGGGCTAAACTCTTTTCCTGTGGCCACTCTGAAAGGTGTGTGGCCGGTGCTGCTGTGCACAGAATTATTGTACGCCACCTCCGCAAAAGGGAGGTCAGTCCAGTTTGTCTGCTGGTAAGAAACGTAGCATCTAAGATATTGCTCCACCATTTTGTTAGCGGCTTCTACAGCCCCATTCGTGGCAGGGTGAAAAGCAGATGATAAACCCTGAGATGATCCAATTAATTTAAGGAAACTCCTCCAAAACTTCGCTGTGAACTATACCCCCTGTCCGAAATTATTCGGTTAGGGGTGCCATGCAGCCGGTAGATATGTTTCAGGAACAATTTGGTCAGTCGTTGGGCAGATGGGAATCCTTTGCAGGCGATGAAATGAGCCTGCTTTGAGAACAGGTCTATTACATTCCAGATGACAGTATTTCCATTCGTCTCCCTCTTTTATTCTCAGCCGGTAATATGCCTCTCTTAGGTCTAATTTAGAGAAGACACTCCCCTTAGCCAGATGGGTTAATAAATCCTTTAGGAGGGGGACGGGGTATTTATTTTCTACACTCACAGCATTGAGACCCTTATAGTTACGCCAGCAGTTCTCAACCTGTGGGTCGGGACCCCATTTGGGGTCGAACGACCATTTCATGGGGGTCGCCACACAATGCAGTCCACCATTTTTTCCCCTTTTCCTTAGCTGTGCTACTCCCTCTTATTCTACTGGCTTTTGAAAGCCAATAGAATAGACTCTCTTGAGTAGAGTCTAATTCTATTGGCTTTCAAAAGCCAATAGGAATTGTCCAAACTGTCTCTGCCCTGCTCAGCCCGCCAAATGTCCCAGTCTGCAAACGGTGCTGCAAGTTGTCTGCAGCGAAGGCGAGCTGTCTAGAAGTTTCCACCCCTCCCTGCTGAGCAACTACTAAAAATGTAAGTAAAAGAGGGCCAGGGGTGGGAGGCCGGCGGGCGCAGGGAGGGTTGCTGGCGTTCATGGGGCGGGCGCCTTACCTCCCTTGGGCTGGGCCAGCTGGTGGCCCAGCCGGTGGTCGCCCTGCGCTGTCATTGCCCCTTGCCAGCTACGCCTCGGCCGGTGCAGGGGGCGGCACCATGCATGTGCGGCGCTACCGGGCAGGGAAAGTCCTCGACTTACGACCAGTTGGGAAGTCCTTGACTTATGACCGGTTGGGAAGTCCTCGACTTACGACCGGTTGGGGGTCGCGACGTTATAAAGGTTGAGAACCACTGGTTGACGCAGAGACGAAGAGACCCAACTTTTTTCTCTTTGAACAACAAAGGGGCTCCCACGGTAGATTTGGCCCGTTCGATAAACCCCCTCGCTAGGTTTTTGTTCACGTATCGCTGCATCTCCTTTATTTCGAGGGGGGACGTGGCATACATTCTCGGTCGTGGCAGTTTGGCTCCGGGCACCAGTTCGATGGAGCAGTCATTGGGCCTGTGAGGGGGTCGGGCATCACATTCTTTTTCACTGAATGCCTCCGCCAGGTTCCAGTATTCATTGGGGATGACTGGTTCACCAGGAGGCAGTGAGGCGGTCATGTGCTAAAATGGTATCACAAAGTTCTAACCTTGGTATGGTGTGGCCTTGTTGTATTGTTAGTTTTGCCTTTCCTATGACGACACCAAGACTGCAGCTCTCCCCGCTGTAGACTCTGATGTATCTTATGGCTGCAATCAAAATGACCTAAAAGTGGCTCTCCCCACTGTACACTGTGATGTATCTTAAAGCTGCGTTCACCGTCGTTGACATATAACTGCAAGGTCCATGACAGTTGTAATTTGAGGACCTTTTCTACGCTGGCTGAGGAATTCTGGACTTCAAACTCTGCAGGAAACCAAGGTGGAAGACCTGAAACTCCACATGTGGGAATTATATAATTGTATATAATTATATAATTAATATACAAAACTACAGCCCAGAAGCCTTTTTGAGGAAATCCACAACTTCTATAAAAGGAAATATCCAGTAGCTGCTGCTGCTAACCGGAAATTGGTCGTTAGCCCTTTTCCATTTTCCTTTTCTCTCCACCTACAAGTCTAATCCTGAGACACGTTTGAGTAAAAAGATTCAGACCACAATTCAAATAGTCAATTTCTCAACTACAGTTTCAATGGGAGATCACAAATGAATTTCAAGCCTTTTCTAAACTCTTCAACTTTTGCCTCATGTGGATTTCCTCATGTACAATAATGGATGATTTATGAGTGAAGAAACGTTCACAGACTGGACATTTGAATGATTGCTCCCCTGTGTGAGTCTTCTGGTGTTTCACAAGGTTGAAATTCCCACTGAAACGTTTCCCACAGATAGCACATTCAAAGGGTTTCTCTCCTGTGTGAGTCCTCTGGTGTTTCACCAGGTAAGAATTGCGAATGAAACTTTTCCCACAGAGAGCACATTCAAAGGGTTTCTCTCCTGTGTGAGTCCTCTGGTGTCTCACCAGGTGGGAATTGCTACCGAAACATTTCCCACAATCAGGACATTCAAAGGGTTTCTCTCCTGTGTGAGTCCTCTGGTGTTTCACAAGGCTGGAATTCTCACTGAAATTTTTGCCACAATCAGGACATTCAAAGGGTTTCTCTCCTGTGTGAATCCTCTGGTGTGTAACCAGGTAGGAATTGCGATTGAAACTTTTCCCACAAACAGGACATTCAAAGGGTTTTTCTCCTGTGTGAGTCCTCTGGTGTTTCACAAGGCTGGAATTCTCACTGAAATTTTTGCCACAATCAGGACATTCAAAGGGTTTCTCTCCTGTGTGAATCCTCTGGTGTTTCACAAGGCTGGAATTCTCACTGAAACCTTTCCCACAAACAGGACATTCAAAGGGTTTTTCTCCTGTGTGAGTCCTCTGGTGTATCACAATGGTGGACGTGTCACTGAAACGTTTCCCACAATCAGGACAGTCAAAGGGTTTCTCTCCTGTGTGAGTCCTCTGGTGTTTCACCAGGTGGGAATTGAGACCAAAACGTTTCCCACAGATAGCACATTCAAAGGGTTTCTCTCCTGTGTGAGTCTTCTGGTGTTTCACAAGGCTGGAATTCTCACTGAAATTTTTCCCACAGATAGCACATTGAAAGGGTTTCTCTCCTGTGTGAGTCCTCTGGTGTGTCACCAGGTGGAAATTGCGATCGAAACATTTCCCACAGATAGCACATTCAAAGGGTTTCTTCCCTGTTTGAGTCCTTTGGTGTCTCATGACATGGGAATTTCTAATGAAACATTTACACAATCAGTACAGTCATTTGTTTTCTCTCTACTGTGAATCCTGATGTATCACCACGTTGCCATGCTCAATAAAGTATTTACTGCACTGGGAGTGCTTTTATGGCTTTTCTGTTGTGTGGGTCCTTCCATGAACCACAAGGGAGCTGTTCTGACTAAAGTTTTGCCACAATCAGATGATTTGTATGGCTTTTCTGCTGTTTGGCTCCTCTTGTGCATAATCAGTTGTGGTTTGCAATCTATGCTTTTCTAACAATAGACACAAGTACGGAGCTTTTCCACAGCTGATATTCTTGAGGAAGTCTAAAATGTGGATAATCCCTTGTTTAGTGGTGGTTTCATTCAAGTCCTTCTCTTCCTCACAGTGCGAGGCCTGTATGACTCTTTGCTCTACGTGACTTTCCTACGCACCTTTTCCTCCAACTGACTTCCAGATATTTCACTATTTTAATGAATGAAAAATAATCTCCCTTCACTTTTCATGTAATGTATCCTTGAGTTCTGAATAATCTACTTATTCCAGCTTGAAATCTTTCTTGATTTTCTCTCTTTTTTTCTAAGAACTGCTGGAGGAAGAGGAGAATTGTGTGGTTTTCTGAAGAAAATGGAAAATATTTTGATTTCTGGCTTGGTTTGTTTTCCTTTTCAATCTTGCTTGTTATTCTTAGCTCTCCAGAGTGCTCTTCTTTCCATCCTCTTTTCTATGAGATTTAAGGAAAAGTGTAACTTTAATTTTTATAAAATTGTGAGAGGTGTGAAAAAAGTGAAGTATACATTACAATGAAAAAGCAAACATGCCACAATGATAGAATAATCGTTTACATTGTTTATGATTCATCTGATACATGGAAGACTACCGACGTCAATGTTCAAATATCCATTCAATCAAATTCAGTTGTTGATTTGAGTAAAATTTCTTGTTGACTTTGGTCAATCACAAATCCTTAGCAATGCAAAGGGTTATCATCAAATACATACATGGGGATAGATTATATAATTCCAGACATATGCATACAGAGAGAAATACAGATACACACTCCTACAGAAGTATATATAGAGAAAATCTATGTCTTTCAAGCCTGGAAAAATGTCCCAAAATAGTTTACAGTCAAAGCTTTTGAGCTAATTTTAGAGATGTGGCGGCTTTAACTGATGGATAACAGAATAATAGAGTTGGAAGGAACCTTGAAGGAAGAAGGAAGAATTATAATGGTGGAAATGACGATGAATTTAAAAAACAGATATTGCTCGTAGCAATACATGCACCAAACAATAAACAAGAAATATTTTATCAAAAACTACACAGGAAAATATTGGAAATGGAATATCAAAATATTTGTTTAGTAGGAGGCTTTAATGCAATTGTGAATGAAAAATTAGATCACAAAAGTAGTAAAATAGAGGGAAAAGGGAGAAAGAGATTACCTAACGTGTTTGTTAAAATGGCAGAAGAAATCTGCGTATAGAATGTCTGGAGAGAAATAAACCCAAAAAAGACTCGGTATACATTTTATTCAAATAGACAGAAATCATGGTCTAGAATTGATATGATATGGATGTCCCCTAAATTAAGAACTAATATACATGAGGTTGACATAGAACCCAATATTTGGGCCGACCATAATCTAATAAAGCTAAGTAGGACAGGAGTAAAGAACAAATCAAGGTGGACATGGAATCAACTCTTATTAAAAGAGAAAGAATTTTAGAAACAGCAGTAAAGGAAATGGAATTCTTTTTCAAAGAAAATAAAAAAGAAGACACTTCACTCCAGTGCATATGGGATACAGCCAAAGCACACTTCAGAGGATTAGCTATAACTTATACAGCTGAAAAGAATAAAGAGAAAAAGCAACAGTGTACAACGCAAAGGGAAGAGTTTAAAAAATTGAAGCTAGAACTTCAAAAAGATCCACAAAAAAACTCTTAAAAGAGAAATGGAGATAATTAAACATAAACTAAACCTAATCAAAGTCAGAAGAGTTGGCTCAACAAATCAGAAGAGGAAAACAATTTTTTTCGAAAGTGCAAATAAACCGGGAAGATAGCTGGCTTATAAATTGGAAAAAGAGAGAAAAAGTTGATAAACAAATTACAACATAAGAAGGGAGATGTGCAACTCCAAAATGAGGCAATAAAAAAATAGTTAAAGAATATTATGAAAAACTATATGACATAGAAAAAAAATATCTCTGGAAAAAACAATATATGGAAAAAGCCAATGTACCAAAAATTCCAGAAAACATTAAAAACATGCTAAATGAAAAAATAACAGTGATGGAACTGATGGAAGCTATAAAAAGACAAAAAAACATTGGAGACAATCCCTAAACCAGGGGTGTCAAACTGCCAGCCTGCAGGCTGGACTCGTCACCCAAAAGCTGTGCCCGCCCCATTGCCGGCAACTGCAAAACAATCCCGATATGTCGTGCAACGTAACGTGACGTCGCGAGTTTGACATGTCTGCCCTAAACTATTCAAAAGGATTTAGTTATTTGGAGAAGTAGCAGGATTGAAGATAAATAGAGAAAAAACAAAAGTTAAAGTTAAAAACCTTGCATCTAAGCAAAAAGAACAATTGTCAAAAAATGGATTTTCAAATAGTTAGGAAAGTTATATATTTGGGAATGTACTTAACAGCACGATGTGCAATGATAAAAGATAACTACATAACATTACTTAATGAAATAAAATTAGATCTAGAGAAATGGAAAAACTTACAACTATCAGTGTTAGGAAAAATACCTACTGTGAGAATGAAGAGTTTACCAAAACTGCTCTTCTTGTTCCAAACAGCACCTATAAAAATAGAAAAGAATTTTTTTGATGATTTAAATACTTTGATTTTGAAATTTATTTGGCAAGAAAGAAAAGCCAGAATTAAACTTAAAATGCTACAAGAATCCAAAAAGGACATAATCTGCAACGTGGATGGCATGCATGATGGTATGAGAATAAGATTCATAGATAGTTTCAAAATCATTATATAAGAAATAAACTATTACTTGTGTGCAAAAAGATAAAAGTTAAAATCTACTTAAGAATCCCAGGATTGCTTTCAACGATGGAAGCGTTTCTTCACCCGAATCAAGTAAAATATGAAAAAATGGACATATAAAGATATTTTGGATACCGAAGGGAAATTAAAATCTAAACAAGAGCTTGTAGACCAAGGTACTGAATTATCATCACATGCTGTTGACCTCTGATAACAAACTGTGTAATAAACTATATAACTTTCTATTAAATTCAAAAATGGAGGATAAACAAGTGAAAAAAACAATGATACAATGGACAGAAAACTTTGGATATAATATAGAATTAGAGAAATGGCAAAATCTTTGGGAAAGAAATTATAAATTGACCATGGCAACTTCTTATAAAGAAAACTGATATAAAATGTTCTATAGATGGCATTTACCACCTGCTAGATTAGGAAAAATGTTTAAAAATATGTCCAGTAAATATTGGAAATGTAATCAAACACGTGGCTTGCATTCCCATATGTTGTGGCCTTGTGTTAAAAGAAAACAAATTGGGCCAAAATACACACTTGGTTAGAAAACATGTTAGGGAAACATGTAGATTTTAAACCTGAACACTTTTTATCAGAAAAATTTAATAAGGAAAGTATATATTTAACATTGCATGTATTAACAGCAGCAGGGATCGTATTTGCTCAGCAGTGGAAGAATGAAGAAACACCACTAGACAAAGAGATAATCAAGAAGATATTGGACTGTGCTGAAATGGACAGGATTGAGGATCAAAGAGAAAGAAGATACAGAATATTTTCAAACATGGAATTTATTTCATCAATGTTGGAGTAAAGGAGTAGACACTAAGAATGGAAATTGTATTATTAAGCAAACAAATTGGACTAGACAACACAATGTTTATTAAGCACTAATCAAATATAATAGAAAATTAGTTTTAAAAAGTTCTAAAAAAAATAACAAGAGTTGGAAGGGACCTTGGAGGTCTTCTAGTCCAACCCAATGCTCAGGCAGCAGACCCTATTACCATTCCTGACAAATGGCTGTCCGGTCTCCTCTTAAAGACCTCCCGTGATGCAGCACTCACAACGTCTGGAGGGAAGCCATTCCCAAAGAATCAACCTTCACTTGAAGGAGACTTTTGAAATCTTCCCAGCAGCAGAAAATCGCAGCCCCCAGTTCAACAGCCTGCAGCACCAGTGGACTCAAAAGTTGGGGAGGGAAGGAAAATGCAGCAGCAGCAGCTGAGATGCTTCAGCCCAGTTGCTTCCCTGCTTGGACGCCGTGGAGGAAACCCAAACAGCCCCGCTTGCTCCCGGCTTCTCCTCCGACCTGCCCTCCACTCACCTTCCAGCTGCTGCTTCTACCCTGGACAGAGCACAAAAGCCGCTTTCCATACCAACCTCCTCCTATTAGTGATCAGGAAGAGGAAGTTCCTCGCCGCTTCCCCTCTCCTCCCCTCTTTCTAGCAATATAGTACTCGATGGTTTGAATTCCTTTTAAAGTCGACCACAGATTCCGCCTTCTGTATTGTCCGCTTTCTAGGCACAGATGTTGCCTGTTTTGACTCCGGAAAAGTATTGAAAAACACGGTATTTTTTGACTCCTAGCAACTAACCTTTGCAACTGAGCCAAGTGAAATAGTGAAATGTGATGCTGGTTAGCTTATGAAGATTAGCTACGTGCTGAGCCCTAAAAGTTCATGACGGTTTTATAGAATTACAGTTTTTTTATGGGTGACTCTCAGGGGAGATCAAAACATCTCTACATCCCAAATCTTTATGACTTATTTAAAGTGGCTCCCAAGGTTTTAGGACATAGCAGCAACATCAGGCCAGATGCTCCAGAGGAGCCAACTTCACTCCTGCTGGCTATTGTTGCATCCAAGAGCACCCACCATGCCAGCTTCATTCCTGAAGGAGGAGAATGTAGATCTGCTAAATGCCATGTACTTCTGTAAATTTGCTTGCATAGAAGTGTCCTTTAGGTCACAAAGAAAAAAATGCAGCAGGGCCTGAAAATAGGACGCTAAAAATGAGGGGGTGATTGTGAACATATGGTAGAAGAAATATTTCAAAAATACATTTTTAACAAGGAAACAAAAGGGAAGAATAGACTATTCCACCAAAGCACATGGCCGACTGTTCACCAGGCTAACCTTTTTAGAGGGACACCCTGCACTGCCGTTTTTAATGTACATCTCGTAGATTTTGGATGGGGATAGTGGCCATTTCAGCTATTGCATCTGAACTCTGTTGCATGGAGGAATCTGGAATAAAAGAACTGCAAAGTATATTTTATTGATTCCCTTTTCATTCAGTAGCTCAAGATGGCATACAAAGCACTTCCTGTGTAGCGTGCTGTAATTTACAAGGTAGGCCAGACAACCTGCCTGCCTATCTATAATGTGATCCACTAGAAAAAAATTGTAATCAGTCCTCTGAATTGTGTTAGTGAACTGAACAAATGTACAATTCTTTGGTTTCTTCTAAATTCAGGATCATTCATCTGCAGACCTTAAATATCAGTTCATTGCTCCAAATATTGTTTCTCTCTTTACTTGTAGGCATTCCTTGGAAAACCTTAAAGACAATTTGACTTTTAGAATAGAATAGAGCTGGAAGGGACCTTGGAGATCTTCTTTTCCATCCCCCTGCTCAAGTAGGAGAATCTATACCATTTCAGACAAGTGACTGTCTAGTCTCTTTTTAAAAATCTCCAGTGAAGGAGCGCCCATGATTTCTGGAGGCAAGCTGTTCCACTGGTTGATTGTCCTCACTGTCATGAAGTTTCTCCTTAATTCCAGGTTGCTTCTCTCTTTGATCAGTTCCTTGTCCTGCCCTCTGGTGCTTTGGTGACTAATGTTGAGGTAGAAGAGAGTAAGATAATAATAATGATAATGAAAAATCACTAAAGATCACTAAAGCAAAATAGATGTGTCTGTATAATTTCTGGAAGAAAGCTGTGTCAGCAAATGCATGACTAACCCAAAAGCACATTGTGTTTAGCAACAATGTATTAAGCATAACTCCCTTCATTGTATGTCCATGAGAACTAACCCGATGAAATACAATGTTGATTTTCATGTGTGTCTCTTTGTTCTTGAGAAATAGAAAACTATAAAACTGTAGTTTGAACCCCCCCCCTCGGGGTTCAGAATGGCTTGTTAACTGCTTCTGAACCATGTGCACATAATAAACTTCTCTGCTGCCCCTTGGAAATCGTAAAAGTTTCTTTCGTTTTCCACAAGATTTATGGCGACTTCTCCGCCGGGACTGAGACTTTTAGGAAGAGGCCGTTGACCTTCCAGACGGATTGCCCTGTTGGAATTGCCCTCTTTTGACGACATCTCCAAGCCGGCTCCGTGGCCTTTGTCTACGGGGAGACCTCAACGGGAAGGGAGGGGAATTTACCCATCAGCAAAGCACTCCAGTCAAGGATCCGCGGGGGTAGCAGACGGGTCGTAAATCAACAAAAGGGTCTGTAACGCCTGCAGGCAAGTATTGTAAAAAGGGGATACCTGATCCCATTTGGATCGGAAGAGGGGTTTGATCACCCCCTAGAAGACAAGGCGGCGTCCTTAAGTCTTCAATAGGTAGGACTGTGTGGGTGGTTAAACCATTGCATTTCCTGCTGAGCGACTGTTGGAACGTCCAGCGCCACAGGTCAATGGTAGTGTGTTAGGAGAGATGGGAGGTAAACAGACAAAGAAGGGCGTTGGTCAGACGCCACTTCAGTGCATGTTAGAAAATTTCAAAAAGGGTTTTTCTAGGGATTATGGAGACCCAAAACCAAATCCAGCCATGTTAAAAAGATTCTATGAATCTGAATGTACCACCTTTGGCGTAGGGTGGCCCAAGGAGGGATCGGCGAATCCCGAACTCGTGGCACGGGTTCATCAAAATGTGACTGGAAATGGTCATTGGGACCAATATTCCTATATAGACCAATGGCAGATCAATATTGCAGAAAAGCCTCGATGGTTAGCAAGGTGTCAGTTAGAATGTGCTAAGATATATTTGGCAAGCCAAAAAGCCAAGCCTCAGACAAAAGCTAAGATTTTCAAACAGGAAGACAGGGAGGAATTATTAGTTAGACCACCTCCGTATGTTCCTAGAACAGAAGAAGGGGGAATAAATCAGCAAATTCCACCCCCTCCGGTTGAAAGAAATGAAGTCCAATTTCAACCAGAAGAAGAAAGCAAAATAAAAGCAGATGAAACCATTCAAAAGAATGAAGAGGAAACCCCTGTTTCTAGCCGGACTAGAATTAAGGTGAAAACAAAAGAGAACTTAGCCCCTTTAAGAGAAGTTTTGGTCCCTGGACCAGACAACACCAATATTTCCATGCTCCAGTATGTTCCCTTTACAACCACTGATCTCCTTAATTGGAAACAACAATTTGGCCCATTTTCAGAAAAACCTCAAGAGATCATAGATTTATTCGAGAACATCATACAGACACACAATCCCTCGTGGAATGATATGCAACAGCTTATTTCTACTTTACTGGACATGGAAGGGAGAGAAAAATATAGATTAGGAAAATTGAAAGTACTTGCCCGTAGACACCCAGACGGAGGAGTTAATTGTCAGGAGAACAGAAATTCTGACGCTGTTGAACAAAGACCAGACTGGAACGCTAATGACCCCCAACACCAAACTTTATTACAAAGATACAGACTTTTGTGTTTAGAAGCTTTGAGGGAAGCAGCAATTCGTCCAGTTAATTATGCCGCAGTAACTCATGTTTGGCAAGATAAGGATGAAACCCCCACTGCATTCCTCAGCCGACTGATAGAAGCGTATAAAGTAAACACAGGTCTGGATATGGAGTTAGCACAACATCACCCACTCCTAATTGAAAGATTTATTACCCAGAGTGCCCCAGACATAAAGAGAAAGTTATAGCGTAAAGAAGGTGCCTTAGGAAAGAATGTAGCAGAGATTATGGAAATTGCACTTAAAACATTACGTAACCGTGACAAGGAGGTGGAACGTAAATCAGATCAGAAAGAGAAAAGAAAGCTGAAATGTTAGCAGTAGCATTGGGAGGGATGCGTATTGGACCCAACCAATGTGCCATCTGTAAACAGGAGGGACACTGGCAAAGGGAATGCCCCCAGAGGAATGGCCAGCCTAGGGGACAATCCCACCAGTATGGAAGAGGAAATTCAGGGAGTATCTGGAGAAACTCAAATCCGATCACTCCTGGAACCCCTAACATGCCGAGTAGGACAAGGAATCATTAATCATCAATTCCTATATGCACCCGAATGTCCGGTCGCATTACTAGGCAGAGATCTGCTTACAAAGTTAAAAGCTACAATATCCTTTGACCATGGCAAACAATTAATGCAAGTGCGCCACCCAGTGGAAGAAATATGGCGCTTGATGATAATAACAGAGAGAGAAACAGAAAATATACAAAGAAAGAGGATATTTGGACTCAACAGGCAAGGTTATCCAATATGCAACTTTGATTAAAAGACTTATCAAGGCAGCACAGTTGCCATCTAAAGTTGCAATCATCCATTGTCCTGGACATCAAAAAGACTTCAGCCTTATTACCCAGGGCAATAGGAAAGCAGACAAAGAAGCCAAAAGAGCTGCGTGGGAAGGCCCCCCTCTCAACTCAGATGTCACTAGGTTCATGTATTTAGACACTTACTTAGAACAACTTGATCCTACATATACACAGGAGGAAACCCAAAAATTGAAACAGGATGTACAAGCTGAACTAGTTAAAGGATGGTACACACTTCCCGATGGACGCATCGCTGTTCCTCTTGCACTTGCCCGCCCCCTTATTTTTCAAGCCCATAAGCAACATCATTTAGGAAAAACTGCATTATTACAACAGCTTCAACGTTTTTTCTATCTTCCTTTTGCTTCTTCGCTAACAGCACAAGTATGTTCTCAGTGTTCCACTTGTGCCCAAACCAATGCACGCCAAGGACCAGTACTACCACCTGGTCAACAACCAATCGCTTATTTTCCAATGGACTATGTCGTTGTTGATTTTACTGATATGCCCAGAAGTAAGAAATACATAGCCTTGTTAGTTATAATTGATACCTATTCAGGGTGGATTGAAGCCTTTCCAACTGTAAATAAGAAAGCTATACAGGTTGCCAGAATATTTTTGAAAGAAATTATTCCTAGGTTTGGTTGCCCTTCTAGGATTTCATCAGATAATGGCCCTGAATTTGTACACCAAATCAATAAGTCTTTAGCCCAAGCATTAGGAATCAAATGGAGATTTCATGGTTCTTTCCACCCTCAATCGGCTGGAAAAGCAGAACGAGCTAATCGCACAATTAAAACACTTATTACCAAATTTTGTTTGGAAACTCATCTTCATTGGCCAGATGTTTTGCCTATGGTTTTGTATGCAATCAGACTGGCCCCCCGCACTAAATTACAACTTAGTCCTTATGAGCTCATGTTTGGCCGTCCCCCTTGTTTATTTAAACCTGACAGTCAGGGTTGGCCGGACTTGGCTCATAAAGGGGGGATAGACCAACAGAAATTGTTACATCAGTTACAGCTTCATAATTTGGCTGTTTCAAACTTGCGCCATTATATGATGGAGCAACAACCCCCTCCAGTAGTTACAGCAACACATGGGTTCAAACCAGGAGACAGAGTGTGGGTGAAGCACTGGAAATCAGATCCCTTGAGCCCAAGATGGAAAGGACCGTATACTGTTGTCATGTGTTCTCCTTTGGCAGTGAAAACCTTGGAGGGAAAATCCTGGATCCACTGGAGTAGATTGAAAGCAGCTGCACCTGCAGATCCAGTAACTTACAAGGTGGATAAGACTGACAAACCTTTGGTATTGAAGTTTACAAGAAATACACCCTGTCGAACCCTACAGGCAACGGGTTCTCAACACACGGTGTGAAGAAAGACCTTGCTGAGACACTCCGGACGCTGTCTCTCTACGCACGGTGGAAGATATGAGGATTCAACAGCTCATCATACCTGTTAGTTACTTAATATGGGGAATATACACACACATTCCTACACAAATCATTGCAAAGGCTACACGAGAGGTCATAATGCAAAAACCTTCTAATAAAATATTGAGTACCACACACAAAGAAATAACAAATACACAGGGAAACCAAGGTTGTCAAAACTGCATTAAGACTACCAAACAAGGAAACCAGATAACCAAGACTTTAATTTATCATACAATAAAACCAGAAGGGTGCCAAGATAGCTCCCCTAGCTCTTGTACATACAACAGAACCACATACAAGGTTTGTAGAAAAGGAGTCCAAGATCAGTGTTATAATCCCAAGTCTGATCCAGATCGTTGGGCCTTACAAATAAAAACACATAGAACAAGAAGTAGTTATAAGGACAAGGCACTATTAGGGATCTCACAATGGAAATCCAACCCAGACTCCAGTTTTAGCATCACCTTTGATGTTTGCAAAGCAGCTAATTATTGGGCTGCAACATATGGTTGTGGAGGGATCAGTAATATCCACAGCTATATCCCAAACCATAAGTACTTGTGCCCACCAGATGGATGTGAAGTCTCTGCGGTCAAATGTAAGTGGTGGTCATGTATTAAGTGGCATACCCAAGACCCAAAAGAGATGGACCACATCTTGTTTGAAAAGAGTGAAACAAAAGCAGATTCCTGTGGAACAGATAACTGTAATTTAGTGACTCTCACAGTCAAGAATGGCAGTTGGTTCCTGGAACAAAAGAGATGGGAAAAGTATTGAAAAGCATAACTGACAAAATGATCAAATTAGCACATGTTCCGGTGCAAACCTGGAAAGGATTTAATTTAGAAGATGTATTTTCAGGATGGTGGCCAAAGTTACCAGGTCTACAAACCATCATAGTTATAGCAGTCTTGTTAATTCTAGGATGTATTTTGATTCCTTGTTTAATCCCCTGTCTGATAGCAATGATTCGAAGGATCTCAGAAAGTACAGCCCAATTAACAGCAAAACATGAAACAATGTTAGCCTTATGGGAATATAAGGTGGTGCCCACTCAAGAACCTGAATCCGACGTAGAATAATGGAAGTTTAAGCTGGAAAACTTCCAAAGGGGGGAAATAATGAGGTAGAAGAGAGTAAGATAATAATAATGATAATGAAAAATCACTAAAGATCACTAAAGCAAAATAGATGTGTCTGTATAATTTCTGGAAGAAAGCTGTGTCAGCAAATGCATGACTAACCCAAAAGCACATTGTGTTTAGCAACAATGTATTAAGCATAACTCCCTTCATTGTATGTCCATGAGAACTAACCCGATGAAATACAATGTTGATTTTCATGTGTGTCTCTTTGTTCTTGAGAAATAGAAAACTATAAAACTGTAGTTTGAACCCCCCCCCTCGGGGTTCAGAATGGCTTGTTAACTGCTTCTGAACCATGTGCACATAATAAACTTCTCTGCTGCCCCTTGGAAATCATAAAAGTTTCTTTCGTTTTCCACAAGAATGTGAGCCCCTCTGCCTTGTGACAGCCCCCCAAATGCTGGAATACCACTATCATGTCTCCCCTCTTTCTTCTTTTCTTTAGACTAGCCAAGCCCAAGTCCTGTAGCCGTCCTTCATATGTTTTAGTCTCCATGCCTTTGATCAGCTTAGTTGCTCTTCTCTGAATTTTTTCCAAAGTCTCAACATCTTTTTTATGATATGGTGAGCAAAACTGGCTGCAGTATTCCAGGTGTGGTCTTACTAGGGCTTTGTAAAGTGGTACTAGTACTTCACATGAAGCTAGAGTTTGCCTTGTAACTTTACAACCTCTGTACATTTTTTTCTCATGTTAAGGGAGCAAAACAGAGAGGATTGTGACAGTGTGGACAGTGTGGCAAAATGGCAGCCATTTCCACAAGTCCACCGCATGACCCAGGGACGAATCCAGGGCCCACTGAAAATGACAGCTGCTTCCTGGAGACAGTCTTGAGGCCCAGAGATGTGTGCCCACTCCTCCTTCTCCAACATGAGGTTCACAGATGAGGAGGGTGGGGTGAGGCCTGGTGGGGTGGGAGTCAGGCCTAAGGACTGCAGGGACGCACTGGGAGTGGGAAAAAGGCTGTAGGGACCCAGTGGGGGGGGAGGGAAAGGACTGGGGGGACGCTGTGGGGGAAAGAAGGGCCAGGGAGACCCAAGGATTGGGAAAGAGAGCACAGGGTATCTCAGAGTGTGGGGGAGGCCTAGGGATGCCTGAGGCAGACAAGCCCGGCCCTGTGCTAGGCCTCCAAGAGTTTCCCACAACCCTGAGATAGCTAGTGTTCCACTTAGTGACTCACACATTTGATTAATGGCTGCATCAGGGAGATCAGGGTACTTAAGGAAAGCATTCTCACTTAACGACTGTTGCAATATGCAACCATAATTGGCAGGACATGACAGTTGTATCTTGAGGACTTTTCTATGCTGGCTGAGGAATTCTGGGCCTCAAAATCTGGATGAATCCAAGGCAGAAGACTGAAACTCCACATGTGGGAATTATATAATAAATACACAAAACTACTACCCCAGCATTTTTGAGGAATTCCACTTCTGCAAAAAAATATCCAGTAACTGCTGCTGATACGGTAACATGAAACGGCGTTGTGTAGTTTTCCAAAGGAGCTAATAAGATTTTGATTGTTGCCTTGACTTGCTTTGCATTTTAATGCTGCTTGTGGTTCTCAGGTCTCCCTTTGACATTCAGAGAATCATCAGGGAAGTCAGACAGATCCCCTGTAATGTTATGGTTTTCAACGGCTACAAGCCCACTGGGGTCCAGCAATGATGTTGCACAACTGAAGGCTGCTTTACATGTTGTAAAGTTACGAGGGAAATCCTAGCTTAGTTTTCCAGTTTCAAATGTCCTAATTTCCTTCTCTCAAAGTGGCAGGGATGGCAAAGACCATCCCTGAATCTGAAAAGAATGTCAGTCAAAACAGATCCAATTTAACCACTCAAATTTTTAAAGTGTGCCTAAAGAAATGCCGTACTTTTATAGAGTTTAGGACTGGGGCAGATTGCAAGGCAACAATAAATTTTCTATTTACATTTTTTTCCCTCAGGTTAAGGTGGCAAAACAGAGAGGGTGTGAGGCCTGGTTGGGTGGTAGTCAGAATAAAGTGGATCCTGGGGGGAAGAAAAGGCCTGTGGTGACCCTAGGGGAGGGGGAGGGAAATGACTGGGGGACCCTGTGGAGGAGGGAAGGGCCGAGGAGACACAATGGATGGGAAACAGAGCACAGAGTGTCTTGGAGGCTTGGGGAGGCCTAGGAGGCAAGCCTGGGCCTGCGCTAGGCCTCCAAGAGTTTCCCCCAACCCTGAGGTAGCCAGTGTTCCCCTTAGTGACTCGCACATTCGATTAATGGCTGCATCAGGGACATCAGGGTAGTTAAGGAAAGCAGATTCACTTAACGGCCGTTGCAGCATGCAACCGTAATTGGCAGGCCATGACAGTTGTATCTTGAGGACTACTTGTATGTTGGCTGAGGAATTCTGGGCTTCAAAATCTGGAGGAAACCAAGGTAGAAGACTGAAACTACACATGTGGGAATTATATAATCGATATACAAAGCAACCACCCAGAAGCCTTTTTGTTATATATTCTGCAATTATAAAATCTATTCCCAGCACTTCCAGATACATTTGACGATAAAACTTCGCATTGCTAAGAATTTGTGATTGATCCAAGTCAACAAGAGAATTTCATGATTGAACGGACATCTGAATTTGGATGCCTGTAGTCTTCCATGGGTCAAATGAATCATAATTAATGCACGAGGTTATTCTAGTATTGTGGCATGTTTGCTTTTTCATTGTAATGTATTTATTTTTCTTTTTTTCACAACTCTAACCATTTAGTTACACTATTCTTTGAATCTTATAGACAAAGGGGATGGCAATAAAAGGACTCTGGATAGCTAAGAATAACAAGCAACATTGAAAAATTAAAGCAAATCGAGCCAGAAATCAAAATACACAATTCTCCTCCTCCTCCAGCAGGTGTTAGAGAAAAGAGAGAGAGAAAAGAAAGATTTCACACTACAATAAGTAGATTATTCAAAACTCAAGGATACCTTACATGAAAAGTGAAGGGAGATTATTTTTCATTCAGTAAAAGAGGGAAATATCTGGAAGTCAGTTGGAGGAAAAGGTCAGTTAGAAAGTCACGTAGAGCAGAGTTATGCAGGCCTCGCCCAGTGAGGAATAAAACGGCTTGAATGAAAGCGCCACTAAAAAAGGGATATTACATAGTTTTGACCTCAAAAATATCAGCCTGGAAAAGCTCCGTAGTTGTGTCTGTTGTTGGAAAAGCATAAATAGCAAATCACAGATTATGCATGATAGCATCCACACTGGAGAAAACATTAATAATTATCCACATGTGTTGAAAGCTTTAGTCACAACAGCTCCCTTGTGGTTCATCGAAGGGCCCACATAAGAGAGTAACCAGAGGACTCACACAGGAGAGAAACCCTTTGAATGTCCTGACTGTGGGAAAAGTTTCAGTCACAATTCCAGTCTGGAAATACATCAGTGGATTCACTCCAGGGATAAACTGTATAAGTGTCCAAATTGTGGGGGGGGAAATTGCCACATGATGAGAAACCAGAGGACTCACACAGGAGAGAAACACTTTGAATGTCCTGATTGTGGGAAAAGTTTCAGTAAGAAATCCCATTTCATGAGACACCAGAGGACTCACACAGGAGAGAAATTGTATGAGTATCCTGTTTGTGGCAAAGGTTTCAATCAGAATTACAACCTCATGAGACATCAGAGGACTCACAGAGGAGAGAAACCCTTTGAATGTCCTATCTGTGGGAAAAGTTTCAGTCAGAAGTCCAGCCTAGTGACACCAGAATACTCACATAGGAGAGAAACCGTTTGAATGTCCTGATAGTGGGAAAAGTTTCACTGAGAAATTCAAGCTGGTGAAACACCAGAGGACTCACACAGGAGAGAAACCCTTTGAATGTCCTGTCTGTGAGAGAAATTTCAGTCAGAGGTCCAGCCTGGTGATACACCCAGAGGACTCACACAGGAGAGAAATCTTTCAAATGTCCAGTCTGTGGACATCTCTTCACTCATAAATCATCCCTTATTGCACACGAGGAAATCCACATGAGGCAAAAGTTGAAGAATTTAGAAAAGGCTTGAAATTAATTTGTGATCTCCCATTGAAAACGTAGTTAAGAAATTGACTATTTGAATTGTGGTCTGAAATGGAAAAAGGATAACTACCAATTTCTGGTTAGCAGCAGCAGCTACTGGATATTTTTGTAAAAGTTGTAGATTTACTCAAAAAGGCTTCTGGGTGGTAGTTTTGTATATTGATTATATAATTCCCACATGTGGAGTTTCAGGTCTTCTACCTTGGTTTCCTGCAGATTTTGAGGCCCAGAATTCCTCAGCCACCATAGAAAAGATATAAGTGTCATGGGCCTTGCAATTATGGCTGCACATTGCAACGGCCATTAACTACCCTGATCTCTCTGATGCAGCCTTTAACTGAATGTGTCAATGACTATGTGGAACACTGGCTACCTCAGGATTGGGGAAAACTCTTCGAGGCCTAGTGCAGGCCCAGGTTTGCCTGTTGTAGACATCTCTAGGCTTCCCCCACTCTCCTGCTCTGTTTCCCAACCCTTGTTCCACCCAATTCTTTCCCACCCCAGGGTCTCCACAGGCTTTTTCTCCCTCCCATTGTAGCCATCCTGCTTTGGCTCAAAGAATGGATTACATTGAGAAATAAATGACTTCTTTACTTAGAGCAGTGATTCTCAACCTTCCTAATGCCGCGACCCTTTAATACAGTTCCTCATGTTGAGGTGACCCCCCAATCTCCCATCCAGCTGGCCGGGGGGGTATCAGAAACTTGACCCCCCCAAAAAAGAGGAAAAAATGGGAAAGTATAGGTAGTCCTCGACTTACAACAATTTGCTTAGTGACTGTTAGAAGTTACAACAGCACTGAAAAGCGAATTATGATCATTTTTCACACTTACGATTGTTGCAGCATCACCAAGGTCATGTGATTTACATTCAGATGCTTGACAACTAATTCATACTTATGACATCCACCGTGTCCCAGGGTCACGTGATCAATGGCCAGGGGGCGTGGCCAGCTGATCACTCAGGTTGCAGAGTGCCTGTGGGGGGGAATCTGTGGGTCTCTGGGATGGGACTGGGGTGGGTGCCTGCGTTCCTTCCCTCTCCTTGTCCCTTACTTTCTTCTTTCCTTCCTTTCCTTCACCTCCTTCTTAGTCTCTTCCTCCTTCCCTCCCTCTCTCCCATTGTCCCTTCCTTCTTTCCTTCCTTTCCTTCACCTCCTTCTTAGTCTCTTCCTCCTTCCCTCCCTCTCTCCCATTGTCCCTTCCTTCTTTCCTTCCTTTCTTTTCCCTCCCTTAGTCTCTTCCTCCTTCCCTCCCTCTCTCCCATTGTCCCTTCCTTCCTTCCTTTCCTTCCCCTCCTGCTCAGTCTCTTCCTCCTTCCCTCCCTCTCCCATTGTCCCTTCCTTCTTTCCTTCCTTTCCTTCACCTCCTTCTTAGTCTCTTCCTCTTTCCTTCCCTCTCTCCCATTGTCCTTCTTCCTTCTTTTCCTTCCCCTCCCTTAGTCTCTTCCTCCTTCCCTCCCTCCCTCCCATTGTCCCTTCCTTCCTTTCCTTCACCTTCCTTCGTGTCTTCCTTCTTCCCTCCCTTTCCCATTGTCCCTTCTTTCTTTCCTTCCTTTGCTTCACCTCCTTCTTAGTCTCTTCCTCCTTCCCTCCCTTTCTCCCATTGTCCCTTCTTTCCTTCACCTCCCTTAATGTCTTCCTTCTTCCCTCCCTTTCCCATTGTCCCTTCCTTCTTTACTTCACCTCCTTCTTAATCTCTTCCTCCTTCCCTCCCTCTCCCATTGTCCCTTCCTTCTTTCCTTCCTTTCCTTCAATTGATAATTTGTATTTATATTCCATGATTATTTGTATGATTCTTTTTCTTCTTCTTCTTCCTCTTTGTACATTTGTGATCTTAAATAATATGGTAAACTATAATTAATATCTAATATATTATTATTTTAAAGTGATTATAATTAATTAATTCTAAGCATTGTTAAGCAGTGAAATTGTTTGCAGAATTTCGTGTTAGAGAAATTCAGACGAGACGAGTTTCGGAGTTAGAAAAATAAAGTTCTGTTTATTGTTCAAAACGGTTTGCAAAGCGTGGTGGAACCCTTACCAAGCACCTCACGGTTACAAGGAAGAGCCACACCCTTACAGAAGCGTTAGCAGAATTTATAGTTAGTTAACATCCCACCCCCCTTTTCATACATCACTAAACTACGTGTTCCAATCATATCTTGCTATTACAACTATTTCCTTATATGGCTATTTCTACTTACTTCCTCATAGCTACTGTGCCCATTTTCTATTGGCTAAATTCTACTTCCTTATTCTATGCATAGTCATGCACATTGCTAAGCATGGTCATGGGTCATGGAAAATTTTAAACCTTTTGAAAATACTCCACTCAATCCCCCATTTTTTATTTGGCAATTTGTTTAATATTTTTCTGAATTTCAATCAATCTTCCTTTTTCTACTATACTTTATTTCATTGGCCCAATTGTTTCCATACCTTCCAGTAACTGAATCTGATCCTCTATTTCTTTTAATACCATCATTGATTTTATAGATGTCTGGGTTTTCATCATTCCTTCTATTGAACTTTGAACAATGCTCTGTATTACCGGAATTAAACAGGGTAACATCATTAATCCAATAATTGATATACATCCCATAAATAAGGCTTGTTTCCAATTGGCAAATATTCCTCCTAAGAAACCTTCTTTATCTAATAATCCATGCCATGTTTGTACTGGTACGTGGGCTATTTTAATCATTTCTGTGGTGATTTGTTCTACTACTGTTCCAGATCCATTTATTTGTATACAACAATTTGTTAGATTAAACTTTCCACAGACACCTCCTTCTTTAGCTAACAAATAGTCTAAAGCGAGTCGGTTCTGCATAATATATGTTCTAGACAATACACTTTCCTTAGCTAATTTAGTTAAAGCTCGAGCAGTTTGGTTAGTAATTATTTCTACTACAGCCTGTAGGCGTATTATACGATTTAGCATATATATAGGAGTTCTGTAACCCCAACTTCCATCCTGTGCCCAAGTTGCAGGACCATATTCACAAATAATTCGTTCAGGTGGCCATTCATCATATTTCCATTTCCTCTGAAGACATGAAAAGTCATTAATCTCTCTTTTAACAATTCTTCCTACACTCTCATATACCGGAATACCCAACAATTGTTTCCTTTGTATTGGCAGAAGGAAAAATGAGGGTTGGATCACTCCTAAAATGCAAGATCCAAACCATCCGGCAGGAAGAATATTATATGCAAATGCTCCACAAATCCAATATAATCCATCGGGAGTGATCCATTGTAAAGTATCATTTTCTGGATCTTTTAGAAAAGATAATTGCTCAATTTGGGATAACGAGTTGTTTTTAGGCTGGGTTTCATTAATTTGGGATGTCCAAGTGTTATTTTCCCATTCATTCAAACACCGCATATATCCCATTGGTCTTGTTCTACCACTATTATTTGCCCTGGTATAACATACATTCCCAACCAAATTAATAGATAATCTCCAGGTCTCATTGAAATGAATTTTATACGTAAAATTCTTGTTCCATTGTTGTATTTCAGTATAGTTTGCTTCCCTAGCATGCCATGGCCATTCATCCCCCATATTTGTCCCACCGCAAACAAAACAATTCTTTAATATTAATTTGTTAGCCACTTCCTGTGCCAATTCAATAAACATATTTTTGGCCTTGGGAGGAACAGGGAGTTGATTTATCTTTGTAATCTCCTCTTCATATTCCCAGAACACTTTAACAGGTTGATTGCTTAATTTAGTGGATTTTACTTGTATAATTATATATCCATAAGGATCCTTTCCTGTTCCATCAATTCCTATACCAAAATAATAATATTGAGTAGATGAGGTCTGAGGAACTGATGTTTCTAGACATATCGGTGTGCATTGTCCCGATGAACAATCTGTAGATACTGAACCCATGGATATGTTAAATCCTGTTGGCCCCTTACTCCATTTCTTTGGCTCTTTCTCTGTATACCAATATGTGTGGCTAGGAGCAAAGGCAACGTGGCCAGTGCTTGCTTGGGGTGTTACCATTTGAAACAAATATTTCTTTTCTTTTACATAGTCCCTTTCCCACTGATAACTTCTGCAGCTTACTCCATACTCATCATTATTACCTTGTCCTATGCTTATTGCTTTACAAGTATCAAAGCAAACAGATATTTTCTGTTTTCCCCTTGTCTGATTATGGGCTATATAACCACCTTGGCTTTGGGCATGTGTAAATAATGTTTGTATTTCTTCTGTTCCCCCTTTATATCCATATATATATATATGCTTCCAGTTATGGGTCCCACTGCTTTAGGTTCATAACATTGAATTCCCTGTTTTGTATAACATCTGGAATATTGTGTTTGGTTTGAGATGCAAGGTTCTATTCTTGTATTATTGCATTCTGGCTTATAAGTATAATATAACAAAGTTTCCACTATTCTGGTCCCTTGTTTAGTTTTCTGAATACATTCTTTGCAATTCCCTTGAGATCCAGTAATCTTAGTATTTCTCATTCTTCTATTAGGGGGGGATGTTCTAGGACTCTGAGGTTTCCTAGTGGTTGTTAATTTTGGTGTCCACTCCACGTTACATAGACCACTCCATCCTGTTTTTAAAGCCTTACTCCTTATAGTTCCATTGCAACTATATTCTATGTCAGGAAAATTAGGTATCTCAGTATGACAGATCCCTGCCCACAGAATATCAACAATCCTGGAGCATTTAGGATCATTTTCTGTTAAGGTTAATCTTTCTTTACACAAACTCTCAACTTTTGCTAATCTCTGCCTAGAGTCTGAGCATTTTATAGTTTTCCTCTCATTTACTACAATCTTTTCAGTAACCTGAAACACTACATCACAATCTCCATAGGTCCCTCCAGTTTGTTTGGATGATACCAACCATTGGAATTCAGTCGGCTTATCATAGTCATTTCTTATACATAATCGATCTTTTACTCTATTCCCCATACTTCTGGCTGTTTCGCTTTGTCCAACACACAGGTCTGCAGCAGTTCCTAGAAGCAGGAAGAGAATCAAAACATTCATTGTCTTTTAAATTCCACTTTTAGAGGGTTTCCAGAAACTGGAATTACGTGCCACTCAGCCGTTGGTTTCTTCGCTCGAGTATAATGGGTCCAGCCTTTCTCTTTGGTCCTTATCGCTGTGTCCGTTACCAACAGCACCAAGAAAGGGCCTTCCCAATTGGGTTTCAAAGTCTCTCTTCTCCAAGTCTTTATCCACACCTCGTCTCCCACTTCAATGGAATGTACTTTGAAGCTCAACGGAGGTGTCTGTACGAGATAGCCAGTTTTTCTGAAAGAATCAAAAGTCTGGGACAGTATTTGCAAGTACTGAATTAACCCTTTATCTTTACTGGGTAATTGTCCAATTTGTATGTTCCCACCCCTCAAAGGGATGCCAAACATCATTTCATATGGTGTTATTCCCACATCCCTTCTAGGTTGAGTCCTTAACCTGAATAAAGCTAGTGGAAAAGTCTTTATCCAATTCAATCCAGTTTCCAAATATAATTTTGTTAAGGTGGTTTTTATTCTTCCATTCAAATTCTCAACTTTACCACTAGAGGGCGGATGCCAAGGACTATGCAGGTCCCACTTAATGCCCAAAGCTTCAGCCATTCCCTGGGTAATTTTTCCGGTGAAATGTTTACCTTGGTCGCTATCAATTCTTTGTACAATTCCATATCTGGGGATAACGTGCTCTAATAAAATTCTTACAACAGTTCTAGCAGTTTCGTCAAAACAAGGATATGCTTCTACCCATCCAGTTAAGTGATCTACTATAACTAACAAATACTTATATCTGCCTACTTGAGGCATTTCAGTAAAATCAATCTGCACATTTTGGAAAGGATACAACGCTAGAGGTCGCCCTCCTCTCAATTGCTCTTTTACATGATTTTTATTTGTTCTCTGGCAAATGACACATTTCTGTGTTACTTGTTTAGCAGCAGTGTAAACCTTCAAGCCAGCATATGTTTTTAAGACCTCATCTATCAAAGCTTGCGTTCCCCAATGACTCCCTTCATGTAGTCTTTCCATTATTTGTCTCCTAGCCATTCCTTTTGTCCGTATTTACAAATACATTGCTTAGTAAAGAGCCAACAAAGGAGCGCTCACCAAACTCTGCTTGAGTTTGTTTGCATACAAATCTTTATTCAAAACAACATAGCTCATTTATAATCCCAAAATTTTTCTCAACTCCTTCATTTTAGACAAGGGTTGAATTACAATTCCTTCAATTCTCTTAGATATTATGTTTTATCAGTGTGTCCTGCACACAGACATAAAAACAAAATAAATAAATAAATAAAACAACAGGCCCCCCCTCCTTCTTTCTCTCTCTCTCTCTTAAAGCAATACAGCCAGCTAAAAACAAAAGAGGGGGGGAAAGGGGGAAGAAGTTTTGCAAAAATCCTTCACATGCATTTCTCTCACACATCCTCCATGGAACTCTTCTCAGGCAAACACTTGCCACCGCTTCTCAATTGACCCCTAAAACAATAAAATCTGCCATTCACAACTTCTTCCACAGTCTGGGATGGGGAAGAAACTCACTCACAAACACACACTCACTCACTCCCCCAACCTCCACAATTTTCATGATTCCCAGTTTCTTCCAGCAATCTCACATTGCAGGCAATTAAATTCCTGCCTTTCAGGTATCATACACACACACACACACACACACACACACACACACACACACACATGCACATCAGCATATTCACACATTCACTTCCATTCAAACTACTTGCATAAACAACTTCACATACAGATATTTCATTTCATACTTTCTCTTGACAAATCAATAACTATTGGCCCTTCATTCCACATTCAAAGCATGTTCTCTCCCTATTCTGGTATCCACCTCGAAACCCTCGAAATCCTCTTTCTCTGCTCCCATTACATACTGGTTCCTTTCATCCCTCCTATATTTTGTATCCCCAAACTCTTTTCTAGGAGGTTTTTCCTGCTTCATCACTTGCTGTACTATTGCTACCATCATCTTACTTTTCTGCCTTACTTTCTCTGTATCCCTCTGAACATGCACTTTCCTCTCTGTAATTTTCTTTTAATGGCAACATCTGTTCCCCGGCATGCCATAGATCCGGAACCAAGATGATAGCATAGTCCAATTCATTGTTTAAACTTTTGCATTTCTTCTTTTTAACATATGTATATAAATTATGGCACTGAAAATAATCATTCGATCCATTTCTTGGCCATTCTACGTTATCATCTTCCCACCAAATAAAACAACAAAGGTTAACCATATCTTCTTTGTTTAATCCTAACTTCAAAATCTCTCGATTGTAGGGTGGCGAACCCCATCCGGCCAATAATTTACCCAAAGGGGCATTAGGATCAATTTTGAGTTTAGGATTTTTACGGATCCGTTTTACACACTTTTTCCCTGAATCTTTTGAGTTAGTGTTACCTCCCATCTGTCCCACAGGTGGGGTTTGAGTATGTACCTGTGTTCCTCCCGGTGGCCCCTATTAATCACACAGCACCGTTCCTTGAATTACTTCCCAAGTATTCCCCTCATACACGCCGTCCTGCAGATCTCCCCGAGATCCCTCAAAAGGACTTCCACCCGGCACCGCCACCAGTTCTCACATTCACTACTCTATCTGACCGCCCGGGATCTTATGTTCTGTACTTACCAGGGTCCGTGCACGGATGTTACCCGGTCTTTCTCAGACGTCTCGTTTTCAATTATTTCCATCCACTTTATAATTCAACTCCTATTAGTCATCTATTTATGCTTTTAACGGGAATTCAAGAGCCGTTAAGGCCCCTGGGTGGTTCCCCTCAGTTCAAAACGGAACGGGGTGCACCTGAGGGGGACCCCTCAGAGTCCAGAAGCGGATTGAATCCCGGGACGAGCCCCCAATTTGTTTGCAGAATTTCGTGTTAGAGAAATTCAGACGAGACGAGTTTCGGAGTTAGAAAAATAAAGTTCTGTTTATTGTTCAAAACGGTTTGCAAAGCGTGGTGGAACCCTTACCAAGCACCTCACGGTTACAAGGAAGAGCCACACCCTTACAGAAGCGTTAGCAGAATTTATAGTTAGTTAACATCCCACCCCCCTTTTCATACATCACTAAACTACGTGTTCCAATCATATCTTGCTATTACAACTATTTCCTTATATGGCTATTTCTACTTACTTCCTCATAGCTACTGTGCCCATTTTCTATTGGCTAAATTCTACTTCCTTATTCTATGCATAGTCATGCACATTGCTAAGCATGGTCATGGGTCATGGAAAATTTTAAACCTTTTGAAAATACTCCATTCAAAATGAATGAGATTTAGTGACTAATTTGTTAGTTACATGATTATATGGAAAGTTGTTTAATAATAGAGTAATTATTAAGATTTAATATGTAAACCCGGACTGGTAGACTTGCTGAAGCGATGTTATTTTGTGGGATTAACCCCACTTTTGTGTTGCCCCTTTCCCCTGGTCTAACCTTTTCGTATGTTTCCCGTTGTCTTATCTTTTTGACCCTGTCCCTTTATTACCTTTATAAAACTCAATAAAAATATTTATTAAAAAAATTCCATGTTCTATTAAGTGTGTTTCCTTAAAATCGTACTTCAGCTTACAATGCAATAATTTTAGCACACTGATGTTCAACTTCCCAACTCGTAGTGCAATGTTCAAACAGCACATTTCCCCCTTTTCTTAGGAAAGCAGTATATTATTGTAATCAAACAAAAATTAAATTGAACAGAAACCGCACCCCCTTTTCCTTCCTGCCTCTCCCTCATTCTTTCAAGGTAGAAAGTCCCCAAGCAAAAAGAAAGAAATAGCAACTAGCAATGGAGATAGAAAATGTTTTAAAAATGTTCAAAAGATTATACAGAAATTTCCCCCCTAATTCCATTCAGCATTCTTCCAACTAAACAGGTATCTCTTTTCTTGTTCCTTCTCTTAAGTAAATCATATATTTTCTTCTCCCTTTCATGAGCTCCTCTCCCACAGCACTCTTCCACAAAACCTTCATTTCATTTTCTCATATCCTCTCAAACACATACTACTGCCTTCCCACATACTTCGTAACAATCTACAACTTACTGTTCCTTACATAATCTGGGGGTTACAAAATATAAAAGCACAACACTTGTGAATACATGAATGAGCAAGGAATAATAATAACCCTGCTCAATCAGGCTAACATGCTTGTGGTTATATTTTTATTTTTTTTCTCACCAAGCATTCACCTATCACTTCAACCACTTTATCCAGTATACGTCGCTCCACACACATTCTAATCATGGGTTGAGGGCAGGATCTCTCTGTTCTTTTCTTTTACCTTTTTTTAAAAATCTCTATTTAATTTAATTTAATGTTTCGGACTTATATGCCGCTCCTCTCCGAAGACTCGGAGCGGCTTACAACATAAACAAAACAGTACTTCAAAACTAAGTCCAAATCTAAAAACCATTAAAAATAAAATCCCAGACGCATTCATCATTCACTCAACATTCCACATTCAACCCCAGGCCTGCTGGCAAAGATAGGTCTTAAGATTCCTCCGGAAGGCCAGGAGAGTGGGGGAAGCGCGGACTTCAGGAGGCAGTTGGTTCCAGAGGGTGGGTGCCACAACAGAGAAGGCCCTCCCCCTAGGACCCGCCAGACGGCATTGTTTCGCTGACGGGACCCGGAGGAGGCCGACCCTGTGCGCTCTCACCGGTCGAAGGGAAGTATGTGGAAGAAGACGGTCCCGTAAGTATCCTGGTCCAATGCCATGAAGGGCTCTCTCCTTTAAGACAGTCTGGGAACCCAACCATCCAGGGGCAACAGAAGGGAGTTGAATCCTGCCAGCACAGGCAGTACTTACGTATGGAAGAGGTCCATTACCTCTTTGTCAGTAAACCTGACAGTGGCAATAGAGAAATAACATGCTACCTCAGCAAAACAAAAAACAAAAAAAAACAGTTCTTATCTATGGGAAAGGTAGCAGGCACAAAAATTGATGGCAATCAACAATGGAACATATCATCCCAGCAAACAAGCTGACCCTTTATCTACAGGGAAGGTAGCACCAATGTTAGTTACTAACACACTGTCTGTTCTGATTCAGAACTAAGTTGCTTTGTAATTCCAGATTATGCAGATAACTCAGTAAAGATGATTGTAAAAACAGACATTTATTCAGGTATACCTGCAAGTATTAGTAGTTTTTTGTAGTCTCGTCTGAATATTGTACATCTGTTCATCCTTATAGGTAAGAAATCAATACTTCCTCCATACCAACTTCTAGCGTGGATCGGGACCATCAGAGTCCTGCTGTGGTCCCATGCTTATCTCAGACAAAGAACATTCCAAACTTGCACAAAGCCAGGATATACTGTGAAGAGCTTTGTAGCTCCTCCTACTGATCTGTTAACATGGTATTTACTGAATAGCTAAAACTACATTACCCATAAGCCATCTCTTTTTTTCCCCAAAATATTTTATTGGTTTTATAATTTTAACAAAAAGTACTTAAGACACACCGTGGTGATTGGGTGAACAAAGATTCCAAAATACAAGCACACATGAATAACTCAACTTAATACATACACTATTTTCTCTCTATTTCCCTCAAACAACATAATAAATTTGATATATTCCATTTCTATCATAAATTTCTATTACTGCTAAACCTGTTTTAAAAAACTTTCTCATTTTCAATTACCATAGTCAAATATTATTTTATATAAACAGATTATCACTTCAAGTATCTCTTACACATTCAATCAATTACTCTTTCTCGACCCTCTTTTTATCATCAGTCTTAATTATTTCTTCTTCCAATAACAACTAACTTATAATTATATAACCATATGCATATATATCTATATATTTTTTCCCCTTAATAAAATCCATAAATGCCATTATTATTGATTATGATAGTCTTTGAGTTAATTCATTTCAATTCATTACAGAGTCCAAATTCCATCCACTTAATTATCATACCTTATCAAATCATATTTATTTATTTATTTATTTATTTTGGACTTATATGCCGCTCCTCTCCAAAATCTCTTAATTAATTAAGCTTCTCTCCAAGTTTAGCTTTCATTTTTCCATGTCAAACAAATTTCCATAAAACAATAAAAAAATCATCAAACTAGATTAAACACACACATATATAATTACAGTTTTCACAATTCTAAGCCTAAGTCATTAGCCTTAAGGTGCTCCATAAGACCAATATTGCCTTTGGTCTATTAAAAAAGATAAATTTAATTAAGCTTCACTCCAAATTTAACTTTCTTGTTTCCATGTCAAACAAGTTTCCATGAAACAATAAAAAATCATTAGACTAAATTAAACATACATATATATAACTGCAGCTTCCATATTACTAAGCCTAAATCATTATCCATAAAAATAAAATAAATCCATAAAACCAACGTTGCCTTTTAATCCATTAAACAGTTTTAAATTTCTTTCATAAGACCAATATTGCCTTTTTATCCATTAAAGAATTTTAAATTTGATTACATTTCTCCAAGTTTAACTTTCATATTTCCATATCAAACAAATTTCCATAAAACTATAAAAAATCATTAGACTAAATTAAACATACATATTTATAACTACATTTTCCATATTACTAAGCCTAAATCATTATCCTTAAAACAATCCATAAAACCAGCATTGCCTTTTAATCTATTAAACAGTTTTAAACTTCTTTTTAAATCTAATTCTAGGTTTTCTTCTATACCAGACAGGTTTCCATAACAACGCATCCCTTTCAACCAATACATCCATTTTTGTTATTTGTAGCATTCTTTGAAGAAGTATAAATCTTTCTCTCTGTGATAGAAACCTTTTTCTCTTCTCCTTGCAGTGTCGAGAGATTCAGCCACAATTGAATTATGCTCTTATATTGGAAAAGATTTAATGAGGCCACTGCTGACATATGTGCTACAATTAAAAACTGTACTTCAAAATCAAGACTCAGAGAATCTACTATATCTGTTCAAACTGATGATCAAGCCATATCTGATTATAGTATAAATCAAAATATACCAGAAGAGGAATTGATAGAGACAGAAGAGAAACTCATTTTGCTTGACAACCCTTTCTTCTGCAACTCAGAGAATCAGAAGAAGCAAAGACTAAGATTTCTTACTACAAAACCATAAGCCATCTCTTAAGGCAGTGGTTCTCAACCTTTCTAATGCCGTGACCCCATAATACAGCTCCTCATGTTGTGGTGACCCCCAACCATAGTGGGCGTGGCCACCAAGTGGTTGTGGCCAAGTGGTCGTGGCCAAGTGGGTGTGGCTAAGTGGTCGTGGCAAGAAAGACAGCCCCGGCCACCATTAATGCTGCATGTATTTTAATGCATGTATTTTAATACATGTTTACCCTGCCTTTACATGTGGGACCAAAATTTACAGAAAGTTAGTAAATGATATTTAAGAACAGGCTGCTTTCATTTGAACCATAGATTATAGTAGGGACCTAGAGGGATTTTCTTTCAACGAAGATGAAAGAAAATATATGAAAGAGAGGGAATAAAAAGCAAAGCAGAAAGGAATAAGAAGAGTGAGAAATGGCATGGAGGTTATAGGTTTCGTGGATCAGAAATAAACAAAACAATTAAATCCGTTTTAAGAGAATAAATGGCAACAAATGGAAGATTCAAACTAGTTTTAAGGGAATAAAAGGAAATAAATGGAAGTATTAAACCACAATAAATGGAAGAATCAAAGCAGTTTATAAAAGGAAATAAATATCAGCAAACAAGAATGCTTTAACCAAATTGTTGTAGCCCAGATGTGATAGCCTCAGAGATTACATGTATATTTGTGCAGTTGTGCATTAGAATAGCACAAAATGTTGGTTTCAAATAATTTTATTGTGCAATAAATGAATGAATAAATGAAGCCACTTTGTTCAACCCCCCCACTCCCATTTGCTAACAAAGTTAATAGCACATGGGAGTCCACCCACCCCAGGGGTAGTGTTTTTCAAAAACACTCAAAGAGCCACTTGGACCCATTTCCCACCGAAAACAAATCACTGGAGCTGAAAAACCCTTTTGATATCTAAAATGAAGAATCGGTGGAGGGCAACGGGTGAGAAAGGGAGACGGAGAATCGGCGGAGGGCAACGGGCGAGAAAGGGAGGCGGAGAATCGGCGGAGGGCAATGGGCGAGAAAGAGAGGCGGAGAATCGGCGGAGGGCAACGGGCGAGAAAGGGAGGCGGAGAATCGGCGGAGGGCAATGGGCGAGAAAGGGAGGCGAAGAATCGGCGGAGGGCAACGGGCGAGAAAGGGAAGCGGAGAATCGGCGGAGGCCAACGGGCGAGAAAGGGAGGCGGAGAATCGGCGGAGGGCAACGGGCGAGAAAGGGAAGCGGAGAATCGGCGGAAGGCGGAAGGCGGAGGGCAACGGGCGAGAAAGGGAAGCGGAGAATCGGCGGAGGCCAACGGGCGAGAAAGGGAAGCGGAGAATCGGCAGAGGGCGGAGGGCAACGGGCGAGAAAGGGAGGCGGAGAATTGGCGGAGGGCAACGGGTGAGAAAGGGAGGCGGAGAATCGGCGGAGGGCAACGGGCGAGAAAGGGAGGTGGAGAATCGGCAGAGGGCAACGGGCGAGAAAGGGAGGCGGAGAATCGGCGGAGGGCAACGGGCGAGAAAGGGAAGCGGAGATTCGGCGGAGGGCAACGGGTGAGAAAGGGAGGCGGAGAATCGGCGGAGGGCAACGGGCGAGAAAGGGAGGTGGAGAATCGGCGGAGGACGACGGGCGAGAACGGGCGGAGAACGGGCAGATGGGTAGGGGGAGCAGGACAGACGGTAGGCAGCCAAGCAGAGGAAGCTCAGCAGCAGGCAAAACTTACTGTTTTTGCTTGTTCTCTCTCGCTTTCTGCCGCTTGTTCTCTGTCTCGCTTTCTGCCATGTGCTCCGAAACCGAAACTTCCTTAGTTTATATTGGCTTTCGAACGCCAATAGAATAGTCTCTTGAATAGATTCTATTCGCGTTCAAAATCCAATAGAAAGTAGCGTAACTAAGGAAAAGGAAAAAAATGGCGGACAGCGTTGAGGAAAAAAAATGGCAGACAGCATTGATTGGCGACCCCTGTGAAATGGTCGTTCGATCCCAAATAGGGTCGCGACCCACAGGTTGAGAATCGCTGTCTTAAGGAGACAGCTGTCATGTGTCTGATTAACGAAACACTTCAAAGAACTTTCAGGCATTTTTTTTAACCTAAAAAGCCTTTATTAGTGTTACAGAGATGTCAGCACGGCATGGTGGAATGCTAAGACCTGAATTTCTCTTCCTTTGCACGTAACATTCCAGGCATTTCCCCTCCCCTATTTTGGGGTCATGATTCACATCTTCCAATTAACTTGGAGGGCAAAAGATTCACTTCCGTTTCTTTTTCCCGGGCTTTCCTTATATTTTCCTCCCCTTTCCCTGTCACCTGATTTAACTCTAAAAATACCAGACAGTTCTGCATATATTGTCAAAGCAAGAATATTTAATATTAGCAGCGTTGACATCCGGCCCCCCTTACAAAAAGGACAGATCCTGTAATGTAGACAAAGCATATGTTAATGACTAGTTCTCGGTTTGTTGGGGTATTTTGCATGAAACCTTTTGACGAGCCTGTCAGCTCACTGGATTTCACCCAGGTGGCTTCAAACAACGGGTATTCCTTCCATTGTACTAGGTACTGCAATTTCCCTTTAAAAACTCTAGAGTCAAGAATACATTTCACTTCATATTGGGTCTGTCCCGCAACTACGAGGGGCCCAGGTGCCTTCTTTGGGGGAGGTCTTAGAGTGGAGCCCCGATAAGGTTTCAACAAGCTACAATGGAAAACTGGGTGAATTTTCCCTAAAGGTCTAGGGAGTTTTAGTTCTACTGTGACCAGGTTGATGATTCTTACTATGGAGAAAGGCCCCAAGAATTTTGGTCCCAATTTCTTGCTGGGCAATTTGAGGCGTAGATATTTAGTTGACAAATAAACCTTTTTCCCAACTTGGAATGTTCTTTGGGGAGCCCTCTTTCTACCAGCCTGATTTTTATAGGTTTCAAAAGTCTTTTTAAAAGCAGTTGTTGTGTTTCTCCAAACTTCTTCCCACCCTCTCACCCATTGGTCAAGTGTCTGGGAATCGGAGGGCACCTGAGGGTATTCAGGTATTGGGCTAAACTCTTTTCCTGTGGCCACTCTGAAAGGTGTGTGGCCGGTGCTGCTGTGCACAGAATTATTGTACGCCACCTCCGCAAAAGGGAGGTCAGTCCAGTTTGTCTGCTGGTAAGAAACGTAGCATCTAAGATATTGCTCCACCATTTTGTTAGTGGATTCTGCAGCCCCATTCATGGCAGGGTGAAAAGCAGATGATAAACCCTGAAATGATCCAATTAATTTAAGGAAACTCCTCCAAAACTTCGCTGTGAACTGTACCCCGCTGTCTGAAATTATTCGGTTAGGGGTGCCATGCAGCCGGTAGATATGTTTCAGGAACAATTTGGTCAGTCGTTGGGCAGATGGGAATCCTTTGCAGGCGATGAAATGAGCCTGCTTTGAGAACAGGTCTATTACATTCCAATGACAGTATTTCCATTCGTCTCCCTCTTTTATTCTCACCTGGTAATATGCCTCTCTTAGGTCTAATTTAGTGAAGACACTCCCCTTAGCCAGATGGGTTAATAAATCCTTTAGGAGGGGGACGGGGTATTTATTTTCCACACTCACAGCATTGAGACCCTTATAGTCTACGCCAGCAGTTCTCAACCTGTGGGTCAGGACCCCATTTGGGGTCGAACGACCATTTCATGGGGGTCGCCAAACAACGCAGTCCACCATTTTCCCCCTTTTCCTTAGCTGTGCTACTCCCTCTTATTCTACTGGCTTTTGAAAGCCAATAGAATAGACTCTCTTGAGTAGAGTCTAATTCTATTGGCTTTCAAAAGCCAATAGGAATTGTCCAAACTGTCTCTGCCCTGCTCAGCCCGCCAAATGTCCCAGTCTGCAAACGGTGCTGCAAGTTGTCTGCAGCGAAGGCGAGCTGTCTAGAAGTTTCCACCCCTTCCTGCTGAGCAATTACTAGAAATGTAAGTAAAAGAGGGCCAGGGGTGGGAGGCCGGCGGGCGCAGGGAGGGTTGCTGGCGTGCATGTCCCAGCCGGTGGTCGCCCTGCGCTGTCGTTGCACTTTGCCAGCTACGCCTCGGCCGGTGCAGGGGGCGGCACCATGCATGTGCGGCGCTCCCGGGCAGGGAAAGTCCTCGACTTACGACCGGATGGGAAGTCCTTGACTTATGACCGGTTGGGAAGTCCTCGACTTACGACCGGTTGGGGGTCGCGACGTTATAAAGGTTGAGAACCACTGGTTGACGCAGAGACGAAGAGACCCATCTTTTTTCTCTTTGAACAACACAGGGGCTCCCACGGTAGATTTGGCCCGTTCGATAAACCCCCTCGCTAGGTTTTTGTTCACGTATCGCTGCATCTCCTTCATTTCGAGGGGGGACGTGGCATACATTCTCGGTCGTGGAAGTTTGGCTCCGGGCACCAGTTCGATGGAGCAGTCATTGGGTCTGTGAGGGGGTAGGGCATCACATTCTTTTTCACTAAATGCGTCCGCCAGGTTCCAGTATTCATTGGGGATGACTGGTTCACCAGGAGGCAGTGAGGCGGTCATGTGCGCTCGCTCATTGGGTGGCCTAAGATGCCCAGCAACATCTGTTGAATCAATGGGGGGATTAGGCCCTATAGGTAGTCTCACAGTTCTCGTTCTTTTCTCCCACCAGATAAACGGCTTCCATTTGTCTAAAAAGGCTAGCCCTAGGATCACCGCCTCAGTCATTTTTGGAGCCACCAGGAAGCGAATAAACTCCCAGTGTGCACCTATTTCTAGGCATAAGGGCTTGGTTAATTGTGTGACAAGAGTCAGGGAGCTATCAGCCTGCTCAAACCTCACCGGTTTGGAAGGCTGTTTTGCCCGTATGCCCATTTTCATGGCAAACGGCAGACTAATAATGCAATGGGTGTATCCAGAATCAATTAGCACATTTAAGTCCATTTGTGCCCCAGACTTAGGGATTATAAGTTTGGCGACCAGTGAAAAAGGCAGGATTTGTCAACTCACCATTGGATCGTTCTCTCCTTCAGCGTCGCTGTCATAGGAGGGTAGAGCAGGGGCGGGTCCACCCGGAGTCCCGGAGTCCTCCTGTGTGAGGAGTGTAATCTGGGTGACAGGTTCCTGCGTGAGCCAGTTGGATTTTTCTCTCGTTAGCCGCTGAGCAGGTTTCTTTCTCATTGCTGGATCTGGTCTGCTCTGCAGTCGGGGGTAGGGGACTGGACAGGTGGCCTCTCGATGTCCTTGTCCACACCAGAAACACTTAAAGGAAGGCCGTGTAGGTGGCCTGGGTCTCTCAGCCATTGCAGTAGTTGAAGGCTTTCGTGGGGGTGATTGCTGTCCGGGTTGCTCTGGTTGCTGCTCAGATTCGTGTGGGGGAGGCTTCTTATAGCGAGAGAGCTTAACATCTAGCTTCACTGCTGTCTGGTAGCACTCCTGTAGCCGATCAGGTACGTCTCGATAGATACAGGCCTGAGAGAGGTGATCGTCTAATCCGTCGACGAAGTATTGAATCAGGGATTGTTCGGGCCACCCCTCTATTCGGCCTGCTATCTTGCGGAACTCTCGCACATACTCCACGGCAGGCCTTATGGCTGTTTTTTATTTTGTGGATGTTCTGCTGCTTTGAGGCCTATGGATGGGTCCTCAAATCTTTCTCTCAGTCCTAGGAGGAAAAGGTGGGGATCTCCCAGTTTGGAGGCTTGCTCACTATATGGATTGTTCAGCCATTCAGATGCTTCGCCCTCTAGGCTGGACAAAATGACATTGACCATAGCACCTGGTTCCAGGTAGAGATAGGCCCAGCGATTCAAGTGAGAACGCACTTGGTTCAGAAAAAAATCCAGCTTCTCTGGGTCCCCATCGAAGGTTGCTCTGAAAGGTGGTGCGAATATAGGCTGTTGCGGCCTCCACTGGGGCTGTTGGCCCCATCCTGCCTGCTGATCCACTGGCAGTTCAGCTCTCTGCTGCTGGCCAGTGGGGGCTGGTGGTGCCCCCTGCTGCTGTAGACCTCTCAATGGCTGATGGACGAGTGGGGTTTGTTGCTGGGCCTTCCTCATCTGCGGGCTCACCGGTTGTCGCTCTCCTGGCTTTTGCACCACCCCAAGCTGCTGCAAGGCCTCTATTAGCTGTGGTATGCTCAGCTGCTGCTGATCATTCATCTGCTGAGCCATGGGAGGGGTATATGCACCTCTCTCCAGGAATTGAGTTCTGCTTTTCACTTCTGGGTTTTGAAATCTTTCTAGCGTCTCACCCAAAACTTCGTTATCTCTGCATTCTGCTTTTGAAGTCTTTGCTCTAAGCTGGGCAATCTGCCAAATTCTTTCTTCCTTGGCTGGCTGGCTGCTGTTCCACTGATTTGTATTTGTCTGCCAAAATTCATCTTCCCATAGCATGCTGTCTTCAAGTAAACTCCCTTTTCTCATGATAGATTTTTCCCCCTGAATCTTTACCAGCTCCTCTCAAGCTTAGAGGCAGTGGACGGAGTTCAGGACTCCAGGTCGTTTGAAAAGGATTGAGATCTTAGCATGATGTCATGTGTCTGATTAACGAAACACTTCAAAGAACTTTCAGGCATTTTTTTAACCTAAAAAGCCTTTATTAGTGTTACAAAGATGTCAGCACGGCATGGTGGAATGCTAAGATCTGAATTTCCCTTCCTTTGTACATAACATTCCAGGCATTTTCCCTCCCCTATTTTGGGGTCATGATTCACTTCTTCCAATTAACTTGGAGGGCAAAGATTTACTTCCGTTTCTTTTTCCCGGGCTTTCCTTATATTCTCCTCCCCTTTCACTGTCACCTGATTTAACTCTAAAAATACCAGACAGTTCTGCATATATTGTCAAAGCAAGAATATTCAATATTAGCAGCGTTGACAACAGCACTTAACCCAATAAATGTCAAACATTCTAATATACAGCTCTATCTAACTGATGGGTCCAGAACACTCCCCATCTGGAAATATAAATTTCTACTACTAACTGAAATAAGCAAAAAACATAACATTAAGCATGCAATTCTCACTGTTAGCTAACTAGTGACTAACATAGGTAAAACATAGTATTAAAACATGCATAACTATAAGGCAAATAGAAAACATGCACAATTATAACATAGAAAAGTAAGTTGTTACATCAAACAATGCATAAACACAAATACATAGTTTGAGGTTCAATCTTCTAGTTTGGTCTTCTTCAGCAATGGGACCAGGTTGGTGGTCAGTCTGGTGCAAGAGTTTTTGAGTCACGATCTGACTCACATGGCTTCACAATCTGGACCTCAACTTGGCGAACTAGTCCATGAAAACTGGGTAGGGCCCGGTGCACAAGTCCCATGGGCCAAGAGTTCTGGTATGCATCCTTGTCTCTCAGCAAGATAAGGTCTTCTTCCTGTAAGAGAAACTGGAACCCAAGATTTTTTAGGAACAAATGAACCTGGATTCACAGGAAACTCAGGAACCGAAGAATCTGGAACCACAGGAAACTCAGGAGCTGGAGAATCAGGAACAGCAGGAGCTGGAAAATCAGGAACAACAGGAGCAGAAGACTCAGGATACTCAGGAGCAGAAGACTCAGGATACTCAGGAACTGCCGGTGGAGCGTTGAAGATGGCTGCTACTGTTGTCAGGGTAATGAGGACCTCATGTGTGGGCGTGGGTGTCTTTGTCGACATGGAATCCATGATTTTGCGGGGTACGTCAATCATGCGCTCCCACGCTTCACCCATGTGTGATTCACGGGGAGGGTAATTTTTAGCCTTCAGACATTTGTCAATCACTGGGTCCTGACAAATGCCTTCAATAGTCTGTAAGTCCTTGCAGGCTCCTACAAAGTTAATTTTTGGGATGCTAAGACAAGTGATCAGGATGATCATTACTATGCCCGATCTCAGGTGTCTCCGCTTAGAAGAGGGTTTGAATCTGATTGGTTGAAATTTACTGGGTGCCTGAGGTTGAACGTTGGCATGTTGATCTGGAGCTGGAAGCATATAGCGTTTTGGTCTCTGTGGCATCAGCTGTCTGGACAAGCCAAGAACTCAGGACCTTTTAGATCAAATCTTAAGCCTGTGAAGCAAGGGTGGGTCACTTAACTTGGTCTGCAAAGTTCTTATCTGTTGGCACATGCTGCCCTTGTTAAGGGCTTACAGATGTTTCAATCTTTTCTACTCTGTTGCCTACATAGACGTAGAAGTGTCTGCTTTGTTTGCTGATGTAGCTTGACATCACCTTGCTGTCTGCGTGGAAGGTGGTAGACTGTAGCTCTAAGCACAACGTCTTCGCTGTCAAGTTGGTGAGCTTTATGGCCAAAATGGTATCACAAAGTTCTAACCTTGGCATGGTGTGGCCTTGTTGTATTGTTAGTTTTGCCTTTCCTATGACAACACCAAGACTGCAGCTCTCCCCGCTGTAGACTCTGATGTATCTTATGGCTGAAATCAAAATGACGTAAAAGTGGCTCTCCCCACTTTTCACTGTGATGTATCTTAAAGCTGCGTTCACCTTCGTTGACATATAACTGCAAGGTCCATGACAGTTATAATTTGAGGACCTTTTCTACGCTGGCTGAGGAATTCTGGGCTTCAAACTCTGCAGGAAACCAAGGTGGAAGACCTGAAACTCCACATGTGGGAATTACATAATTAATATACAAAACTACCACCCAGAAGCCTTTTTGAGGAAATCCACAACTTCTATAAAGGGAAATATCCAGTAGCTGCTGCTGCTAACCGGAAATTGGTCGTTAGCCCTTTTCCATTTTCCTTTTCTCTCCACCTACAAGTCTAATCCTGAGACACATTTGAGTAAAAAGATTCAGACCACAATTCAAATAGTCAATTTCTCAACTACAGTTTCAATGGGAGATCACAAATGAATTTCAAGCCTTTTCTAAACTCTTCAAATTTGCCTCATGTGGATTTCCTTGTGTGCAATAAGGGATAATTTATGAGTGAAGAAACGTTCACAGACTGGACATTTGAATGATTGCTCCCCTGTGTGAGTCCTCTGGTGTGTCACCAGGTAAGAATTGCGAATGAAACTTTTCCCACAGAGAGCACATTCAAAGGGTTTCTCTCCTGTGTGAATCTTCTGGTGTATCACAAGGGTGGAATAATCACTAAAACTTTTCCCACAATCAGGACATTCAAAGGCTTTCTCTTCTGTGTGAGTCCTTTGGTGTCTCAAGACCATGTAATTCTCACTGAAACCTTTTACACAATCAGGACATTCAAACCGTTTCTCTCCTGTGTGAGTCCTCTGGTGTTTCAAAAGGTTGGAATTCTGACTGAAACCTTTCCCACAATCAAGACATTCAAATGGTTTCTCTCCTGTGTGAGTCCTCTGGTGTATCACAAGGCTGAAATTTTGACTGAAATTTCTTCCACAATCAGGACATTCAAAGGGTTTCTCTCCTGTGTGAGTCCTCTGGTGTTTCACAAGACTGAAATTCACACTGAAACTTTTCCCACAATCAGGACATTCAAAGGGTTTCCATGAACCACAAGGGAGCTGTTCTGACTAAAGTTTTGCCACAATCAGATGATTTGTATGGCTTTTCTGCTGTGTGGCTCCTCTTGTGCATAATCAGTTGTGATTTGCAATCTGTGCTTTTCTAACAATAGACATGTATGACTCTTTGCTCTATGTGACTTTCCTACGCACCTTTTCCTCCAACTGACTTCCAGATATTTCACTATTTTAATGAATGAAAAATAATCTCCCTTCACTTTTCATGTAATGTATCCTTAAGTTCTGAATAATGTACTTATTCCAGCTTGAAATCTTTGCTCTTCTCTCCTGTGTGAGTCCTCTGGTGTGCCACCAGGTTGCACTTGTAATTGAAACTTTTCCCACAATCAGGACATTCAAAAGGTTTCTCTTCTGTGTGAGTCCTTTGGTATCTCAAGACCATGTAATTCTTACTGAAACCTTTTCCACAATCAGGACATTCAAAGGGTTTTTCTCCTGTGTGAGTCTTCTGGTGTTTCACAAGGCTGGAATTCTCACTGAATTTTTCCCCAAAAACAGGACATTCAAAGGGTTTTTCTCCTGTGTGAGTCCTCCGGTGTACCACCAGGGAGAAATTCACACTGAAACGTTTCCCACAATCAGGACAGTCAAAGGGTCTCTCCTGTGTGAGTCCTCTGGTGTGTCACCAGGTGGGAATTGCGACCAAAACGTTTCCCACAGATAGCACATTCAAAGGGTTTCTCTCCTGTGTGAGTCCTCTGGTGTGTCACCAGGTGGGAATTGCGACCAAAACGTTTCCCACAGATAGCACATTCAAAGGGTTTCTCTCCTGTGTGAGTCCTCTGGTGTGTCACAAGGCTGGAATTCTCACTGAAATTTTCCCCACAGAGAGCACATTCAAAGGGTTTCTCTCCTGTGTGAGTCCTCTGGTGTTTCACAAGGCTGGAATTCTTACTGAAATTTTTCCCACAATCAGGACATTCAAAAGGTTTCTCTCCTGTGTGAGTCTTCTGGTGTTTCACAAGGCTGGAATACTCACTGAAATTTTTCCCACAGATAGCACATTCAAAGGGTTTCTCTCCTGTGTGAGTCCTCTGGTGTGTCACAAGGTTGGAATTCTGACTGAAACCTTTCCCACAATCAGGACATTCAAAGGGTTTCTCTCCTGTGTGAGTCCTCTGGTGTCTCACCAGGTCGGAATTGCAACTGAAACTTTTCCCACAGATAGCACATTCAAAGGGTTTCTCTTCTGTGTGAGTCTTCTGGTGTCTCACCAGGTCGGAATTGCAACTGAAACTTTTCCCACAGATAGCACATTCAAAGGGTTTCTCTCCTGTGTGAGTCCTCTGGTGTTTCACAAGGCTGGAATTCTGACTGAAACCTTTCCCACAATCAGGACATTCAAAGGGTTTCTCTCCTGTGTGAGTCCTCTGGTGTCTCGCCAGGTGGGAATTGCGACCGAAATGTTTCCCACAGATAGCACATTCAAAGGGTTTCTCTCCTGTGTGAGTCTTCTGGTGTGTCACCAGGTAAAAATTGCAACTGAAACTTTTCCCACAGATAGCACATTCAAAAGGTTTCTCTCCTGTGTGAGTCTTCTGGTGTGTCACCAGGTAAGAATTGCAACGGAAACTTTTCCCACAGATAGCACATTCAAAGGGTTTCTCTCCTGTGTGAGTCCTCTGGTGTTTCACAAGGCTGGAATTCTCACTGAAATTTTTCCCACAAACAGGACATTCAAAGGGTTTTTCTCCTGTGTGAGTCCTCCGGTGTACCACCAGGGAGAAATTCACACTGAAACGTTTCCCACAATCAGGACAGTCAAAGGGTTTCTCTCCTGTGTGAGTCCTCTGGTGTGTCACCAGGTGGGAATTGCGACCAAAACGTTTCCCACAGATAGCACATTCAAAGGGTTTCTCTCCTGTGTGAGTCCTCTGGTGTGTCACAAGGCTGGAATTCTCACTGAAATTTTTCCCACAGATAGCACATTCAAAGGGTTTCTCTCCTGTGTGAGTCCTCTGGTGTGTCACAAGGTTGGAATTCTGACTGAAACCTTTCCCACAATCAGGACATTCAAAGGGTTTCTCTCCTGTGTGAGTCTTCTGGTGTGTCACCAGGTAAGAATTGCAACTGAAACTTTTCCCACAGATAGCACATTCAAAGGGTTTCTCTCCTGTGTGAGTCTTCTGGTGTGTCACCAGGTAAGAATTGCAACTGAAACTTTTCCCACAGATAGCACATTCAAAGGGTTTCTCTCCTGTGTGAGTCCTCTGGTGTTTCACAAGGCTGGAATTCTCACTGAAATTTTTCCCACAAACAGGACATTCAAAGGGTTTTTCTCCTGTGTGAGTCCTCCGGTGTACCACCAGGGAATAATTCACACTGAAACGTTTCCCACAATCAGGACAGTCAAAGGGTTTCTCTCCTGTGTGAGTCCTCTGGTGTGTCACCAGGTGGGAATTGCGACCAAAACGTTTCCCACAGATAGCACATTCAAAGGGTCTCTCTCCTGTGTGAGTCCTCTGGTGTGTCACCAGGTAAGAATTGCAACTGAAACTTTTCCCACAGATAGCACATTCAAAGGGTTTCTCTCCTGTGTGAGTCCTCTGGTGTGTCACCAGTTTGGAATTGCGACCAAAACTTTTCCCACAATCTGGACATTCAAAGGGTTTCTCTCCCGTGTGAATCCTCTGGTGTCTCATGACATGGGAATTTCTAATGAAACATTTACACAATCAGTACAGTCATTTGTTTTCTCTCTACTGTGAATCCTGATGTATCACCACGTTGCCATGCTCAATAAAGTATTTACTGCACTGGGAGTGCTTTTATGGCTTTTCTGTTGTGTGGGTCCTTCCATGAACCACAAGGGAGCTGTTCTGACTAAAGTTTTGCCACAATCAGATGATTTGTATGGCTTTTCTGCTGTTTGGCTCCTCTTGTGCATAATCAGTTGTGGTTTGCAATCTATGCTTTTCTAACAATAGACACAAGTACGGAGCTTTTCCACAGCTGATATTCTTGAGGAAGTCAAAAATGTGGATAATCCCTTGTTTAGTGGTGGTTTCATTCAAGTCCTTCTCTTCCTCACAGTGCGAGGCCTGTATGACTCTTTGCTCTACGTGACTTTCCTACGCACCTTTTCCTCCAACTGACTTCCAGATATTTCACTATTTTAATGAATGAAAAATAATCTCCCTTCACTTTTCATGTAATGTATCCTTGAGTTCTGAATAATCTACTTATTCCAGCTTGAAATCTTTCTTGATTTTCTCTCTTTTTTTCTAAGAACTGCTGGAGGAAGAGGAGAATTGTGTGGTTTTCTGAAGAAAATGGAAAATATTTTGATTTTTGGCTTGGTTTGTTTTCCTTTTCAATCTTGCTTGTTATTCTTAGCTCTCCAGAGTGCTCTTCTTTCCATCCTCTTTTCTATGAGATTTAAGGAAAAGTGTAACTTTAATTTTTATAAAATTGTGAGAGGTGTGAAAAAAGTGAAGTATACATTACAATGAAAAAGCAAACATGCCACAATGATAGAATAATCGTTTACATTGTTTATGATTCATCTGATACATGGAAGACTACCGACGTCAATGTTCAAATATCCATTCAATCAAATTCAGTTGTTGATTTGAGTAAAATTTCTTGTTGACTTTGGTCAATCACAAATCCTTAGCAATGCAAAGGGTTATCATCAAATACATACATGGGGATAGATTATATAATTCCAGACATATGCATACAGAGAGAAATACAGATACACACTCCTACAGAAGTATATATAGAGAAAATCTATGTCTTTCAAGCCTGGAAAAATGTCCCAAAATAGTTTACAGTCAAAGCTTTTGAGCTAATTTTAGAGATGTGGCGGCTTTAACTGATGGATAACAGAATAATAGAGTTGGAAGGGACCTTGAAGGAAAAAGGAAGAATTTTAATGGTGGAAATGACGATGAATTTAAAAAACAGATATTGCTCGTAGCAATACATGCACCAAACAATAAACAAGAAATATTTTATCAAAAACTACACAGGAAAATATTGGAAATGGAATATCAAAATATTTGTTTAGTAGGAGGCTTTAATGCAATTGTGAATGAAAAATTAGATCACAAAAGTAGTAAAATAGAGGGAAAAGGGAGAAAGAGATTACCTAACGTGTTTGTTAAAATGGCAGAAGAAATCTGCGTATAGAATGTCTGGAGAGAAATAAACCCAAAAAAGACTCAGTATACATTTTATTCAAATAGACAGAAATCATGGTCTAGAATTGATATGATATGGATGTCCCCTAAATTAAGAACTAATGTACATGAGGTTGAGATAGAACCCAATATTTTATGCTGACCATAACCTGATAAAGTTGAGTTGTACAGGAATAAAGAAGAAATCAAGGTGGACATGGAATCAACTCTTATTAAAAGAGAAAGAATTTCAGAAATAGCAGTAAAGGAAATGGAATTCTTTTTCAAAGAAAATAAAAAAGAAGACACTTCACTCCAGTGCATATGGGATACAGCCAAAGCATACTTCAGAGGATTAGCTATAACTTATACAGCCGAAAAGAATAAAGAGAAAAAGCAACACTGTACAACGCAAAGGGAAGAGTTTAAAAAATTGAAGCTAGAACTTCAAAAAGATCCACAAAAAACACTCTTAAAAGATAAATGGAGATAATTAAACATAAACTAAACCTAATAAAAGTCAGAAGAGTTGGCTCAACAAATCAGAAGAGGAAAACAATTTTTTTCGAAAGTGCAAATAAACCGGGAAGATAGCTGGCTTATAAATTGGAAAAAAGAGAAAAAGTTGATAAACAAATTACAACATAAGAAGGGAGATGTGCAACTCCAAAATGAGGCAATAAAAAAATAGTTAAAGAATATTATGAAAAACTATATGACATAGAAAAAAAAATCTCAGGAAAAAACAACACAAAATATGGAAAAAGCCAATGTACCAAAAATTCCAGAAAACATTAAAAACATGCTAAACGAAAAAATAACAATGATGGAACTGATGGAAGCTATAAAAAGACAAAAAAACATTGGAGACAATCCCTAAACCAGGGGTGTCAAACTGCCAGCCTGTAGGCTGGACTCGTCACCCAAAAGCTGTGCCCGGCCCATTGCCAGCAACTGCAAAACAATCCCAATACGTCGCGCAACGTAACGTGACGTCGCGATTTTGACATGTCTGCCCTAAACTATTGAAAAGGATTTAGTTATTTGGAGAAGTAGCAGGATTGAAGATAAATAGAGAAAAAACAAAAGTTATAGTTAAAAACCTTACATCTAAGCAAAAAGAACAACTGTCAAAAAAAATTGATTTTCAAATAGTTAGGAAAGTTATATATTTGGGAATATACTTAACAGCACGATGTGCAATGATAAAAGATAACTACATAACATTACTTAATCAAATAAAATTAGATCTAGAGAAATGGAAAAACTTACAACTATCAGTGTTAGGAAGAATAGCTACTGTGAGAATGAAGAGTTTACCAAAACTGCTCTTCTTGTTCCAAACAGCACCTATAAAAATAGAGAAGAAATTTTTTGATGATTTAAATACTTTGATTGTGAAATTTATTTGGCAAGAAAGGAAAGCCAGAATTAAACCTAAAATGCTACAAGAATCCAAGGAGGACATAAACTGCAACGTGGATGGCATGCATTTCTATGGTATGAGAATAAGATTCATAGATAGTTTCAAATTCATTATATAAGAAATAAACTACTACTTGTGTGCAAAAAGATAAAAGTTAAAATCTACTTAAGAATCCCAGGATTGCTTTCAACAATGGAAGCGTTTGTTCACTCGAATCAAGTAAAATATGAAAAAAATGGACATATAATGATATTTTGGATACCGAAGGGAAATTAAAATCGAAACAAGAGCTTGTAGACCAAGGTACTGAATTATCATGGTGGCCTCCATTGCAAATGCAATCCAGTATGATAAAGATGCGAAAATTTATGGTTTTTACAAAAAACAATGTTTGATCAGATGCTGTTGACCTCTGATAAAAAACTGTGTAAGAAACTATATAACTTTCTATTAAATTCAAAAATGGAGGATGAACAAGTGAAAGAAACAATGATACAATGGGCAGAAAACTTTGGATATAATATAGAATTAGAGAAATGGCAAAATCTTTGGGAAAGAAATTATAAATTGACCATGGCAACTTCTTATAAAGAAAACTGACACTGAATGTTCTATAAATGGCATTTACCACCTGCTAGATTAGCAAAAATGTTTAAAAATATGTCCAGTAAATATTGGAAATGTAATCAAACACGTGGCTTGCATTACCATATCTGGTGGCCTTGTGTTAAAAGAAAAAAAATTGGGCCAAAATACACACTTGGTTAGAAAACATGTTAGGGAAACATGCAGATTTTAAACCTGAACTCTTTTTATCAGAAAAATTTAATAAGGAAAGTATATATTTAACATTGCATGTATTAACAGCAGCAGGGATCGTATTTGCTCAGCAGTGGAAGAATGAAGAGACACCACTAGACAAAGAGATAAGAAGATATTGGACTGTGCTGAAATGGACAGACTTACATTGAGGATCAAAGAGAAAGAAGATACAGAATATTTTCAAACATGGAATTTATTTCATCAATGTTGGAGTAAATGAGTAGATACTAAGAATGGAAATTGTATTATTAAGCAAACAAATTGGAGTAGACAACACAATGTTTATTAAGCACTAATCAAATATAACAGAAAATTAGTTTTAAAAAGTTGTAAAAAAAATAACAAGAGTTGGAAGGGACCTTGGAGGTCTTCTAGTCCAACCCAATACTCAGACAGAAGACCCTATTACTATTCCTGACAAACGGCTGTCCGGTCTCCTCTTAAAAACCTCCCGTGATGCAGCACTCACAACGTCTGGAGGGAAGCCCTTCCCAAAGAATCAACCTTCACTTGAAGGAGACTTTTGAAATCTTCCCACCAGCAGAAAATCGCAGCCCCCAGTTCAACAGCCTGCAGCCCCAGTGGACTCAAAAGTTGGGGAGGGAAGGAAAATGCAGCAGCAGCAGCTGAGATGCTTCAGCCCAGTTGCTTCCCTGCTTGGACGCCGTGGAGGAAACGAAACAGCCCCGCTTGCTCCCGGCTTCTCCTCCGACCTGCCCTCCACTCACCTTCCAGCTGCTGCTTCTACCCTGGAAAGAGCACAAAATCCTCCCTACACACCATCTTCCTCCGATTAGTGATCAGGAAGAGGAAGTTCCTCGGCGCTTCCCCTCGCCTCCCCCCCTTTCTAGCAATATAGTACTCGATGGTTTGAATTCCTTTAAAGTCGACCACAGATTCCGCCTTCTGTATTGTCCGCTTTCTAGGCTCAGATGTTGCCTGTTTTGACTCCGGAAAGGTATTGAAAAACACGGTATTTTTTGACTCCTAGCAACTAACCTTTGCAACTGAGCCAAGTGAAATAGTGAAATGTGATGCTGGTTAGCTTATGAAGATTAGCTCCCAAGGTTTTAGGACATAGCTCCCATGTGGCTCCCAAGGTTTTAGGACATAGCAGCAACATCAGGCCAGATGCTCCAGAGGAGCCAACTTCACTCCTGCTGGCCATTGTTGCATCCAAGAGCACCCACCATGCCAGCTCATTCCTGAAGGAGGAGAATGTAGATCTGCTAAATGCCATGTAGTTCTGTAAATTTGCTTGCATAGAAGTGTCCATTAGGTCACAAAGAAAAAAATGCAGCAGGGCCTGAAAATAGGACGCTAAAAATGAGGGGGTGATTGTGAACATATGGTAGAAGAAATATTTGAAAAATACATTTTTAACAAGAAAACAAAAGGGAAGAATAGACTATTCCACCAAAGCACATGGCCGACTGTTCACCAGGCTAACCTTTTTAGAGGGACACCCTGCACTGCCGTTTTTAATGTACATCTCGTAGGTTTTGGATGGGGATAGTGGCCATTTCAGCTATTGCATCTGAGCTCTGTTGCATGGAGGAATCTGGAATAAAAGAACTGCAAAGTATATTTTATTGATTCCCTTTTCGTTCAGTAGCTCAAGATGGCATACAAAGCACTTCCTGTGTAGCGTGCTGTAATTTACAAGGTAGGCCAGACAACCTGCCTGCCTATCTATAATGTGATCCACTAGAAAAAAAATTGTAATCAGTCCTCTGAATTGTGTTAGTGAACTGAACAAATGTACAATTCTTTGGTTTCTTCTAAATTCAGGATCATTCATCTGCAGACCTTAAATATCAGTTCATTGCTCCAAATATTGTTTCTCTCTTTACTTGTAGGCATTCCTTGGAAAACCTTAAAGACAATTTGACTTTTAGAATAGAATAGAGCTGGAAGAGACCTTGGAGATCTTCTTTTCCATCCCCCTGCTCAAGTAGGAGAATCTATACCATTTCAGACAAGTGACTGTCTAGTCTCTTCTTAAAAATCTCCAGTGAAGGAGCGCCCATGATTTCTGGAGACAAGCTGTTCCACTGTTTGATTGTCCTCACTGTCATGAAGTTTCTCCTTAATTCCAGGTTGCTTCTCTCTTTGATCAGTTTCTTGTCCTGCCCTCTGGTGCTTTGGTGACTAATGTGAGCCCCTCTGCCTTGTGGCAGCCCCCCAAATGCTGGAATACCACTATCATGTCTCCCCTCTTTCTTCTTTTCTTTAGACTAGCCACGCCCAAGTCCTGTAGCCATCCTTCATATGTTTTAGTCTCCAGGCCTTTGATCATCTTAGTTGCTCTTCTCTGAATTTTTTCCAAAGTCTCAACATCTTTTTCATGATATGGTGAGCAAAACTGGCTGCAGCATTCCAGGTGTGGTCTTACTAGGGCTTTGTAAAACGGTACTAGTACTTCACATGAAGCTAGAGTTTGCCTTGTAACTTTACAACCTCTGTACATTTTTTTCTCATGTTAAGGGAGCAAAACAGAGAGGATTGTGACAGTGTGGACAGTGTGGCAAAATGGCAGCCATTTCCACAAGTCCACTGCATGGCCCAGGGACGAATCCAAGGCCCACTGAAAATGACAGCTGCTTCCTGGAGACAGTCTTGAGGCCCAGGGATGTGTGCCCACTCCTCCTTCCCCAACATGAGGTTCACAGATAAGGAGGGTGGAGTGAGGCCTGGTGGGGTGGGAGTCAGGCCTAAGGACTGCAGGGACGCACTGGGAGTGTGAAAAAGGCTGTAGGGACCCAGTGGGGGGGGGAGGGAAAGGACTGGGGGGACGCTGTGGGGGAAAGAAGGGCGAGGGAGACCCAAGGATTGGGAAAGTGAGCACAGGGTATCTCAGAGCGTGGGGGAGGCCTAGGGATGCCTGAGGCAGACAAGCCCGGCCCTGTGCTAGGCCTCCAAGAGTTTCCCACAACCCTGAGATAGCTAGTGTTCCGCTTAGTGACTCGCACATTTGATTAATGGCTGCATCAGGGAGATCAGGGTACTTAAGGAGAGCAGTCTCACTTAACGACTGTTGCAATATGCAACCATAATTGGCAGGACATGACAGTTGTATCTTGAGGACTTTTCTATGCTGGCTGAGGAATTCTGGGCCTCAAAATCTGGATGAATCCAAGGCAGAAGACTGAAACTCCACATGTGGGAATTATATAATCAATACACAAAACTACTACCCCAGCATTTTTGAGGAATTCCACTTCTGCAAAAAAATATCCAGTAACTGCTGCTGATAACATGAAACAGCGTTTTGTAGTTTTCCAAAGGAGCTAATAAGATTTTGATTGTTGCCTTGACTTGCTTTGCATTTTAATGCTGCTTGTGGTTCTCAGGTCTCCCTTTGACATTCAGAGAATCATCAGGGAAGTCAGACAGATCCCCTGTAATGTTATGGTTTTCAACGGCTACAAGCCCACTGGGGTCCAGGGAGCAATGATGTTTCACAACTGAAGGCTGCTTTACACGTTGCAAAGTTACGAGGGAAATCCTAGCTTAGTTTTCCAGTTTCAAATGTCCTAATTTCCTTCTCTCAAAGTGGCAGGGATGGCAAAGACCATCCCTGAATCTGAAAAGAATGTCAGTCAAAACAGATCCAATTTAACCACTCGAATTTTTAAAGTGTGCCTAAAGAAATGCCGTACTTTTATAGAATTTAGGACTGGGGCAGATTGCAAGGCAACAATAAATTTTCTATTTACATTTTTTTCCCTCAGGTTAAGGTGGCCAAACAGAGAGGGTGTGAGGCCTGGTTGGGTGGTAGTCAGAATAAAGTGGATCCTGGGGGGAAGAAAAGGCCTGTGGTGACCCTGGGGGAGGGGGAGGGAAATGACTGGGGGACCCTGTGGAGGAGGGAAGGGCCGAGGAGACACAATGGATGGGAAACAGAGCACAGAGTGTCTTGGAGGCTTGGGGAGGCCTAGGAGGCAAGCCTGGGCCTGCGCTAGGCCTCCAAGAGTTTCCCCCAACCCTGAGGTAGCCAGTGTTCCCCTTAGTGACTCGCACATTCGATTAATGGCTGCATCAGGGACATCAGGGTAGTTAAGGAAAGCAGATTCACTTAACGGCCGTTGCAGCATGCAACCATAATTGGCAGGCCATGACAGTTGTATCTTGAGGACTACTTGTATGTTGGCTGAGGAATTCTGGGCTTCAAAATCTGGAGGAAACCAAGGTAGAAGATGCATGATGTCTGTGGAATCTGGTTCAGAATTTGGAGAATAATCAGGGAAATCAGGGAGATCCTCTGTGATTTTCTTGATTTTCAAAGGTTACAAACTGATTCGCAAAACAAATGGCTGTTTTAGAGGGAAACCATAGCTTAGTTGTCCAATTTGAAATGTGCTAATTTCCCTCTATCAGACTGGCTGTGATGGAGAAGACAATCGCTGAATCTGAGAAGGATGCCAATCAAAACATATCCAGTTAGCCGTTCTAATTTTTAAACTGCGCCTAATGAATTGCTGTACTTTCATAAAATTTAGGACTAGGGCAGATAGCAATACAACAATAAATTAAGAGGCAGAAGCCTAACTGCAGCTCACGTCATCAGAGGCAGAGAGTGGCGGGACTGATGTATGATTGAAACTGAAATTTTAAATTTATAAATGAGGGAAGGGAAGTTGAGTAAAACAGATTACTTAGAGATGCAGATTGCACAAGAGACAGATTACAAATTAACAATTGTATATGTTAGAAACCCACCGTATCACTGAGCAAGAGTTGGGTAATGACCTTAACATTATCTTTTTATTATTAAATTCATTCATTATTAAACTTAATCACTGCCTATCTCGCCATCTGAGGCAACTCTAAGCGACTTCCCTTGACCTAATGTCTACAGCAACACTGAAAATACCCATTTTTTCCCTTATCAACAATGAAATCTTTTCAACTGTACATTTTTGTTCCTCACGTTAGGTAGCAAAACAGAGAGGTTTGTCTCTCTTCTGCGTGACAGTACGGCCAAATGGCAGCCGCTTCCACAAGTCCACCGCATGGCCCAGGGAGGAAGCCAGGGCCCACTGAAAATAACGGCTGCTTACGGGACACAGTGCCAAGGGCCAGGGATGCACGCCCTCCCCTCCTTCCCCAACATGAGGATCAGAAATCTTAGAAAGAAAGAGGAGGGTGTGAGGTGTGCAGGGATCCAGTGGGAGGGAGAAAAAGCCTGTGGAGACCCTGAGGTGGGAAAGAACTGGGCGGCACAAGGGTTGGGAAACAAGAGCACAGGGTGGGGGAGGCCTAGAGATGCCTACAATAGGCAAACCTGGGCCTGCACTAGGCCTCCAAGAGTTTTCCTCAACCCTGAGGTAGCCAGTGTTCCACTTAGCGACTGACACAATTAATGGCTACATCAGGGGGTAGTTTAGGAAAGAATGGCTACATCAAAGGGTAGTTTAGGAAAGAAGTCTTACTTAACGGCCGTTGCAACAGGCAACCATAATTGCAAGGCCCATGGCAGTTATAACTTGAGGACCTTTTCTACGCTGGCTGAGGAATTCTGGCCTTCAAACTCTGCAGGAAACCAAGATGGAAGACCTGAAACTCCACATGTGGGAATTATAGAATCAATATTTCCTTTTTGAGGAAATCCACAACTTCTGGAAAAGGAAATATCCAGTAGCTGCTGCTGCTAGCTGGAAATAGGTAGTTAGCACTTTTCCATTTTCCTTTTCTCTCCACCTACAAGTCTAATCCTGAGACATGTTTGAGTAAAAAGATTCAGACCACAATTCAAATAGTCAATTTCTCAACTACAGTTTCAATTTCTCAACTACAGATCAAAAATGAATTTCAAGCCTTTTCTAAATTCTTCAACTTTTGCCTCATGTGGATTTCCTTGTGTGCAATAAAGGATGATTTATGAGTGAAGTAATGTCCACAGACTGGACATTTCAAAGATTTCTCCCCTGTGTGAGTCTTCTGGTGTTTCACAAGGCTGGAATTCTGACTGAAACCTTTCCCACAGATAGCACATTCAAAGGGTTTCTCTCCTGTGTGAGTCCTCTGGTGTTTCACCAAGTAAGAATAGCGAATGAAACTTTTCCCACAGAGAGCACATTCAAAGGGTTTCTCTCCTGTATGAATCTTCTGGTGTATCACAAGGCTGGAATAATCACTGAAACTTTTCCCACAATCAGGACATTCAAAGGGTTTCTCTCCTGTGTGAGTCCTCTGGTGTGCCACCAGGTTGCACTTGTAATTGAAACTTTTCCCACAATCAGGACATTCAAAAGGTTTCTCTTCTGTGTGAGTCCTTTGGTGTCTCAAGACCATGTAATTCTCACTGAAACCTTTTCCACAATCAGGACATTCAAACCGTTTCTCTCCTGTGTGAATCCTCTGGTGTTTCACAAGGCTGGAATTCTCACTGAAATGTTTTCCACAATCAGGACATTCAAATGGTTTCTCTCCTGTGTGAGTCCTCTGGTGTATCACAAGGCTGAAATTCTGACTGAAATTTCTTCCACAATCAGGACATTCAAATGGTTTCTCTCCTGTGTGAGTCCTCTGATGTTTCACAAGGCTGGAATTCTCACTGAAATTTTCCCCACAATCAGGACATTCAAAGGGTTTCTCTCCGGTGTGAGTCCTCTGGTGTTTCACAAGGCTGGAATTCTCAGTGAAATGTTTCCCACAATCAGGACATTCAAAGGGTTTCTCTCCTGTGTGAGTCCACTGGTGTGTAACCAGGTAGGAATTGCGACTGAAACTTTTCCCACAAATAGGACATTCAAAGGGTTTTTCTCCTGTGTGAGTCCTCTGGTGTGTCACAATGGTGGACTTGTCACTGAAACGTTTCCCACAATCAGGACAGTCAAAGGGTTTCTCTCCTGTGTGAGTCCTCCGGTGTACCACCAGGGAGAAATTCACACTGAAACCTTTCCCACAATCAGGACATTCAAAGGGTTTTTCTCCTGTGTGAGTCCTCTGGTGTGTCACCAGGTGGGAATTGCGACCGAAACGTTTCCCACAGATAGCACATTCAAAGGGTTTCTCTCCTGTGTGAGTCTTCTGGTGTGTCACCAGGTAAGAATTGCAACTGAAACTTTTACCACAGATAGCACATTCAAAGGATTTCTCTCCTGTGTGAGTCCTCTGGTGTGTCACCAGTTGGGAATTGCGACCAAAACTTTTACCACAATCTGGACATTCAAAGGGTTTCTCTCCCGTGTGAATCCTCTGGTGTCTCATGACATGGGAATTTCTAATGAAACATTTACACAATCAGTACAGTCGTGTTTTCTCCCTGCTGTGAATCCTCTGATGTATCACCACGTTGCCATGCTCACTAAAGCATTTACTGCACTAGGAGTGCTTTTATGGCTTTTCTCTTGTGTGGGTCCTTCCATGAACCACAAGGGAGCTGTTCTGACTAAGGTTTTCCCACAATCAGATGATTTGTATGGCTTTTCTGCTGTGTGGCTCCTCTTGTGCATAATCAATTGTGATTTGCAATCTATGCTTTTCTAACAATAGACACACCTATGGATCTTTTCCACAGATGATATTCTTGAGGAAGTAAAAAATGTGGATAATCCCTTGTTTAGTGGTGGTTTCATTCAAGTCCTTCTCTTCCTCACAGTGCGAGGCCTGCATGGCTCTCTGCTCTACGTGACTTTCCTACTCTCGTTTCCCTCCAATTGAATTCCAGATATTTCCCTCTTTTACTGAATGAAAAATAATCTCCCTTCACTTTTCATGTAAAGTATCCTTGAGTTCTGAATAATCTACTTATTCCAGCTTGAAATCTTTCTTGATTTTCTCTTTTTTTCTAAGAACTGCTGGAGGAAGAGGTTTTCTGAAGAAAATGGAAAATATTTTGATTTCTGGTTTGGTTTGCTTTCCTTTTCAACGTTGCTTCTTATTCTTAGCTGTCCAGAGTGCTCTTCTTCTCATCCTGTTTTCTATAAGATTTAAGGAAAAGTTTAACTTTAATTTTTATAAAATGGTGAGAGGTGTGAAAAAAGGGAAGTATACATTACAATGAAAAAGCAAACATGCCACAATGATAGAATAATATCTTACATTGTTTATGATTCATATTATACATGGAAGACTACCGACATCCATGTTCAAATATCCATTCAATCAAATTTAGTTGTTGATTTGGGTAAAATTAATTTTTTACTTTGGTCAATCACAAATCCTTAGCAATGCAAACGGTTATCATCAAATACATACATGGGGATAGATTATATAATTCCAGACATATGCATACAGAGAGAAATACAGATACACACTCCTACAGAAGTATATATGGAGAAAATCCATGTCTTTCAAGCCTGGAAAAATGTCCCAAAATAGTTTACAGTCAAAGCTTTTGAGCTAATTTTAGAGATGTGGCGGCTTTAACTGATGGATAACAGAATAATAGAGTTGGAAGGGACCTTGAAGGAAAAAGGAAGAATTTTAATGGTGGAAATGACGATGAATTTAAAAAACAGATATTGCTCGTAGCAATACATGCACCAAACAATAAACAAGAAATATTTTATCAAAAACTACACAGGAAAATATTGGAAATGGAATATCAGAATATTTGTTTAGTAGGAGGCTTTAATGCAATTGTGAATGAAAAATTAGATCACAAAAGTAGTAAAATAGAGGGAAAAGGGAGAAAGAGATTACCTAACGTGTTTGTTAAAATGGCAGAAGAAATCTGCGTATAGAATGTCTGGAGAGAAATAAACCCAAAAAAGACTCGGTATACATTTTATTCAAATAGACAGAAATCATGGTCTAGAATTGATATGATATGGATGTCCCCTAAATTAAGAACTAATGTACATGAGGTTGAGATAGAACCCAATATTTTATGCTGACCATAACCTGATAAAGTTGAGTTGTACAGGAATAAAGAAGAAATCAAGGTGGACATGGAATCAACTCTTATTAAAAGAGAAAGAATTTCAGAAATAGCAGTAAAGGAAATGGAATTATTTATGAAAGAAAATAAAAAAGAAGACACTTCACTCCAGTACAAATGGGATAGATAGAAATACAAATGCCGGAAATAGCAAAACAATCTCGATACGTCGCGCAACATAATGTGACGTCGTGAGTTTGACATGTCTGCCCTAAACTATTGAAAAGGATTTAGTTATTTGGAGAAGTAGCAGGATTGAAGATAAATAGAGAAAAAAGAACAGTTATAGTTAGAAACCTTACATCTAAGCAAAAAGAACAATTGTCAAAAAAAAATTGATTTTCAAATAGTTAGGAAAGTTATATATTTGGGAATATACTTAACAGCAAGATGTGCAATGATAAAAGATAAGTACATGACATTACTTAATCAAATAAAATTAGATATAGAAAAATGGAAAAACTTACAACTATCAGTGTTAGGAAGAATAGCTACTGTGAGAATGAAGAGTTTACCAAAACTGCTCTTCTTGTTCCAAACAGCACCTATAAAAATAGAAAAGAATTTTTTTGATGATTTAAATACTTTAATTTTGAAATTTATTTGGCAAGAAAGGAAAGACAGAATTAAACTGAAAATGCTACAAGAATCCAAGGACATGATCTGCAACGTGGATGGCATGCATTTCTATGGTATGAGAATAAGATTCATAGATAGTTTCAAAATCATTATATAAGAAATAAACTACTTCTTGTGTGCAAAAAGATAAAAGTTAAAATCTACTTAAGAATCCCAGGATTGCTTTCAATGATGGAAGCGTTTGTTCACCCGAATCAAGTAAAATATGAAAAAAATGGACATATAAAGATATTTTGGATACCGAAGGGAAATTAAAATCTAAACAAGAGCTTGTAGACCAGGAAACTGAATTAACATGGTGGCCTCCGTTGCAAATGCAATCGAGTATGATAAAGATGCAAAAATATATGGCTTTTATAAAAAACAATGTTTGATCAGATGCTGTTGAACTCTGATAAAAAACTGTAAGAAACTATATAACTTTCTATTAAATTCAAAAATGGAGGATGAACAAATGAAAGAAATGATACAATGGGTAGAAAACTTTGGATATAATATAGAATTAAAGAAATGGGAAAATGTTTGGGAAAGAAATTATAAATTGACGATGGCAACTTCTTATAAAGAAAACTGATATAAAATGTTCTATAGATGGCATTTGCCACCTGCTAGATTAGCAAAAATATTTAAAGTATGTCCAGTAAATGTTGGAAATGTAATCAAACACGTGGCTTGCATTACCATATGTGGTGGCCTTGTGTTGAAGAAAAAAAATTGGGGCAAAAATACACACTTGGTTAGAAAAGATGTTAGGGAAACATGTAGATTTTAAACCTGAACTCTTTTTATTAGGTATAATATCAGAAATATTTAATAAGCCAAGTGTATATTTAACATTGCATATATTAACAGCAGCAGGGGTTGTATTTTTGCTCAGCACTGGAAGAATGAAGAAACACCACTAGACAAAGAGATACTCAAGACGATATTGGACTGCTGAAATGGACAGACTTACGTTGAGGATCAAAGAGAAAGAAGATACAGAATGTTTTCAAACATGGAATTTATTTCATCAATGGTTGGAGAAAAGGGGTAGACACAAAGAATGTAACTTGTATTAAGCAAACAATTTGGCCCAGACAACAAGATGTTTATTAAGGACTAATCAAATGTAATAATAGAAAATTAGAGTTGGAAGGGACCTTGGAGGTCTTCTAGTCCAACCCACTGCTCAGGCAGGAGACCCTATTACTATTCGACTTCTGGACGGGAAGCCATTCCCAAAGAATGAACCTTCACTTGAAGGAGACTTTTGAAAACTTCCCACCAGCAGAAAATCGCAGCTCCCAGTTCAACAGCCTGCAGCACCAGTGGACTGAAAAGTTGGGGACGGGAGGAAAATGCAGCAGCAGCAGTTGAGATGCTTCAGCCCAGTTGCTTCTCTGCTTGGACGCCGTGGAGGAAACCCAAACAGCCCCGCTTGCTCCCGGCTTCTCCTCCGACCTGCCCTCCACTCACCTTCCAGCTTCTGCTTCTACCCTGGAAAGAGCACAAAATCCTCCCTACACACCATCTTCCTGCGATTAGTGATCAGGAAGAGGAAGTTCCTAGCCGCTTCCCTTCTCCTCACCTCCTTTCTAGCAATATACTACTCGATGGTTTTAACTCCTTTAAAGTCAGACACAGATTCCGCCCTCTGTATTGTCCCCCTTCTAGGCACAGATGTTGCCTGTTTTGACTCCGGATAGGTGAAGACACGGTTGTCAGGCGTTTGCACGATTTCCTCCCTGATTAAAAGCTATCAGGTATTTTTTGACTCCTAGCAACTGACCTTTGCAAGTGAGCCAAGTGAAATAGTGAAATGTGATGCTGGTTAGCTTGTGAAGATTAGCTACGTGCTGAGCCCTAAAAGTTCATGACGGTTTTATAGAATTACAGTTTTTTTATGGGTGACTCTCAGGGGAGATCAAAACCTCTCTACATCCCAAATCTTTATGACTTATTTAATGTGGCTCCCAAGGTTTTAGGACATAGCAGCAACATCAGGCCAGATGCTCCAGAGGAGCCAACTTCACTCCTGCTGGCCATTGTTGCATCCAAGAGCACCCACCATGCCAGCTTCATTCCTGAAGGAGGAGAATGTAGATCTGCTAAATGCCATGTACTTCTGTAAATTTGCTTGCACAGAAGTGTCCATTAGGTCACAAAGAAAAAAATGCAGCAGTGGCTGAAAATAGGACGCTAAAAATGAGGGGGTGATTGTGAACATATGGTAGAAGAAATATTTCAAAAATACATTTTTAACAAGAAAACAAAAGGGAAGAATAGACTATTCCACCAAAGCACATGGCTGACTGATCACCAGGCTAACCTTTTTAGAGGGACACCCTGCACTGCCGTTTTTAATGTACATCTCGTAGGTTTTGGATGGGGATAGTGGCCATTTCAGCTATTGCATCTGAGCTCTGTTGCATGGAGGAATCTGGAATAAAAGAACCGCAAGGTATATTTTATTGAATCCCTTTTCATTCAGTAACTCAAGATGGCATACAAAGCACTTCCTGTTTAACATGCTGTAATTTACAATATACCCCCAGACAGCCTGCCTACCTACATGGCGCTTGACAGGTTGGGGTCGCGGCCTGAAAAAGGTTGAGAACCGCTGGTCTAATTTGACTTTTAGAATAGAATAGAGCTGGAAGAGACCTTGGAGGTCTTCTAGTCCATCCCCCTGCTCAAGTAGGAGAATCTATACCATTTCAGACAAGTGACTGTCTAGTCTCTTCTTAAAAATCTCCAGTGATGGAGTGCCCATGATTTCTGGAGGCAAGCTGTTCCACTGGTTGATTGTCCTCACTGTGGTGAAGTTTCTCCTTAATTCCAGGTTGCTTCTCTCTTTGATCAGTTTCTTGTCCTGCCCTCTGGTGCTTTGGTGACTAATGTGAGCCCCTCTGCCTTGTGGCAGCCCCCCAAATGTCTCCCCTCTTTCTTTTCCGGTGCGAAAGGTGAAGGGGAGGCGGCGGAGCATCGACCTCCTGCGCCCATCAGCTGGCAACCTTCGGACCTGCGCCCGTCAGCTGGAATGTCCGGCAACGCTTTGACCAGTGCGGAGGGTGAAGGGGAGGCGGCAGAGCGCCGACCTCCTGCGCCCATCAGCTGGCGACCTTCGGACCTGCGCCCATCAGCTGGAATGTCCGGCAACACTTTGGCCGGTGCGGAGGGCCAAATGTGTCAAAAACTTGATGACCAAAAAAAAAAAAACCTGTTCAAAGTTGCAATTGCACTGAAATGACTTACGACCATTTTTCACACTTATGACCATTGCAGCATCCCCAGGGTCATGTGACTTATATTTGGATGCTTGGCAACTAATTCATATTTATGATGGTCACAGTGCCCCAGAGCCATGTGATCCTCTTTTGCAACCTTTTGCTCAAGTCTATCAGGATCCCTTTGGATCTTGAGCCTATCTATTTATGAAGATATCAAAGTGTACTGGACTCAAGACCAAATTTTGAGATACCCCACTGCATGCTTCTCTCCATGTAGATGTAGTTGCATTGAGGAATAGCCATTGAATGCGGTTGGTAAGTTAACTCTGAATCCTCCTGGTGGTGATACTATCCCACATCGTTCTATGTTACCAAGAAGTAAGTTGTGATCCACTTTGTCAAATGTCTTGCTGAAGTCCAAGTCTACTATCTCCACAGTATTTCGCTGATACATTTGATACATTAATATAATTGCTTTATCAAAAAGGCAGTAAGTTTTGTCTGGCCTGATCTGTTTTTAACAAACCCATTCTGGCTTCAGTTACAGATGCCCATCATTTTGTTTCTTCAGAGACATTATTGAAAAGAGAACAGAAGTTTGCTTTAATTAAATCAGTTGGGAAATTCTCAATCTTTTAAAAGGAGACATAAAACCAGTGGGCACAGCCAGAACAACCAAGAGGGGGGCACAGGAACCTTCAAATACCCCAAGTGCCATACTCAGGACCAGCTTTCAGACAGCCAAATTCTTCTTATGTTAAAGGAATTCATTCCCAGATTTTTCAAAACATTTGTGTCTAACTCACTTTCTCCATCCATGGGGACCTCAACTTTTCCATTGTCTGTTGGATCTGGTTCAGAATTGGGAGAATCATCAGGGAAGTCAGAGAGAGGCTCTCTAATTCTATAATTTTCAAAGGCTAGAACCAAAGGTTGTTTAGAGTTTGTAAAGTTACAAGGGAAATCACAGCTTAGTTGCCCAGTTTGAAATGTCCTAATTTTATCTCTAAGACTGGTAGTGATGGAGAAGACCATCCCTGAATCTGAGAAGAATGCAAATCAAAACAGGTCAAGTTTAGTCATTTTAATTTTTCACTGTACATAAAGAAATATTGTACTTTCACAGAATTTAGGACTGGGGCAGATATCAAGGCAACAAATAAATTAAGAGGCAGAAGTCTAACTGCAATTAGAATGGCTAAACTTCATCTGTTCTCATTGGCGCTTTCCTCAGATTCAGGGATGGTCTTCTTCATCACTGCCAGTCTGAGAGATGGAAATTAGGACATTTCAAGCAGGGCAAATAAGCTAGAGTTTACCTTGTAACTTTACAACCTCTGTACATTTTTTTCTCATGTTAAGGGAGCAAAACAGAAAGGATTGTCCCTCTTCTGCGTGACAGTGTGGCACAATGGCAGCCATTTCCACAAATCCACCGCATGACCCAGGGACGAATCCAGGGAGACAATCCAGTCATCAGCCTGTCAAGGAAGCTAGTCCCTTCACAATCATTGGATTGTTGGCCAAATGGGTTGGATCTCCATATTTGATTCAATATATTTGTCATGTGTTCAGGCTGGTCTTCTTCTTCTTCTGATTTCAGCTGGTTTAAGTGAAAAGTCATATTCAATGTTGTAGTTGTTTTTTGATCATGTGGATTATCTAGATTATCAATATATTGTGTATGTAAGTCCTCAACAAGTTCCATCTTAATATTGCTTTCTTCAGTTTCTGTTACTGTTGTGGTTGTAGAGTCTTTAAATGAGCTCAACGTTTGGGTATCAGAGTTCTGAGTAAGTTTAGCTGACATTCTTTAAAATCCACTTTGATATTAATTCCCTCTTCTTCTGTTGCTTTTTGGGTTGTAAGTTCATCTATTGAAATCAAAGCTGTGTTTTGTAGCTTTAAGGTGGAGCGTATATCTTTCAGTCTAGAATTTGTTAACTCAGTAGCCTCTAAGTTTTTTTTCAAGTATAAGTTTGAAATTAAACTGTGGGTGGTGTTCCTCCATTTCTTTGGTGTTTATGAATAATACTTTAGTGGAGGCTATTTTTAACAAAAGTCAATAACCTCCACTATAGAGAGTTATTTTCACCACCGAGCTGTTTCAAGTTATCTTTTCGTTAATGTCAAGGACAAGTTTTAATCTCAGAAGTCTCCCAGTCAGAAAAAGATTTTTTTCACTTGCTGTACCAAATTTCACCACAGGATGTCCCCAAATAACATACAAAGGGAAGCTTTTATCCCGTTTAATGAAAAAAAAAAGGAAATATTCTTTTCCCCCCCCCCCAGCTTAGCAAAGAAATAAAACAATGAGTTTTTGTGAAAATGAAAAACTTTTTGGGAGCCCAGGTATCCAATAATTACAAGTCCAAGTATTTGGTCATTTAGTTTTGTTGTCCTTTTTTCCCCCCTTAGCTTTATATTTCTGGAGTAGGCAAAAGTCACAGAATTAAGCTGGGGGAAAAGGGTATTTCCAATGGCTTTTACAGAAAAATAGTTGAGGAACAGAAAGGGTGAGGTAACGTCTCACCCAACTCCTCCAGTCCCTTTCATCGTGCTCGGTAGTGCTTTGGGCTTTGGGCTGGTGCGACTTGATGAGCGGCCATGTTAATGGCCACTCTTTTCTTCTTCAGTCCTGAAGAGCTGCCTCAGATCAAACGGAGAAGCTCCCACCCCTCCGCAATCTAGCGATGGTCCTCCCCAACAGTGGTCGCCCTTCCAGGGAGACTTTCAACGCTTTCCTTGGTCTCCCGAAGAAAGGAAACCAGACGGCGGGGAGAGCAGTCTCTCCACACATGAGCTAGTGCCATGATCTGGAACAGGAAGCCAATTCTTTGATTTTCAAAGTCTACAAATCGACTGGCAAAACAAATGGCTGTTTTAGAGGGAAACCATAGCTTAGTTGTCCTGTTTGAAATGTCCTAATTTCCCTGTCAGACTGGCAGTGATAGAGAAGACAATCACTGAATCTGAGAAGAATGCCAATCAAAACATATCCAGTTAGCCGTTCTAATTTTTAAACTGTGCCTAATGAATTGCTGTATTTTCATAGAATTTAGGACTAGGGCAGATAGCAATGCAACAATAAATTCAGAGGCAGAAGCCTAACTGCAGCTCACGTCATCAGAGGCAGAGAGTGGCAGGACTGATATATGATTGAAACTGACATTTTAACTTTATAAATGAGGAGGGAAGGGAAGCTAAATAAAACAGAATACTTAGAGATGCAGATCACACAAGAGAAGGATGACAAATTAACAATTCTATGTTAGAAACCCACCGTATGTATCGCTGAGCAAGAATTGGGTAATTAAATTAAATTCATTCATTATTAAAATTAATCACTGCCCATCTCACCGTTTGAGGCAACTCTGAGCAACTTCCCTTGACCTAATGTCCACAGCAACACTGAAAATACCCATTTTTTCCCTTATCAACAATGAAACATTTTCAACTGTACATTTTCCCCCTCATGTTAGGTAGCAAAACAGAGAGATTTGTCTCTGTTCTGCGTGACAGTATGGCCAAATGGCAGCCGCTTCCAGAAGTCCACTGCATGGCCCAGGGAGGAAGCCAGGACCCACTGAAAATAACGGCTGCCTCCACGACACAGTCCCAAGGGCCAGGGATGCACGCCCTCCCCTCCTTCCCCAACACGAGGATCAGAAATCTTAGAAAGAGGGTGTGAGGCGTGCAGGGACCCAGTGGGAGGGAGAAAAAGCCTGTGGAGACCCTGGGGTGGGAAAGAACTGAGCGGCACAAGTGTTGGGAAACAGAGCACAGCGTGGGGGAGGCCTAGAGATGCCTACAACAGGCAAACCTGGGCCTGCACTAGGCCTCCAAGAGATTTCCCCAACCCTGAGGTCGCCAGTGTTCCACTTAGTGACTGACACATTCAATTAATGGCTGCATTAGAGGGATCAGGGTAGTATAGGAAAGAAGTCTCACTTAACGGCCATTGCAACATGCAACCATAATTGCAAGGCCCAAGACAGTTATATCTTGAGGACCTTTTCTACGCTGGCTCAGGAATTCTGTGCCTCAAAATCTGAAAGAAACCTAGGCAGGAGACCTGAAACTCCACATGTGGGAATTATGTAATCAATATACAAAACTACCACCCAGAAGCCTTTCTGAGGAAATCCACAACTTCTACAAAAGGAAATATCCAGTAGTACTGCTGCTAACCAGAAATTGGTAATTAGCTCTTTTCCATTTTCCTTTCATCTCCACCTACAAGTCTAGTCCTGAGACATGTTTGAGTAAACAGATTCAGACCACAATTCAAATTTCTCACATACAGTTTCAATGGGAGATCACAAATGAATTTCAAGCCTTTTCTAAATTCTTCAACTTTTGCCTCATGTTGATTTCCTCATGTGCAATAAGGGATGATTTATGAGTGACGTAACATCCACAGAATGGACATTTGAAAGATTTCTCCCCTATGTGAGTCCTCTGGTGTTTCATAAGGCTGGAATTCTCAATGAAACTTTTCCCACAATCAGGACATTCAAAGGGTTTCTCTCCTGTGTGAGTCCTCTGGTGTATCATCAGGTTGGAATTCATAGTGAAACTTTTCCCACAGATAGGGCATTCAAAGGGTTTTTCTCCTGTGTGAGTCCTCTGGTGTATCACCAGGTGGGAATTCCCAGTGAAACTTTTCCCACAGATAGGACATTCAAAATATTTCTCTCCTGTGTGAGTCCTCTGGTGCGTCACCAGGCTGGATTTGTGATTGAAACTTTTCCCACATTCAGGACATTCAAAGGGTTTCTCTCCTGTGTGAGTCCTCTGGTGTATCACCAGGTTGGACTTGTGACTGAAACTTTTCCCACAGAGGGGACATTCAAAGGGTTTCTCTCCTGTGTGAGTCCTCTGGTGTATCACCAGGTGGGAATTCTTACTGAAACATTTCCCACAATTAGGACATTCAAAGGGTTTCTCTCCTGTGTGAGTCCTCTGGTGTTTCACAAGGCTGGAATTCTCACTGAAACTTTTCCCACAATCAAGACACTCAAAGGGTTTCTCTCTTGTGTGAGTCCTCTGGTGTATCACCAGTTTCGACCTGTGACTGAAACTTTTCCTACAGATACGACATTCAAAGGGTTTCTCTCCTGTGTGAGTCCTCTGGTGTGAAACCAGGTTGGAATTCTTACTGAAACATTTCCCACAATCAGGACATTCAAAGTGTTTCTCTCCTGTGTGAGTTCTCTGGTGTTTCACAAGGCTGGAATTCTCACTGAAACTTTTCCCACAAACAGGACATTCAAAGGGTTTCTCTCCTGTGTGACTTCTCTGGTGTGTCACAAGGCTGGACTTCTTACTGAAACATTTTCCACAATGGGGACATTCAAAGGGTTTCTCTCCTGTGTGAGTCCTCTGGTGGGTCACGAGGTGGGAATTGCAACTGAAACTTTTTCCACAATCAGGACATTCAAATGGTTTCTCTCCTGTGTGAGTCCTCTGGTGTCTCACAAGGCTGGAATTCTTATTGAAACCTTTCCCACAATCAGGACATTCAAAGTGTTTCTCTCCAGTGCAAGTCCTATAGTGTCTCATGACATGGGAATTTCTAATGAAACTTTCACACAATCAGTAGTCATAGGTTTTCTCTCTGCTGTGAATCCTCTGATGTATCACCACGTTGCCATGCACAATAAAGCATTTACTGCACTAGGAGTGCTTTTATGGCTTTTCTCTTGTATGGGTCTTTCCATGAACCACAAGGGAGCTGTTCTGACTAAAGCTTTTGACATAATCAGATTATTTGTATGGCTTTTCTCCTGTGTGGCTCCTCTTGTGCATAATCAGTTGTGATTTGCAATCTGTGCTTTTCCAACAAGAGACACAAGTACGGAGCTTTTCCACAGCTGATATTCTTGAGGAATTCAAAAATATGGACAATCCCTTGTTTAGTGGTGCTTTCATTCAATCCGTTTTCTTCCTCACAGGGCGAGGCCTGCATGAATTTCCTACTCACCCTTTCCTCCAACTGACTTCCAGATATTTCCCTTTTTTATTGAGTGAAAAATAATCTCCTTTCACTTTTCATGTAATGTATCCTTGAGTTCTGAATAATCTACTTATTCCAGTTCGAAATCTTTCTTGATTTTCTGTCTCTTTTTCTAATAGCTGCTGGAGGAGGAGGAGAAAAATTTTGTGGTTTTTTGAAGGAATGGAAAATATTTTGATTTCTGGCTCGGTTTTCTTTCCTTTTTAATGTTGCTTGTTATTCTTAGCTGTCCAGAGGGCTCTTCTTCCCATCCTCTTTTCTATAAGATTTAAGGAAAAGTATAACTTTAATTTTTATAAAATGGTGAGAGGTGTGAAAAAAGAAAAAACGTATACATTACAATGAAAAAGCAAACATCTCTTATATTTTTTATGATTCATCTGATACATGGAATACTACTGACATACATGTTCAAGTATCCATACAATCAAATTCAGTTGTTGATTTGGGTAAAATTTCTTGTTGACTTCAGTCAATCACAAATCCTTAGCAATACAAAGGGTTATCATCAAATACATCTGGAAGTGTTGGGGATAGATTATATAATTCCAAATATATGCATACAGAGAGAAATACAGATACACACTCCTACAAAAGTATATATGGAGAAAATCTATGTCTTTCAAGCTGGAAAATTGTCCCAAAATAGTTTACAGTCAAAGCTTTTCAGCTAATTTTAGAGATGTGGTGGCTTTAACTGATGGATAACAGAGTAACAGAGTTGGAAGGGACCTTGAAGGAAGAAGGAAGAATTTTGATGGTGGAAATGACGATAAATCAAAAAAGATGTTGATAATAACAATATATGCACCAAACAATAAACAAGAAATATTTTATCAAAAATTACACAGGAAAATATTGGAAATGTTATATGAAAATATTTGTTTAGTAGGAGGCTTTAACGCAATTGTGAATGAAAAATTAGATCACAAAAGTAGGAAAATAGGGAAAAAAGGAAGAAAGAGATTACCTATCGTGTTTGTTAAAATGGCAGAAGAAATCTGCGTATAGAATGTCTAGAGAGAAATAAACCCAAAAAAGACTCAGTATACATTTTATTCAAATAGACACAAATCATGGTCTAGAATTGATATGATATGAATGTCCCCTAAATTAAGAACTAATATACATGAGGTTGAGATAGAACCCAATATTTGGGCTGACCATAATCCAATAAAGCTGAGTTGGACAGGAGTAAAGAAGAAATCAAGATGGACATGGAACCAACTCTTATTAAAAGAGAAAGAATTTCAGAAATAGCAGTAAAGGAAATGGAATTCTTTTTCAAAGAAAATAAAAAAGAAGATACTTCACTCCAGTGCATATGGGATACAGCCAAAGCATACTTCAGAGGGTTAGCTATAACCTATACGGCTGAAAAGAATAACGAGAAAAAGCCACATTGTACAACGCAAAGGGAGGAGTTTACAAAATTGGAGCTAGAACTTCAAAAAGACCCACAAAAAAAACTCTTAAAAGACAAATGGAGATAATTAAACATAAACTAAATCTAATAGAGTCAGAAGAATTGGCTCAACAAATCAGAAGGGGAAAAGATTTTTTTTTTCAAAAATGCAGATAAACTGGGAAGATGGCTGGCTTATAAATTGAAAAAAGAAAGAGAAAAAGTTGATAAACAAATTGCAAGATGAGAAAAAAGATGTGCAACTCCAAAATGAGGCAATAAAAAAATAGTTAAAGAATATTATGAAAAACTATATGATATAGAAGAAAAAATATCTCTGGGGAAAAAAACACAATATATGGAAAAAGCCAATCTACCAAAAATTCCAGAAAACTTTAAATACATGCTAAACGAAAAAATAACAATGATGGAACTGACGGAAGCTATAAAAAGACAAAACAATGATAAAACTCCAGGAACAGATGGACTACCTGCAGAGTTCTATAAATGCTTTCAAGATACATTAATTCAGACAATATATCATAAACAAACAGCGAAAGTAATTGTAAATGGGGACTATATAGGGAATTTTAACATAAAGAAAGGCACAAGACAAGGATATCCGTTATCCCCATTGCTGTTTATATTGACATTGGAAGTTTTCAACAGGAACATCAGACAAGACCCAGAAATTAAAGGAATGGAGATAAAAGACGAAAGGTATCAATTACAAGCATTTGCAGATGACTTGGTATTTATCACAGAAGAAACACTGGAGACAACCGCTAAACCATTGAAAAGGATTGAGGTGAAGATAAATAGAGAAAAAACAAAAGTTTTAGTTAAAAACCTCCGGCAGGCATACGGAAGAGCGGTCCGGAGCAGGCGGGCGCAAAGCTGCCTCCTTCCCGCTCCGCCACGTCCCAGGCCCGGCCTCCAACTCGCCCTCCGGCAGCCGGCCAAGCGGTCGGGGCAGCCGGACCTCGAGGCGGGCCTGCACTTTACCGAGGCCAGCTCGGCTGTGGCGAGAGGCGCCCGGCGGCCGCCTCCGGCCCCCAAGTCTGCGCTACGGACTGGCGTTCAGGTCGCAGCGCTCTGCCTGCCAGGCTCGTCCGGGACACCCGCGCCTTCCGCAGGGCCGGCAGCGGCCGCAGGTAGGTAGGCGGGCGGCAGGACTGGGGAGCCCGCCCGGGCCAGCTCGCTCTCAGCGTCTGGCCAGGCTCCTCGGCCTCCCCCCACGCCCGGCTCCCTCCCCAGCTCGGCCTCCCCCCACGCCCGGCTCCTTCCCCGGCTCGGCCTCCCCCCACACCCGGCTCCTTCCCCGGCTCGGCCTCCCCCCACACCCGGCAGGGACTCAACAGTTCATCTTGCCGATCCGCTGGCTGGGCGCCTTACCGCCTGCTTCGGCCGCCGCCGCCAACCGAGGGAGGGAGCTGGCCCGGGCGGGCTCCCCAGTCCTGCCGCCCGCCTATCTACCTGCGGCCACTGCCGGCCCTGCGGAAGGCGCGGGAGTCCCGGACGAGCCTGGCAGACAGAGCGCTGGGACCTGGACGCCAGTCCGTAGTGCGGACTTGGGGGCCGGAGGCGGCTGCCGGGCGCCTCTCGCCACAGCCGAGCCGGTCTCGGTGAAGTGCAGGCCCGCCTCGAGGTCCAGCTGCCGGAGGGTGAGTTGGAGGCCGGGCCTGGGACGTGGCGGAGCGGAGCGGGAAGGAGGCAGCTTTGCGCCCGCCTGCTCCGGACCGCTCCTCCGTGTGCCTGCCGGAGTTTTGCGCTGCGCATGCGTGTGCGGATCGGGTCGCCGTGCGTGCCGCACATGCGCGGTTCGGCCCGTCGCGTGCACGCGACAGGCCGAACTGCGCATGCACCGGCCAAAAAAAAAATAAAAAAAAATTAAAAAATTTTTAAAAAAATTAAAAACAAAATGGCGGCCCGCGGTGTCCGGCGACCCCCGCGAAATGGTCTCGCGACCCCAAATGGGGTCGCGACCCCAAGGTTGAGAACCGCTGATCTAAGCAAAAAGAACAATTGTCAAAAAATGGATTTTCAAATATTTAGGAAAGCTAAATATTTGGGAATATACTTAACAGCAAGATGTGCAATGATAAAAGATAACTACATAAAATTACTTAATCAAATAAAATTAGATCTAGAAAAATGGAAAAACTTACAACTACCAGAGTTAGGAAGAATAGCTACTGTGAAAATGAAGTTTACCAAAACTGCTCTTCTTGTTCCAAACAGCACCTATAAAAATAGAGAAGAAATTTTTTGATGTTTTAAATTTGATTTAGAAATTTATTTGGCAAGGAAAAAAAGCCAGAATTAAAAATACTACAAGAGTCCAAAGGAAATGGAGAATTTGGATTACCAGATTGGGTCTTATATTATCAGGTATGTGTCTTAATATGCCTAAAAGAATGAATAACTCTCAGACATAAAAGACTTTATATCTAGAAGGACATGATCCGCAACTTGGTTGGCATGTATTTCTATGGTGTGAGAAGAATAAAATTCATAGATAGTTTCAAAATCATTATATAAAAATATACTACTTCCTCTGTAGGAAAAGATTAAAAATAAAATCTACTTGAGAATCCCAGGATGGCTTTCAACGATGGAAGCGTTTGTTCACCCAAATCTATTGAAATATGAAAAAAATGGACATATAAAGATATTTAAATTTAAAATTTAAACAAGAGCTTGTAGACCACGGTACTGAATTATCATGGTGACCTCAGTTGCAAATGCAATCCAGTGTGATAAACATGCGAAAACATATGGTTTTTATAAAAACCAGACAATGTTTGATCAGATACTGTTAACCTCTGATAAAAAAAACTGTATAAGAAACTATATAATTTTCTATCAAATTCAAAAATGGAGGATGAAAAAGTGAAAGAAAAAATGATACAGTAGGCAGAAAACTTTGGATATAATATAAAATTAGGGAAATGGCAAAATCTTTGGGAAAGAAATTATAAATTGACCATGGCAAACTTCTTATAAAGAAAACTGATATAGAATGTTCTATAGATGGCATTTACTACCTGCTAGATTAGCAAAAATGTTTAAAAATATGTCCAGTAAACGTTGGAAATGTAATCAAACATATGTGGTGGCCTTGTGTTAAAGAAAAAAATGGGGCAAAATATACACTTGGTTAGAAAACATGTTAGGAAAACATGTAGATTTTAAACCTAAACTCTTTTTATTAGGTGTAATATCAGAAAAATTTAATAAGCCATGTGTATATTTAACATTGCATGTATTAACAGCAGCAGGGATTGTATTTGCTCAGCACTGGAAGAATGGAGAAACCCCACTAGACAAAGAGATAATCAAGAAGATATTGGACTGTGCTGAAATGGACAGAGTTACATTGAGGATGAAAGAGAAAGAAGATACAGAATATTTTCAAACATGGAATTTATTTCCTGAGTGGTTGGAGAAAAGGGGTGGAGACTAAGCAAACAATTTTGCCCAGACAACACAATGTTTATTAAGCACCAATCAATGTATTAATAGAAAACTAGTTTTAAAAAGTTGTAAAAAAAAATAGAATTACAGAGTTGGAAGGGACCCTGGAGGTCTTCTAGTCCAACCCACTGCTCAGGCAGGAGACCCTATTACCATTCCTGACAAATGGCTGTCCGGTCTCCTCTTAAAAACCTCCAGTGACGCAGCACTCACGACGTCTGGAGGGAAGCCATTCCCAAAGAATCAACCTTCACTTGAAGGAGACTTTTGAAATCTTCCCAGCAGCAGAAAATCGCAGCCCCCAGTTCAACAGCCTGCAGCCCCAGTGGACTCAAAAGTTGGGGAGGGAAGGAAAATGCAGCAGCGGCAGCTGAGATGCTTCAGCCCAGTTGCTTCCCTGCTTGGACGCGGTGGAGGAAACCAAACAGCCCCGCTTGCTCCCGGCTTCTCCTCCGACCTGCCCTCCACTCACCTTCCAGCTGCTGCTTCTACCCTGGAAAGAGCACAAAAGCCGCTTTGCACACCATCTTCCTCCGATTAGTGATCAGGAAGAGGAAGTTCCTCGGCCCTTCCCCTCTCCTCCCCTCCTTTCTAGCAATATATTACTCGATGGTTTTAACTCCTTTAAACTCAACCACAGATGCCGCCTTCTGTATTGTCCTCTTTCTAGGCACAGATGTTGCCTGTTTGACCACGGATAGGAGGGGAAAAACAGGCTTGGGTCATCTCTGCCTAAGCCGTTTCCAGGATTTCCCCCCTGATTAAAAGCTATCGTTTTTGACTCCTAGCAACTAACCTTTCCAACTGAGCCAAGTGAAATAATGAAATGTGATGCTAGTTAGCTTGTGAAGATTAGCTACATGCTGAGCCCTAAAAGTTCATGACGGTTTTACAGAATTACACAGTTTTTTATGGATTACTCTCACTGGAGATCAAAACCTCTCTACACCCGAAATCTTTATGACTTATTTAATGTGGCTCCCAAGGTTTTAGGACATAGCAACAACATCAGGCCAGATGCGCCAGGGGAGCCAAGTTCCCTCCTGCTGGCCAGGGCTGCATCCAAGGGCACCCAGCATGCCAGCTTCATTCCTGAAGGAGGAGAATGTAGATCGAAACGCTAAATGCCATGTACTTCTGTAAATTTGCTTTAAGGGAAGTCTCCATTAGGTCACAAAGAAAAAAATGCAGCAGGGCCCGAAAATAGGGGGCTAAGAAAGAGGGGGCGATTGTGGACATATGGTAGAGGAATTGTTTCAAAAATACGTTTTAACAACATCCAGTGATGGAGCATCCATTTCTTCTGTCTAACTGTCAAGAAATTTCTCCTTAGCTCTAGGTTGGTCCTTTCCTTGATAAGTTTCTAGCCATTGCTTCTTGTCTTGCCTTCAAGTGCTTTGCAAAATTGTTGACCCTCTCCTCTTTGTGGCTGACCCTCAAATATTGGAACACTGCTATCGTGTCATCCCTAGTCTTTCTTTTAATTAAACTAGACATAACCCATTCCTGCCTCTGTTCTTTATATGCTTTATACAGTAGTGGCCAAATTTGGGAAACCTTTTGGGAAAAGTATACATTTGAGGTTTTATAGCTAATAACACCACTTCTTTCTGGAGTACTACCATAAACGTATATATCAATGGAAAGATAATTTAATCAAGAATGTAATGGAACAAATATTGTTCAGTTATCTGTATTCTATGAAAGGTTATAGACATATAACCAAAAAATGGAAGCACAATTTGTTTAGGTTGATATCAGGTATCATTCCTTCATCTGATTGTAGTCAGTGAGCATGAGTGTTTAGAGAGCCAATCAGGTGTCATCTTGTTTTGACAATGAGCCAATCAGATCACAGTAGGATTCAGTTATTGATGTCATGTATTGAAGCTGAGAGGAGGACATTTGTCCATGTGTTATGTGATCGCTATCAAGTTGGTGGTGTTTTTTTTGTGTTCTTTCATTTAGTGAGCTTGTAAAACATAATAAAATTAAAGTAATGGTGCAAAGAGTTGACTGGTCGCCCAGAAAGCAATGTAAAATAGTATTATTAAGTGAACAAGGCTACAGTTATAAAGAAATTAGAAGAAAAATTGGTAGAAACTTAACCTAAGCTGGCATTTCTATGTTTTTGAAGAGGTATAAGGAGACTCAGTCACTAGAAAACCACACTGGTAAAGGCAGGAAAAGGTGCACAACAGCAAGTGATGATAGAAGAATTAAGAGATTGTGCCTACGTGACAGAAGAAAATCATCTGGGTGTATACAAGATGAAATGGCATAATGCAATGTGAAGTTGAGTGCAAGAGCTGTTCCGTGCAGACTGCAGGAATTTGGCCTAAAATCTAGAATTCCATGAAAAAAGCCACTTTTATCTCTCAAACAAAGGTTGAAAAGACTAAACTGGGCTAAAACCCATGTTACCTGGACGGAGGAGCAATGGGCACAGTGTTATTTGGAGTGATGAGACCAAGATCTCCCTGTTTGATAGTGATGGCATAAAATACGTAAGGAAAAGAATCGCAGAAGATTTGCATCCTGATTGCATTACATGTACCGTGAAACACCCAGTCAGTGTTATGATCTGGGGTTGTATGACATGAAAAGTTGTGGGCAAAATTTGTGTGATTAATGGGAATATAAATGGCCAAAAATACATTAATGAAATACTTGAGCCCAAACTGAAGCCTTCTGCACATGATCTTTTCCAAGACAGTGAAGCATTTATATTTCAGCAGGCTTCAGCTCTATGTCATGTTGCTGCTGTGTGCAAAAGGTGGTTTCAAGATATTCCACTGCTGGAATGGCCTGGGAATACCCCAGATCTTAACCCAAATTAAAATCTATGGAGCCGACTAAAGAAACTTGTTAGTCAGAAGCGACCCAGCAATAAAACCCAGTTAATAGAAGCAATCATTCAATCTTGGTTTCACATTATAACAGCTGCAGAAGTAAAGGACTTGATTCACTCCATGGGAAAACATTGTAAGGCCACAATTCATGCTAAAGGTTACCCAACTAAGTATTAACTGACATGGTGATTGTTGTGTCCTGAGCCTGAGCTGCCTGGGACCAGACTGAGTCGTCCTGGCCTTGTGCGCATGTGCAAAGCGCTGGCTGCCCAGGACCAGACTGCATGGCGGCAGCCTTGTGCGCATGCGCAAGGCAAGAAGAGTTAAGATACATTGTTTGCCATTTGTCCGGGGCTCTGGTCTTAAAAAGAAGTCTGTTTTGCTTTTGCTGTTATTATTGTGAGAGAGTTAGAGAAGAATAAAGAACTGTTGAATTAGCCATGTGCCTTCATCATTTGCGCTAGAACACAGACCACAACACTGGCAACAAAGGTGGGATCCTTTGCAAATGAAAGAAGAAGTTTTGAAGACTTATCCAAGAAGTCCTGAAGAGGGAAAACGGCATCTGAATCAGTGTCCCAGCCTGCCAGTCAAGGGGGGGGTGTATTTTTGTGAAGCTTGACCTGGCTCAAGCATATCAACAGCTACCTGTTGATGAGGCAGCTGCAGAGGCCGAGACTATTGTAACTCACAGAGGGGCATTTAAGGTCAAGAGACTGCAATTCGGGGTAAATGTAGCCCCTGGCATATTCCAAAGTGTCACGGAGAGCACACTTCGAGGTATTCCTGTGGTCTGTCCATACTTTGATGATGTCCTCATTGCTGGGGAGTCATCTCAAAATTTAGCAGAGAGATTAAGGGCTGTCTTGCTTCGTTTTCGAAAAGCAGGCCTTAAACTGAAGAAAGATAAATGTAAGATAGAAGTCACTTCTGCTGACTTCTTAGGATTCAGGATAGATGCTCAAGGCAGTCACCCTGCTGGAACTAAATTGCAAGCCATCCAGCAGGCCCCAAGCCCTAAGTCTAAGAGTGAGCTGCAAGCCTTTTTAGGGCTATTAAATTTTTACCATGCATTCCTCCCACATAAAGCTGCTGTGGCAGAGCCATTACATAGGCTCTTAGACAAGCAGGCCCCTTGGCAGTGGACTAAAGTCCATGACAAGAGTTTCAATGAGGTTAAGGCATTGCTCATGTCTAATGCTGTATTAGCACATTTCAATGAGCAACTGCCTGTTTGCATCACATGTGATGCATCTCCTTATGGGGTGGGAGCGGTACTTAGCCATCTGAAGGCTGATGGGACTCAGGTCCCTGTGACCTACTATTCAAGGACTCTGTCTTCTGCAGAGCAGAATTACGCTCAAATTGACAGGGAAGCTTTGGCCATAGTGGCTGGCATTAAGAACTTTCATGATTTCTTATATGGCCGCCATTTCACAGTCTATACTGACCATAAGCCTCTGTTGGGTTTGTTTACCACTAATAAACAGACCCCACATATATTTCTCCTCGTATGCTCAGATGGTCCATTTTCCTGTCAGCATATGACTATACATTAGTTCACAAAACTGGGAAAGAAATGGGCCATGCAGATGGCCTGAGCAGATTACCTCTGAACCAAGTTGAACCAGATCCTGCTCCAGCCATTAATATTCTGTCCATTCAGGAGTTGCCTGAGTCTCCCCTCAATGCTAGGGATGTGGCTGCAGAAACTGCCACTGATCACATGCTTACACGCGTGCTGACCTGGGTGCTGTCAGGATGGCCTGACAAGTGCCCTGATACTGAGTTCCAAAGCTTCTGGCACAAGAAGATGAGTTGTCCACTTTTAAGGGTTGCCTGTTATGGGGTAGCAGGGTAGTGATCCCAGCCTCACTGAGGTCTAGAATCTTGATCTCTCTACATGAGGGACATCCTGGTATAGTCAGGATGAAAGCGCTTGCGCGTAGCCATCTTTGGTGGCCTGGACTCGAGAAAGCCATTGAGGCTCAGGTGCACGGTTGTCAAGTGTGCCAACAGTCTAGGCCTGAAATGCCTCAGGCCCCAGTACATAGGTGGGAGGAAACTCAAACCCCAAGGTCTAGGGTACATATAGATTACACTGGGCCCTTTCAGGGGCAATTCTTCCTGGTTGTTGTTGACAGCCATTCCAAGTGGCTAGAGGTTGTTCCTGTTTCATCCACTACTACTGCCAGGACCATCCAGGTGTTAAGAGGAATTTTTGCATCACACGGTCTTCAGATGTTCTGGTGTCAGATAATGGGCTTCAATTTACCTCTTCTGAGTTCCACGCCTTTCTTCAGGCAACCTGATCCGCCATGCAACTTCGGCTCCCTTCCATCCATCCACCAACGGACTAACAGAGAGGATAGTGCGAACTACCAAAGATGCTTTCAAGAAACTGACTTATGGTAACTGGCATCACAGGTTAGCAGATTTCCTTCTTGCACACCGCACCACACGATGCATTGCCACAGGGAAGAGCCCTGCTGAACTCCACTGGGGTCGCCGCCTCATCACTAAACTGGACAGGCTGCACCCTGACTGGGTGACTTCGTAAGTGTCACAACCATGGGCACCTAGGAGCCTCCAGGTGGGTGATCCGGTTTGGGCAAGAAACTATGGGCCTGGTCATCTCTGGGTCACAGCTGTGGTCTGCAAGTTCTCGGGGCCGTTATCATAAAAAGTTGCCTTGGCAGATGGCCGCGTTCTGCACAGACACATAGATCAACAGCGTTGGAGATTGGACTCTCACCCTTCCGCTCCTGGCTCTGCTCTGTGGGGAGGAGAAGGACCATAACATGCATTCTGGGGATCAGTTTCACAGGCCGTCAATAGCTGCTACTGAGGCTATTTGGGATTCATCTCAAGATTCCACAAGTGCTCCTGACAGGAATTCAATGGATAGGGGGTCATCCCACACATCCATAATTACTCCAGACAGGGAGTCACACCGGGGGTATCCACAGAATTCATGTATGTCAGATAGTGTTCCAGACAGGGAGATTGACCGGGGGTATCCAAACAAACCACAAACAGCAAGAGAAGAAGAATTCCAACATGGGCGCTTGTCCAATTCCGCAATTGCTCCCAAAAGGAGGTCATCAGCAAGAGGGGTTGCCAGGGAGGCAACTCCTGACTCTGGCACCTTGGGCATGTGCTCGGGGGCCACTGGGTACTGGGGCACTTCCACTACCCATCACTCTCCATCTGCTGCCCTTGGGTTCAAGGGACAGTGTTCCCAAGAAGGATCCATTGTGGACCCGGGGACTACCACCCCTCCAAGGTATGCTGGGTTGGATTTAGAGGGTCCAGCCAACCAGCAGATGGTCGAGTCAACCGGGTATTTGGGGTAGCAAAGTCCTGGCCTGTCTAGCCGGGTAGGTGAGCAGGTAGGCCAGGCACCCTCACCAGGGTCACCTGGGGATTTAAGGCAGCAACACCCTGGCCTGCCTCGTCTGGTAGGCGAGCAGATGGGCCAGGCAATCTCTTCTGGCCTTAGAAGGTCGCAGCGGGCCAAGTGCCCACCCAAACATCTTAGGGAATTTGTGAAGTTGCTGTCAAGTCAATAAGGCTATTTCAGGAGGACCCTGAATACAGGAAGTATTCGGGATAGAATGTTGTAATATTTTTTGATTTCGGAAACATTCAGGCATTTCTGAAAGTGAAGGGGGGTTGTCTGAAGGCAGACCTCTTGTAGAAATCAAAGGACTCTTACGAATTCCAGAGGGTTTTAGCGCAGGTTCAGAAGCAATTAGCAACAGCAATTCTGAACCCCGGGGGCAGGTTCAAACTACAGTTTTATAGTTTTTTCTTTCTCAGGAACAAAGGAACACATTTAAATACACATTGCAATTCTTTAGGTTCACTTCTCACAGGTATACAATGGAGAGTTTTGCTATATACATTGTTTCCAAGTACAATGCGCATTAGGTTAGTCACATATTACTAACACAGCACTATTTCAGTAATTATGCAGACACATTATTTTATTTTAATAATGATTTCTTCATTATTCCACTTTATTCTCCCCTTTGGAAGTTTTCCTGCTTAAACTTCCATCATTCTATCTCCAATTCAAGATCTTTAGAGGGCAACATTTTATATTCCCATAAAGCTAACATTGTTTCATGTTTTGCAGTTAATTGGGCTGTACTTTCTGAGATCCTTCGAATCATTGCTATAACACAGGGAAGTAAGCAGGGAATCAAAATACATCCTAGAATTAACAAGACTGCTATAACTATGATGGTTTGTAGGCCTGGTAACTTTGGCCACCATCCTGAAAATATGTCTTCCAAATTAAATCCTTTCCAGGTTTGCACTGGAACGTGAACTAATTTGACCATTTTGTCTTTATGTCCTTTAACACTTTTCCACTTTCATCTATTTCGATGCAACAGTTTGTTAGGTTGAATTTTCCACATACCCCTCCTTCTTTGGCCAACAGATAGTCCAAGGCTAACCTATTTTGCATGATATATGTCCTGGATTTCACATTTTCTTTGGTCAATTCAGTTACTCCCTTCACAGTTTCATTAGTGATTAACTCTACCACCGCTTCTAACCTAATGAGCCTGTTGAGCATATAAATAGGGGTACGGTATCCAAACATTCCATCCTCAGCCCAAGTAGCCGGACCATAAACTAGGATAATGCGGCAAGTGACTCCTGTGCATTGGGTGTGTGCACTTAGTTCCCTTCTTTGTCTTATATTGCCAACTTCATCATAGATAGGAACTCCAAGAATTTGCTTAGTTTTTAATGGTAACAGGAAAAATCCTGGTCGAATTATTCCCAATACACAAGATCCACACGAGTTCTTAGGTAGCTGTCCGTATGCCATTTTTCCACAAATCCAGTACATTCCATCTGGGGCTAGCCAATGGAGACTGGTATCTGTGGGGTCTTTTAAATATGGCATCCCAGATATGTTAGTAAGGGCATAATGATCCATAGTAGTGGTTTCATTGGTTCCAGACCACCATTTACCGTTTTCCCAAGTCCCTGTGCATAGGAGGTCACCTACTGCCATGCAAGGTTTTGTTTTGTTCCTTGAGTAACATACATGTCCTACCAGGTTGGAAGTGAGAGTCCAATCAACATCTTTCCCACTTGTATAAGTTAAACTATTAGTCTTAGACATTTCTAGTACCTTGGTATAATTTAACTCTTGTGCCTCCCATGGCCATTTTTCTCCCATATTTGTTCCACCACACACAAAACAGTTGGATATGTCCAAAGTATGGGCAATGTCTTCAGCTAACTTAACAAAGGTATTGACTACATATCTAGATATTTCAGGAATATTTAGTTTCTCCATTTCCTTATAATATAACCATAATAATGATTTTTGTTCTGATCTTTTGGTTGCAGTTATAATTTTGATTTCTACCTCTGATATTGGATCGTAGCCTTTGGCATCTATTCCTATCCCAAACATCCAATCTTCTTTTTCCCATTCTTTTTGTTCCAGGAACCAACTGCCATTCTTTTTTTTTTTTAAATATAAAAATTCCTTTATTAAAACATTCAGCATTGTACATAAAATCTTTGTATGCATCAAACATCATAGCCTCTGGTATACAACACTACGTATTATTCTTTGTAAACGTCTGGTTTGGTAAACATTTTTCGCTCCTCACTTCACTCCTCTATTATACACCTGTTACATTTTTTATTCTCTATGATCCCTAACAATAGGTCCTGAGGTAGTAGTTTAACATTAAATATAAGATCATATTAATAATCAATCATCATAGAACACAGCATATAACACTAGGTATTAATCTTTGTAAACGCCTGGTTTGGTAAATATTCTTTACTCCTCACTTCCAGCCTCAACTCTTTGTCTGTTGTATTTTATCTTTTATGATCCCTAGCAAAAGATCTTGAGGTAGAGATTCAATAATCTGGGGTAAAAATTCAGTCTGCCTCTTCATTATTAAAGCAATCAACACTAAGCATAAGATCATATTAAGAAGCAATCATATTAAGAAGCGATCATCGTAGAACATAACATACAACAATAGGTAGACATTCTTCACTCTTCACTTCAAGCCTCTACTATGCACCTGTTACATTTTTTAGCCTGTATGGTCCCTAACGGTAGGTCCTGAGGTAGTAATTCAATAACCTGAGGTAGAAATTCAGTCTGCTTTTTCAATGTTAAAATGTTCAACATTAACCATAAGATCATATTAGTAGGCAATCATCATAGAACACCACATATAACACTAAGTATTAATCTTTGTAAACGTCTGGTTTGGTAAATATTAGTACATATACATTCAACATTAGGTGTTAGTTTTTGTAAACATTTGATTTGTTGTACATTCTTCCCTCCTCACGTCGAGCCTTAGCTAAACGCCAGATGCATTTTGTTTGATTGGTGTTTCTCTTGGATATAGTCTATCCATTGTTTCCAGTCTGTCAAATATTGTTCATTGGAACGACCCTTCAAGTATGCTGATATTTTCGCCATTTCCGCCAGGTTTGTTACTTTCACAGTCCATTCTTCCATAGGCGGTATTTCTGGGTTCTTCCAGTATTGTCCCACCAACAATCTCGCTGCTCTAATCAAGTTCAGAAATAAGTTTGTCTCTGAGGTAGTAATATCCTTTGTAATCCCTAAGAAAAAAACCTGAGGTAAAAATTCTATGCGCTTTGTGAAAATGATTTGGAGTGTCCACCATATCTTCCTCCAGAAGGCTTTGATTTTTCTGCATGTCCACCATACATGAAAGTAGGTAGCTTCCCCATCTCCACACCTCCAGCATTTGGGCTGGGAGTCTGGGTAGATGAGCGATAGTTTTTTCGGGTCGAGGTGCCACCTATAGAACATCTTGTAGAAGTTTTCCCTTAAGTGTTGCGATTTCGTGAATTCTACGTTCCTCACCCAGATTTTCTCCCACGTGTCCATGGCGATAGAGTGTCCAAAGTCTTGTGCCCACCTCACCATACAGTTCTTGACTAGCTCGGTTTCAGAGTCCATTTCTATCAGAATGTTGTACACTCGTTTGATGTGCATGATCCCCTGATCTCTAATCTGCTCAATTAGTTTCTCGTCGGTTCGGGAGAAGCCCTTCTTCTTATCTTTACGCCACCTTGATTGCAGTTGTACATATGATAGCCAGGTACCTCCTATTCCTCTGTTTGCTAGCGTTGCTTGGGGTATCAAGAGGAACCTATTTTCTTCTCCCAGTATAAGTTTACTGTATGGCACCACTTCTTGCCCTTGGGATGTGTTTGTATCCCCTATTGCGTGTCCGGGGATCGTCCAGATGGGAATCTTGTCGTGTAGGAGGTGTTTATATTTCTTCCAGACCCATAACAATGGGATCCGTAGTGGGTTCTCCTTGAAGTTCCTGTCTGCCTTTTTGTTGTATACTAAGTATGCGTGCCAGCCAAATAGTAGACCATGCCCTTCAACATTCAGTATTCTATCATTTGTCATATTGATCCAGTCACTCATCGCCACCAACGTCGCTGCATAATAGTATAGCTTTAGATTAGGCATTTTTAGTCCCCCTCTCTTCCGTATGTCCTGGATAATTTTTAGTTTCACCCTCGGTCTCTTGTCATCCCAAATAAATTTGGTGATGCCCCTCTGCCAGTTGTCCAAGTCCTCGTCCTTTTTGAGTATGGGTAGCGTTTGGAAGAGAAATAGAAATCTTGGCAGGACGTTCATCTTTACTGCTGCTATCCTGCCCAGCAAGGATAGTCGTAGTGTTTTCCACCTTTCCAGATCTTCTTGTATCTTGCTCCACAGCACCTCGTAGTTATTTTTGTATAATTTCGCATTCGTTGTTTCTATCTCCACTCCCAGGTACTTAACTTTCTTAACTATTTCACAACCCGTTATTCTTTCCAAGTCCTGTTTTGCTTTGCTGTCTAGATTTTTAACTAGCATCTTCGTTTTTGATATATTAACTTTAAAGCCTGATACCTTGCCATAGTCTTCCAGTATCTCCATCAGACTCCTTGTTGATTGTACTGGTTGCGATACTGTCACCAGTAGGTCGTCTGGAAAGGCACACAGTTTGTAGTCCTGTTTTCCAATCTGTATGCCCTTTACGTCCTCTGCTGCTCTTATCTTGTTCAGTAGGATCTCCATCGTTAAGACAAATAGCAGTGGTGATAGCGGACAACCCTGTCTCGTGCCTCTTTCTATATTGAATGGATCTGTTAGTTCGCCGTTCACGATGATCTGGCTTGTTTGTTTCTGGTAGATTGCTGTTATGGAGTTGAGGAACTGCTTTCCCATTTTCATCCCCCGGGCTAGGTTCGTCAGGAATGGCCAATTCAGTCTGTCAAAGGCTTTTTCTGCGTCTACAAACATGAGGGTTGCAGGTACCTGGTTGTGTCTTTCCAAGTACTCTATTATGTTCAGCAGCTGTCTCACGTTGGTTTTCATCTGACGTCCTTGTATAAACCCCGTTTGGTCCGGGTGAATTATTTTTTGTAGTACAGTCATTAGTCTGTTGGCCAGGACTTTTGTAAAGATTTTGTAGTCTGTATTCAGTAGTGAGATGGGTCTATAGTTCGCCAGTTGTGCATTATCTTTTCCCTCTTTGGGAATTAGAGAGATGTATGCTGTTTTCCAGGAGGGTGGGATTTGGCCACCTTCTTGTATGTTGACAAAAAGTTCTCTGAGGGGTTCTATCATTTCCTCTTGGAGATGTTTGTAATAGATAGCCGTTATTCCATCCGTCCCGGGTGACTTTCCTGTTTTCAGTTGTTTGATTGCTGAGTGTATTTCCTCCTTTGTGATTGGGGCATTCAGGGCATCTCGTTGTGTATCGGTGAGTATCATTAAGTTTTCGTTTTGTAGAAACGTTTCTATCTCTTTGTCCTGTATCTTCTCCTCGGCGTATAGCTTTGAGTAGAACTCTGTGAAGGCTTTCTTGATGATTTCTTGTTTGAATTGTTCCTTGCCTTTGTACTCTATCTTTTCAATTATGCGGGCTTTCTGTTTCTTTCTTAAGGTATAAGCCAGCCACCGCCCTGGTTTGTTAGCGCTGCAGAATGTCTTATGTTTTGCATATTGTATATTCCTTGCTACTTGATCCGCCATCAGCAGGTCGAATTGTGTTCTTAGTATCTTAATTCCTTCTTTTGTGGCTTTGTCCTCTGGTCTTTTTATTAATAATAGTTCCTGTTTCTTTATCTCCTCCTCTAGCTCCTTTCTTTTTTGTTCTTGTGTACGACGGTGCCTGGCGTTCATGTTCATGAGGATCCCGCGCATATATGCCTTGCTAGCGTCCCAAATCATTTCAATGGGTGTTTCATTGTTCATATTTATACTGAAGAATTCCTTCATGGCACTTTTGCATTCAGCCACCCTTTTCTCGTGTCTAAGTAGGTTTTCATTGATCCTCCAGGATCTCCTCGATTTCCTATCTTGTCTTAATTCCATCCTTACTGGGTTGTGGTCCGTTAGTACTTTGGGTAGGATTGACACTGCGTTTAGGCGAATTAGCAAGTCACTAGATGTCAGGATGAAATCAATTCTGGACAACAGCTGATGCCTGTCGGAGAAAAAGGTGAATTCTTGCTCTTTGCCGTGCCGTTCCCTCCAGATGTCTGTCAGTACAAGGTCTTCCTTCATGTCGTAGAAAGATTTAGGCAACTTGGAGTGCTTTTGTGGTTTGAGTTTTGTCTTCTTCTTGTCCAAGGCAATCTCTATGACCCCGTTCCAATCTCCCATTATAATACATGATCTGTAGTTAAATTGTGTTAACTTCTTGTGTATCTTTTTGTAGAATTTTCCTTGTTGTTGATGTGGGGCATATATGCCCATCACTAGAATTTTCTTGTCGTCCTGTGTCACTTCGATTGCTAGGTATCTACCCTGGGAGTCCAACTCTATTAGCTTGGCTATTACATGTTTCTTCACGTATATAACAATCCCGTTCTTCTTTTGTGGTGCCGCTGCGACAAAATGCGTACCTAGTCTGTTGTTGATTAAGTATTTCTGGTCCGTTGCTCTGATGTGTGTTTCTTGTAGGCAAATTATGTCGTTTCCTCCTTGAAACAGATAATGAAATATCTTCCTCCTTTTCTGTGGGGAATTTAGTCCGTTGACGTTCCATGTCAAGTATTTAGTCGTCATTGTCTGTTTCAGGATACTCTTCCGGGACGGCTTCCATTCTATCTCTTGTGGTCTTCTTTGGTCCCGTTCCCATGGTATCCAGGTTTGTGTTCGAGTTGCATATAGGGATCGTGTCGTGTTGCTCACCAACTGCCATTCTTGACTGTGAGAGTCACCAAATTACAGTTATCCGTTCCACAGGAGTCTGCTTTAGTATCATTCTTTTCAAACAAGATGTGCTCCATCTCCTTTGGGTCTTGGGTATGCCACTTAATACATGACCACCACTTACATCTGACTGTGGAGATTGCACACCCATCCGGTGGGCACAAATACTTATGGTTTGGGATATAGCTGTGGATGTAACTGATCCCTCCGCAACCATCTATTGCAGCCCAGTAATTAGCTGCCTTACAAGCATCAAAGGTGACGCTAAAACTTGAGTGTGGGTAGGATTTCCATTGGGAGATCCCTAATAGTGCCTGGTCCCTAGAGCTCCCATCTGTTCTATGTGTTTTGATTTGTAAAGCCCATCTATCAGGATTAGACTTCGGGTTATAACACTGATCTTGGACCCCTTTTCTACAAACTTTATATACAGTTCTATTGTATGTACAAGAGCTAGGGGAGCTATCTTGGCACCCTTCTGGTTTCATTGTATGATAAATCAAAGTCTTAGTTATCAGGTTCCCTTGTTTTGTAATCTTGATGCAATTTTGACAATCTTGGTTTCCCTGTGTTTTTGTTCTTTCTTTGTGTGTGCTACTCAATAATTTTCTATTAGAGGGTTTCTGCAGTATGACCTCTCGTGTAGCCATTGCACTGATTTGTGTAGGAATGTGTGTGTATATTCCCCATATTAAATAACTGACAGATATTATGAGCTGTAGAAACCTCATATCTTCCACCGTGCATAGAGAGACAGCTACCGGAGTGTCTCAGCAAGGTTTGATGTTCACACCGTGTGTTGAGAACCTGTTGCCGGTAGGGTTCGACAGGGTGTATTTCTTGTAAATCTTAACACCAAAGGTTTGTCAGTTTTATCCACCTTGTAAGTTACTGGATTGGCAGGTGCAGCTGCTTTCAATCTACTCCAATGGACCCAGGACTTTTCCTCCAAGGTTTTCACTGCCAAAGGAGAACACATGACAACAGTATATGGTCCTTTCCATCTTGGGCTCAAGGGATCTGATTTCCAGTGTTTTACCCACACCCTATCTCCTGGTTTGAAACCATGTGTTGATGTGACCACTGGAGGGGGTTGTTGTTCCATCATATAATGGTGCAAATTTGAAACAGCTAAATTATGAAGCTGTAACTGATGTAACAATTTCTGTTGGTCTATCCCCCCCTTATGAGCCAAGTCCAGCCAGCCCTGACTGTCAGGTTTAAATAGACAAGGAGGATGACCAAACATGAGGTCATAAGGGCTAAGTCGTAATTTAGTGCGGGGGGACAGTCTGATTGCATACAAAACCATAGGCAAAACATCTGGCCAATGGAGATGAGTTTCCAAACAGAATATGGTACTAAGGGTTTTAATCGTGCGATTAGCACGTTCCACTGTTCCAGCCAATTGGGGGTGAAAAGCACAATGAAATCTCCACTTAATTCCTAATGCCTGGGCTAAAGCCTTATTGATTTGGTGTACAAACTCAGGGCCATTATCTGATGAAATCCTAGAAGGGCAACCAAATCTAGGAATAATTTCTTTAAGAAAGATTCTGGCAACCTGTATAGCTTTCTTATTTACAGTCGGAAAGGCCTCAATCCACCCTGAATAGGTATCGATTATGACTAACAGGGCTACATATTTCTTACTCCTAGGCATATCAGTAAAATCAACAACGACATAGTCCATTGGAAAATAAGCGATTGGTTGTCGACCAGGCAGTACTACCGGTCCTTGGCGTGCATTGGTTTGGGCACAAGTGGAACATTGAGAACATACTTGTGCCGTTAGCGAAGAAGCAAAAGGAAGATAGAAAAATCGTTCAAGTTGCTGTAATAATGCAGTTTTTTCCAAATGATGTTGCTTATGGGCCTGAAAAATAAGGGGGCAGGCAAGCGCAAAAGGAACAGCAATGCGTCCATCAGGAAGGGTGTACCAGCCTTTAACCAGTTCGGCTTGTACATCCTGTTTCAACTTTTGGCTTTCTTCTCTCGTATATGTAGGATCAAGTTGTTCTAAGTAAGTGTCTAAATACATGAACCTGGTGACATCTGACTGGAGGGGGGGCGGCCTTCTAACGCAGCTCTTTTGGCCTCTTTGTCTGCCTTCCTATTGTCCTGGGTAATAAGGCTTGAGTCTTTTTGATGTCCAGGACAATGGATGATCACAACTTTAGACGGTAATTGGGCTGCCTTAATGAGTCTTTTAATCAAAGTTGCATATTGGATTATCTTGCCTGTGGAGTCCAAATATCCTTTCTTTGTAGATTGCAGCATGTGCATGAATTGTCAAAAATGCATACTTGCTGTCTGAATATACATTTAAAATAATTCCTGCAGCTATTTCTAATGCTTGGGTTAGGGCATATCATTCTGCAAATTGTGCACTTGCTTGGCTAGGTAACTGTGCAGATTTCACAGTTGCAGTTTGAGAAACAATTGCATAACCAGAGTATCTAATTCCTTGATCCATAAAGCTGGATCCATCGGTAAACCACTGAAAGTCTGGATTATGCAATGGTTGGTCCATAAGGTCAGGTCTGCAAGAATATTGTAGTTCTATTGTTTGCATGGAGTTATGCACAGGCATAGTTGAATCTGGTATTGGCATAAGAGTGGCCGGATTGAGAGTAGAGCAGTGTTGCAGTGTAACTTGTGGATTTTCTAATAAAAGGGCCTGTATCTTATGCATTCTTTGATTGCTAATCCATAAATGTCCCTTATTGTCAATAATTGTCTGCAGGGCATGACTAGTACAAACAGCTACTGGAGCAGAAAAGGTTAACTTATTTGCCTCCTGTAGTAACAGCATAACCGCTGCTAGAATTTTTAAACATTGTGGCCATCCTTGTGCAGCCATATCTACTTGTTTTGACAGATAAGTGACTGGGCGATTCCAATTTCCCTGTTTTTGGGTAAGGACTCCTAAAGCCACATTCTGTCTCACATTGGCATAAAGTGAAAATGACCTAGATATATCAGGTAGTCCTAGAGCCGGCGCTGTAGTAAGGGCGTGTTGAAGGTTTTTCATTGCTCGGGTCTGCTCTTGTTGCCACAAAAGAGGTTCCTTTTCTGGTCCTTTTAAAACTTGGTACAATGGTTTAGCTGTGAGAGCGAAGTTAGGAATCCAAATTCTACAGAAGCCTGTAATTACCAAAAAGGCTCTAACTTCCTGTTTTGTTTGGGGAATGGGAATCTATAACACAGCTTGCTTTCTCTGGGGGCCTAAAGTTCTTTGTCCTTGTGATAGTACATAGCCTAAATACATTACAGTCATTTGAACTAATTGTGCTTTCCTTTTGGACACTCTGTAGCCACAGTCTTGTAACATTCGGAGCAGTCTGGATGTGTTTTCAAAGCAATCCTCCCTGTTTTGTCCAGTTATCAGAACATCATCCACATATTGAAGGCAACAGTCCTCTTGTCTGACTAACTTCAAATATGCAAGATCTTGGGCTAAGGCTTGACTGAAACACGTTGGTGAATTTTTAAAGCCTTGTGGTAGCCTAGTCCAGGTATATTGAGTCGTAACCTGTGTCTTTGGATTAGCCCATTCAAATGCAAAATTGGCTGACAATTCTCAGCTAAAGGTATGGTGAAAAATGCATCCTTTCAGTCCACAACTGAAAACCATTTTGCGGATGCAGGTATTGTGCTCAAAACAATATATGGATTAGGCACAGTTGCGTGTAGGGTTAAAATCAATTTATTAATGGGGCGGAGATCTTGCACTGGTCTCCACTGTCCATCGGGCTTACAAACAGGTAGAATTGCAGTATTCCAGGGTGACTGAATTTTTCTAATGATTTTTACTATCAAGTATTTTTGGATTAATTCTTGAATGGCAATAGCAGCCTCTGAAGTATAATATTGTTGAGGCACTCTAACAGGATATGCTTGTGGTTTTAGTTCCACCATAACGAGTGTGGCATATTTTGCAAATCCAGAGGGGTTATCCTCTGCCCACAAGAGTGGGACTTTAAATTGTTGCCAATCAGTATCTCCTGTTTCTTTCTCTGTTACTATCATTAAGTGCCATATTTCTTCCACTGGGTGGCCACTTGAATTAGTTGTTTCCCATTGTGAAAGGAAATGGTCGCTTTTAATTTATTTAGCAAGTCTCTTCCCAATAATGGGACTGGACATTCTGGAGCATACATAAATTGATGCTTAATGATTCCTTGTCTCACTTGGCATGTTAGGGGTTCCAGGAGTCTTTGAATTTGAGTTTCTCCAGATACTCCCTGAATTTGAATGGTCTGGTTTGATGGCTTGCCAATAGATTTATTTAGGACTGATCTGGTGGCTCCCATGTCAACTAACATTGGGACAATCTGTCCTCCCACTAATATTTTAACAATGGGCTCCAGGGGTGGGACTATAGAACCCTGTCCTCTTCAGTCTCCCCATTCCATGTTGGCTAAGCCGATCATGTTTTCTTCTCTTTCTTCCATCTGACTGGGATAGGCTGGATGCCCTCTTCCCCTGAAGCTCCTTCTAAAACTCCCTTGGAAAGTCCCTCTAAACCCTCTTCCTCATCCTCTTCCATGCTGGCGAGATTGTCCCTTAGGTTGGCCATTCCTCTTGGGGCACTCCCTTTGCCAGTGTCCTTCCTGTTTACAGATGGCACATTGGTTGGGTCAAATACGCATCCCCCCCAAAGCCATTGCTAACATTTCAACTTTCTTTTTCTCTTTCTGATCTGACTTACACTCTTCCTCCTTTTCATGGTTACGGATAGTGGCAAGAAGGTGACAAGCAATAGGGAGAAAGCAGAAGTATTTAACTCGTTTTTTGCATCTGTCTTTACACAAAGGGAAAAACAGAGCAACCTATCAACAATAGTGTCACAAAAAACAGTATAGAAAGACAAGTTAAGATAGTCAAGAAAATGGTGAGAATTCTAGGACAGTGATGGTGAACCTTTTAGAGACCGAGTGCCCAAACTGCAACCCAAAAATTTATTGCCGGGTGTCCAGTGGGCGTGGCCCACTGGATGAGCATGGCTGTGGTGGTCATGGCAGAGTGAGTAGTGTGGCCAAGGTGGGCGTGATCACCTCAATGTTGCTTGTGGGGAGGGACACCTGTGAAGGCTGGGCAGGGTTGGGGGAGATCCAGGGGGTCCTGGCAGGTGGAGTGATAGGCAGGAGGCTCGTCCTGTAGGATGAGGTGAGGCAAGGCGAGGCGAGGCAGGGTGGGGGTGCCATTATCACAGGGCAAGATGAGGCAGGGGCCAGGGTGGCTGTTGCTTGACACCGTCAGCCCCTGCACACAGAGGCCAGGGAGGACATGGATGCTGGGACGCATCCAAACATGTGGGATTTCGGTGAGTTAGCAGGCAGCTGGTTGAAGAGGGACGGTTGCCATCCTGTCTCTCTCTCCCTCTCTTTCTTTCTGCCCTTGGTCTGCCAGTCCTCTTCCCCCCCCCTCTTTCTCTCTCTCTCCCTCTCTCTGATCTGCTCACCTGGCAAGCTGGCTTCAAGCTGTTCTCCAACAAGCTCAGAGGTAGGCAACCTCGGCTCTTTGATGGCTCATGGACTTCAATTCCCAGAATTCCTGAGTCAGCATAGCTAGGGCTAGCTAGCTCTCTCCTGCCCTTCCTGCTTCCTGCAGAGACGCAGCAAAGGGAGGAGCCCAAAGGATTTTCAGCTTGTCGGAGAACACAGTGAGTCCACTCTCTTTTACACACAGACAAACACATACACACACACACACACACATACAAACACACACAGAGACAGAGAGAGAGACAGAGACAGAGAGAGAGAGAGAGAGAGAGAGAGAAAGGCAGGGAAGCGCAAGTGCCTCTCTCTGTATCTCTCTCTGCAAATGGCAGAGGAGGCTGGGAGCCACAGGGGAAGGCTCAAAGAGCCACATGCGGCTCCAGAGCCGCAGGTTGCCGACCTGTGGTCTAGGCCATGGAAGAGAAGGATTGAGGGAGCATGATGGCTGTCTTCCACTACTTGACAAGCTGTCACGAAGAGGAGATCAACTTATTCTCTAGGGCAACAGAAGGCAGAACAAGAGGTTCATGAGTGGAAGGTTGTCAAAGGAAGATCCAATGTAGAAGTAAGGAGAAATATTCTGTCAGTGAGTGCAATTGAACAATGGAATAGATGGTCTCCTGGCATTGTGGATGCTCCATCACTGGAGGTTTTCCAGAATAGACCGGACAGTCATTTGAATGGGGTTATATAAGGCTCCTGCCTTGAGCTGCGGGTTGGACTAGAAGACCCCTGAGGTGCCTTCCAAAGCTATGATGCTATGATTCTAGATTTAGAGGCAGCTTAGAAAACAAGTAGGGAGCAGCCCCATGAAATTGCTTCTGGTAAACGGCCTTTTTAAAGAAAAAATATTAGGCAAATTAAGATAGAATACAAACTCAAAAGAAAAAAGACAAAAATTACAACAACAAAACAAGGATGGGCAAAACATTAAAAAAAGGGAAATGTGCATTAAGAAAGGCAAAAGACAAAAAGAGATTTACATATAGTAAATCAGTTGAATGTTGATAAACAGTGTAACAATATTAATTTCCTGCCCTTGCAAAGCAGGCTCAAAACCTGTGAATTTCTACCTCCAGTTAGAATCAATTTGTAAGGACCCACCTCACTTTACATCTTAAGAAGACAGAACTCTTGGAATGTCTCTTCCAACAAGAATCTTTATTAAGAGAAACTGATTGCAGGCATGCTAGACAGGATCTGGGGAATCCTCTCCCACCATTCAATGTTTTAAAGTGTTCCCAAGCAGCCCCCACCTCACAGTTCTTCCGGGCGATTCAATCCATCAGTCCGCTCTGTAGGCATGATCACTCATCCTCTCTTTTCCCAGATTCCAGGCATTGCATTTCCTCCCCCCCCCCTTTTCCCTCGCTGCCAGCAAAGGGGAGAACTTCAGAGAGAGTAGGATTAAAGGCGATGGCCGCATTGTTATGGTTAGTCCTTTCGAAGAGAATCAACAACCGGTCACTTTGTAGTTAATGAAGGAAGTGGGAGTCATAAAACCCCCATGCTTACCCTCCTCCCCTTCCGTAGTATGACAGAATCCAGGAGAGAGTAAGAATTGATTTTTTTTTCAGAATAAGTAGATAGAAATGAAATATAATTGGATTCTGACACAATTTGTCCTTCATCTATCTACTGTGTGAAAAGGCAAAGTACTGAACAGATGAACCAACAGTAAACTTAAACATCAAAGTCCTATCTTAACCATCTATTGTATTTAACTACAATGGCTTATTATTTACAGTAAGTCACCCCAATCATTGTCTCTCATCCATCCAATCAAATATACTCGTTTGATTCTTAATAATAAAGCTTTTCCTTAAGATTTTGATTGAGGACTTTCCCAACAATTGTGTCTTATTCCCCAAAATCATAAACCTCTGTTGTCGATCCATTTTACCAAAAAAGTTCAGTCTAAATTGTTTTCCAGTTAAATAAAATAAGTCCATTCCCCAATCCTCTTAAGAAAGTCCAGTTCATCACGCATTGAGTCTGTTTCACTCCAAATCATTGGAATCCACATCCCCTTCAGCCTTCTCCAACCAGCCTGCAGTTTCCATCCATGGTCAGGCGGCTTCTGAGAAGTGGCTGTGCTCCCAGTCCCAGCTTCTTGGGAAGAGCTCAGCTCACAAAGTCACCTGGATACATTTGGGCAGAGCCAGCCATTCATGTGCGCTCATACGATCATATGAAAAAGAGTTCCATGGTTTTTACATATCAGGACATAGTAAAGTCATCTGGTCCTTAACAGTTTTTAATAATAGAGAAATAAACCTCAAGAGGAAAAACAACAACACATGACATATTATACCATGTCATCATTTTCATTTAAAAGAAAGTCAAATTTTCTTTAAGGTTTTCCAAGGAATGCCTACAAGTAAAGAGAGAAACAATATTTGGAGCAATGAACTGATATTTAAAGTCTGCAGATGAATGATCCTGAATTTAGAAGAAACCAAAGAATTGCACATTTGTTCATTTCACTAACAGAATTCAGAGGAGTGGTTACAATTTTTTTCTAGTGGATCACATTGTAGGTAGGTAGGCAGGCTGTCTGGGGGGTGGGACATTTACGCCATAAATTACAGCACGCTACACAGGAAGTTCTTTGTATGCCGTCTTTAATTCTGGAATGAAAAGGGAATCAATAAAATATACTTTGCGGTTCTTTTATTACAGATTCCAATTGCCCTCCTCTTTCTTAGCCCCCATTTTCGAGGCTCTGCTACATATTTTTCTCTGTGACCTAATGGAGACTTCTGTTCAAGCAAATTTACAGAACTACATGGCATTTAGCATGTAGCAGATATAGGAATGAAGGAATGAAGCTGGTATGCTGGGTGCTCTTGGATGCAGCCCTGGCCAGCAGGAGTGAAGTTGGCTCCCCTGGAGCATCTGGCCTGATGTTGCTGCTATGCCCTAAAACCTTGGGAGCCACATTAAATAAATCATAAAGATTTCAGGTATAGAGAGCTTCTGATCTCCCCTGAGAGTCACCCCTAGGAAAGCTGATTGTATAATTGTGTAAAACCGTCAGGAACATTTGGAACTCAGCACATAGCTAATCTTCTAACCTAACTAATCAAACTAGCATCACATTTCACTAGGCTCTGTTGCAAACGTTAGTTGCTAGAAGTCAGAAACTACTTGATAGCTTTTTTTGTGTGTGTGTGTAAGCAGTTTAATATTTTTCTTCTTTATTACATCCAGATCTTACTTTAAGTCTCTTTTCTTTTTTTGTTTTTAGCTATTGTTATTTATTGCTTCTGCTATTTCATGTGACCTACCTTACTAGATTTTTTTTTTATTTTCATCATTGTAAACAATTACTTGATCATAAGCCTTTGGATATTTCTTCCTTTTCTCCTTAAAACTTTCCTGTTAAACATCTCACTTACTTCCTATCGTGATTAGCATTCTTGTCCTTCAGTTCATTCTTTGCTCATTCTGAGCCCCTCTTTCAATGCCCTGAAATCTGAATTCATGGCCTTTATCTAGGGGTGTCTAAGGGGAGAGGGTGTCACGTTTTAAAAAAAGGAGTAGTTTATTTATATTTCCTTTTACAATATCAGCTCCATTGACAGAATTACAAGAAAGAAAGAAAAAAAGGAAGGAAGGAAGGAAGGAAGGAAGGAAGGAAGGAAGGAAGGAAGTGATAAGAGCTGGACACCCCCTCCCCACTCCAACGAGGGAATGACCTGGCAAACACAGGAAAAAAAACACCAATATTACTACTTGATAGCTTTTAATGAGGGGGGAACCATGCAAACGCCTTAGGCAGAGAAGAGACAAGCGTGTTTTTCGCCTTCTATCCAAGGTCAAATAGGCAACATCTGTGTTTAGCAAGCGGACAATACAGAAGGCGGCATTTATGTTTGAGTTTAAAGGAGTTAAAACCATCGAGTACTGTATTGCTAGAAAGGATTGGAAGAGATGAGAAGCGCCGAGGAACTTCCTGTTCCTGATCACTAATCGGAGGAAGATGGTGTGCAAAGTGGCTTTTGTGCTCTTTCCAGAGTAGAAGCAGCAGCTGGAAGGTGAGTGGAGGGCAGGTCGGAGGAGAAGCCGGGAGCAAGCGGGGCTGTTTGGTTTCCTCCACGGCGTCCAAGCAGGGAAGCAACTGGGCTGAAGCATCTCAGCTGCCGCTGCTGCATTTTCCTTCCCTCCCCAACTTTTAAGTCCACTGGTGCTGCAGGCTGTTGAACTGGGGGCTGCGATTTTCTGCTGGTGGGAAGATTTCAAAAGTCTCCTTCAAGTGAAGGTTGATTCTTTGGGAATGGCTTCCCTCCAGACGTTGTGAGTGCTGCGTCACTGGAGGTTTTTAAGAGGAGACGGGACAGCCATTTTCAGGATTATTATTATTTATTATTATTATTATTATTATTATTATTATTATTATTATTATTATTATTATTATTATTATTATTATTATTATTATTATTATTATTATTATTATTAGATTTCTATGCCGCCCTATTCCAAGAACTCAGGGTGGCAATAGTAATAGGGTCTCCTGTCTGAGCAGGGGTTGGACTAGAAGACCTCCAAGGTCCCTTCCAACTCTAATTTTCTATTATTATATTTGATTAGTGATTAATAAACCTCGTGTTGTCTGGGCCAATTTGTTTGCTTAATAATACAATTTCCATTCTTAGTGTCTACCCCTTTTCTCCAACCATTGATGAAATAAATTCCATGTTTGAAAACATTCTGTATCTTCTTTCTCTTTGATCCTCAATGTAAGTCTGTCCATTTCAGCACAGTCCAGTATCTTCTTGATTATCTCTTTGTCTAGTGCTGTTCTTCATTCTTCCAGTGCTGAGCAAATACAATGCCTGCTGCTGTTAATACATGCAATGTTAAATATACACTTGGCTTATTAAATTTTCCTGATATTATACCTAATAAAAGGAGTGCAAGTTTAAAATCTACATGTTTTCCTAACATGTTTTCTAACCAAGTGTGTATTTTTGCCCAATTTTTTTCTTTTTTGCTTTAACACAAGGCCATCACATATGGCAATGCAGGCCTCGTGTTTGATTACATTTCCAATGTTTTAAGCATTTTTGCTAATCTAGCAGGTGGTAAATGCCATCTATAGAACATTCTATGTCAGTTTTCTTTATAAGAACATAAGAAGAGCCATGCTGAATCAGGCCAAAGCCCATCGAGTCCAGCATTCTGTGTCACACAATGGCCCACCAATTGTACATGGGGATCTTGAGCAGAAAGAGAAGGCAAAACCCTTGACCCCCAACAAATGGTACTAAAGGGAATCCTGCCTGCCTCAGCCAACATAGAGGCGGCACATGGACATCCGTTTTAATAGCCACCGATACACTTGGCATCCATGAATCTGTCTAACCCTGCCTTGAAGCTCTCAAGGCTGACAGCTGTCACGACCTCTTCTGGAAGTGAATTCCATAAACCAACGACCCTCTGGGTGAAGAAATATTTCCCTTTATTTGTCCTCACTTTCTTACCTATGAGCTTTAGGGAGTGCCCCCTTGTCCTAGTATTGTGTGATAGAGAAAAGAATTTTTCTCTATCCACCTTTTCTGTCCCATGCATGATTTTATACACTTCGATCAAGTCACCCCTTAAACGCCGGCTTTCAAGGCTGAAGAGGCCAAGGCGTTGCAATTTGCCATGGTCAGTTTATAATTTTTTTCCCAAAGATTTTCCCATTTCTCTAATTTTATATTCTATCCAAAGTTTTCTGCCTACTATATCATTTTTTCTTTCACTTGTTCATCCTCCATTTTTAAATTTAGTAGAAAGTTATATAGTTTCTTAATCAGTTTTTTTATCAGAGGTCAACAATATCTGATCAAACATTGTCTGTTTTTTATAAAAACAATATATTTTCGCATCTTTATCATAGCTTGATTGCATTTGCAATTGAGACCACCATGATAATTCAGTACCCTGGTCTACAAGCTCTTGTTTAGATTTTAATTTTCCTTCGGTATCCCAAATATCTTTATATGTCCATTTTTTTTCACATTTCACTTTTTTTGGGTGAACAAAGGCTTCCATCGTTAAAAGCAATTCTGGGATTGTTAAGTAGATTTTAGCTTTTATCTTTTCTCACACAAGAAGTAGTGTATTTTTTATATAATGATTTTGAAAGTATCTATGAATCTTATTCTTTTCATACCATAGAAATGTATGCCATCCTAGTTGCAGATCATGTCCTTCTAGATATAACAGTCTTTTATATCTGAAGAGAGATCCATTCTTTTAGCCATATTAAACGCATGCTTGAAAATATAAGACCCAATCTGGTAATCCAAATTCTCCATTTCCTTTGGATTCTTGTAGCATTTTAAGTTTAATTCTGGCTTTCCTTCTTTGCCAAATACATTTCAAAACCAAAGTATTTAAATCATCAAAAAATTTCTTCTCTATTTTTATAGGTGCTATTTGGAACAAGAAGAGTAGTTTTGGTAAATTATTCGTTTTCACAGTAGCTATTCTTCCTAACACTGATAGTTGTAAGTTTTTCCATTTTTCTATATCTAATTTTATTTGATTAAGTAATGTCATGTACTTATCTTTTATCATTGCACATCTTGCTGTTAGGTATATTCTCAAATATTTAACTTTTCTAACTATTTGAAAATCCATTTTTTCTGACAATTGTTCCTTTTACTTAGATATAAGGTTTCTAACTATAACGGTTGTTTTTTCTCTATTTATCTTCAGTGCTGCTACTTCTCCAAATAACTCAATCCTTTTCAATAGTTTAGGGCAGACATGTCAAACTCGTGACGTCACATGACGTATTGGAATTGTTTTACCATTGCTGGTAATGGGGCGGGCACGGCTTCCGGGTGACGCGTCCGGCCCACGGGCTGGCAGTTTGACACTCCTAGTTTAGCAGTTGTCTCTAATGTTTCTTCTGTGATAAATACCAAGTCATCTGCAAGTGCTTGTAATTTATACCTTTCATCTTTTATCTCCATTCCTTTAATTTCTGGGTCTTGTCTGATGTTCCTGTTGAAAACTTCCAATGTCAATATAAATAGCAATGGGGATAACGGATATCCTTGACTTGTGCCTTTCGTTAAGTTAAAATTCCCTATGTAGTCCCCATTTACAATTACTTTTGCTGATTGCTTATGATTTATTGTCTAAATTAGTGTATCTTGAAAGCATTTATAGAACTCTGCAGGTAGTCCATCCGCTCCTGCAGTTTTATCTTTTTTTTTTTGGCCTGCTGTAGGCCAAATAGCATGACTTTGAACTAATGGCTCCCCATAGGACAGTTGAAGGCAGTTTTCCACTCGTCTCCCTCTTTTATTCTCACCCGGTAGTATGCCTCTCTCAGGTCTAATTTAGTGAAGACACTCCCCTTAGCCAGATGGGTTAATAAATCCTTTAAGAGGGGGAGGGGGTATTTATTTTCCACACTCACAGCATTGAGACCCTTATAGTCTATGCAGAGACGAAGAGACCCATCTTTTTTCTCTTTGAACAACACGGGCTCCCACGGTAGATTTGGCCTGTTCGATAAATCCCTTTGCTAGGTTTTTGTTCATGTATCGCTGCATCTCCTCCATTTCGAGGGGGGACATGGCATACATTCTCAGTCGTGGGAGTTTGGCTCCGGGCACCAGTTCGATGGAACAGTCATTGGGTCTGTGAGGGGGTAGGGCATCACATTCTTTTTCACTAAATGCCTCCGCCAGGTCCCAGTATTCCTTGGGGATGACTGGTTCGCCTGGAGGCAGTGAGGTGGCCATGTGCGCTCGCTCATTGGGTGGCCTAAGATGCCCAGCAACATCTGTTGAATCAATGGGGGGATCAGGCCCTATAGGTAGTCTCACAGTTCTTATTCCTTTCTCCCACCAGATAAACGGCTTCCATTTGTCTAACCAGACTAGCTCTAGGATCACCGCCTCAGTCATTTTTGGAGCCACCAGGAAGTGAATAAACTCCCAATGTGCACCTATTTCTAGGCGTAAGGGCTCGGTTAATTGTGTGACAAGAGTTTCTCCCATCACGGAGCCATCGGCTTGCTGAAACCTCACCGGTTTGGAAAGCTGTTTTGCCCGTATGCCCATTTTCATGGCAAATGACAGACTAATAGTGCAGTGGGTGCATCCCGAATCAACTAGTACGTTCAAGTTCATTTGTGCCCCAGACTTAGGGATTATAAGTTTGGCGGCCAGTGAAAAAGGCGGGATTTGTCGACTCACCATCGGCTCGTTCTCTCCTTCATCGTCACTGTCGAAGGGTAGAGCAGGGATGGGTCCACCTGGAGTTCCGGCGTCCTCCTGTGTTGGGGGTGTAATCTGGCGATAGGTTCCTGTGTGAGCCGGTTGGATTTTTCTCTTGTTAGCCGCTGAGCAGGTTTCTTTTGCATTGCTGGTTCTGGTCTGCTCTGCAGTTGGGGGTAGGGGTCTGGACAGGTGGCTGCTTGATGTCCTTCTTGTCCACACCGGAAACACTTAAAGGAGGGGCGTGAGGGTGGCCTGGGTCTCTCAGCCATTGCAGTAATTGAAGGCTTTCGTGGGGGTAATTTCTGTCCGGGTAGCTCTGGTTGCTGCTCGGGTTCGTGTGGGGGAGGCTTCTTATAGCGAGAGAGCTTAACATCTAGCTTCACTGCTGTCTGGTACCACTCCTGTAGCCGATCAGGTACTTCTCGATAGATACAGGCCTGAGAGAGGTGATCGTCTAATCCCTCGACGAAGTATTGAATCAGGGATTGTTCGGGCCACCCCTCTATTCGGCCTGCTATTTTGCGGAACTCTCGCACGTACTCCAGGGCAGGCCTGCCGGCTTGTTTTATTTTGTGGATTTGTTCTGCTGCTTTGAGGCCTATGGATGGGTCCTCAAATCTTTCTCTCAGTCCTAGGAGGAAAAGGTGGGGATCTCCCAGTTCGGGGGCTTGCTCACTATATAGATTGTTCAACCATTCAGATGCTTCTCCGTCTAGGTTGGATGCAATGACATCGATCATGGCACCTGGTTCCAGGTAGTGATAGGCCCAGCGATTCAAGTGAGAACGCACTTGGTTGAGGAAAAAAAACAGCTTCTCTGGGTCCCCATCAAAGGTTGCTCTGAAAGGTGGTGCAATTACAGGTTGTTGCTGCTGGCCCCACTGTGGCTGCTCATGCAACGGTTGCTGGGCTCCCCACTGCTCTTGTGCCCCCCCAGTTGCTGTTGGCCCCATCCTGGCTGCAGATTTATGCCCAGGGGTTTCACTTTTGGGGGCTGTGGCCACTCTCCTTGGTGTGGCTGTTCTCCCACCAGCTGCTGATCTCCTGGCTTCTGTACCACCCCAAGGCATTGCAAGGCCTCTATTAGATGTGGCAAGTTCAGAGGACATGGATCAGCCACCTGCTGGGGAACCCAATCTCCACATTGCTGCAGAGGACTCAGACTGGGATTACCCCTCTCTTCAGGGCTGGAGTCCCTGGCAGGAACATCTGCAATGGAAGGGCTGTAGGCTTCTCTCTGTAGGAACTGATTTCTGGTTTTCATCTCTGAGTTTTGAAATCTTTCCAGTGACTCACCCACAACTTTGTTATCTCTCAGTTCTGCTTTTGAAGTCTTTGCCCTCAGCTGGGAAATCTGCCAGATTCCTCTCTCCCCCGGCTTGCTGGCTGTCGCTCCCCCCCCCCGGGAAACTGTTGCAGCCAGGGGGCTGGCCTCAGGCAATCTTTCTTTCTCTATAATGAGATCTTCCCCGAATCTTTACCAGCTCCTCTCAAGCCTAGAGATAGTGGATGGGGTTCAGGACCACAGGTCGTTGAAAAAGGATTGAGATCTTAGCATGTTGTTATGGTTCTGGCTAATGAAACACTTCAAAGAACTTCCAGGCATTGATTTCCCTAAAAGTCTTTTATTGATTCAAAATGTCGGCATAAGCATAATGGGGTCTGATGCTAAGATCTAAGTTCTCTTCCTCTGAGCAGTTAAACTATCAGAATGTTCCCTCCCTAAATTAGCTGTCATATATCACATTATTCAATTAGTGTGAAGCTCAAAGGTTTCCTTCCTTTTTCTTTCCCAGGCTTTACCCCCACCCTCTTCTGCTTTGTATTAACCCCAAAAATACCAGACAGTTCTCCATATTGCCAAAGCAAGAATATACAATATTTGCAGTGATCTCCCAATGAAACTGTATGTGAGAAATTGACTATTTGAATTGTGGTCTGAATCTGTTTACTCAAACGTATCTCAGGATTAGACTTGTAGGTGGAGAGAAAAGGAAAATGGAAGAGGGCTAACTGCCAATTTCTGGTTAGCAGCAGCACCAAATATTTGCAGTGTTGACAAGATTATTCTATCATTGTGGCATGTTTGCTTTTTCATTGTAATGTATACTTTTTTTCTTTTTTCACACCTCTCCCCATTTTATAAAAAATAAAGTTACACTTTTTCTTAAATCTTATAGAAAAGAGGATGGAAGAAGAGCCCTCAGGACAGCTAAGAATAACAAGCAACATTGAAAAGGATATCAAAGAGAGTCAGAAATCAAAGTATTTTCCATTTCCTTCAGAAAACCACACAATTGTCCTCCTCCTCCAGCAGCTCTTACAAAAAAGAGAGAAAATCAAGAAAGATTTCAAACTGGAATAAGTAGATTATTCAGAAATCAAGGATTCATTACATGAAAAGTGAAGGGAGATTATTTTTCATTCAGTAAAAGAGAGAAATATCTGGAAGTCAGTTGGAGGAAAAGGTGAGTAGGAAAGTCATGCGGGCCTTGCCCTGTGAGGAAGAAAACGGATTGAACGAAAGCACCACTAAACAAGGGATTGTCCATATTTTTGACTTCCTCAAGAATATCACCTGTGGAAAAGCTCCCTACTTGTGTCTATTGTTGGAAAACCACACATTGCAAATCACAACTGATTATGCAGAATTATACAGCAGAAAAGCCATACAAATCATCTGATTCTGGTAAAACCTTTAGTCAGAACAGCTCCCTTGTGGTTCATGGAAGGAGCCACACAAGAGAAAAGCCATAAAAGCACTCATAGTGCAATAAATCCTTTAGTGAGCATGGCAACGTGGTGATACATCAGAGGATTCACAGCAGGGAGAAAACCTATAACTATACTGATTGTGTGAAAGTTCCATTAGAAATTCCCATGTCATGAGACACCATAGGATTCACACAGGAGAGAAACCCTTTGAATGTCCTCATTGTGGAAAATGTTTCAGTAAGAATTACAACCTGGTGACACACCAGAGGACTCACTCAGGAGAGAAACCCTTTGAATGTCCTATCTGTGGGAAAAGTTTCAGTCATAAGTCCAACCTGGTGATACACCAGAGGACTCACACAGGAGAGAAACCCTTTGAATGTCTTGATTGTGGGAAAAGTTTTAGTGAGAATTCCAGCCTTGTGAAACACCAGCGGACTCACACGGGAGAGAAACCCTTTGAATGTCTTGATTGTGGGAAACGTTTCAGTGAGAATTCCTGCCTTGTGAAACACCAGAGGACTCACACAGGAGAGAATCTCTTTGAATGTCCTGATTGTGGGAAAAGTTTCACTATCAATTCCAACCTGATGATACACCAGAGGACTCACTCAGGAGAGAAACCCTTTGAATGTCCTCATTGTGGGAAAGGTTTCAGTGACAAGTCCAACCTGGTGATACACCAGAGGACTCACACAGGAGAGAAACCCTTTGAATGTCCTACCTGTGGAAAAAGTTTCAGTCACAAGTCCAACCTTGTGATACACCAGAGGACTCACACAGGAGAGAAACCCTTTGAATGTCTTAATTGTGGGAAAAGTTTCAGTCAGAATTTCAGCCTTGTGAAACACCAGAGGATTCACACAGGAGAGAAACCTTTTGAATGTCCTGATTGTGGGAAAACTTTCAGTGAGAATTCCAGCCTTGTGAGACACCAGAGGACTCACACAGGAGAGAAACCCTTTGAATGTCCTGATTGTGGGAAACGTTTCAGTCACAATTGCAGCCTTGTGAAACACCAGAGGACTCACACAGGAGAGAAACCTTTTGAATGTCCTGATTGTAGGAAAAGATTCAGTCAGAATTCCAGCCTTGTGAAACACCAGAGGATTCACACAGGAGAGAAACCCTTTGAATGTCCTGATTGTGGGAAAAGTTTCAATCACAAATCCAGTCTGGTGACACACCAGAGGACTCACACAGGAGAGAAACTCTTTGAATGTTCTATCTGTGGGAAAAGTTTCAATCACAATTCCCACCTGGTGATACACCAGAGGACTCACACAGGAGAGAAACCCTTTGAATGTCCTGATTGTGGAAAACGTTTCAGTGAGAATTCCAGCCTTGTGACACACCAGAGGATTCACACAGGAGAGAAACCTTTTGAATGTCCTATCTGTGGGAAAAGTTTCAATCACAAATCCAGCCTGGTGATACACCAGAGGACTCACACAGGAGAGAAACCCTTTGAATGTCCTGATTGTGGGAAAGGTTTCATTGAGAATTCCAGCCTTGTGAAACACCAGAGGACTCACTCGTGGAGAAATCTTTCAAATGTCCAGTCTGTGGACGTTACTTCACTCATAAATCATCCCTTATTGCACACGAGGAAATCCACATGAGGCAGCAGTTGAAGAATTTAGAAAAGGCTGGAAATTTATTTGTGATCTCCCAATGAAACTGTATGTGAGAAATTGACTATTTGAATTGTGGTCTGAATCTGTTTACTCAAACGTATCTCAGGATTAGACTTGTAGGTGGAGAGAAAAGGAAAATGGAAAGGGCTAATTGCCAATTTATGGTTAGCAGCAGCAGCAGCTACTGGATATTTCCTTTTGTAGAAGTGGATTTCCTAAGAAAGGCTTCTGGGTGGTAGTTTTGTATATTGATTACATAATTCCCACATGTGGAGTTTCAGGTCTTCTATCTTGCTTTCCTCCAGATTTTGAGCCCCAGAATTCCTCAGCCAGTGTTGAAAAGGTCCTCAAGATATAACTTTCATGGGCCTTGCAATTATGGTTGCATGTTGCAATGGCTGTTAAGTGAGACTTCTTTCCTAAACTACCCTGATCTCTCTGATGCAGTCATTAATTGAATGTGTCAGTCACGATGGCTACCTCAGGGTTGGTGAAAACTCTTTGAGGCCTAGTGCAGGCCCAGACATTGCTGTAGGCATATCTAGGCCTCCCCCACCCTGTGCTCTGTTTCCCAACCCTTGTGCCGCTCAGTTCTTTCCCACCCCAGGGTCTCCACAGGCTTTTTCTCCCTCCCACTGGGTCCCTGCACGCCTCACACCCTCCTCTTTCTTTCTAAGATTTCTGATCCTCATGCTGGGGAAGGAGGGGAGGGCATGCATCCCTGGCCCTTGGGACTGTGTCCTGGAAGCAGCCGTTATTTTCAGTGGGCCCTGGCTTCGTCCCTGGGCCATGAGGTGGACTTCTGGAAGCGGCTGCCATTTGGCCGTACTGTCAGGCAGAAGAGAGACAAACCTCTCTGTTTTTTTACCTAACATGAGGGGGAAAATGTACAGTTGAAAAGTTTTCATTGTTGATAAGGGAAAAAATGGGTATTTTCAGTGTTGCTATGGACATTTGGTCAAGGGAAGTCGCTCAGAGTTGCCTCAAACGGCGAGATGGGCTGTGATTAAGTTTAATAATGAATGAATTTAATAATAAAAAGATAATGTGAAGCTCATTACCCAACTCTTGCTCAGTGATACATACGGTGGGTTTCTAACATACACAATTGTTAACTTGTAATCTGTCTATTGTGCAATCTGCATCTCTAAGTAATCTGTTTTATTCAGCTTCCCTTCCCTCCTCATTTATAAATTTAAAATGTCAGTTTCAATCATACATCAGTCCCCCCACTCAATGCCTCTGATGATTTGAGCTGCAGTTAGGCTTCTGCCTCTTAATTTATTATTGCATTGCTATCTGCCCTAGTCCTAAATTCTATGAAAAGACAATAATTTATTAGGCACAGTTTAAAAATTAAGACGGCTTACTGGATATGTTTTGATTGGCATCCTTCTCAGATTCAGCGATTGTCTTCTCCATCACAGCCAGTCTGACAGAGGGAAATTAGGACATTTCAAACAGGACAACTAAGCTATGGTTTCCCTTTAAAACAGCCATTTGTTTTGCCAGCCGGTTTGTAGCCTTTGAAAATCAAAGAATCACAGAGGATCTCTCTGATTTCCCTGATGATTCTCCAAATTCTGAATCAGATTCGACAGACATCATGGAAGTTGAGGTCCCCGTGGATGGCGACAATGAGTAGACACAAACGTTTGAAAAAACTCAGGAATGAATTCCTTTAACTTAAGAATATGTCGGCTGCTCAGTCTGAAAGCTGGTCCTGAGTGTGGCACTCAGGGCATTTGAAGGTTCCTGTGGCCCCTCTTAATTCTTCTGGGTCCCATCCCCCCTGGTTTTGTTTCTTCTTATAAAAGACTGAGAATTTCATAAGTTGTTTAATTAAAGTAAACTTCTGTTTCCACTAATGCTTCTGGAGAAACAGAAATGATGGAGAGCTATAACAAGCCAGAATGGGTTTGTTAAGAATGTGATGCCAGACAAACATTATTGCCATTTTTTATGAAGTAACTTAATTAGTAGATTTGTGAAATGTTTTGGAGATAGTATACTTGGACGTCAGCAAGACATTTGACCAGGTAGGAGCACAAGTTAATTTTTTTGTAAGATAGAACAACATGGGATCGAACCAGCCCTAGGTGGATTCGCAATTGACTGACCAAGAACACTCAGTGGGTATTCCTCAATGGAACTACATCTACATGGAGAGAAGCATGCAATGGGGTACCTCAATGTTCGGTCTTGGGCCCAGTACACTTCAACATCTTCATAAATAGATAGGCTCAAGATCCAAAGGGATTTAGGTGTCCTAGTGGACAAGTAGGAGCAGGGAATCTGCTGCAGCTGCCCCCCCCACCAAAGCCAATGTAGTCGTAGGTTGCATCTACAGATGTATAGTGTCAAGAAGTGATAGTACCACTTTACACCACACTGGTGAGTCCACACTTAGAATACTGAGCCCATTTCTGCTCCCATCATTCAACACATGTTGAGGCCCTGGAAAATGTGCAGAGAAGAAGAAAGATCATAAATGTTTTGGACGCTAAATGACAATCGGTTGAGAGAGCTAGGTATGTTTAGGACATGGAATAGAAGGATTGGGGGATATAATGGCTGTCTTCCACTACTTGAGGGGCTGTCACAAAGAGGAGATCAATTTATTCTGTAGGGCAACAGAAGGCAGAACAAAAAGTTCATGGGTGGAAGGTTGTCAAAGGAAGATCCAATTTAGAAGTAAGGAGAAGTGGAGATCAGTTGGCCATGTGCTTTGGTGGGATATTCTATTCTTCCTTTTTTTTTCTTTTTAAAAACAATTTGGAAATATTTCTTCTACCATATATTCACAATCACCCTCTCTTTCTTAGCCCCCCCGTTTTCGAGGCCGTGCTACACATTTTTCTCTGTGTGACCTAATGGAGACTTCTGTGCAAGCACAATTTCAGGAGTACATGTTTTCCGCCTCCTATCCGCGGTCAAACAGACAACATCTGTGCAGACAAAACAGAAGGCGGCATCTGTGGTTGAGTTTAAAGGAGTTAACACCATCGAGTACTATATTGCTAGAAAGGAGGGGAGGCGAGGGGAAGCGCCGAGGAACTTCCTCTTCCTGATCACTAATCGGAGTAAGATGGTGTGCAGGGAGGCTTTTGTGCTCTTCCCAGATTGAAGCAGCAGCTGGAAGGTGAGTGGAGGGCAGGTCGGAGGAGAAGCCGGGAGCAAGCGGGGCTCTTTTGGTTTCCTCCACGGCGTCCAAGCAGGGAAGCAACTGGGCTGAAGCATCTCAGCTGCCGCTGCTGCATTTTCCTTCCCTCCCCAACTTTTAAGTCCACTGGGGCTGCAGGCTGTTGAACTGGGGGCTGCGATTTTCTGCTGCTGGGAAGATTTCAAAAGTCTCCTTCAAGTGAAGGTTGATTCTTTGGGAATGGCTTCCCTCCAGACGTTGTGAGTGCTGCGTCACAGGAGGTTTTTAAGAGGAGACCGGACAGCCATTTGTCAGGAATGGTAATAGGGTCTCCTGCCTGAGCAGTGGGTTGGACTAGAAGACCTCCAAGGTCCCTTCCAACTGTGTTTTTTTACAATTTTTTAAAATTAATTTTCTATTATCACATTTGATTAGTGCTTAGTAAACATCGTGTTGTCTGGTCCAATTTGTTTGCTTAATAATACAATTTCCATTCTTAGTGTCCACCCCTTTTCTCCAACCACTGAGGAAATAAATTCCATGTTTGAAAATATTCTGTATCTTCTTTCTCTTTCATCCTCAACGTAAGTCTGTCCATTTTAGCACAGTCCAATATCTTCTTGATTATGTCTTTGTCTAGTGGGGTTTCTTCATTCTTCTAGTGCTGAGCAAATACAATCCCTGCTGCTGTTAATACATGCAATGTTAAATATACACTTTGCTTATTAAATTTTTCTGATATTATACCTAATAAAAAGAGTTCAGGTTTAAAGTCTACATGTTTCCCTAACATCATTTCTAACCAACTGTGTCTTTTGGCCCAAATTTTTTTTTCTTTCACAGAAGGCCACCACATATGGTAATACAGGCCAGGGGTTTGATTACATTTCCTACATTTACTGGACATATTTTTAAGCATTTTTGCTAACCTAGCAGGTGGTAAATGCCATCTATAGAACATTCTATGTCAGTTGTCTTTATAAGAGGTTTGCCATGGTCAGTTTATAATTTCTTTCCCAAAGATTTTGCCATTTCTGTAATTCTATATTATATTAGTTTTCTTTCACTGTATCATTATTTCTTTCACTTGTTCATCCTCCATTTTTGAATTTAATAGAAAGTTATATAGTTTCTTAATCAGTTTTTTATCAGAGGTCAAGAGTGTCTGATCAAACATTGTTCTTTATGAAAGCCATACATTTTCACATCTTTATCATAGTTCTATAGTCCCCATTTACAATTACTTTTACTGTTGTTTATGATATATTGTCTTAATTACATTTATAAATGTAATTTATAATCCAATTCCAAAATCCATGCAGTTTAATTGTGTCATAAATTACCAGCTTACATTATCAAAGGCTTTTTGAACATCTAAAAAAATTAGTGCCTTTTTATTTTCTTTGAGAAATAATTCCATTTCCTTTACTGCTATTTCTGAAATCCTTTCTCTAATAATAATAATAAAGTTGGAAGGGACCTAGGAGGTCATCTGGTCCACCCCCCTGCTCAAACAGGAACCTATACCATTTCAGACAGATGGCCATCCAGTCTCCTCTTAAAAACTTCCAGTGTTGGAGCATTCACCACTTTTGGAGGCAGGTTGTTCCATTGGTTAATTGTTCTAACTGTCAGGAAGTTTCTCCTTAGTTCTAGGGTTCTTCTCTCCTTGATTAGTTTCCATCCATTGCTTCTTGTCCTGCCTTCAGGCGCTTTGGAAAATTGCTTGACTCCCTCTTCTTTGTGGCAGCCCCTGAGATACTGGAACACTGCTATCATGTCCCCCCTCGTCCTTCTCTTCATTAAACTATACATACCCAATTCCAGAAGCCTTATATGCTTTAACCTGCAGTCCCCTAATCATCTTTGTTACTCTTCTCTGTACTCTTTCTAGAGTCTCAGCATCTTTTTTACATCGTGATGACCAAAACTGGATGCAGTATTCCATGTGTGGTCTTACCAAAGCATTGTAAAGTGGTATTAATACTTCATATGATCTTGATTCTATCCTTCTGTTAATGCAGCCTAGCACTGTGTTGGCCTTTTTGGCAGCTGCAGCACACTGTTGGCTCATATTTAAGTGATTGTCCACTAGGACTCCGAGATCCCTCTCACAGTTACTATTATTGAGCAAGGTACCCCCTATACTATACCTATGTATTTGGTTTTTCTTGCCTAAATGTAGAACCTTACTTTTTTCACCATTGAATTTCATTTTGTTAGATAGCGCCCAGTGTTCAAGTCTGTCCAGATCCTCCTGTATCTTAAGCCTGTCTTCTGGAGTGTGGCTATTCCTGCCAGCTTGGTGTCATCTGCAAATTTGATGATTTCAGCATCTATCCCCTCGTCCAAATCGTTGATGAAGAGGTTGAAGAGCACTGGGCCCAGAACAGAGCCCTGGGTCACCCCACTGCACACTTCCCTCCATGTAGATGCGCTTCCATTGAGGACCACACGCTATGTATGGCCGGTCAGCCAGCTATGGATCCATCTGGTGGTGATGCTGTCTAACCCACATTTTTCTATCTTATCTAGTAGTAGGTTGTGATCTACTTAATCAAATGACTTACTGAAGTCAAAGTAAATTATATCCACAGCATTCCTCTGATCCACTAATTTTGTCACTTGGTCAAAGAATGCAATAAGATTTGTCTGGCATATATCCGCGAAAAACTTATTAATTTATTATAAGCATCTTCAAATGGAAATGGTGGAACCCCTTAGAGAGTTGTTTATTAATATACAAAGGGGGGGGGTCAGGTTCCACCTTCATGGAAAACAGCCTATGTTTCTTTAATTCCCAAAGAGGGAAGAGATAATGTTCAACCAGAAAATTTTAGACCTATTTCATTGTTGAATACGGATTATAAGATTTTTGCAAAAGTGATGGCTAATAGATTAATGACAGTTTTACAACAAATAATTCATACTGACCAAACCGGCTTTTTACAAGGGAGGCAGATGAAAACTAATGTTAGACAACTTATTAATATAATAGAATATTTGGAGAAACATACTCAGGTACCCGCAGTTCTTATGTTTTTGGATGCGGAAAAAGCATTTGATAGATTGAATTGGTTGTTTTTGAAAAAATTGATTGTTAGGATGGAAATGGGGGATCAGTTTATTAATTCTATATTGGCAATTTATCAGAAACAAACAGGACAGATTATTGTGAATGGGGATTTAACAGATTCATTTAATATAGAGAAAGGTACCAGACAGGGATGTCCATTATCCCCTTTGTTTGTTTTAACTTTAGAGATTTTATTAAATAGGATAAGAGGAGCAGATGATTTAAAAGGTATAGAGATTAGACAACAAGATTATAGATTACGTGCTTTTGCAGATGATTTGGTTGTGACATTTACTCAACCAATACAGTCAGCTAAGAGATTGATGGAGATAATTAAAAATTATGGTAGGGTATCTGGGTTTAAACTAAATATATCTAAGACAAAGATGTTAGTTAAAAATCTAAATATTAATTCAAAACAGGAATTGGAAAGAATAACGGGATGTGAGATAGTTAAGAAAATTAAATATTTAGGAATTGACATTGAAGCCTCTAATGGGAAGTTATATAAAAATAATTATGAAGTTTTGTGGAATAAGACACAAATAGAATTGGAAAAATGGAAGAAATTACAATTATCTATGTTGGGTAGGATAGCAGCAGTTAAAATGAATGTATTGCCTAAATTTTTATTTCTTTTTCAAATGTTACCTATACTTAAAAAGGATGCGAATTTGGAGGAGTGGCAGAAGGGTATTAATAGATTTGTTTGGAATGGGAAGAAACCGAGGGTCAAATTAAAAACAATTCAGGATACAAGGGAAAGAGGTGGTTTGAAAATGCCTAATTTCAAGTTATATTATCATGCAGCTGTTTTAGTAGCGATAAGTGATTGGGTTAATTTAACTAATGATAGAATATTGAAGGGTATGATTTATTATATGGTTGGCATGCATACTTAGTTTATGATAAAAAGGTGGATAGGAGTTTCAAAGAGCACCTATTGAGAAATGCTCTGCTGCGTGTCTGGAAAAAATATCAGAATAAATTAAATGATAAGATTCCTGTATGGACGGTTCCCAGACACGCAATAGAGAATATAAATAGAGAACAATTATATGATGTGGTGCCTTATGAGAAACTCCTATTTAAAGAAGGGAATGTTTTACAATTGAAGTCCTTGAATATTCTAGGGGGGGAAGGAATAATCCTTACTTGGTTTCAATATTTACAATTGCAGACTAGATGGAAAAAAGATTTGAAGGTGGGTTTATCCCAAATAGATGAAAATTTAATTAAGCAAATTAGAGATCAAAGGTTAATGCATATTAAAAGATTGTATAATGTATTGATAGAAATTGATTCGGAAACTGAATTAGTTAAGGATTGTATGATAAAGTGGGGACAAAATTTCGGACAACCAATCATGATGGAAACTTGGGAGAGGATCTGGGTGAAAAATGTAAAATTTACACAAGCGCAACATTTAAGAGAAAATTTTTATAAAATGTTTTATAGATGGCATTTGGATCCGAAAAAATTATCATGTATGTACCCTAATTTACAACCTAAATGTTGGAGATGTGAATGTATGGACGCTACTTATTTTCATGTATGGTGGACTTGTAAAAAAATCAAGGCTTTTTGGATAAAAATATGGTGGATACTTTAAAATATTCTGAAAAAACGTATTGAATTTTCACCACAGCTATTTTTATTGGGTATTATAAAAGATTTTACCACCATAGAGATGAACTTGATTTTGAACTTGATTACAGCAGCGAGATTGTTGGTGGGACAATATTGGAAGAAGGCAGAATTACCATCAATTGAAGAATGGACTTTGAAAGTTATAAATTTGGCGGAAATAGCCAAAATATCTGCATATTTGAAAGACTATTCGAATGAAAAATATATGTTAGAATGGAAAAAATGGATAGACTACATTCAAGGGAAATATCAATCTAAGAAATTGTATTTAGCATATAGTTAAACTTTTATTAGGATTTATATAATAATTTTGTTTAATATAGTGGGTTTTTTTTCCTTTTTTCTTTACCCTGTATTCACTCTGGGAAGTGGGGGGGTAGATTGGGGGGGGTTTTAATAACATACTCATACTTGTAATATATAAGAAAGAAATATTTACTTATAGATGAGGGGTTGCTCGGACAGTACCTCTGTACTACATCTGGAGGGGGTCGTGAGGGAGGAGTGAAAGAGGGGAGGGAAGTAGGATGGTTGGAGGAGAGGAGGGTGGAGAGGTAGGGAGAGAGGTGAGGAGGAGGGAAGTTGGAGAGGGAGATAGGGAGAAAGGGGATGTGGTAGGGGGGGTGCTGCCGAGCAACACCCATGGTTATTTAAACTACTGTATATATGCATTTAAAAGAATGTATGTTGGTTTTTTGTTTATTGTGGGAGAAAGTTGGAAAAGAAAGTATTAAGTATTAAGTTGAGTTGTCTTGTTTTTCTCTTTTTGTTGTTCAAAATTATAAAATCAATAAAATATTTTTTAAAAAAAGATTTGTCTGGCATGATTTGTTTTTGACAAACCCATGTTGGCTTTTAGTAATGATTTGTTTGCCTCTAGGTGTTCGCTGATTCGTTTTCCAAAATCTTCCCAGGTATTGAGGTCAGGCTGATAGGTCTGTAATTTCCTGGGTCCATTTTTTTTCCTTTTTTGAAAATGGGAACTACATCAGCTCTTTTCCAGTCCTCCGGTAGTTCCCCAGTGCTCCAGGATCTTTGAAAAATATAGTTCAATGGTTCTGAGATCACATCTGCCAGTTCCTTGAGAACCTTGGGATGTAATCCATCTGGTCCTGGTGATTTGAACTCGTGTAGGCTGGACAGGTGCTCACTTACGTTTTCTTGCCTATTTTAACTTGCGTTTCTATTCTGTTTTTTATGGCACTATTTTTGGTAGATTGGTCTGTTTTTTCCCTTTATGTAAAGACAGATGCAAAAAACGAGTTAAATAATTCTGTTTTCTCCCTGTTGCTTGTCACCTTCTTGCCACTTTCACCCACTAATGGACTAATCATTTCCTTCACTTTTTTCTTGTTTTTACATGTTGAAAGAAGCTTTTTTTATTTTTGACTTTGGTCGCAAGCCTTAGTTCATTTTGAGCCTTAGCTTTCCTCACTTCACGTTTGCAGGCTCGGGCTATTTGCTGATATTCTGATTTAGTTATGTGCCCCTCTTTCCACTTTCTATACTTGTCCTTTTTATCTTTCAATTTATCAGAGAGTTCTTTATGCAGCCATGCTGGTTTCTTTTGAGAGCTGTTATTTTTCCTCTTTGTTGATATTGTGCTAGACTGGGCTTTTATTATCTCACTTTTCAAAATTTTCCAAGCTTCTTGAGTTGTTTTCCCCTTTAGGATTCTCATCCGTGGAATCCTTCCCAAGGCCTATCTAAGTTTATTGAAATTAGCTCTCATAAAGTCCAAGACTCTAGTTTGACTGTGTTCTATTGCTTGTGCTTCCATAATGTTGAATTCCAATATTGCATGATTACTTCCTCCCAATGTTCCTGTGGCTTCAACACCTTCTATCATTTCATCTCTGTTAGTGAGAATTAGATCCAAAATGGTTAATTCCCTAGTTCCCTTCTCTACTTTTTGGGAGACCAAGTTGTCTGTTCGGTTTGCAAGGAATCTGTTTGATCTTCCACTTGGTGCATAGTTTGTCTCCCAATTGATGTCAGGGTAGTTAAAGTTCCCCATTACTATTATGATATGCTTCCTACATACCCTAGATAGCTGACTAGCAAAAAGTTCATCTATTTCCTCTGTTTGGTTGGGTGGCCTGTAGTATAGACCTATGGCAATGTCATTTCTCCCCCCTTTTATATTGACCCAAATGCATTCAAGACAGTTTTCATCATTATTGTGCTCTATTTCTGTAGAGATGTAGTTATTCCTTACATATAGAGCAACTCTGCCTCCTTTTTTATTTGGTCTGTTTCTTTTAAATAATTTAAATCCCTCTAGCTGTGTGTTCCATTTGTGGGTTTCATCCCACCATGTTTCCATAATGGCAACAATATCATATCTGCCCTCATTAACCTGAATTTCTAGTTCACCCTGTTTGCTATTCATACTCTGTGCATTGGTGTATAGACATTTGAGTCCTTTATGACTGACCCTGCATTTACTGTCTACGTACCCTGTGTGGTGCCTGAGTTCCCCTATTGTCTTACCATCTATTTGGTTAGTGCACTTTGTGTGGCACTCACTATTAGAAACTTGATTTTGCTTGACAGCAAGGTTGATATTCTTGTCCACACACACATCTATGTTACATGCACTGATAGCTCTATAGTTTTTAGATTCCCGGGGACAGGGATGTTCTGTGTCAATTAACTTACTGTCCCCGCTATTTAGTTTAAATATTCCTCCAGAAAATCTGTGAATTTATAGCCGAATAACTCAGTCCCTTTCTTTGATGGATGCAATCCATCTCTTTTGTACATTTTTTCATTGGACCAGCTACAGACATCGTGACTAATATATCCAAAGCCTTTCCCTTTACACCACTCCTTTAGCCACATATTGAATTGTGCTATATGCTGGCCTTTTCCATTTTGCTCATTATATACTGGTAAAACTTCTGAAAAAGTAAGCCTACAGCCTATTCTGCTAAGTTCCTGCCTCAAGCTCTGGAAATCATTCTGCACAGAGAGTACATCTTTTTGGGACAGATCGTTAGTGCCAAGATGTACAGTAGCCTCCACATCACAGTCCTTGCTGGCATTCTTGATTATTTTAGAAATACGCTTCTTGCTCCTACTGGCAGTAGCACCTGGAAGACATCTGACCTCTTTCAAAACCTCTGTCCTTTCCTAAATTTACATCCCTTATAATTGAATCACCTACCAAAAGGTGGCTTCTATTTTTGGATGCCTTTCTATTCTTGCATGACTGATGTGTAATATCTGATTCACACTTCTCCCTGTCCAAAACAAGTTCTTTATCTCGGACCACGATCCCCTGCTTATTTGAGTTATCATCACAAATACCTTTACCTGTCTCCTTAATGTCCCTATTAAGGTCAGCAAGGGCACTGTATCTGTTGTGCAGGGACACAGCGAAAGCTTTGCATTTATGGTTCACAGCTCTCATCCTGCCAAATCCCACGGTTGTCCATGCTGCCCTTCTCCTGCAGGATCTTTGTGGTAGAGGGGGCTGATAGTGCAGAGGCTCAGTAGAGTAGTGGGACTGAACTGGACACCTAATTTCTGCCTGAAGAGCACAGATTATAGACCCTAGATAAATAATCTGTCCTTGTAGACTAGTGATTTGTTACAGATAGGACAGTTTTCAAGTTTGAAAAGGGTACTGCGAAAGACAGCTGCAAAGCAAGTGTTGCACTGAACTAAGCCAGACATTCTTAGATACAGGGAATCTCAGACACACTTGCCCTGAATGTACCGTTGTTTATGATTTTTAGTTATATAATTCACGTCCTGTTATCTGTTGCAGCCTTCCAAGAAAGACAGCAGTTTGTAAAAGCTCCCAGCAGCTCTGGGCAGTTAAATACAATGGAGATCCAATCAGGGCCCCGGCTACCTTTCTTTTTTGGGGGGGGGGAAAGAAATTTTATTGGTTTTTTAGTTTTTTAAACAAAATGCTCAAGACACACCGTGGTGTTAGGATAGTCAAACATCCAAAGACAAAACATATATACATAATTCAGTCAATACATCTAGTATTCCCTCTCTTTTTCTTTTTTTTAAATTTATTTAAAATAGTCCAATTCTAGCTTAAATTTATTCAACCTATACCTGATTTTAAAGCTTTAGAAATTTACACTATCATAATCAAATTAGCTTTAAGTACAAATATTATCAATTCGGGTATCCCTTCCAAATATATTCTAGTTCCTTGATTTGATCATAAATCTTATTTAATTCTTCTTCCACTAATATCCCTTAATTAAAATAAAATATTAATCTATCCTATATGTATCTAGTCCATCAATTAATCAATCTCTTTAAGCTGACAGAAAAAAATCAAACCTTAAGTCATTTCAATCCATTAAACAGAATTCAAATTACATCCAGTTAATTGTCATAAGTAATAACATCCGTGTTATCAAACAATCAAATCATCTTATTAGATTAACTCAACATTACATAATAATTTCCTTACAAGTAACCCTATCGTCCTAAAAAAGAAAAAGAAGACACTCTTAATCAATTTAATATATATTCAATTAATCACCCCCTTTTCTCTTACTTCTAACTCACAATCTTAATCCTAAAATCAACCCATAATTGTAGATTACCTTTAATCCATTAACTAAAAATATCTCCTCTTTAAGATAAAATATTGATCTATCCTAGACCTATCTAATCCATCAATCAATCTCTTTAGGTTGACAAGATAGCATCAAACCTTAAATTATTTCAATTCATTGAGCATCAAACAAATCATTTTGTTAGAGATAGTAATTTTCATATAAATAAACTTTATATATCTTCCATAAATCGCCCGTCTCTCTTACATCTAATTCATAATCCTAGTCCTTAAATCAATCCATAGTTCTAGGTTGCCTTTAGTCCATTACATAAAACTTTAACTTTCATTTTTTTCAGTCTTATTCTGGGTTTCTTATGAAAAGAGGTTTCCATAGCAGAGCTTCCCTTCAGCTGATAAGTCTCTCTTTATTGCTTGTAGTATCATTTGGATCAGTGAGGACCATCTTGGCCTCTGCATTGGCCCTCTGACTCTCTTAACCATAAAGTCTCATTGCTTTAACATTTCAAGTCTCATTCTTTGCTTTTTCTGGTCCTTAGTACCATAAGTGAATTGTTTATAAGGCAAAATCAATTTCTCTTTATTCTCAGTTAAGTTCTCTTCTTTTATAATCTGTTTTATAGAAGAATCAGATGTAGTCTGAGAGTCAATTTTGAAGTTTGAAGGAGAGATTCTTGTTCTTAATTCTGTAGTAAGCTCTTTCATTATAGCACATATTTCTTCTTTAGCCTCATAAATCTTTTCCAAAATAAGTTTACAATTTAAATGTGAGTGCAACTCCATTTTAAAAATTGTTCAGCTGGATCAAATTATCTTTCTCTTGAACAACAGTTTGAAGGCCAAAACCATCTCCTCTCCAGATAGACAATAATTACAATATTAGTTTTTAACCAATAAATGTCCTCAGTGAGCTAAGAAATCTTTTTCAAAAGTAATTTTTTCTTTTCCCCTTTTCTGTTTTTTCAGGGAAAGGTGGAGGAAGAAATACTCAAAAAAGGCAGAACAGCATAGACTGATAGCAGAATTCTTAGGAAAAAAATTTTTCCCGTACCCCAAAACATATATATATATATATAGAAAAAAAACATAGTCTTTAAAGTTTGTTCTATTCTTTTGTTCGCCTTTCTTCCCAAACCTGTAAAAGCTGCCTTTCCAAGCCAGGGAAATAATTCCAACAGGGCAAAAAGAAGCAAAAAGGCATAAAGACAGGAAGAAAAAAAAAATCTCACCCAGATTCACCACGGTGGGTTTTCAAGCTTAGCTGTTCTTTGACTTGCAATTTCTAGCGGCTGAGTGATCGGCCATTTTACTGGCCGATCTTCTCCATCGGCCCTCAAAGTTGGCCCGGACAGCTGGAGGAGCCGCCGCTCCTCCACTGCCGAGCAAAGCCTCTACAACAGAAGTTGCATCCTCCAGGGTGACTTTAGACCCACATAAGGGTCTACCGGCAGAGGGAGGCTAGCTGACGAGATGAGTCTCTTCGTGCGACTAGGAGCGCCGCAACCCGGAACCGGAAGTCTGGGCCCCGGCTACCTTTCTGTTGCATGCAGATTCCATGTCCACCTTGATTTCTTCTTTACTCCTGTCCAACTCAGCTTTATCGGATTATGGTCAGCCCAAATATTAGGTTCTATCTGAACCTCATGTATATTAGTTCTTAATTTAGGGGACATCCATATTATATCAATTCTAGACCATGATTTCTGTCTATTTGAATAAAATGTATACTGAGTCTTTTTTGGGTTCATTTCTCTCCAGACATTCTGTACGCAGATTTCTTCTGCCATTTTAAGAAACACCCTAGGTAATCTTTCTTCCATTTTTTCCTATTTTACTACTTTTGTAATCTAATTTTTCATTCACAATTGCGTTAAAGCCTCCTACTAAACAAATATTTTGATATTCCATTTCCAATATTTTCCTGTGTTTATTCTTTGGTGCTTATATTGCTACTATCAACATCTTTTTTTATTTATCGTCATTTCCACCCTCAAAATTCTTCCTTCTTCCTTCAAGGTCCCTTCCAACTCTGTTATTCTGTTATCCATCAGTTAAAGCCGCCACATCTCTAAAATTAGCTGAAAAGCTTTGACTGTAAACTAATTTGGGACATTTTCCCAAGATAAAAAGACATAGATTTTCTCCATATACACATTTGTAGGTGTGTGTCTATATTTCTCTATCTAGGCATATATCTACAATTATATAATCTATGCCTATCACTTCCAGATATATTTGATGATAACCCTTTGTATTGCTAAGGATTTGTGATTGACTGAAGTCAACAAGAAATGTGATTGAATGGATATTTGAACATGGATGTCGCTAGCATTCAATGTATTAGATGAATCATAAACAATGTAAGAGATTATTCTATCATTGTGGCATGTTTGCTTTTTCATTGTAAAGTATATATTTTTTAACACCTCTCCCCATTTTATAAAAATTAAAGTTACACTTTTCTTTAAATCTTATAGAAAAGAGGATGGGAAGAAGAGCCCTCTGGACAGCTAAGAATAACAAGCAACATTGAAAAGGAAAGCAAATCGAGCCAGAAATCAAAATATTTTCCATTTCCTTCAGAAAACCACACAATTGTCCTCCTCCTCCGGCAGTTCTTAGAAAAAAAGAGAGAAAATCAAGAAAGATTTCAAACTGGAATAAGTAGATTATTCAGAACTCAAGGATACATTACATGAAAAGTGAAGGGAGATTATTTTTCATTCAGTAAAAGAGGGAAATAACTGGAAATCAGTGCAGGAAAGGGTGAGTAGGAAAGTCATGCAGGCCTCGCCTGTGAGGAAGAAAACGGATTTGAATGAAAGAACCACTAAACAAGGGATTGTCCATATTTTTGACCTCCTCAAGAATATCAGCTGTGGAAAAGCTCCGTACTTGTGTCTCTTGTTGGAAAAGCACAGATTGCAAATCACAACTGTTTATGCACAAGAGGAGCCACACAGGAGAAAAGCCATAGAAATCATCTGATTGTGGCAAAAGCTTTAGTCAGAACAGCTCTCTTGTGGTTCATGGAAAGACCCACACAAGAGAAAAGCCATAAAAGCACTTCTAGTGCAGTAAATGCTTTAGTGAGCATGGCAACATGGTGATACATCAGAGGATTCACAACGGGGCGGAAAAATATGACTATACTGATTGTGTGAAAGTTTCATTAGAAATTCCCATGTCATGAGACACCAGAGAACTCACACAGGAGAAAAACCCTTTGAATGTCCTATCTGTGGGAAATGTTTCAGTCACAAGTCCAACCTGGCGATACACCAGAGGATTCACACAGGAGAGAAACCATATGTTTCCACTTTGTGGCAAAAGTATCATTTCAAATTCTGACCAGATGAAACATCAGAAGATTCACACAGGAGAAAAACCCTTTGAATGCCCTGAATGTGGGAAAAGTTTCAATAGGAATTCCCATCTGGTGAGTCACCAGAGGACTCACACAGGAGAGAAACACTTTGAATGTCCTGTTTGTGGGAAAAGTTTCAGTGAGAATTCCAGCCTTGTGAAACACCAGAGGACTCACACAGGAGAGAAACCCTTTGAATGTCCTGATTGTGGGAAAAGTTTCAGTGAGAATTCCTGCCTTGTGAAACACCAGAGGACGCACACAGGAGAGAAACCCTTTGAATGTCCTGAATGTGGGAAAAGTTTCAATAGGAATTCCCATCTGGTGAGACACCAGAGGACTCACACAGGAGAGAAACCCTTTGAATGTCCTGATTGTGGGAAAGGTTTCAGTGAGAATTGCAAGCTCTTGACACACCAAAGGACTCACACAGGAGAGAAACCCTTTCAATGTCCAGATTGTGGGAAAAGTTTTCATTGGAATTCACACCTCGTGAAACACCAGAGGACTCACACAGGAGAGAAACCCTTTGAATGTCCTATCTGTGGGAAAAGTTTCAGGTGCAAGTCCAACCTGATGATACACCAGAGGACTCACACAGGAGAGAAACCCTTTGAATGTGCTGATTGTGGGAAAAGTTTCAGTGAGAATGGCAAGCTCTTGAGACACCAAAGGACTCACACAGGAGAGAAACCCTTTGAATGCCCTGATTGTGGGAAAAGTTTCAGTAACAGGTCCAGCCTTGTGATACACCAGAGGGCTCACACAGGAGAGAAACCCTTTGAATGTCCTATCTGTGGGAAAAGTTTCATTGACAAATCCAACCTGGTGATACACCAGAGGACTCACACAGGAGAGAAACCCTTTGAATGTCCTGATTGTGGGAAAGGTTTCAGTGAGAATGGCAAGCTCTTAAGACATCAAAGGACTCACACAGGAGTGAAACCCTTTGAATGTGCAGATTGTGGGGAAAGTTTCAATCACAAGTGCAACCTGATGACACACCAGAGGATTCACACAGGAGAGAAACCCTTTGAATGTCCTATCTGGAAAAAGCATCAGTGAGAATTCCCACCTGATGTCACACCAAAGGATTCACACAGGAGAGAAACCCTTTGAATATCCTGATTGTGGGAAAAGTTTCATTGAGAATTCCAGTCTTGTGAAACACTAGAGGATTCACATGGGGGAGAAATCTTTCAAATGTTCAGTCTGTGGACGTTACTTCACTCATAAATCATTCCTTATTGCACACGAGGAAATCCACATGAGGGAAAAGTTGAAGAATTTAGAAAAGGCTTGAAATTCATTTATGATCTCCCATTGAAACTGTAGTTGAGAAATTGACTATTTGAATTGTGGTCTGAATCTGTTTACTCAAATGTGTCTCGGGACTAGAATTGTAAATGGAGAGAAAAGCAAAATGGGAAAGGGCTAACTACCAATTTCTGGTTAGCAGCAGCAACTACTGGATCTTTCCTTTGTGGATTGTGGATTTCTCAAAAAGGCTTCTGGGTGGTAATTTTGTATATTGATTATATAATTCCCACATGTGGAGTTTCACGTCTTCTACCTTGGCTTCCTCCAGATTTTAAGGCCCAGAATTCCTCAGCCAGCATAGAAAAGGTCCTCAAGATATAACTGTCATGGGCCTTGCAATTATGGCTGCATATTGCAATGGCCGTTAACTACCCTGATCTCTCTGAAGCAGCCATTAATTGAATGTGTCGGTCACAATGTGGAACACTGGCTACCTCAGAGTTGGGGAAAACTCTTGGAGGCCTAGTGCAGGCCCAGGCTTGCCTGTTGTAAGCATCTCTAGGCATCCCCCACTCTGTGCTCTGTTTCCCAATCCTTGTGCCGCCCAGTTCTTTCCCACCCCAGGGTCTCCACAGGCCTTTTCTCCCTCCCACTGAAGCCATCCTGCTTTTGCTCAAAGAATGGATCACATTGAGAAATAAACAACTTCTTTACTTAGAGGGCCATGATCTGCAATTGGGTTGGCATGCGTTTTTGTGGTATGGGAAAAATAAAGTACATAAATATTTCCAAAATCACGCCATAAGGAATGTACTGCTTCCAGAGTGGGAGAGAATTAAACACAAAATTTATATGAAAATACCTGAGTGGCTTTCAACAATGGAAGAGTTTGCTTACCCAAATTTAATCAACTATGACAAACCTGTTACTTACAAAGACATCCTGGACAAGGACGGAAAACTTAAAGACAGGCAAGTTCTTCAACAACAAGGTATTGACTTAACATGGTGGTCTTATTTGCAAATTCAAACAAGACATGAAAAAGATGCAAAATCAATGGGATTTTATAAAGAACAGACATTACTTGATAAAACACTTTTAAAAACGGACAAAAACTTGATTAAGAAGCTCTACAAATTTCTGCCAAGCTGGAAGATGGAAGAAGAACAAGTAAAAGAAACAATGATAATGCGGAGAAGAAATTTTGGATATTGTATAGATCTAGAACAGGGCTTTTCAAGCAGTGGTACAGGTACCACCTGTGGTACATTGGCACCTGGCAGGTGGTACGTGACCATCCTAGAAAAGTAGCAGAGGAGGGGAATGAGCTGAACCAGGGGCAGCACCACACAAGCCTAAGCGAGAGACGGCTGGGGCTGTCAGGGCTCAGCGGAAGCGCCAGGATCAATCCTTTCCAGCTGATCGGCGCTTCTTCAAGACTGTCCGGGCTCAGTGGAAGCGCCAGGATCAGCGTCAGGCTCCAGCTGGAGCTCGGCGCTCATCCTGGTACTTCTGCTGAGCCCTGAAGAAGCACCAATCAGCTGGAAAGCAGCACTGATCCTGGCTCTTCTGCTGAGGCCAGAAGAAGCACCAATCAGCTGGAATGTTGCAGCATCCCCAGGGTATTGTGATTTACATTCAGATGCTTGGCAACTGATTCATAATTACGACGGTCACAGTGTCCCAGGGTCATGTGACGTGACCAACACCTGCTGCAACCAGCCAGCAGACAGTGGGAATAAAAAACAAACACCCCTACCCCACCCCCGCTATTTATTTTTTTTTGGTCATCAAGTTTTTGACACCTTGCTAGGCGACTGGTGGTACTCGGATATTGCCATATCCTAAAAGTGGTACAATGGATGAAATGGTTGAAAAGCTCTGATCTAGAAGACTGGAAAAGCTTTAGGATAGAAATATTAAACTTACTAAAGAAGCTTCATACAAAGAAAATTTATATAAAATGTTTTATAAATGGCACATGACACCAATTAGATTAGTGAAAATGTTTAAAAGTGTACCAAATATCTGTTGGACATGTAAACAAAACCCAGGTACTTACTATCATGTCTGGTGGACATGTCCTAATACAAAGAAATTTTGGTTTAAGATCCACATATGGCTGGAAAAAAATAACTAAAATACAGATAGAATTTAAGCTGGAACTGTTTTTGCTAGGAATATTAGGACTTAATTATGGAAAAGAAAATGAATATTTAATATTACATGTATTAACAGCTGCGAGAATAGTATTTGCCCAATTTTTGAAAGATGAAAACTTACCACCTGACCAGACTATTGTTGTGGGTGTCTCTAGACCAGCTGGGGAGGTGTCAGAGGATGAGGAGGAGCAGCCGGGCCCCTCTGGGTGTTTTCCCCTCCCGGCAGCAGAGACAGACAGGGAGGACATTTGCATGCAGTCTGGGTCAGACTCTCAAAGCGGAGAGTCAGACTTGGAACAGGATAATATATGGCTTGATCCGAGATTCCGAAGGTTTGATAGGAGGAGGTTTCAGTTACGTGGCAAAAGGAAGCCAAGGGGGAAGTGACGTATCGGAAACTATATTAGAAGGAAGGAGGGACTAATTCTTTGTCACGAGCAACGTTAATATCAAGCATTAGCCTGATACCTCAAGGAGTTCGTTTGAACTCAGTTTTCTGGTGTTTTTGGAATGTACGGAAGATTAATGAGGTCTTCGACAACCTGAGAGATAAAGAGTGAGTAATTGGAAGGGAGGGAGAGCATGTTTAAGCTGAATGTAAATAAATCAGACTTGGCCGTTCCGCAAACAAAATGCCAGCATCTTGCTTTGAAGTGAATCTATTGAACTGTGTTAAATAAAACTCTTAAAGAAATATTTCTGTGGAATTTACTAAGCTGAGAAGGGCCAGATACAACAACTATAATCACAAAAATTTTAGAATGTGCAGAAATGGATATATTAACTTTAGAGATTAAAGAGAAAGAAGATTCAATTTACTTTAAAACATGGGAAAAATTTTATCAATGGTTAGCAGTAAGATAGAATGAGAAAGGATTGTGAAATTTAATAGGATGAATGATATTTACTGACTAGGCTTTACTCTTATGATCATTGTTATTATTAGTGATTATAATTATTTAGCATTATATTAATTACTGTTACTTTATTTTTATGATTATTGTTACTTTGTGCTACTACAACTGTTCAGTATTGTATTAACTATCATTTAATATTTATACCCGGACGATAGTCTGCTTGCTAAATCGTTGAATTATTGTAGGGGACAACCCAATTATTGTATCTACACCTATCCCTATCCCAACCCTATTCCCCAACCACATCCAATATCCCTTCCCCACCCTTATAAAATCTAATAAAATATTTTTTAAAAAACAGAAATATAGTGTCAAGACAACAAGAAGTGATAGTACCAATTTACACCACGCTGGTGAGTCCACATTTAGAATACTACACCCTATTCTGGTCCCATGATTCAACACATGTTGAAGCCCTGGAAAATGTGCAGAGAAGAAGAAAGATCATAAATGGACTGGACACTAAATGACAATCGGTTGAGAGCTATGTATGTCTAGGCCATGGAAGAGAAGGATTGAGGGGGCATGATGGCTGTCTTCCGCTACTTGAGGGGCTGTCACGAAGAGGAGATGGACTTATTCTCTAGGGCAACAGAAGGCAGAACAAGAGGTTCATGGGTGGAAGGTTGTCAAAGGAAGATCCAATGTAGAAGTAAGGAGAAATCTTCTGTCAGTGAGTGCAATTGATCAATGGAATAGCTGGCCTCCTGGCATTGTGGATGCTCCATCACTGGAGGTTTTCCAGAATAGACCGGACAGTCATTTGACTGGGGTTATATAAGGCTCCTGCCTTGAGCAGCGGGTTGGATTAGACCACTGAGGTGCTTTCCAACCCTATAATGCTATGATTCTAGATTTAGAGGCAGCTTAGAAAATTGGTACAGAGCGGCCACATGAAATTGATTCTGGTAAGGGGCCTTTTTAAAGAAAAAATATTAGGCAAATTAAGATAGAATTCAAACTCGAAAGAAAAAAGACAAAAATTGCAACAAGAAAACAAGGATGGGCAAAACATTAAAAAAAGGGAAAGGTGCATTAAAGACAAAAGACAAAAACAGATTTATATATAGTAAATCAGTTGAATGTTGATAAACATAGTGTAACAATATTAGTTTCTTACCCTTGCAAAGCAGGCTCAAAACCTGTGAATTTCTACCTCTAGTTAGAATCAATTTGTCCTTCATCTATCTACTCTGTGTAAAGGCAAGGTGCTGAACAGGTGAACCAAGAGTAAAGTTAAACATCAAAGCCCTCTCTTAACCATCTATTGTATTTAACTACAATGGCTTGTTATTAACAGTAAGTAACCCCCAATCATTGTCTCTGTGCATGGAGGCTGTTTAAATCCAAATCTTTGGAATCCACATCCCCTTCAGCCTTTTCCAACCAAATCCAAATCTTTGGAATCCACATCCCCTTCAGCCTTTTCCAACCAGCCCGCAGTTTCCATCCATGGTCAGGTGGCTTCTGAGAAGTGGCTGTGCTCCCAGTCGCAGCTTCTTGGGAAGAGCTCAGCTCACAAAGTCACCTGGGTCCATTTGGGCAGAGCCATCCATTCATGTGCGCTCATAGGATCATATGAAAAAGAGTTCCATGGTTTTTACATATCAGGACATAGTAAAGTCATCTGGCCGTTAACAGTTCTTAATAATAGATAAATAAACCTCAGACGAAAAACAACACATGACATATTATACCATGTCATCATTTTCTTTAAGGTTTTCCAAGGAATACCTACAAGTAAAGAGAGAAACAATAAGTGGAGCAATGAATTGATATTTAAAGTCTGCAGATGAATGATCCTGAATTAAGAAGAAACCAAAGAATTGTACATTTGTTCATTTAACTAACACAATTCAGGGAACTGGTTACTATTTTTTTCTAGTGGATCACATTGTAGGTAGGTAGGCAGGCTATCTACCGTGTTTCCCCGAAAGCAAGACACACCCAATTGTCAGACGTATCGGGGGTGTCAGGGGGTCAGCTACTGTAAGCCGTGCCCCGACCGTAAGACGGTATATCTTATACGGTATTTTACTTTTGGGGAAACATGGGGGTGGAGGGGAGGGAAGATGGACGCGCTGCAAGAGCGGAGCGTGGCGGGGGGGAGCGGAATCCAGAGCTTTGCGCCACTCCCCTCCCCTCCCTTCCCCGCCCTGCCGCCGCCGCCGGGAGGCGTCCGCGTCTTTCGGCGGGCGTCCTAAAGCCGCCCGCCGCGCGCTGGGCCAGCAGGCTGCGCAGGGAGGCTCCTAGGCGGCCATCGGCTGGGGCGGCGGCGGCCCAGGCTCTCCCTGCGCAGCCTGCTGGCCCGGCGCGCAGCTGGAGAGGCTCGGGGCTCGGCTTCCGCGGGGAGGTCCGGCTGCCCCCCTCGGCGTCTCTTCCTTCCCGGCTCCATCGGCCGCCTACCGTAGGAGGCTCCTGCCGGGGGCGGAGGGGAGGGAGGCATCGAGGCTCTGAACTGGAGCGAGGGAAAAGCTCCGCAGCCGCAGCCCCCCACGGGGGAAGCGGGCGTTCCGGCAACACCAAGAGCGCGCACGCGCCAGCCGGCTGCTTAGCGTGCCGAGAAAGGGCGAGGAGAAGTGCTTTGAGGTGACGCCTGACGACCGACCGCCCGCCTTCGGTCAGGGGTTTTTTTTCCCCTGAGGAAAAGCCTCAACTTATGCCTCACGGGTTCTGTCTGTCACGGAGATGGGGAAGAAGTGGCGGAGTCCCAGCCAAGCGGAGAAAGGCTGCTCCGACAAGGAAGAACTTGGCAGGCGGAGGAGTTGGAGCGCCAGTCGGGGGAGGTTCGCGGAGTCGTGGAAGAGGTTAAGTTCCAGGCAGGGCTCCACCAAACGCTCTGGATTGGCTTCGCAATCGGGAAGCTTCTGCGCCCGCAACTGAAGCCGGCGGGCCAAGGGGGAAAGGGCCGCACGTGATGTGACTTGCCAAGGTGCAGCAGGCTGCGCAGGGAGAGCCTGGGCCGCCGCCGCCCCAGCCGATGGCCGCCTAGGAGCCTCCCTGCGCAACCTGCTGGCCCGGCGCGCGGCGGGCGGCTTTCGGACACCCGCCGAAAGACGCGGACGCCTCCCGGCGGCGGCGGCAGGGCGGGGAAGGGAGGGGAGGGGAGTGGCACAGCGGCGTCGGTACCAGCGGCGGGCAGGGGCGGTCTCTCTCTGCCGGAGTCCCCCCCTCCCTCCCCGCCTCTCTCTCTCCCCCTCCCGTGGCCGCAGAGGCGGGCAGCGCAGCCCGGCTTTCTTCCCTTCTCTTCCCTTCCCTTCTCTTTCACCCTTCCTCCTCTTCCTTCTTCCCCTTTGCCGCAATTCGGAGCGCAGGCCAATTGCTCCCCCCGCCGCCACCCCCGGAGCCCTTTCCTGCCCCTGCTGAAGGAGGCGGCCAGCCGGAGTCGGGAAGGGACGGAGCTCTCTCTCTCTCTCTTCTCTCTACGGTAGTTTCTCTCTCTCTCTCTTTCCCCCCCACCCCCGTCTTCTTTCTCCGCCCCCCCACCTCGCTCCCGGACGCCCTTCCTCCCTCGCAACTTAGGATCGCCGCGGGGGAGGCGCGCCAACTCCGGCTCCCTCGCGGGCTCCTCTATTGTGCCGCAATGCGGCGAAGGGCTTCCCCGGATCGACCCCCGCCGCCTGCCGCCGCCTCCTCTTCTCCGCCTCTCGCTGCTGCTGCTGCTGCTGCTGGCCTCGTGGCTGGCTCGTTGCAACCAAAGCGACCAACCTCAAAAAAGATTCCATGCTCCGAACGAGAGGAACTGTATACCGTAGTAAACATTTTCATCCCATCCTCGCTTCCTCCAGGCCGCGTTCCTCATCTCCTCTCGAGATTGCAGCCCCCCACCGCTTCCTGGTTATCTTGACGGTGTTTAATTGCCCGAGCCCAGTTGTTTCCCCACTCAATCATGGTCCCGGGCTTCAGCTTGTACCAAGTACGAGCGCAGTTCGCTCCCCCCGGCGACGCTCCGGCCAGTAGGCTGCGCAGGGAGAGCCGGCTGCCCCCCTCGGCGTCTCTTCCCCAGCCCCGCCGTTTCCACCGGGTGTGCGCGTCCATTTTCCCTCCCCTCCGCCCCCGGCAGGAGCCTCCTAGGCGGCCATCAGCTGCTGCTGCTGCATTTTCCTTCCCTCCCCAACTTTTGAGTCCACTGGGGCTGCAGGCTGTTGAACTGGGAGCTGCGATTTTCTGCTGCTGGGAAGATTTCAAAAGTCTCCTTCAAGTGAAGGTTGATTCTTTGGGAATGGCTTCCCTCCAGACGTTGTGAGTGCTCCGTTACTGCAGGTTTTTAAGAGGAGACCGGACAGCCATTTGTCAGGAATAGTAATAGGGTCTCCTGACTGAGCAGTGGGTTGGACCAGAAGACCTCTAAGATCCTTTCCAACTCTCTTATTTTACAACTTTTTAAAACTAATTTTCTATTATTACATTTGATTAGTGCTTAATAAACATTTTGTTTTCTAGTCCAATTTGTTTGCTTAATAATACAGTTTCCATTCTTAGTGTGTACCCCTTTTCTCCAACCACTGAGGAAATAAATTCCATATTTGAAAATATTCTGTATCTTCTTTCTCTTTGATCCTCAACGTACGTCGGTCCATTTCAGCACAGTCCAATATATTCTTGATTATCTCTTTTTCTAGTGGGGTTTCTTCATTGTTCCAGTGCTGAGCAAATACGATTCCTGCTGCTGTTAATACATGCAATGTTAAATATACACTTTGCTTATTAAATTTTTCTGATATTAAAACCTACATGTTTTCCTAACATCTTTTCTTACCAAGTGTGTATTTTTGCCCAATTTATTTATTTATTTATTTTTGCTTTAACACAAGGCCACCACATGGTAATATGTGCCAGGTGTTTGATTACATTTCCAACATTTATTAGACATTTTTGCTAATCTAGCAGGTGGTAAATGCCATCTATAGCACTTTTTTTGTAAATATTTTATTAGATTTTGTATAGGTAAGGAAAAGATAGGGTTAGAAAACGGTATAGGGGGAATGGGAATAGGAATTTGGGGTAGGATAAGGGTAGGTGCAATAATGGGGTGACTCCCCATAATAATCCCAAGATTTAAGAAACAAGCTACCGCCCGGATCTAAATGTTAAATATAATTTATATAAGGTAGAATCAATCATATAACTAATATTTGATAAGTAAGTAAAATTCTTCTAAATAATTATCCATATTTAATAAGTCATCAACTAATTCTAATCATCACCATTAGTAATTAGAGTCACTAGTAATACAGATATTATTAATCTAAGAAAAAGGAAAACTTAGTTAAAGGTCTATCACTTATTCTGTTCAATTTTAAAATTCAATTCAATTTAAGTTCTGTTCATATTCTAACATATCTCTAACCACGGTTAAAATTTTCCCAAGTTTTGAAATAAATTGAGTCTTCTTTCTTCTTCATCTCCAAAGCTAATCTATCCATTTCTGCACAGTTTTGGATTTTCAAAATTATAGCCTGATCAGATAGTATGTTTTCATTTTTCCAAAATTGGGCAAATACTATTCTTGCAGCTGTTAATACATGTAATATTAAATAGTTATTCTCTTTACTGTAGCTAGATCCTACTATTCCTAGCAAAAACAATTCCAGTTTAATCTCTATTTGTACTTTCGTCATCTTTTCCAGCCATCTATGAATCTTAAGCCAATATTTCTTTGTGTTAGGGCATGTCCACCAGGCATGGTAGTAAGTGCCTGGGTTTTGTTTACATTTCCAACAAATATTCGATACATTTTTAAACATTTTCGCTAATCAAACTGGTGTCATATGCCATCTATAAAACTTCTTATATAAATTTTCTTTATATGTTGCTACTTTAGTAAGTTTAATGTTTTTATCCCAAAGTTTTTGCCAGTCTTCTAAGTCTGTAGAGTATCCAAAATTCTATGCCCATACTATCATTGTTTCTTTTACTTGTTCTTCTTCCATCTTCCATCTTAGCAGACATTTATAGAGTTTCTTTATCAGGTTCTTGTCTGTTTTTAAAAGTATTTCATCAAGTGGAGTGTGCTCTTTATAAAATCGGGTTGATTTTATATCTTTTTCATATCTTGTTTGAATTTGCAAATGGGACCACCATGTTAAATCAATACATTGTTGTTGAAGAGCTTGCCTGTCTTTAAGTTTTCCATCTTTATCCAAAATATCTGTAAGGACTCATCCCACTTTACATCTTAAGAAGACAGAACTCTTGGAATATCTCTTCCAACAGGCATCTTTATTAAGAGAAGATAGTTGCAGGTGTTCTAGACAGGACCTGAGGAGTTCTCTCCCTCCCTCAATCTTTTAACTATTCCCAAGCAGCCCCCACCTCACAGTTCTTCCAGCACGATCACTCATCCTCTTTTCCCAGATTCCAGGTGTTGCCTTGTTCCCCCCCTTTCCCCTCATTGCCAGCAAAAGGAAGACTTCAGAGAGCTGAGTAGATGAAAGGCAATGGCCATATTGTTATGGTCAGTCCTCTTGATGGGAATCAACATCCAGTCCTTTTGTAGTTTACTGAAGGAAGTGCGAGCCATAAAACCCCCCTGCTCATCCCCCTTCCCTGACTGAATCCAGACAGAGCAGAAATGGGGGGTTTCCATAGTAGATATCTAGAAATGAAATATAATTGGATTCTGACAATATCTTTATAACTAACAAGTTTGTCATAGTTAATCAAATTCGGATAGGCAAATGCATCCATTGTTGAAAGCCACTCAGGTATTTTCATATACATTTTGTGTCTGATTCTCTCCCATTCTGAAAGCAATATGTTTCTTATGGCATGATTTTGAAAGTATTTATGTGCTTTAGTTTTCTCATACCATAAAAAGGCGTGCCAACCTAATTGGAGGTCATGTTCCTCTAAGTAAAGAAGTCGTTTATTTCTCAGTGTGATCCATTGTTAATCCAAAGCAGAATAGCTGCTTGATAATAAAATCTTCAATCCGGGAGTCCAACCCCCCCCCCGTCTTTAGATTCTTGTAAGAGTTTACATTTAATTCTTGCTTTCTTTCTTTGCTATATAAATCTTAATATTATTGCATTTAAGTCATCAAAAATTTTCTTGTTCAATTTAACAGGAACTGTTTGAAATAAAAAAATTAGCTTTGGTAAAATGTTCATCTTAACCGTCGCTATTCTTCTTAGCAGTGATAATTGAAGATTTTCCCACTTTTCCAAATGTACTTTTATTTGTTTTATTAATCTTTCATAGTTGTCCTCTTTTAGTGTTGTATATTTTGCCATTGGGTAGATACCTAAGTATTTAACTTTTTTAACTATTTAAAGATTTGTCTTTTTGGCAAGTTGGATTTTCTGTTTCTCAATTAATTTTTTTGTTAAAACTTTAGTCTTTTCCCTATTTATTTTCAATCCAGCCACTTCTCCAGATTCTTGATTTTCTGCCAAAGTTTAGGAGCTGTTTCCAGTGGCTCCTCTAAAATAAAAACCAGATCCATCCGCAAAAGCCTGTAATTTATATTTCTGGTCTTTACTCTCTAAACCTTTAATTTCCATGCCTTGTCTAATATTTCTAGCCAATACCTCCAATGTAAGAATAAATAACAAAGGGGAGAGTGGACATCCCTGTCTCGTGCCTTTTTAAATATCAAATCCATCTGCATAGTCTCCATTTAAAAGTATTTTTGTTGTTTGTTTCTTATAAATTGCTTGAATTGCTTTAATAAAGTTCTCACCAAAATCCATTTCCTGTAGCTGTTGAAACATGAATTGCCAATTTAAATTATCAAAAGCTTTTTGTGCATCAAGAAATATAAGTGCGAAAAAACATGTGATAGCTAAGCTAATAGAATTGGACTCTCAAGGAAGATACCTAGCAATCGAAATAACACAGGAAGACAAGAAGATCCTAGTGATGGGCATCTATGCACCGAATGAACAACAAGGAAAATTCTACAAAAAGATACACAAGAAGCTAACAAAATTCAGCTACAGGTTATGTATTATAATGGGAGACTGGAACGGGGTCATAGAGATCGCTCTGGACAAAAAGAGGACTGCACCTAAGCCGCAAAAGCACTCCAAGCTGCCTAAATCCTTTTTCAACATGAAAGAGGACCTTGTACTGACAGACGTCTGGAGGGAACGGCACGGCAAAGAGCAAGAATTCACCTTTTTCTCTGACAGGCATCAATCATTCTCCAGAATTGACTTCATCCTGGCATCTAGTGACCTGATAGTTCGCCTAAACACTGTGTCAATCCTACCCAAAGTACTAACAGACCACAACCCCGTAGAGATGGAATTAAGACAGGATCGGAAATCGAAGAAATCCTGGAGAATTAATGAAAACCTGTTTAGACACGAGAAAGAGGTGACTGAATGCAAAAATGCCATGAAGGAATTCTTCAGTATAAATATGAATGATGAAACTCCCATTGAAATGATTTGGGACGCTAGCAAGGCATATATGCGTGGGATCCTCATGAACATGAACGCCAGGCACCGTCGTAAACAAGAACGAAAAAGAAAGGAGCTAGAAGAGGAGATAAAGAAACAGGAGCTATTATTAATAAAAAGACCGGAAGACAAAGCCACAAAAGAAAGAATTAAGATACTAAGAAAACAATTCGACCTGCTGATGGCGGATCAAGTAGCATGGAATATACAATACGCAAAACACAAGACATTCTGTAGCACCAACAAACCGGGGCGGTGGCTGGCTTACACCTTAAGAAAGAAGCAGAAAGGGGACTTCCAGTGGCTCCGCTCCGTCGCTAGAGTCTCCTCTGTGAGGCTCCGTTCCCTGGGTTTGTAAAGCCGCTAAAAACAGCGACCAGCAGCTGTTTGTCGCGGTGAAAAATCCCCTCTTCGGGCGAAGAAGAGGTGAAGAGCCTCAAGAGCAAGGTTGAGCCCCTCTTAAAGCCCTGGAAATAATTTTCAGGGACAAAGAGGGTGTGCTCCCTAGGCACTTGAAATGCTCCTGCCCAGAGACGCTTCTGTCGGCTGACAGAAAAAGACGTCGCGACCGCCTCTGCTTTTAAGAAAGAAACAACAGAGACTTTTTACAGACGGAGTGAATACAGGAGTTTATACTGTATTGCAAGTATTTTGTTACTTTGTTTCTGTCTTTTTACTTATAACTTTCTTGGAATCAACATAATCCTTTCAAAATGGCGATAGTTCTTCTTGCCTAGTGAAAGTGATGGAAAGTGAAACTGTACTTTCTTTTTTCTTTCTCGGAAGTAAAATCAGAGACCATTTTGATTTGAAATATTCTTTAAATTACACTGCAAATTGGAACTTAAAAGAAAGCAAGAAGAGAGGAAAATTTGGCAATTAAATTTCTACCTCTTTAATTAAAAGTTTTTTAAAATGACGACGAGACAGAGGGCAGCTATAGCGAAGGCGGCTATACCCTCCCCAGGTCAGCTTTCTAAATCACAATCAAGCACTCTGCCTGCCTCCTCAGCCTCTGCACCTTTGAATCTGACAGAATTTCAAGCCCCTGCTCCTATACAATCCTCCTCAGAAATGCTTACAATGAAAGACTTGCAGGCTGCATTGTCTGCCGCATTATCCGCACAGACTGACATGCTGGAGAAAAAGATGGAAGAACAGACAAAAGACTTAAGAGGTATGATAGAAACTAGTAATATGGAGATAAGAGAAGATATTGTTGAGGCCATTAAAGGGGTTTGGGATTATACTGTGGGGGTGGAAGAAAAGTTGGAAGGTATGGAGCAACAGATGGAGGAAAAAATAGAGGAGATTAAAAGCGATCTTCAGGATCAGGCTGTTATGATACAATACAATCAGATGCAGATGGCTGTTAGAATTAGAGGATTTAAAGAAGACCCAAAGGAAAATCAAGAAGATTTAAGAAAAATTTTTGTTGAAGCTCTGGCAAATTTTTTGGAAGAAGGAGCTCAAAATGTTGCCTGGCAAATTGAGCGGATATTTAGGATGAATTCACGTATAGCAGCACAAAGAAACTTGCCCAGAGATATTGTGATATATTTTAGCACAAGAAAATTCAGAAACTGGGTTCTCACCAAAGCTTATAATAAACAACTAAGTGTTGCTGGTCAAGAAGTACAGGTGTTGAAGGAGATACCTCCCAAAATGTTGAGATCAAGGAAAGATTATGCATTTTTGACAGAGGAACTTAAAAAAAGAGAGATACAATATAGATGGGAGGCTCCAACTGGACTTTCTTTCTTCTTCCAAAATAATAGATACCGCTTGACTACAGTTGCTAAAGCGAAAGATTTTTTTGAGAATATACTGTTGGCTGGTAAATCTACTTCTCCAAGATTTAAGAGGGCAACTCTTGTAAAAGATATAGAATCATTACAACTTATGGAGCCTCAGCTAATTTCAACATTGGATATGGATAAAGGAGTTGTGGTTGAACAGCCAGCGCAGTGTATTGATATTTTTCAACCTTTGGAAGTAGAGAAGGCTAAAGAACAAAGGCCTACACGTGGAACTACTAAGAATAGGGAACAAAGAGAAAAAGTACAGCCAACTTATACAAAGCAAGTTGCATCGACATCTATGGAAGCCATGGGAGCAAGGCCTAAGAGGAAGGAAGAAGTGGACCTGGTCTTGCAGAAGCTTTCACAAAAAGGTCATGTCAAATAAATATTTGACATGGAATGTGAATGGTTTAAATTCTCCACAGAAAAGGAAGAAGATATTTCACTATTTGAAGCAATGTAAAAATGATGTAATTTGCCTACAAGAAACTCATATTAGAATTTCTGATCAGAAATACTTGATAAACAATAGGTTGGGGACACAATTTGTGGCAGCATCTTCAGAGAAAAAAATGGAATTGTTATTTATGTTAAAAATCATATAAAAGCGAAATTAATAGAAGTAGATAATCAAGGTAGATTTTTAGCTATTGAAATTTTACTGGATGGGAAGAAAGTTCTTTTGATGGGTATATATGCTCCAAATCAGCAACAAGGTATATTTTATAAGTCACTACATAAAAAACTAATACAATTGGACTATAGATCTTGTATTTTAATGGGAGATTGGAATGGTATTCTTGATGTTGGTTTGGATAAGAAAAAGCTCTCATCTGTTCCTCAATCGCGTTCTATCTTGCCTAAATCATTTTTTGATATTAAGGATGATTTTAATTTGTCAGATATATGGAGAGAAAGACATGGTAGGGATCAAGAGTTTACTTTTTTTCCCGACAGACACCAATCATTTTCTAGAATTGATTTTATTTTAACTACTACCGGTAGTGATTTTATTTTAAGTTTAAAGAAAGTAAAAATTCTACCTAATGTATTGTCAGACCATAACCCGGTTATGATGGAATTAATGACTGGTCAGTCTTCTAGAAGATCTTGGAGAATTAACGAAAATTTGTTTAAATATGATATGAATGTGGAAGAATGTAAAAAGGCTATGAAGGAATTTTTTATGTTGAATATGAATAGGGAAACGACAATAGAAACGGTGTGGGACTCTAGTAAAGCTCATATGCGTGGCATTTTAATTGAAATGAATATAAGGTATAGACGTAAACAAGAAGAAAAAAGGAGAGTTTTAGAAGCGGAAATAAGGAAAAAAGAGTTATTATTAATAAAGAAACCAGACGATAGTAATATTAAAGAAGGGATTAAGATTTTACGGAAACAATTTGATATGTTGATGACTGACCAAGTTGCCAGGAATTTACAATATGCTAAACACAATACATTTTTTAACGCTAATAAACCTGGCAGATGGTTGGCTTACACACTTAGGAAAAAACAAAAATCCCGAATAATAGAGAAGGTAGAATATAAGGGACAAGAAGTATTTCAACAAGAAATTATTAAAAAAGCTTTCCTAGAGTTCTACACCAAATTGTACTCTGAAGAGAAAGTTCAAGAGAAAGAGATAGATGCCTTTTTACAAAATCAAAATGTTTTGAAAATTACTTCGGAACAAAGAGATAGATTAAATGCACTGATTACATCAGAAGAAATTATTGCTGCAATTAAGCAATTGAAATTGGGAAAATCTCCAGGAACTGATGGTTTAACAGCGATTTATTATAAGTGTCTGCAAGAGGAAATGGTGGAACCTCTGAGAGAGTTATTTGTAAATATACAAGAGGGTGGCCGGGTTCCACCCTCATGGAAAACGGCTTATGTCTCCTTGATCCCTAAAGAGGGAAAAGATAATGTTCAAGTAGAAAATTTTAAACCTATCTCGTTGTTAAATACAGATTATAAGATCTTTGCAAAAGTTTTGGCTAATAGATTAATGACAGTTTTAACTCAAATAATTCACTCGGATCAAACTGGTTTTTTACAAGGGAGACAGATGAAAACTAATGTTAGACAACTTGTTAATATATTGGAATATTTGGATAAACATATTCAAGTGCCGGCAGTTTTAATGTTTTTGGATGCAGAAAAAGCTTTTGATAGATTGAATTGGGCATTTTTGAAAAGACTGGTTGTTAAGATGGGAATGGGGGATCAGTTTTTTAACTCTATATCAGCAGTTTATCAGAAACAAACAGGGCAGATTATTGTGAATGGACAATTAACAGATTCATTTAATATAGAGAAAGATACTAGGCAGGGTTGTCCTTTATCCCCTCTATTGTTTGTCTTAACTTTAGAGGTTCTACTGAATAGGATTAGAGCTTCAGATGAATTAAAAGGAGTACAAATTAGACAACATGATTATAGATTATGTGCTTTTGCGGATGACTTACTTGTGACCTTGACCCAGCCAATACAGTCGGCTCAGAGATTGATGGAGATTATTCGAAATTATGGAAGAGTATCAGGTTTTAAATTAAATTTATCTAAGACAAAGATGTTGGTTAAAAATTTAGATGAGAAATCAAAACAAGATCTGGAAAGAATAACGGGTTGTGAGATAGTTAAGAAAGTTAAATATTTAGGAATTTACATAGAAGCTTCAAATGGGAAACTATACAAGAATAACTATGAGCTTTTATGGAATAAGGTACAAATAGAATTGGATAACTGGAAAAAACTACATTTGTCTATGTTGGGTAGGATAGCTGCAGTCAAAATGAATATATTGCCGAAATTTTTATTTTTATTTCAAATGTTACCAATACTTAAAAAGGATGGGAATTTAGATGAGTGGCAGAAAGGTATTAATAGATTTATTTGGAATGGCAAGAAACCAAGGGTTAAATTAAAAATTATTCAAGATACAAGAGAGAGAGGTGGTTTGAAAATGCCTAATTTTAAGCTATATTATAATGCAGCAGTTCTAGTAGCAATAAGTGATTGGATTAATTTAACTAATGAAAGAATATTGAATATAGAAGGGTACGGCTTATTGTATGGGTTCCACGCGTACTTAGTTTATGATAAAAAGTTGGATAGGAGTTTTAAAGAGCATCTATTAAGAAACTCTCTGTTGCGTGTCTGGAAAAAGTATTACTACAAGTTAAATGGGAAAATTCCCTTATGGACAGTTCCCAGGCATGCAATAGAGAGTGTAAATAGACAACAAAATCAAGACGTGGTGCCCTACGAGAAGCTCCTAATTAAAGAAGGGAATAGTTTAGAACTGAAATCACTAAATAAGCTAAAGGAAGAAGGAATAGCTCACAATTGGTACTCACACGTACAACTTCAGGCTAGATGGCATAAAGATGCTAAGATGGGTTTTTCTTTAAAGGATGAAAAATTAATTAAACAAGTTAGAGATCAAAGAATTATGCATATTAAAAGATTATATGATGTATTAATTGAAATTGATTCTGGAAACGAACTAGTTAAAGATTGTATGATTAAGTGGGAACGTAATTTTGGATATCCAATTATGATGGAAACCTGGAAAAGGATATGGGTGAAAAATGTAAAATTTACACAAGCACAGCATTTAAGAGAAAATTTTTATAAAATGTTTTATAGATGGCATTTAGACCCAAAAAAACTATCACTTATGTATCCAGATATGCAACCCAAGTGTTGGAGATGTGATTCGATGGACGCTACTTATTTTCACATTTGGTGGACTTGTAAAAAAATTAAGGCTTTCTGGATAAAAATATGGTGGATTCTTCAAAATATATTGAAAAAACGTATTGAATTTTTACCACAGCTATTTTTGTTGGGCATTACAAAAGATTGTACAACTATAGAGACTAAGTTGATTTTGAATTTGACTACGGCAGCAAGATTATTGGTGGGACAATATTGGAAGACATCTGAAACACCATCTATCGAGGAATGGATGTTAAAAGTTGCAAATCTGGCGGAAATGGCTAAGATATCAGCATATCTGAAGAACCACTCAAATGAAGAATTTATGATGGACTGGAAAAAATGGATAGACTATATACAAAAGAAATATCAATTGAAGGAATTATATTCGATATATAGTTAAATAGTTATATAATAGTAGTTTAGCGGGGTTTCTTGCGTTCTTACTCTGTATTCACTCTGGGAAGCCGGGGGGGGGAGGAGGGAGGGCGTTATTAAATGTTATATTATGTTTTCTCAACTGCATTTGGGGGTGATATGAGATTATGTTTTTAGGTATTAAAGGGTCGCTCGGGTGACCTCTGGGCACCACATTGGACGGAAAGAGGAAGGAGTAGTGAAGGTTAAGATATGTAGGAAGAGGGTAAGAGGGTGAAGATAAGGGATAGAGGTGGGTGGAGGGGAGATAGAAAGGAGAAAGTAGGTAGGCAGATGGAAAGACGAGGGGGAAGTTTAGGTATAGGAGGATGTGGTGGTGGTGGGGGGTACCGAGCAGTTATTTGGATTGTTAGGTAAATGTGTTATATGAATGTTATCAGTTGAGTTATTATCTTTTTTCTTTATGTAAAAATTTTGTAAAATTTAATAAAAACAATTAAAAAAAAAAAGAAAGAAAGAAGCAGAAAGCCCGCATAATTGAAAAGATAAGAGTACAAAGGAAAGGAAGAATTCAAACAGGAAATCATTAAGAAAGCTTTCACTGAGTTCTACTCGAAACTATACGCCGAGGAGAAGATACAGGACAAAGAGGTAGAAAAGTTTCTACAAAACAAAAAATTAATGGTGCTCACCGATACACAACGAGATGCCCTGAATGCCCCAATTACAAAGGAGGAAATACATTCAGCGATCAAACAACTGAAAAAGGAAAATCACCCGGGACGGATGGGATAACGGCTACCTATTACAAGCATCTTCAAGAGGAAATGATAGAACCCCTCAGAAAGCTATTTGTCAACATACAAGAAGGAGGCCAAGCCCCACCCTCCTGGAAAACAGCCTACATTTCCCTAATCCCCAAAGAGGGAAAAGATAATGCGCAACCGGCAAACTATAGGCCCATCTCACTACTGAATACAGACTACAAAATCTTCACAAAAGTTCTGGCCAACAGATTAATGACTGTATTAACAAACATAATTCACCCGGATCAAACGGGGTTTATCCAAGGACGTCAGATGAAAACCAATGTGAGACAGCTGTTGAACATAATTGAGTACTTGGAAAGGCACAACCAGGTACCGGCTACCCTCATATTTGTGGACGCAGAAAAAGCCTTCGACAGACCGAATTGGCCATTCCTGACGAACCTGGCCCGAGGGATGAAAATGGGAAAGCAGTTCCTCAACTCTATAATGGCAATCTACCAGAAACAAACGGGCCAGATCATTGTGAACGGCGAACTAACAGACCCATTCAACATAGAAAGAGGCACGAGACAGGGCTGTCCGTTGTCACCGCTGTTATTTGTCTTAACGATGGAGATTCTGTTGAACAAGATAAGAGCAGCAGAGGGCATAAAGGGCATACAGATTGGACAACAGGATTACAGACTGTGTGCCTTCGCAGATGACCTGCTGGTGACCATATCACAGCCAATACAGTCAGTGACGAGACTGATGGAGATAATGAAAGACTATGGCAAGGTATCAGGTTTTAAAGTAAATATATCAAAAACGAAGATGCTAGTTAAAAATCTAGACAACAAAGCAAAACAGCACCTGGAAAGAATAACGGGCTGTGAAATAGTCAAGAAAGTGAAATACTTAGGAATAGAGATAGAAACAACGAACGCGAAATTATACAAAAACAACTACGAAGTGCTGTGGAACAAGATACAAGCAGACCTGGAAAGGTGGAAAACACTACGGTTATCCCTGCTGGGCAGGATAGCAGCAATAAAAATGAACGTCTTACCAAAATTCTTATTCCTCTTTCAAATGCTACCCATACTCAAACAGGATGTAGACTTGGACAACTGGCAGAAGGGCGTTACTGGATTCATCTGGGACGGCAAGAAACCGAGGGTAAAACTAAAAATCATCCAGGATACAAGGAAGAGAGGGGGACTAAAAATGCCCAATTTAAAACTGTACTACCACGCAGCGACATTGTTTGCGTTGAGCGACTGGATTAATATGACGAATGAAAGAATACTGAATATCGAAGGGCATGGCCTTCTATTTGGATGGCACGCATATATGGTGTACGACAAAAAAGCTGACGAGAACTTCAAGGAGAATCCACTACGACTGCCATTGCTGTGGGTCTGGAAGAAATATAAATACCTTCTACACGATGAGATCCCCATCTGGACGATCCCCGGGCACACAATAGGGGACATAAACATATCCCAAGGGCAGGGTGTGGCGCCCTACAGTAAACTAGTACTGGAAGAAGAAAACGGGTTCTCTTTAAAGCCACCAACAACGCTAGCAGAGGAAGGAATAGGAGGTACCTGGCTATCATATCTGCAACTGCAGTCTAGGTGGCAAAAAGACAGGAAGAAGGGCTTATCCTGGACTGATGAGAATTTAATTAAACAGATTAGAGAGCAGGGGATCACGCACATCAAACGAGTGTACGGCGTTCTGATAGACATAGACTCAGAAACTGTGCTAGTCAAGAACTGTATGGTAAAGTGGGAAAGAGACTTTGGGCATCCTATCGCGATGGAAATGTGGGAGAACATCTTGCTGAGAAATGTAGTATTTATGAAAGCGCAACAACTAAGGGAAAACTTCTACAAGATGCTCTACAGATGGCACCTAGATCCGAAAAAACTATCATACATCTATCCAGGCACCCAGCCTAAATGTTGGAGGTGTGGTAGTGAGGAGGCTACATATTTTCATGTATGGTGGACATGCAGAAAAATCAAAGCCTTCTGGAGGAAGATATGGTGGACACTCCAAACCATTTTTAAAAAGCGTATTGAATTTCTACCTCAGGTATTTCTGTTAGGGATCATAAAAGATTCCATTACCCCAGAGACGAACGTATTTCTGAACTTGATTACAGCAGCCAGACTGTTGGTGGGACAACACTGGAAGAGTCCAGAAATACCACCTATGGAAGAATGGACTTTGAAAGTAATAAATTTGGCTGAAATGGTGAAAATATCGGCATATTTGAAAGGTCGCTCAAATGAACAATATTTGACAGACTGGAAACAGTGGATAGATTATATACAAGAGAAGCATCAATCAAATAAAATACATCTGGCGTTTAGTTGAGATTTGACGTGAGGAGTGAAGAATGTTTACCAAATTTGACGTATACAAAGACTAATACTTACTGTTGTGTTTTTTCTTTTTGTTTTTTGTATGATCTATGATGAACGCTTCTTAATATGATATTATGTATAATGTTGATTGCCTTAATATTGAAAAAGTGGATTGAATTTCTACCTCAGGTTATTGAATTTCTACCTCAGGATCTTTTGTTAGGGAGCATAAAAGATTGCACTAATACTGAGATGAATCTAACTTTGAATTTGGTCGCAGCAGCTGGGTGATAGACTGGAAACAGTGGATAGACTATATATAAGAGAAACACCAATCAAATAAAATGTAATAGGCGTATAGTCGAGGCTTGACGTGAAGAGTGAGGAATGTTCACCAAATCAGACGTTTACAAAGACTAATACTTAATGTTGTATTTCAGGCTCTATGATGATTGCTCCTTAATATGATATTATGTTAAATGTTGATGGTTTTAATAAAAAAATTTTTTAAAAAAAAGAAATATAAGTGCCATCTGATTCCCTGGATAATTTTCATAGTATTCCAAAGCATTTTAGATAATCCTTAAGTTGTTCTTTATCTGTCTTTTAGGGAGGAAGCCGTTTTGATCTGGATATATAAATTCAGTTAGAAAGTTTTTCATTCTTTCTGCCAATATTGCAGCAAAGATTTTATAATCCACATTTAATAACGATATTGATCTATAGTTTTTCATTTGTGTAAGGTCAGTATCTTCTTTGGGTATCAAAGTGATATTGGCTTCAGTCCATGAGTTTGGTATTTTTTTCTGTGTAAAAATTTCATTACACAAGTCTTTCAAAATTGGAGTTACAGTATCTTGTAGGGCTACATAAAATTCTGCGGATAATAGTAATAACAACAACAACAATAATAATAAAGTTGGAAGGAAACTTGGAGGTCATCGAGTCCAACCCCCTGCTCAGGCAGGAACCCTACACCATTTCGGACAAATGGCTGTCCAGTCTCTTCTTAAAACTTCCAGTGTTCGAGCATTCATTGCTTCTGGAGGCAGGTTGTTCCATTGGTTAATTGTTCTAACTGTCAGGAAGTTTCTCCTTAGTTCTACGTTGCTTCTCTCCTTGATCAGTTTCCATCCGTTGCTTCTTGTCCTGCCTTCAGGCGCCTTGGAGAATAGCTTGACACCCTCTTCTCTGTGGCAGCCCCTGAGATACTGGAAGACTGCTATCATGTCCCCTCTCATCCTTCTCTTCGTTAAACTAGACATACCCAATTCCAGCAACCATTCCTTATATGTTTTAGCTTCCAATCCCCTAATCATCTTTGTTGCTCTTCTCTGTACTCTTTCTAGAGTCTCAGCATCTTTTTTACATCATGGTGACCAAAACTGGATGCAGTATTCCAAGTGTGGCCTTACCAAGGCCTTGTAAAGTGGTATTAATACTTCATGTGATCTTGATTCTATCCCTCTGTTAATGCAGCCCAGCACTGTGTTGGCTTTTTTGGCAGCTGTAGCACACTGGTGGCTCATATCTTTCTTTTGCCTTTTTATTGCCTCTGTAATCTCCATCATTGAAATCTTCTCATTTAACCTCTGTCGCATATTCTCAGGAACCTTTGGAAGATTTGCTTCTTTTAAATAATCCTGAATTGCCTCTTTGGAGATCATCTCTGCCTTATAAAGTGTCTCATAATAAGCCTTAATAATTTTTTTCATTACATCATTATGGCAGTGTAACTCTCCCTTTGAGTCTTGTAGTTTACTTATTAATCTTTTTTCTCTTTCTTTTTTCAATCTGTATGCAAGCCATCTTCCTGGTTTATTAGCATTTTCAAAGAAATTCTGTTTAGCTTGTTTGATCTGTTGTGCCATTATATCCATCTCAAGTAAGTTTAATTTCTGTTTTATTAATTCTATTTGTTTCTTCAGATTTTTCTTTTGTGGATCAGTTTGTAACTCAGCTTCCAAGATGCTAAGCTGTTCTTTCAATCTATACTGTGTTTGTCTCTTTTCTTTGTTCTTTTTATCTTAGAGATCTGGCATAAGTTATAGCCAGACCTCTGAAGTATGCTTTTGCCGTGTCCCATACATTTTGGATAGAAGTTTCTTCTTTTTAATTAATTTTAAAGAAGAAATCCATTTCTTTTGTTGCTAATTGTAAGAATTCTTTTCCCTTCAATATTGATTTATTCAAGAACCATCTTAATGTTTTCCTAGCTCCTTTCCAGGTCATTTTAATTGGATTCTGGTCTGCCCAAATATTTGGTTCTATTTCAACTTCTTGCTGGAGTTTTATCATTTGTGTCTATATTTCTCTCTGTATGCATATATCTGGAATTATATAATCTATCCCCATCACTTCCAGATGTATTTGATGATAACCCTTTGTATTGCTAAGGATTTGTGATTGACTGAAGTCAAACAAGAAAGTTTACCCAAATCAGCAACTGAATTTGATTGAATGGATATTTGAACATGGATGTATTCCATGTATCAGATGAATCATAAACAATGTAAGAGATTATTCCATCATTGTGGCATGTTTGCTTTTTCACTGTAATGGATACTTTTTTCTTTTTTCATACGTTTCACCATTTTATAAAAATTAAAGTTACACTTTTCTTTAAATCTTATAGAAAAGAGGATGGGAAGAAGAGCCTTCTGGACATCTAGGAATAACAAGCAATATTGAAAAGGAAAGCAAATCGGGCCAGAAATCAAAATATTTTCCCTTTCCTTCAGAAAACCACACAATTCTCCCACTACTCCAGCAGCTCTTAGAAAAAAAGAAAATCAAGAAAGATTTCAAACTGGAATAAGTAGATTATTCAAAACTCAAGGATACATTACATAAAAAGTGAAGGGAGATTATTTTTCATTCAGTAAAAGAGGGAAATATCCGGAAGTCAGTTGGAGGGAAAGGTGAGTAGGAAACTCACGTAGAGCAGAGAGCCATGCAGGCCTCGCCTGTGAGGAAGAAAACGGATTTGAATGAAAGAACCACTAAACAAGGGATTGTCCATATTTTGGACTTCCTCAAGAATATGAGCTGTGGAAAAGCTCCGTACTTGTGTCTATTGTTGAAAAAGCACAGATTGCAAATCACAACTGATTATGCATAAGAGGAGCCACACAGGAGAAAAGCCATACAAATCATCTGATTGTGGCAAAAGCTTTAGTCAGAACAGCTCCCTTGTGGTTCATGGAAGGACCCACACAAGAGAAAAGCCATAAAAGCACTCCTAGTGCAGTAAATGCTTTAGTGAGCATGGCAACGTGGTGATACATCAGAGGACTCACAGCAGAGAGAAAACGTATGACTGTACTGATTGTGCGAAAGTTTCATTAGAAATTCCCATGTCATGAGGCACCATAGGTCATACACAGAAGAGAAACACTTTGAATGTGCTCATTGTGGGAAAAGTTTCAATAGAAATTCCCATCTGGTAAGTCACCAGAGGCCTCACACTGGAGAAAAACCCTTCTAATGTCCTGATTGTGGAATAAGTTTCAGTGAGAATTCCTGCCTTGTGAGACACCAGAGGACTCACACAGGAGAGAAACCCTTTGAATGTCCTGATTGTGGGAAAAGTTTCAATAGAAATTCCCATCTGGTGAGTCACCAGAGGCCTCACACAGGAGAGAAACCCTTTGAATGTCCTGATTGTGGGAAAAATTTCTGTCACAATTCCCACCTAGTGAGACACCAGAGGACTCACACAGGAGAGAAACCCTTTGAATGTCCTGATTGTGGGAAAAATTTCAGTCGCAATTCCCACCTGGTGAGACACCAGAGGACTCACACAGGAGAGAAACCCTTTGAATGTCCTGATTGTGGGAAAAGTTTCAGTAGCAATTCCAACCTGGTGAGACACCAGAGGACTCACACAGGAGAGAAACACTTTGAATGTCTTGAATGTGGGAAAAGTTTCAGTGAGATTTCCATCTTTGTGACACACCAGAGGATTCACACAGGAGAGAAACCCTTTGAATGTCCAATCTGTGGGAAAAGTTTCAGTCAGATTTCCAACCTGGTGACACACCAGAGGACTCACACAGGAGAAAAACCCTTTGAATATCCTGTTTGTGGGAAAAGTTTCAGTCGCAATTCCTACCTGGTGACACACCAGAGGATTCACACAGGAGAGAAACCCTTTGAATGTCCTATTTGTGGGAAACGTTTCAGTGAGAATTCCCACTTGGTGACACACCAGAGTACTCACACAGGAGAGAAACCCTTTGAATGTCCTGATTGTGGGAAAGGTTTCAGTCAGAAATCCAGCCTGGTGAGACACCAGAGGACTCACACAGGAGAGAAACCCTTGGAATGTCCTGATTGTGGGAAAACCTAAGATTGTACTGATTGTGTGAAAGTTTCATTAGAAATTCCCATGTCATGAGACACCGTAGGAGTCACACACGAGAGAAACCCTTTGAATGTCTTGACTGTGGGAAAAGTTTCAGTCACAAGTCCAACCTGGTGAGACACCAGAGGATTCACACAGGAGAGAAACCCTTTGAATGTTCTGATTGTGGGAAAAGTTTCAGTAGCAATTCCAACCTGGTGACACACCAGAGGACTCACACAGGAGAGAAACCCTTTGAATGTCCTGATTGTGGGAAAAGTTTCAGTCACAAGTCCAACCTGGTGACACACCAGAGGACTCACACAGGAGAGAAACCCTTTGAATGTCCTGATTGTGGGGAAAGTTTCAGTGAGAATTCCATCTTTGTGACACACCAGAGGATTCACACAGGAGAGAAACCCTTTGAATGTCCTGATTGTGGGAAAAGTTTCAGTAGCAATTCCAACCTGGTGACACACCAGAGGACTCACACAGGAGAAAAACCCTTTGAATATCCTGTTTGTGGGAAAAGTTTCAGTCGCAATTCCTACCTGGTGACACACCAGAGGACTCACACAGGAGAGAAACCCTTTGAATATCCTGATTGTGGGAAACGTTTCAGTCGCAATTCCCACCTGGTGACACACCAAAGGACTCACACAGGAGAGAAACCCTTTGAATGTCCTGATTGTGGGAAAAGTTTCAGTGAAAATTCCAGCCTTGTGACACACCAGAGGATTCACACAGGAGAGAAACCCTTTGAATGTCCGATCTGTGGGAAAAGTTTCAGTCAGAATTCCCACTTGGTGACACACCAGAGGACTCAAACAGGAGAGAAACCCTTTGAATGTCCTGACTGTGAGAAAAGTTTCAGTCCGAATTCCAGCCTTGTGACACATCAGAGGATTCACACAGGAGAGAAACCCTTTGAATGTCTTGATTGTGGGAAACGTTTCAGTCAGAATTCGAGCCTTGTGGCACACCAGAGGACTCACACAGGAGAGAAATCTTTCAAATGTCCAGTCTGTGGACGTTACTTCACTCATAAATCATCCCTTATTGCACACGAGGAAATCCACATGAGGCAAAAGTTGAAGAATTTAAAAAAGGTTTGAAATTCATTTGTGATCTCCCATTGAAACTGTAGGTCAGAAATTGATTATCTGAATTTTTTTACTCAAACATGTCTCAGGACTAGACTTGTAGGTGGAGAGAAAAGGAAAATGGAAGAGGGCTAACTGCCAATTTCTGGTTAGCAGCAGCAGCTACTGCATATTTCTTTTTGTAGAAGTTGTGGATTTTCTCAAAAAGGCTTCTGGGTGGTAGTTTTGTATGTTGATTATATAATTCCAACGTGGAGTTTCGCGTCTTTTACCTTAGCTTCCTCCAGATTTTGAGGCCCAGAATTCCTCAGCCAGCGTAGAAAAGGTACTCAAGATATAACTTTCATGGGCCTTGCAATTATGGTTGCATGTTGCAATGGCCGTTAAGTGAGACTTTCCTAAACTACCCTGATCTCTCTGATGCAGCCATTAATTGAATGTGTCGGTCACTAAGTGGAACACTGTCTACCTCAGGGTTGGGGAAATCTCTTGGAGGCCTAGTGCAGGCCCAGGTTTGCCTGTTGTAGGCATCTCTAGGCCTCCCCCACCCTGTGCTCTGTTTCCCAACCCTTGTGCTGCCCAGTTCTTTCCCACCCCAGGGTCTCCACAGGCTTTTTCTCCCTCCCACTGGGTCCCTGCACGCCTCACACCCTCCTCTTTCGTTCTAAGATTTCTGATCCTCGTGTTGGGGAAGGAGGGGAGGGCGTGCATCCCTGGCCCTTGGGACTCCTGGAAGCAGCCATTATTTTCAGTGGGCCCTGGCTTCCTCCCTGGGCCATGCGGTGGTCTTGGGGAAGCGGCTGCCATTTGGCCACACTGTCAGGCAGAAGAGAGACAAATCTCTCTGTTTTGCTACCTAACATGAGGAAAAAAATGTACAGTTGAAAAGGTTTCATTGTTGATAAGGGAAAAAATGGGTATTTTCAGTGTTGCTATGGGCATTAGGTCAAGGGAAGTCGCTCAGTTGGCTCAGATGGCGATATGGGCAGTGATTAAGTTTAATAATGAATGAATTTAATAATAAAAAGATAATGTGAAGCTCATTACCCAACTCTTGCTCAGTGATACATACGGTGGGTTTCTGACATATACAATTGTTAACTTGTAATGTGTCTCTTGTGCAATCTGCATCTCTAAGTAATCTGTTTTCCTCAACTTCCCTTCCCTCCTCATTTATAAATTTAAAATGTCAGTTTCAATCATACATCAGTCCCCCCACTCTCTCCCTCTGATGACGTGAGCTGCAGTTAGGCTTCTGCCTCTTAATTTATTGTTGCATTGCTATCTGCCCTAGTCCTAAATGCTATGAAAATACAGCAATTCATTAGGCACAGTTTAAAAATTAGAATGAATAACTGGATATGTTTTGATTGGCATCCTCAGATTCAGCGATTGTCTTCTCCATCACTGCCAGTCTGACAGGGAAATTAGGACATTTCAAACAGGACAACTAAGCTATGGTTTCCCTCTAAAAGAGCCATTTGTTTTGCAAGTCGGTTTGTAGCCTTTGAAAATCAAAGAATCACAGAGGATCTGTCTGATTTCCCTGATGATTCTCCAAATTCTGAACCAGATTCGACAGACATCATGGGAGTTCAGGTCCCCGTGGATGGCGACAATGAGTTAGACACAAATGTTTGAAAAAAACTGGTAATGAATTCCTTTAACTTAAGAATATGTCAGCTGCTCAGTCTGAAAGCTGGTCCTGAGTGTGGCACTCTGGGCGTTTGAAGGTTCCTGTGACCCCTCTTGGTTCTTCTGGGTCCATTTCCTGATTTTATTCTTTTAAAAGACAAGTTATTTAATTAAAGTAAACGTCTGTTTCCACTAATGCTTTTGGAGAAACAGAAATGATGGCCAGCTGTAACAAGCCAGAATGGGTTTGTTAACAATGTGATGCCAGACAAGCATTATTGCCATTTTTCATGAAGTAACGTAATTAGTGGTTTTGCAAAATGATTTGGAGATAGTATACCTGGACGTCAGGAAGACATTTGACCAGGTAGAGCACAAGTTAACTTTTTGATAAGATAGAACAACATGGGATTGACAGAAGCAGCACTAGGTGGATTCCCAATTGACCGACCAAGCACACTCAGTGGGTATTTCTCAATGGAACTACATCTACATGGAGAGAAGCATGCAGTGGGGTACCTCAAGGTTCGGTCTTGGGCCCAGGACTCTTCAACATCTTCATAAATGATCTAGAGGAGGGGATAGAAGGGGAACTTATGAAATTTGCAGATGACACCAACTTGGGGGGAAGAGTCAATACATTAATAGATGGGCTCAAGATCCAGAAGGATCTTGACAGATTTGAGCATTGGACCAAGAAAATGCAGCTCAGTGGTGAATAAAATAAGGTCCTACACCTAGGTAGGAAAAACGAAAAGAACAGGAATAGAATATGTAATATCTGGCTCAACAGAAGAATCTAGGTGTCCTAGTGGACAAGTAGGAGCAGGGAATCTGCTGCAGCTGCCCCCCCCCGCCAAAGCCAATGTAGTGGTAGGTTGCATCTACAGATGTATAGTGTCAAGAAGTGATAGTACCACTTTACACCACGCTGGTGAGTCCACACTTAGAATACTGCACCCATTTCTGCTCCCATCATTCAACACATGTTGAGGCCCTGGAAAATGTGCAGAGAAGAAGAAAGATCATAAATGTTTTGGACGCTAAATGACAATCGGTTGAGAGAGTTAGGTATGTCTAGGCCATGGAAGAGAAGGATTGGGGGGGCATGATGGCTGTCTTTCACTACTTGACGAGCTGTCACGAAGAGGAGATCCACTTATTCTCTAGGGCAACAGAAGGCAGAACAAGAAGTTCATGGGTGGAAGGTTGTCAAAGAAAGATCCAGTCTAGAAGTAAGGAGAAATTTTCTGTCAGTGAGTGCAATTGATCAATGGAATAGCTGGCCTCCTGGCGTTGTGGATGCTCCATCACTGGAGGTTTTCCAGAATAGATCGGACAGTCATTTGACTGGGGTTATATAAGGCTTGTGCGTTGAGCAGCGGGTTGGACTAGACCACTGAGGTGCTTTCCAACCCTATGATGCTATGATTCTAGATTTAGAGGCAGGTTAGAAAACAAGTAGGGAGCAGCCACATGAAATTGCTTCTGGTAAGGGGCCTTTTTAAAGAAAAAATATTAGGCAAATTAAGATAGAATACAATACATTCCCAGGTTTTTCAAAAGAAAAAAGATTAAAATTACAACAGCAAAAGAAGATGGGCAAAACATTAAAAAATGTGCATTACAAAAGACAAAAACAGATTTACATATAGTAAATCAGTTAAATGTTGATAAACATATTGTAACAATATCAGTTTCCTACCCTCACAAAGCAGGCCCAAAATTTGTGAATTTCTACCTCTGGTTAGAATCAATTTGTCCTTCATCTATGTAGTGTGCATAAAGGCAAAATGCTGAACAGATGTACCAACAGTAAAGTTAAACATCAAAGCCCTCTCTTAACTATACATTGTATTTCACTACAATGGCTTGTTATTTATGGTAAGTCACCCCAATCATTGTCTCTGATCCGTCCAGGATCAAATATACTCATTTGATTCTTAATAATAAAGCTTTTCCTTAAGATTTTGATTGAGGACTTTCCCAACAATTGTGTGTTATTCCCAAAAATTATAAACCTCTGTTGTCGATCCATTTTATCAAAAAAGTTGAATCTAAATTGTTTTCCAGTTAAATAAAATAAGTCCATTCTCCAATCTTCTTAAGATAGTCTAGTTCATCACACATTGAGTCTGTTTAACTCCAAATCTTTGGAATCCACATCCCCTTCAGCCTTCTTCAACCAGCCCGCAGTTTCCATCCATGGTCAGGCAGCTTCTGAGAAGTGGCTGTGCTCCCAGTCCCAGCTTCTTGGGAAGAGCTCAGCTCACAAAGTCACCTGGATACATTTGGGCAGAGCCATCCATTCATGTGCACTCATAGGATCATATGAAAATGAGTTCCAGTTCTATCATTTTTACATATCAGGACATAGTAAAGTCATCTGGTCCTTAGCAGTTCTTAAAAATAGATAAATAAATCTCAGGAAAAACAACAACACATGACCTATTATACCATGTCATCATTTTCATTTAAAAGAAAGTCAAATTTTCTTTAAGGTTTTCCAAGGAATGCCTGCAAGTAAAGAGAGAAACAATATGTGGAGCAATGAACTGATATTTAAAGTCTGCAGATGAATGATCCTGAATTTAGAAGAAACCAAAGAATTGCACATTTGTTCATTTCAGTAACAGAATTCAGAGGATTGGTTAAAAATGTTTTCTAGTGGATCACATGGTAGGTAGGTAGGCAGGCTGTCTGGCTGGCTGGGGAGACATTTACGCCATAAATTACAGCACGCTACACAGGAAGTTCTTTGCATGCCATCTTTAATTCCTGAATGAAAAGGGAATCAATAATATATACCTTGCGCTTCTTTTATTCCAGATTCCTCCTGCAACAGAGCTCATATCCAATAGCTGAAAAGGCCACTATCCCCATCCAAAATCTACGAGATGTACATTAAAAACGGCAGTGCAGGGTGTCCCTCTAAAAAGGTTAGCCTGCTTTGGTGGGATATTCTATTCTTCCCTTTTGTTTTCTTTTTAAAAATGAATTTTGCAAATATTTCTTCTACCGTATGTTCACAATTGCCCCTCTTTCTTAACCCCCATTTTCGAGGCCCTGCTGCATATTTTTCTCTGTGACCTAATGGAGACTTCTGTGCAAGCAAATTTACAGAAGTACATGGCATTTGGCATTTAGTATATACAGGTTGTCCTCCTTCAGCATGGAGCCGTGGCCAGGAGTGAAGTTGGCTCCCCTGGATTTTATAATCCCCCGGAGCATCTGGCCTGATGTTGCTGCAATGTCCTAAAACCTTGGGAGCCACATTAAATAACTCATAAAGATTTTGGTTGTAGAGAGGTTTTGATCTCCCCTGAGAGTCACTCCTAGGAAAGCTGATTGTATAATTGTGTAAAACCATAATGAACATTTGGGGCTCAGCACATAGCTAATCTTCTAATGTAACTATGTAACTAGCATCACATTTCACTAGGCTCTGTTGCAAAGATCGGTTGCTAGAAGTCAGAAAGGACTTGATAGCTTTTAATCGGGGAAATCCTGCAAACGCCTTAGACAGAGATGAGACAGGGCGTTGTCTTACCTGAACGCCTATTCTCAGCATGGGGATGAAGAATCCACACTACTGGGTTCTTTTCCGTCCTCCTGCCCATAGACTAGGACCAAATCTCTTAGCTCCGCCTCCAACCGGGGCTTCCTGTCCTCCGACCGGACTTCCTGTCTCCCAGTTTTTTCTTCCGGCGAAGCTCCTTCAACGTAGTTTGGTCCTCTTGGCTCCTGTTCACAATCCTGTAACTCAAAATCTGCCTAGACTGTTAGAGGAGGGTGTGTGGATTCTTCATCCCCATGCTGAGAATAGGCGTTCAGGTAAGACAACGCCCTTTCTCCAGCATGTGGATTCCGAATCCACACTACTGGGACATACCAAAGCCCTCCCATGTCCCCCCGGGTGGGAGTCTAGGCTGACGTCTCATTTGAGGAAATGACCTGTTGCAGCGATCGCCTCCCGAAGGAGGCCTCTGCCGCCGCGAAACGGTCTATCCTGTAACTTTTAATGAAGGAGACCGGGGACGCCCATGTCGTCGCCCTACAAATCTCCTCCACTGGTGCCTGCGTGCGCCAGGCCGCTGAGGTAGCCGCACTCCTGGTGGAGTGCGCCGTTATCCCTGTTGGGACCTGTAGTGACTGTGCCCCGTAAGCCTCTGCTATGCATGCCCTGATCCACCTGCCTATGGTCGAGGAGGAAACCCTGTGACCCCTGGTCGCTGGTTGGAAGGAGACAAATAACGTTTCCGATTTCCGGAAAACAGACGTCCTTTTAGTGTAAAGAAGTAAGGCCCTGCGCACATCTAAGGTCTGCCATCGGCGTTCCCGTGGATCAGATGGATTCGGACAGAAGCTTGGTAATACTATTTCCTGAGCTCTGTGGAACCAGGAATTGACCTTCGGAATGAAGGATGGATCTAGACGTAAGGTGACCGTGTCCTCTGCGAAGATCATCAGGTCCGCTCGAACCGAGAGAGCCGCCAACTCCGAGATCCGCCTAGCCGATGTGATGGCTACCAGGAAGGCTACCTTCCATGTCAGATGCCGGAGTGAGCAGAGTCTCAGGGGTTCGAACGGAGGGGATGTTAAGGCCTGGAGCACCTTGGGAAGATCCCAAGACGGGTAGCGATGTACCACCGGAGGTCGTACTGCGGCTGCCCCCTTCATGAAGGCCTTTACAGCCGGGTGCTGTGATAGTGACTCCCTGTTGTCGCAGGAGATCACCGTTTGTATGGCTGCCACCTGCCTGCGAATAGTATTAAGAGCCAGGCCCTTTTTATAACCCTCTACAAGGAAATCAATGACATTGGGAATGGACACAGCCAAGGGATCTAATCCCTGTTTGCCGCACCAGCTGACAAAACTCCTCCACGTGGCCTCGTACACCCTGTTAGTGGAAGGACGACGGGTGGCCTGGATGATCTCTATGGCGTCCTCTGAAAAGGCCTGACTGGTTAGGCCCTCCCTTTCAAGTGCCAGGCGGCTAGTTGTAGCCACTGTGGGTCTGGGTGATGGAGGTTCCCCTGGGTGAGCGACACCTGATGTGGGGGGATTACCCAGACTGGCGAGATTGAAAGGTCTACGAGGTCTGCAAACCATGGCTGTCTCAGCCAATGTGGGGCAATCAAGATCACCTCCGCTCCTTCCAGGATGACCTTGCGAATGGTTGCCTGTATCAATGGAGGGGGAGGAAATGCGTACATAAGCCCCGGGGGCCACCTGCACCTGAGGGCATCCGTCCCCTCTGCTCCCCAGGCCGGAAACCTGGCTATGAAGCGAGGGAGCTGTTTGTTCTTGGGGGAGGCGAAGAGATCCACTAGTGGACGACCGAACCTGTTCGAGATTGCCTCGAACAGGGCCGGGTCCGGCTTCCACTCTGCGTGATTCACCGTGGCTCTGCTCAGGGAATCCGCTTGGCTGTTCGCATCCCCTGAAATGTGTCCTGCTCTGATTGACCCTAGGTGCGACTCTGCCCAGAGTCCCAGCTCTCGGGCCTCCTGCATGAGAACCGCTGACCTCGTTCCCCCCTGCTTGTTCACGTGCGCCTTGGCTGTCACGTTGTCTGTTAGGACCAGCACGTGTCCTCCCTTCAGGCTGGGAGAGAATTGGCGGAGAGCTAAGTGGATCGCTCTTAGCTCGAGCCAGTTGATGCTGTGGGTCAGGTCCTGGGGTGACCATCTGCCCTGCGCTATCTGATCTTGGAAGTGAGCTCCCCAGCCGAACTGGCTGGCATCGGTGGTCACCGTTAGCCTGTCTGGTTCCCTGAACAGAGTTCCCCTGGCCGTGGCGGCCGACGTCCACCAACGGAGGGATGACAGAACCTGGGGGGGGGAGTCTGACCTTCCGGAGGGATGCGCCCTGGTTTAGTCTTTGGTAGGGAAGAAGGAACCATTGGAGCCTTCTGGAGTGGAGTCTGGCCCATGGGACGATGCCCAGACATGAGATCATCTTTCCCAGGAGTTGGGACAGTTGCGCTATTGTGGTTGAGCCCTTCCCCTGGACGAGGCGTGCAAGCTTTCTCAAACTGTCCCGCCTTTCCTGCGACAGGTGTACTAATCCTGTCTCTGAATCTATGATCGCCCCTAGGTGTAGTAGGCGTGTTGATGGTGTGAGGTGGCTCTTCTTGTAATGTACAGAGAAGCCGTGTCTTTGTAGTGTGCTTAGCGTGACCCGCAGGTCTGAGTGGGCCGTTTGTTGTGACCTTGATAGGATCAGGATATCGTCTAGGTAACAGAGGACGCGCACCGGCAGCATGCGCAGGTGCGCTGCCAATACGGCCAGCACCTTTGTGAACACCCTGGGTGCCGATGAAAGACCGAATGGCAGTGCCCTGTACTGGTAGTGTCTGTTTTTGTGGCAGAATCTCAGGAATCGTCGATGCTCCTGCCTTATGGGTATGTGTAGGTAGGCCTCTGTGAGGTCTATGGATGACATCTGATCCCCCTTTCGGATGCTGGCCAGAATGGATCTGAGGGATTGCATTTTGAACTTTTTGTATATTATGAAGCGATTGAGCCTCTTGAGATCTAGAATTGCTCTCCAACCCCCCGATGGCTTGGGTACGACGAACAGGATGGAGTAGAACCCCTGTCTTTCCTGTCCTGCCGGGACCGGTTCTACGGCCCTGATTTCTATCAGGTGGTTTATGGCCAGGTTTAGCAGCTTGGCTTTTGATGGCTTTCGGGACTCCGGACATCTTATGAATTGACTCGGGGGTGGGGCCTGGAACTCTAATGCTAGGCCCTGAGTCACCGTGTCCCGTACCCAGGCGTCTGTTGTGGTATTTTGCCACACTTGGCTGAACAGCGCCAGGCGACCCCCTATGGGGCTGTCCCAGGCGTCACTTGGAGCGCCTGTAAGGTCGACTCGCTCCACCTCTGGAGTTGCGCTTTGGGAACTGGCCCCTACCTGCGGCCGAGCGGTCCTGGAAGCGCTCCTGCCCTGAGGGAAAGGTGCGCTGATTTCTGGGCCAATCCCAGGACTGCCCCCCCGAAAGGGCTGTCTCCACTCTCCGGACCCGCTCTGACGGGACCCCTGCCTGCGGAACTCCTGGCCTCACTTATCTGGTCCCTTGGACGGATGGCGAGAATCTTTCTCTTGTTTTTGTCCTCGATAACGTACGGTTCCAGAATGGGACCGAACAGCTTGGATCCTGAGTATTTGGCGGTGGCTAGACGCCATTTGGACTTAAGGTCCGTTTTCCACGTTTTGAGCCAAAGGAGCCTTCTAGCGGCTATTGTTGTTCCTATGGCCCTGCCTGAAAATTTGAGGGCCGACAAGGTGGTGTCCGCCATATACTCTGTCGCCAACAACAGTTTGTTTAATGTGTGTTGTGCACGTACCTGATCTGGTGGTACACTTGCCTGTAGTTCCTGCAGCCACAAGATCGACGCCCTGGACACCAGGGAGGCTGAGACCGCAGATCTGATCGCCCAGGCTGAGGAGTGGTGCGTCCTGCGGAGCGCAAACTCAAATTTCTTGTCCTCGGCCTTCATGGATTCCGCCATGTCTCCTGGAATGGCGGATGATGCAAAGAGAGAAATTAGTGGTTCATCCACCGTTGGTACCTCTATGAGGGAAGACAAGGCATTGCATACATTTAATATCTTTTTCTCCGTACTACTTGGAGATGGTGTGGATGCCAAAGAGGCCCACTGTGATTCCAGCGTGGTGCGGAACACTAGCGGGCACGGTACCTTTATCTCCTCCGGTGCAGGTGGAATTAGCACCGGGTGGACCTTACCTCCCTCCTCCTCGGTGGAGGCGGGTTTTGTTTCCTTGTCCCTTGCTGGCAGGCTAAGGGTGGCACAGGTTTTGAGCATGAGCGAACGGAAGTGAACCGCATCGAAAAGGCCTGAAGTTGAGGCCTGTTCCGGTGTCTCATCCTCATCTTCAGACAGCTGACGTTCAGATGTCTCCCAGTCCTCCGTCTCCTCTTCTGCGATCTGTGAGGAGGACTCCGATTCCTCGGAGGCTTGGGTGGATGTGTGTCCCCTGCGAAGCGGGGGCGCTGGCTGCTTGGTGTGTTCCTGAGGGATAGAAGAGAACTTGGAAGTCATAAAGTTATCAAATGCCTTTTGCATATATTTTTGTAATTGTTCAGGCCACCCTCTTGGTAGGCCTGTGGTCTCCAGTTCTGCTTCCGCCTGCGTGTCCGCGGGCTCAGCCTGCTCTGGTGTGGATGGCGTGGATTGGGGGAAATCAGCCTGTTCAGTCTCTCTGGACTGAAGTCTCTGGGCCTTGGCACACTCTCTCTCTAGCGCCTGGTGCCTCCTTAAGGCCTGTCGCTCGGCTGCCTTCGATGGCTCTTTGTTTAGGTGCTTTGTCTTTGCCTTCTTCTTCCCCCCCGGTTCCAAATCCATGGCCTTGCGTTTTGGGGAGGGAGGGGGGGCTTGAGCCTTGGTACACCTGAAGCGACGCGCTGTCTGCCATAGCGCGTCTGGGATACAACCGATTTCTCCAGACAAGCGGGGAGAAAAGGGAGACCTAGCTCCACAGGCAGGTGGGGCAGGGCCCTCTTCTGCACAGAAGCACTGGCGGAGACAGGCGGGCAGACTTAACCCGGTGATGTCTACGAGCCTGATTACCCCTAGGGGTTGAAGCACCCCCAGACCACACCCCCTTAAAACAGATACTCCCCCCGTCGGCCTGCACAGCAGGCGCTGTGGTGGTCGGGCTCGTGGTCGCCTACGGCCGCGAATGCCGCCCCAACCGGCTACCTCTTCTGCGAATTAAATGCAGTGTCTGAAGCCCCCCACCTTAGTTCGGCGCTCCGGCCTCTCCCGTGACTCGGGCCTGCGGAAGATGGCCATCTCTGCCTCTCCTGGTGAACCGCCCCTTTCCAAGATGGCCCCTCGCGCCAAAAATCCGGAGGTGGAAGGCCCAAAATGGCGGCCGCCTCCTTCCACGCAGTCCTTAATGGCCGCTGGAGAACCCCGATTCGCCGCCCTCGCGGTCGCTATGGGGCCCCGCGCCAAGTGCCGGCCTAATGGCTCAGCGGCGCCTTCCTCCCCCCCACGCAAACCCCACTTGCGATTCTGCTGCGCTGGGAGCTTCGTCCGTCGCTGCGCTCGTCCTCCGCTGGAGTCCTCGTCTCCGCTGGAGCCTGGGGTGCCTTTCCGGGGAGGAAATCTTCTTTCGATGAGAGGATTCAGGCCGCGGGTCTCCCGAGAGGCCCGGGGAGGCCCCCTGGGCCTGCTTGCCTTCGAATCCTCCTTCCTCTGCTTGCTGATCTTGCTGATCTTGCTTCAAAACTAAAGAAACTCTAACCTAACCTTTTAATTTTTCAAAAACTGAAAAAAACTCTAACTTTGGTATTTTAAAATTAAATCCTACTCTGGAGCCTACTCATGGAGCTGTTGACGGGCTGAAGACTAGGAAAAAACTGGGAGACAGGAAGTCCGGTCGGAGGACAGGAAGCCCCGGTTGGAGCAAATACAATCCCTGCTGCTGTTAATACATGCAATGTTAAATATACACTTTGCTTATTCAATTTTTCTGATATTATACCTAATAAAAGGAGTGCAGGTTTAAAATCTACATGTTTTCCTAACATCTTTTCTAACCAAGTGTGTATTTTTGCCCAATTTTTTCTTTTTCTTTTTTCTTTTTTGCTTTAACACAAGGGTACCACATATGGTAATACAGGCCTGGTGTTTGATTACATTTCCAACATTTATTAGACATTTTTGCTAATCTAGCAGGTGGTAAATGCCATCTATAGCACATTTTTTTTGTAAATATTTTATTAGATTTTGTATAGGTAAGGAAAAGATAGGGTCAGAAAACGGTATAGGGAGAATGGGATTAGGAATTTGGGGTAGGATAAAGGTAGGTACAATAATGGGGTGACTCCCCATAATAATCCTAAGCTTTAACAAACAAGCTACCGTCCGGATGTAAATGTTAAATAAATATAATTTATATAATACTAAACAATTATAAAGGTAGAATTAACTATAATCATAAAAATAAAATTTGATAAATAAGTAAAATTCTTCTAAATAGTTATCCATACTTAATAACTCATCAACTAATTCTAATCATCACCATTAGTATTTAGAGTCACTACTAATACAGATATTATTAATCTAAGAAAAAGTAAAACTTAGTTAAAGGTCAATCACTTATTCTATTCAAGTTTAAAATTCAATTCAATTTAAGTTCTGTTTATATTCTAAGGTGTCTCTAACTATCGATAAAATTTTTCCCAAGTTTTTGAAATAAATTGAGTCTTCTTTCGCCTTCATCTCCAAAGTTAATCTATCCATTTCTGCACAGTTTAGTATTTTTAAGCCTGATCAGATAGTACGTTTTCATTTTTCCATAACTGGAAAATACTATTCTTGCAGCTGTTAATACATGTAATATTAAATAGTCATTCTCTTTACCGTAGCTAGATCCTGCCTGGGTTTTGTTTACATTTCCAACAAATATTCGATACATTTTTAAACATTTTCGCTAATCAAACTGGTGTCATATGCCATCTATAAAACATCTTATATAAATTTTCTTTTATATGTTGCTACTTTAGTAAGTTTAATGTTTTTATCCCAAACTTTTTGCCAGTCTTCTAAGTCTGTAGAGTATCCAAAATTCTATGCCCATACTATCATTGTTTCTTTTACTTGTTCTTCTTCCATCTTCCCCCTTAGCTGACATTTATAGAGTTTCTTAATCAGGTTCTTGTCTCTTTTAAAAAATATTTTATCAAGTGGAGTTTGCTCTTTATATAATTGGTCTTTTAGGGAGGAAGCCGTTTTGATCTGGATGTATAAATTCAGTTAGAAAGTTTTTCATTCTTTCTTCCAATATTGCAGCAAAGATTTTATAATCCACGTTTAATAACGATATTGATCTATAGTTTTTCGTTTGTGTAAGGTCAGTATCTTCTTTGGGTATCAAAGTGATATTGGCTTCAGTCCATGAGTTTGGTATTTTTTTCTGTGTAAAAATTTCATTACACAAGTCTTTCAAAAATACTGTGTTTGTCTCTTTTCTTTGTTCTTTTTATGTCAGAGATCTGGCATAAGTTATAGCAAGACCTCTGAAGTATGCTTTTGCCGTGTCCCATACATTTTGGATAGAAGTTTCTTTTTTTTAATTAATTTTAAAGAAGAAATCCATTTCTTTTGTTGCTAATTGTAAGAATTCTTTTCCCTTCAATATTGATTTATTCAAGAACCATCTTAATCTTTTCCTAGCTCCTTTCCAGGTCATTTTAATTGGGTTCTGGTCTGCCCAAATATTTGGTTCTATTTCAACTTCTTTTATCTTCTTGAAAAGAGAATTGGATCAGGTTTTTAGAGTTAACTCAAATTATGCAAGAAGAAATAGAGTGCCTAAGGAGGTCCATCTATAGCAGCGGTTCTCAACCTGTGGGTCGCAACCCCATTTCGGATCGAACAACCATTTCACGGGGGTCGGCAAACACTGCAGTCCGCCATATTTAAAAAAAACATTTTTTTGTCGCCCATTATTTTTCCCCTTTGGGATGCGGGCCGTTGCGCCGCGCATGCATGATGCGGGCCCACCATTTTTTTTTATTTTGGTCGGCCATTTTTTTTTGGTTGGCCATTTTTCTTCCCCTTTGCAATGCGGGCCGTCGTGCCGCGCATGCGCCCCGTCGTGCCGCGCATGCGCGATGCGGGCCAGGGTCGAGCCCCGGAAAAGGTTGAGAACCGCTGATCTATAGAACATTTTATATTAGTTTTCTTTATAAGAAGTTTCCATGGTCAATTTATAATTTATTTCCCAACGATTTTGCCATTTTTGTAATTCTTGCATCTTTTTCGCATTTTTGCATCTTTATCATAGCTTGATAGTCTCCATTTACAATTAGTTTTGCTGTTTTTACGATATATTGTCTTAATTTCATTTATAAACCTTTTTCCAAAATCCATGCAGATTAATTGTTGTGTCATAAATTGCCAGCTTACATTATCAAATGCTTTTTGAACATCTAAAAATATTAGTGCTATGTGTTTTCCTGGGTGCATTTCATAGTATTCTAATAATGTATCTAAAATAATCCTTAAGTTGTGTTTTATTTGTCTTTTTGGTAAAAGTCCATTTTGATATGGATGAATAAATTCAATCAAAAATCTTTTCAATCTCTCTGCTATTATTGAAGCAAAAATTTTGTAATCCACATTCAATAGTGATATTGATCTATAATTTTTTTATCTGTAATAAATCTGAGTCGTCTTTTGGTATTAAGGTAATATTTGCTTCCATCCATGTATTTGGTAATTTAGCCTTTAATAGTACCTCATTACAAGCTTCCTTCATTGGAGAGCTTAATATATCTTGAAAGCATTTATAGAACTTTGCAGGTAGCCCATCCCCATCCTGGAATTTCATCATTTTTATTGTCTATAGTTTTTCATAATATTCTAACTATTTTTTTATTGCCTCATTTTGGAGTTACACATCTCCCTTCATATCTTGCAATTTGTTTATCAACTTTTTTTCTCTTTCTTTTTTCAATTTATAAGCCATCCATCTTCCCGGTTTATTTGCATTTTCGAAAAAAAATCTTTTGCTCTTTTCATTTGTTGAGCGAATTCTTCTGACTCTATTAGGTTTAGTTTATGTTTAATTATCTCCATTTGTCTTTTAAGAGTTTTTTTGTGGATCTTTTTGAAGTTCTAGCTCCAATATTTTAAACTCTTCCCTTAGCGTTGTACACTGTTGCTTTTTCTCTTTATTCTTTTCTGCCGTATACGTTATAGCTAATCCTCTGAAGTATGCTTTGGCTGTATTCCATATGTACTGAAGTGAAGTGTCTTCTTTTTTATTTTCTTTGAAAAAGAATTCCATTTCCTTTAGTGCTATTTCTGAAATTCTTTCTCTTTTAATAAGAGTTGATTCCATGTCCATCTTGATTTCTTCTTTACTCCTGTCCAACTCAGCTTCATCGGATTATGGTCAGCTCATATATTGGGTTTTTAAATATTTTAAATATTTATTGTTTTTATGTTTTTATTGTGTTGTGAACCGCCCCGAGTCCTACGGGAGAGGGGCGGTATAAAAATTTAATAAATAAATAAAATAAATAAATAAATAAATAAATATCAATTCTAGACCATGATTTGTGTCTATTTGAATAAAATGTATACCGAGTCTTTTTTGGGTTCATTTCTCTCCAGACATTCTATACGCAGATTTCTTCTGCCATTTTAACGAACATCTTAGGTAATCTCTTTCTTCCTTTTTCCCCTATTTTACTACTTTTGTAATCTAATTTTTCATTCACAATTGCGTTAAAGCCTCCTACTAAACAAATATTTTGATATTCCATTTCCAATATTTTCTTGTGTTTATTGTTTGGTACATATATTGCTATTATCAATATCTTTTTTATTTATCATCATTTCCACCCTCAAAATTCTTCCTTCTTCCTTCAAGGTCCCTTCCGACTCTGTTATTCTGTTATCCATCAGTTAAAGCCACCACATCTCTAAAATTAGCTGAAAAGCTTTGACTGTAAACTAATTTGGGACATTTCCCCAAGATTAAAAGACATAGATTTTCTCCATATATACATTTGTAGGTGTGTGTCTATATTTCTCTGTCTAGCCATATATCTGCAATTATATAATCTATGCCCATCACTTCCAGATGTATTTGATGATAACCCTTTGTATTGCTAAGGATTTGTGATTGACTGAAGTCAACAAGAAAGTTTACCCAAATCAACAACTAAATTTGATTGAATAGATATTTGAACATGGATGGGTAGTATTCCATGTATCAGATGAATGATAAACAATGTACGAGATTATTCCATCGTTGTGGCATGTTTGCTTTTTCATTGTAATGTATACTTTTTTCTTTTTTCATCCGTTTCACCATTTTATAAAAATTAAAGTTACACTTTTCTTTAAATCTTATAGAAAAGAGGATGGGAAGATGAACCCCGAGGACAGCTAAGAATAACAGGCAACATGGAAAAGAAAAGCAAATCGAGCCAGAAACCAAAATATTTTCCGTTTCCTTCAGAAAACCACACAATTCTCCCACTCCTCCAGCAGCTCTTAGAAAAAAAGAGAAAATCACGAAAGATTTCAAACTGTAATAAGTAGATTATTCAGAACTCAAGGATACATTACATGAAAAGTGAAGGGAGATTATTTTTCATTCAGTAAAAGAGGGAAATATCTTGAAGTCATTTGGAGGAAAGGGTGAGTAGGAACGTCAAATAGAGCAGAGTTATGCAGGCCTCGCCCAGTGAGGAAGAAAACAGATTGAATGAAAACACCACTAAACAAGGAATTGTCCATAGTTTTGACTTCCTCAAGAATATCAGCTGTGGAAAAGCTCCGTACTTGTGTCTCTTGTTGGAAAAGCACAGATTGCAAATCACAACTGATTATGCATAAGAAGAGCCATACAGGCGAAAAGCCATACAAATCATCTGATTGTGTCAAAAGCTTCAGTCAGAACAGCTCCCTTGTGGTTCATGGAAGGACCCACACAAGAGAAAAGCCATAAAAGCACTCCTAGTGCAGTAAATGCTTTAGTGAGCATGGCAACGTGGTGATACATCAGAGGATTCACAGCAGGGAGAAAACCTAAGATTGTACTGATTGTGTGAAAGTTTCATTAGAAATTCCCATGTCATGAGACACCGTAGGACTCACACACGAGAAAAACCCTTTGAATGTCTTGATTGTGGGAAAAGTTTCAGTCACAGGTCCAACCTGGTGAGACACCAGAGGATTCATAGAGGAGAGAAACCCTTTGAATGTCCTGTTTGTGGGAAAAGTTTCAGTAGCAATTTCAACCTGGTGACACACCAGAGGACTCACACAGGAGAGAAACTCTTTGAATGTCCTGAATGTGGGAAAAGTTTCAGTCACAATTCCCACCTGGTGACACACCAGAGGACTCACACAGGAGAGAAACCCTTTGAATGTTCTTATTGTGGGAAAAGTTTCAGTAGCAATTCCAACCTGGTGACACACCAGAGGACTCACAAAGGAGAGAAACCCTTTGAATGTCCTGAATGTGGGAAAAGTTTCAGTCACAATTCCCACCTGGTGAGACACCAGAGGACTCACACAGGAGAGAAACCCTTTGAATGTCCTGATTGTGGGAAAAGTTTCAGTGAGAATTCCAGCCTTGTGACACACCAGAGGACTCACACAGGAGAGAAACCCTTTGAATGTCCTAATTGTAGTAAAGGTTTCAGTAGCAATTCCCACCTGGTGAGACACCAGAGGACTCACACAGGAGAGAAACCCTTTGAATGTCCTGATTGTGGGAAAAGTTTCAGTCACAATTCCCACCTGGTGAGACACCAGAGGACTCACACAGGAGAGAAACCCTTTGAATGTCCGATCTGTGGGAAAAGTTTCAGTCAGAATTTCAGCCTTGTGAAACACCAGATGAATCACACAGGAGAGAAACCCTTTGAATGTCCTGATTGTGGGAAAGGTTTCAGTCAGAAGTCCAGCCTTGTGAAACACCAGAGGAGTCACACAGGAGGGAAACCCTTTGAATGTCCTGATTGTGGGAAAAGTTTCAGTCAGAATTCCCAGCTGGTGACACACCAAAGGACTCACACAGGGGAGAAACCCTTTGAATGTCCTGATTGTGGGAAAAGTTTCAGTCAGAAGTCCAACCTGGTGAAACACCAGAGGATTCACACGGGAGAAATCTTTCAAGTGTCCAGTCTGTGAATGTTACTTCACTCATAAATCATCCCTTATTGCACACAAGGAAATCCACATGAGGCAAAAGTTGAAGAATTTAGAAAAGGCTTGAAATTCATTTGTGATCTCCCATTGAAACTGTAGGTGAGAATTGATTATTTGAATTGTGGTCTGAATTTTTTTACTCAAACATGTCTCAGGACTAGATTTGTAGGTGGAGAGAAAAGGAAAATGGAAAAAGGGTACCTTCTACCCTGATTTCCTCCAGATTTTGAGGCCCAGAATTTCTCAGCCAGCGTAGAAAAGGTACAACAATGGGATTACCCCCAATAACATTCCACGCTTTAGCAAGTAAACTATCGTCTGGGTACAAGTATTCAACAGGGTTAATATAATAATAAGTAACTGTGGTCAACAAAAATAGCAAAGATTACAAGACATATTAATTAATCAAAAAAGAAAATCAATCATCTTAATAAGTTTCAGTTTTCATTAACTCATTTTGCTAACCTTTGATAAAAGTTTTCCCACGTTTTAAAATAGACTGAGTCTTCTTTCTCTTTAATCTCTACCGTTAATCTGTCCATTTCTGCACATTCTAGGATTTTCCTAATTGTAACTCATCAGATGGTACATCTTCGTTTTTCCAGTATTGGGCAAATGCTATTCTCGCAGCTGTTAATATATGTAATATTAAATAATCGTTCTCTTTCCCATAATTAGATCCTAGTATTCCTAACAGAAACAATTCTGGCCAAAATTCTATCTGTATTTTAGTCATCTTTTCCAGCCATGCATGAATCTTAAGCCAATATTTCTTTGCACTGGGACATACGCACCAGATATGATAATAAGTACCTGGCTTTTGTTTACATTTCCAACAGTTATTTGAAGTATTTTAAAACATTTTCGCTAATCTTACTGGTATCGTATGCCATCTATAAAACATTTTATACATGTTTTCTTTATATGAGACTGCTTTAGTTAATTTAATATTTCTATCACATAATTTTTGCCAGTCTTCCAAGTCTATAGAATATCCAAAGTTTTTTTTCCCAAACTAACATTGTTTCTTTTACTTGTTCTTCCATCTTCCATTTTAGCAGAAATCTATAAAGTTTCTTAATCAAGTTTTCATCTGTTTTCAAGAGTATTTGAACAAATTCTATCTGTTCTTTATAAAATCCCACTGTCGTTTTAAATCTTTCTCATATCTTATTTTAATTTGTAAGTAAGGCCACAAATCTTTATAGGTGATGAGTTTATCATAATTAATTAAATTTGGGTAAGCAAAAGCTTCCATTGTTGAAAGCCACTCTGGTATTTTAATGTGGTATGGGAAAAATAAAATACATTGATATTTTCAACACCATGCTATAAGGAATGTACTCCTTTTAGAATGGGAGAGAATAAATCAAAAAAATTACATTAAAATACCAGATGTATATTAGTTCTTAATTTCGGGGGCCCCTTTCATGGATTACTGTCTTGTTGTGGCAAAGGGGCTTGCTCAATTCAATGAAGCTATGAGCTATGCCATGCAGGGCCACCCAAGACGGACAGGTCATAGCAGAGAGTTCTGACAAAATGTGATTCCCTGGGGAAGGAAATGGCAACCTACTCCAGTATCTTTGCCATGAAAATCCCATGGACAGTACCAAAAGGCAAAAAGATACGACGCTGGAAGATGAGCCCCTCAGGTTGGAAGGTGTCCAATATGCTACTGGGGAAGAGCAGAGGGCTAGTACTAGTAGCACCAGAAAGAGTGAAGCGACTGGGCCAAAGCCAAAAGGATGCTCAGCTGTGGATGCATCTGGTGGTGAAAGGAAAGTCTGATGCTCTAAAGATCTTTTCTCCACAGGAATCTGGAATGTAAGATCCATGAATCAAGGCAAACTGGACGTGGTCAAATGAGATGACAAGACTGAACATCGACATTTTAGGAATCAGCGAACAACCACTAGTGCTGAAGAGGATGAAATTGACCGGTTCTATGAAGACGTACAGCACCTTATAGAATTAGCACCAAAAAATGATGTCCTTATCATCATTGGGGATTGAAATGCTAAAGTAGGAAGCCAAAAGATAAATGGAATAACAGGCAAGTTTGGCCTTGGAGTACAAAATGAAGCAGGGAACAGGATGATAGAATTTTGTCAAGAGAAGACGATGGTCATAGCAACCATTCTTTTCCAACAACCCAAGAGACGGCTCTACACATGGACATTACCAGACGGTCAACACAGAAATCAGATTGAATATGTGCTCTGCAGCCAAAGATAGACAAGCTCTACACAGTCAGTAAAAATAAGACCAGGAGCTGACTGTGGTTCAGATCATGAGCTTCTCATTGCAAAATTTAGGCTTAAATTGAAGAAAGTAGGCAAAAACACTAGGCCACTCCGGTATGAACTAAATCATATCCCTGATGAATATACAGTAAAATATACAGTACAGTAGAGGTGACAAATAGATTTACGTAATTAGGTCTGATAGAGTGCCTGAAGAACTATGGATGGAGGTTTGCACCATTGTACAAGAGGTAGCAACTAAACCCATCCCAAAGAAAAAGAAATGCAAGAAAGCAAAATGGCTGTCTGAGGAAGCTTTGCAAATAGCTGAGGAAAGAAGGGAAGTGAAAGCCAAGGGAGAAAGAGAAAGATACACCCAGTTGAATGCAGAATTCCAGAGAATAGCTAGAAGAGATAAGACTGCCCTCTTAAATGAATAGTGCAAAGAAATAGAAGAGAACAATAGAATAGGGAGAACCAGAGATCTCTTCAAGAAAATTGGAGATATGAACGTTTCATGCAAAGATGGGCATGATAAAGGACCAAAATGGCAGGGACCTAACAGAGGCAGAAGAGATTAAAAAGAGGTGGCAAAATTACACAGAAGAACTATAGAAGAACAAGCTTAGCGTCCCTGATAACCACGATGGGGTGGTCACTGACTTTGAGCCAGACATCCTAGAACAGTGGTGGCGAACCTATGGTACACGTGCCAGAGGCGGCACTCAGAGCCCTCTCTGTGGGCATGCGTTCCATGCCCTGGAGATGGCAACCGTCCCTCTTCAACCTGCCGCCGGCTAACTCATCGAAATCCCATATGGCTGGATGCATCCCAGCACTCATGTGCTCGCTGGGCTCTGTGTGCAGGGGCTGATGGTGTCAGGCAGCAGCCACCCCAGCCCCTGCCTCATCTTGCCCTGTGATAATGGCACCCCCGCCCTGCCTCGCCTCGCCTTGTCTCGCCTCACCCCGCACGATGAGCCTCCTGCCCAGCGCCCCACCTGCCAGGACCCCCTGGATCTCCCCCAACCCTGCCCGGCCTCCCCACGAACAACATTGAGGTGATTACGCCCACCTGGTCACACCCATCCAGTCTGCCATGACCACCACAGTCATGCTCATCCAGTGGGCCACGCCCACCTGGCACCCAGTAATAAGTAATTGGGTTTTGGGTTGCAGTTTGGGCACTCGGTCTCTGAAAGGTTCGCCATCACTGTCCTAGAATTCTCACCATTTTCTTGCCTATCTTAACTTGTCTTTCTATACTGTTTTTATGGCACTATTGTTGATAGGTTGCTCTGTTTTTTCCCTTTGTGTAAAGACAGATGCAAAAAACGAGTTAAATAGTTCTGCTTTCTCCCTATTGCTTGTCACCTTCTTGCCATTTTTACCCACTAATGGACCAATCATTTCCTTCACTTTTTTTCTTGTTTTTTACATGTTGAAAGAAGCTTTTTTTGTTATTTTTGACTTTGGTCGCAAGCCTTAGTTCATTATGAGCCTTAGCTTTCCTCACTTCATCTTTGCAGGCTCGGGCTGTTTGTTGATATTCTGACTTAGTTATGTGCCCCTCTTTCCACTTTCTATACTTGTCCTTTTTATCTTTCAATTTAATCTCTTTCTTCCTCGTTCTTCCTTTTTTTCCTATTTTACTACTTTTGTAATCTAATTTTTCATTCACAATTGCGTTAAAGCCTCCTACTAAACAAATATTTTTATATTCCATTTCCAATATTTTCCTGTGTTTATTGTTTGGTGCATATATTGCTATTATCAATATCTTTTTTTATTTATCATCATTTCCAGCATTATAATTCTTCCTTCTTCCTTCAAGGTCCCTTCCGACTCTTATTCTGTTATCCATCAGTTAAAGCCGCCATATCTCTAAAATTAGCTCAAAAGCTTTGACTGTAAACTATTTTGAGACATTTTTCCAGTCTTGAAAGACATAGATTTTCTCCATATACACATTTGTAGGTGTGTGTCTATATTTCTCTCTGCCTGCATATATCTGGAATTATATAATCTATCCCCATCACTTCCAGATGTATTTGATGATAACCCTTTGAATTGCTAAGGATTTATGATTGACCAAAGTCAACAAGAAATTTTACCCAAATCAACAACTGAATTTGATTGAATAGATATTTGAACATGTATGTCAGTAGTATTCCATGTATCAGATGAATCATAAACAACATAAGAGATTATTCTATCATTGTGGCATGTTTGCCTTTTCATTGTAATGTATACGTTTTTTCTTTTTTCACACCTCTCACCATTTTATAAAAATTAAAGTTATACTTTTCCTTAAATCTTATAGAAAAGAGGATGGGAAGAAGAGCCCTCTGGACAGCTAAGAATAACAAGCAACATTGAAAAGGAAAGCAAACTGAGCCAGAAATCAAAATATTTTCCATTTCCTTCAGAAAACCACAAAATTTTTCTCCTCCTCCTCCAGCAGCTATTAGAAAAAGAGAGAGAAAATCAAGAAAGATTTTGAACTGGAATAAGTAGATTATTCAGAACTCAAGTATACATTACATGAAAAGTGAAGGGAGATTATTTTTCATTCAATAAAAGAGGGAAATATCTGGAAGTCAGTTGGAGGAAAGGGTGAGTAGGAAAGTCAACGCAGGCCTCACCCTGTGAGGAAGAAAACGGATTGAATGAAAGCACCACTAAACAAGGGATTGTCCATATTTTTGAATTCCTCAAGAATATCAGCTGTGGAAAAGCTCCGTACTTGTGTCTCTTGTTGGAAAAGCACAGATTGCAAATCACAACTGATTATGCACAAGAGGAGCCACACAGGAGAAAATCCATACAAATCATCTAATTGTGGTTCATGGAAGGACCCACACAAGAGAAAAGCCATAAAAGCACTCCTAGTGCAGTAAATGCTTTAGTGAGCATGGCAACGTGGTGATATATCAGAGGATTCACAGCAGAGAGAAAACATATGACTGTACTGATTCTGCGAAAGTTTCATTAGAAATTCCCATGTCATGAGACACCATAGGACTCACACAGGAGAGAAACACTTTGAATGTCCTGATTGTGGGAAATGTTTCAGTAAGAATTCCAACCTGGTGACACACCAGAGGACTCACACAGAAGAAAAACCCTTTGAATGTCCTATCTGTGGGAATAGTTTCAGTCACAAGTTCAACCTAGTGATACACCAGAGGACTCACACAGGAGACAAACCCTTTGAGTGTCTTGATTGTGGAAAAAGTTTCAGTGAGAATTCCAGCCTTGTGAAACACCAGAGGACTCACACAGGAGAGAAACCCTTTGAATGTCCTGATTGTGAGAAATGTTTCAGTAAGAATTCCAACCTGGTGATACACCAGAGGACTCTCACAGGAGAGAAACCCTTTGAATGTCCCATCTGTGGGAAAAGTTTCAGTCACAAGTGCAACCTGGTGATTCACCAGAGGACTCACACAGGAGAGAAACCCTTTGAATGTCTTGATTGTGGGAAAAGTTTCAGTGACGGTTCCAGCCTTGTGAAACACCAGAAGACTCACACAGGAGAGAAACCCTTTGACTGTCCCATCTGTGGGAAAAGTTTCAGTCACAAGTGCAACCTGGTGATTCACCAGAGGACTCACACAAGAGAGAAACCCTTTGAATGTCTTGATTGTGGGAAAAGTTTCAGTGACAATTCCAGCCTTGTGAAACACCAGAGGACTCACATAGGAGAGAAACCCTTTGAATGTCCTGATTGTGGGAAAAGTTTCACTATCAATTGCAATCTGATTGTACACCAGAGGACTCACACAGGAGAGAACCCCTTTGAATGTCCTATCTGTGGGAAACGTTTCAGTCAGAATTCCAACCTGGTGACACACCAGAGGACTCACACATGAGAGAAACCCTTTGAATGTCTGATCTGTTGGAAAAGTTTCAGTCAGAATTCCCACTTGGTGAAACACCAGAGGACTCATACAGGAGAGAAACCCTTTAAATGTCCTGATTGTGGGAAAAGTTTCAGTCAGAATTCCAGCCTTGTGATGCACCAGAGGATTCACACAGGAGAGAAACCCTTTGAATGTCCTGATTGTGAGAAATGTTTCAGTAAGAATTCCCACCTGGTGATACACCAGAGGACTCACACAGGAGAGAAACCCTTTGAATGTCCCATCTGTGGGAAAAGTTTCAGTCACATGTCCAACCTGGTGATTCACCGGAGGACTCACACAGGAGAGAAACCCTTTGAATGTCCTGATTGTGGGAAAAGTTTCAGTCAGAATTGCAGCCTTGTGACACACCAGAGGACTCACACAGGAGAGAAACCCTTTGAATGTCCTGATTGTGGGAAAAGTTTCAGTCAGAACTCCAGCCTTGTGACACACCAGAGGATTCACACAGGAGAGAAACCCTTTGAATGTCCTGATTGTGGGAAAATTTTCAGTCAGAACTCCAGCCTTTTGACACACCAGAGGACTCACACAGGAGAGAAACCCTTTGAATGTCCTGATTGTGGGAAAAGTTTCAGTCGCTATTCCAACCTGGTGACACACCAGAAGACTCACATGGGGGAGAAGTCTTTCAAAAGGTCCAGTCTGTGGACGTTACTTCACTCATAAATCATCTCTTATTGCACATGAGGAAATCCACATGAGGGAAAAGTTGAAGAATTTAGAAAAAGCTTGAAATTCATTTGTGACCTCCCATTGCAAATATAGGTGAGAAATTGATTATTTGAATTGTGGTCTGAATTTTTTTACTCAAACATGTCTCAGGACTAGACTTGTAAATGGAGAGAAAAGGAAAATGGAAAAAGGCTAACTACCAATTTCTGGTGAGCAACAGCAGCTTTTGGATATATCTTTTTGTAGAAGTTGTGGATTTTCTCAAAAACGCTTCTGGGTGGTAGTTTTGTATATTGATTATATAATTCCCACATGTGGAGTTTCAGGTCTTCTACCTTGGTTTCCTCCAGATTTTGAGGCCCAGAATTTCTCAGCTAGCGTAGGAAAGGTCCTCAAGATATAACTGCCATGGGTCTTGCAATTATGGTTGCATGTTGCAACGGCCATTAAGTGAGACTTCTTTCCTAAACTACCATGATCACTCTGATGCAGCCATTAATTGAATGTGTCAGTCGCTAAGTGGAACACTGTCTACCTCAGGGTTGGGGAAATCTCTTGGAGGCCTAGTGCAGGCCCAGGTTTGCCTGTTGTAGGCATCTCTAGGCCTCCCCCACCCTGTGCTCTGTTTCCCAACCCTTGTGCCGCCCAGTTCTTTCCCACCCCAGGGTCTCCACAGGCTTTTTCTTTCTCTCACTGGGTCCCTGCACGCCTCACACCCTCCTCTTTCTTTCTAAGATTTCTGATCCTCATGCTGGGGAAGGAGGGGAGGGCGTGCATCCCTGGCCCTTGGGACTCTGTCCTGGAAGCAGCCATTATTTTCAGTGGGCCCTGGCTTCGTCCCTGGGCCATGCGGTGGTCTTGTGGAAACGGCTGCCATTTGGCCATACTGTCAGGCAGAAGAGAGACAAACCTCTCTGTTTTGCTACCTAAAATGAGGGAAAAAATGTAGTTTAAAATGTTTCATTGTTGATAAGGGAAAAATGGGTATTTTCAGTGTTGCTATGGACATTAGGTCAAGGGAAGTCGCTCAGAGTTGCTTGAGACGGCGAGATGGGCAGTGATTAAGTTTAATAATGAATGAATTTAATAATAAAAAGATAAATGTGAAGCTCATTACCAAACTCTTGCTCAGTGATACATACGGTGGGTTTCTAACACATACAATTGTTGTAATCTGTCTCTTGTGCAATCTGCATCTCTAAGTAATCTGTTTTACTCAACTTCCCTTCCCTCATTTATAAATTTAAAATTTCAGTTTCAATCATACATCAGTCCCGCCACTCTCTGCCTCTGATGACTTGAGCTGCAGTTAGGCTTCTGCCTCTTAATTTATTGTTGCATTGCTATCTACCCTAGTCCTAAATTGTATGAAAATACAGCAATTCATTAGGCGCAGTTTAAAAATTAGAACGGCTAACTGGATATGTTTTGATTGGTATCCTTCTCAGATTCAGCGATTGTCTTCTCCATCACTGCCAGTCTGACAGAGGGAAATTAGTACATTTCAAACCTGACAACTAAGCTATGGTTTCCCTCTAAAAGAGCCATTTGTTTTGCGAATCAGTTTGTAACCTTTGAAAATCAAAAAATCACAGAGGATCTCCCTGATTTCTCTGATGATTCTCCAAATTCTGAACCAGATTCCACAGACATCATGCATGTTCAGGTCCCCATGGATGGCAACAATGAGTAGACACAAATGTTTGAAAAAACCTGGGAATGAATTCCTTTAACTTAAGAATATGTCGGCTGCTCAGTCTGAAAGCTGGTCCTGAATGTGGCACTCAGGGCATTTGAAGGTGCCTGTGACCCCTCTGCGTTCTTCTGGGTCCCATCCCCCCTGATTTTATTTCTTCTTATAAAAGACTGAGAATTTCACAAGTTATTTAATTAAAGTAAACTTCTGTTTCCACTAATGCTTCAGAAATGATGGACAGCTGTAATAAACCAGAATGGGTTTGTTAAGAATGTGATGCCAGAAAAACATTATTGCCATTTTTTAATAAATAACTTAATTAGTGGATTTGTGAAATATTTTGGAGATAGTATACTTGGACGTCAGCAAGACATTTGACCAGGTAGAGCACAAGTTAATTTTTTTGCAAGATAGAACAACATGGGATTGACAGAAGCAGCACTAGGTGGATTCCCAATTGACTGACCAAGCACACTCAGTGGGTATTCCTCAATGGAACTACATCTACATGGAGAGAAGCATGCAGTGGGGTACCTCAAGGTTCGGTCTTGGGCCCAGTACACTTCGACATTTTCATAAATAGATAGGCTCAAGATCCAACGGGATCCTGATACTTGAGTATTGGGATCTATCCAACAAAATGTAATTCAGTGATTAGGAAAATAATGTCTGCACTTAGGCAGGAAAAACCAAAAGCACAGGGATAAAATGGGTAATAGCTGGATGAAAAGAGAATCAATAAAATATACCTTGCAGTTATTTTATTCCAGATTCCTGCGTGCAACAGAGCTCAGATCCAATAGCTGAAATGGCCACTATCGCCACCCAAAACCTACGAGATGTACATTAAAAACGGCAGTGCAGGGTGTCCCTCTAAAAAGGTTAGCCTGGTTATCAGTCGGCCATGTGCTTTGGTGCGATATTCTATTCTTTTGTTTTCTTTTTAAAAATGTATTTTAGAAATATTTCTTCTACCATGTCTTAGCCTTAGTCTTAGCCCCACATTTTCTGGACCCTGCTGCGTATTTTTCCCTCTCTGTGACCTAATGATTTCTGTGACTTCTGTGCAAGAAAATTTACAGAGGTTCATGGCATTTAACACTTAAGCAGATATACACTGTCCTCCTTCAGGAGTGATGTTGGCATGCTGGGTACCCTTGGATGGAGGCCTGGCCAGCAGAAGTTACCTCCCCTGGAGGATCTGGCCTGATGGTGTGGCCCTGGCCTAAATCCTTGGAAGCTGCAGGAAATCGGTCATAAAGATTTGGGATGTAGAGAGGTTTTGATCACCACTGACAGTCTGCTTTTAAAGAGCTTATTCTGCAATTCTGAAAAACGGTCATGAACTTTTAGGGCTCAGCACACAGCTAATCTTCACAAGCTAAGCAGCATCACATTTCACTATTTCACTTGGATCAGTTGCAAAGATCAGTTGCCAGAATCAAAAATGATTTCATAGCTTTTAATCAGGGAAAAATCCTGATTAAAAAAATCCTCCAAACGACTTAGGTAGAGATGAGAGAAGAGTGTATTTTTGCCATCAATCCGTGGTCAAATAGGCAACCTCTGTGTTTAGAAAGCGGACAATACAGAAGGCGGCATCTGTGGTTGAGTTTAAAGGAGTTAAAATCATCGAGTACTATATTGCTAGAAAGGAGGGGAGCGGAGGGGAAGCGCCGAGGAACTTCCTGTTCCTGATCACTAATCGGAGGAAGATGGTATGGAAAGCGGCTTTTGTGCTCTTTCCAAGGTAGAAGCAGCAGCTGGAAGGTGAGTGGAGGGCAGGTCGGAGGAGAAGCCGGGAGCAAGCGGGGCTGTTTGGGTTTCCTCCACGGCGTCCAAGCAGGGAAGCAACTGGGCTGAAGCATCTCAGCTGCCGCTGCTGCATTTTCCTTCCCTCCCCAACTTTTGAGTCCGCTGGTGCTGCAGGCTGTTGAACTGGGGGCTGCGATTTTCTGCTGGTGGGAAGATTTCAAAAGTCTCCTTCAAGTGAAGGTTGATTCTTTGGGAATGGCTTCCCTCCAGACGTTGTGAGTGCTCCTTCACTGCAGGTTTTTAAGAGGAGACCGGACAGCCATTTTCAGGAATGGTAATAGGGTCTCCTGCCTGAGCCGTGGATTGGACTAGAAGACCTCCAAGGTCCCTTCCAACTCTTGTTATTAGTTTTTTTACAACTTTTAAAAACTAGTTTTCTATTAATACATTAATTGGTGCTTAATAAACATTGTGTTGTCTGGGCAAATTTGTTTGCTTAGTGGCCACCCCTTTTCTCCAACCATTGATGAAATAAATTCCATGTTTGAAAATATTCTGTATCTTCTTTCTCTTTGATCCTCAATGTAACTGTCCATTTCAGCACAGTCCAATATCTTCTTCATTATCTCTTTGTATAGTGGTGTTTCTTCATTCTTCCAGTGCTGACAGGCAAATAGGATCCCTGCTGCTGTTAATACATGCAATGTTAAATATACACTTGGCTTATTAAATTTTTCTGATATTACACCTAAGAAAAAGAGTTTAGGTTTTAAATCTACAGGTTTTCCTAACATGTTTTCTAATCAAGTGTATATTTTGCCCCACTTTTTTTCTTTAACACAAGGCCACCACATACATTTGATTACATTTCCAACGTTTACTGGACATATTTTTAAACATTTTTGCTAATCTAGCAGGTGGTTAATGCCATCTATAGAACATTCTATGTCAGTTTTCTTTATAAGAAGTTTGCCATGGTCAGTTTATAATTTCTTTCCCAAAGATTTTGCCATTTCCCTAATTTTATATTATATCCAAAGTTTTCTGCCTACTGTATCATTTTTTCTTTCACTTTTTCATCCGTCATTTTTGAATTTAATAGAAAATTATAATTAATTCAGTAATTAATTATAATTCAGTACCGTGGTCAACAAGCTCTTGTTTAAATTTTAAATTCTCTTTGGTATCCAAAATATCTTTATATGTCCATTTTTTTCATATTTCAATAGATTTGGGTGAACAAACGCTTCCATCGTTGAAAGCCATCCTGGGATTCTCAAGTAGATTTTATTTTTAATCTTTTCCTACAGAAGAAGTAGTGTATTTCTTATGTAATGATATTGAAACTATGAATTTCATTTTTCTCATATCATAGAAATGCATGCCAACCAAGTTGCGGATCATGTCCTTCTAGATCAGTATTTCTCAACCTTCCTAAGGCCGCGACCCTTTAATACAGTTGCTCATGTTGTGGTGACCCCCAACCATAAAATTATTTTTGTTGCTACTTCATAAGTAGCTGAATGAATGGTTCTTAATTTAGGGGTTCTTCTTTTTTATATTTTTATATATGTACAGTTTAGTTTTTATTGGATTTCTATTTATGCTGTAAGCCGCCCTGAGTTCCCGGAATAGGGCGGCATAGAAATTTAATAAATAAATAAATAAATAAATAAATAAGTGTAATTTTGCTACTGTTATGAATCGTAATGTAATATCTGTTATGCAGGATGTATTTTCATTATTACAAATTGAACATAATTAAATTCTATTCTACTCTACTCCATATTGTCTATTCTATTCTCTCTTCCATATTGTCTATTCTACTCTACTATGGTCTGGTCTATATTCTATTCTATTCTATTCTATTCTATTCTATTCTATTCTATTCTATTCTATTCTATTCTATTCTATTCTATTCTATTCTATTCTATGACAATTTAAGATTGTCTTCTTGCTGGTTATTCGAAAAAGATTCAGTTATAGAAATGACAACTTTCCAATCATTCTCTACATCTCCCAGCTTTGCATTTGGAGTGAAATGAATCCCAAATTGCCCTTAGTATATTTTATTATCTTATTTCAAAACAGTCAGAGAGGAGGGTAATTTCCCTAAGAACCGCCCGCCGTGGCGCTCGAGCTCCTGTCTCTCAGCCCCGCCCCTTTTGAGGAGGAGCGTTTGGGTGTGGGAAGCAGAGGGAAAGTGTTCTCTTCTCGCGGAGGAAATTGGCCTCGGTGGCTCATCGTACGCGAAGCCTTAAGCAGCGTGAGAGTTGGAAGAGCGAGGGGTTCCCCTTTCCATCCCTGCTGTGGCGCTTGCAGCTTTGTGGGTTGGTACTTTCACACTCGCGGATTCAAAACGTCACAATGGCTCAGAACGTTCAGAGTGTTATATTGTCTCCTTCCTTCCCTCTTTGTCTCTTCCTTCCTTCCCTCCCTTCCATTGTTCCTTCCTTCCTTCCCTCTCATTGTCCCTTACTTTCCTCCCTCTTCGTTCCTTCCTTCCTCCCCCCCCTCCGTGCCCAGGAAGGGACAAGGGGAGGGGGACAGGCTGCCAGAGGCAGAGGAGAGCTCTGCCCTGCTCACTTGCTCAGCTTCACCAGAAAACATGCCGCTTGCTAAGTTAGCAGAAGCCCCAGGATCAGCGCCGGGCTACAGCTGATTCGCGCTTCTGCTAAATTAGCAAGCAGCATTTTTTTCTAGCAAAGTTGGAGCAAGTTTGCTGGCCAGGAGCCAAGGAGAGCTTCTACAGCTGACCTGCTTCTTGGCTGCTCTGCAGAAGCGCAGATCAGCTGAAGAGTTTGCCCCAATTCTGGACAAGAGGGAAGGAAGGAAGGAAGGTACAATGGGAGAGGGAGGGAAGGAGGAAGAGACCAAGAGGGAGGGAAGGAAAGGAAGCTCCAGCCAGCAGAGGCTTGGCAGCCCGGCTGCCGAGGAACAGAAGAGCGCAAAGCCAAGGAGAAGAAGGTGGCGGTTTCCTCCCAAAGAGGGCTCCTTTTCTCCACTCCTTCCCTGGGTTTGTGGGGAATTTCTTGTCACCAATGCTGACAGGTGCTCCTTCGAGCCTGCTGCAAGCTTTCTTGCCCCCTTTGCTTCTCCCCCCTCCCCCGCTTTCATGAGGATTGTGGCGCCCTTGGGAAGCCAATCGTGCTTTGAAGCTTAAGCAAGAAGGAGGAGTCCCTTCCTCCTTCCCTCCCTCTCTCCCTGTCAAGCCCTGGCGGGCTCGACATGAATGGGTGGAGGAGGAGTCGAGGACGGGCGGGATGGCAAAGGAGACCGGCGGCCGTTGCCAGACCTCCCGGCTGACGAGCGCAAGTTCGGGGGTCGCCAGTTGACGGGCGCAGGAGTTGGGTGCTGCGGCGGCCTCCCCTTCGCTGACCTGCGTGCATGAGAAGTCAATCCGGTTGCTGCACAAAGTGTCTCTGGGCAGGGTGGGGCCTTGCTCTGCGCCTGTGCTCTTCATGCAGCCCCTGTAGGGCACATTTGGTAGAGTTCGTGCAGACTGCCTCCAAGCAGCATATTTTCCACAAACAAGTGAGGTGGAACGGAGGGGGTGAGGGAGAGAAAGCCCTGCCTAAGACCATCGGAAATATGTGTTTTCCGATGGTCTTAGGCGACCCCTGTGAAAGGCTCATGCAACCCCCAAAAGGGATGCGACCCATAGGTTGAGAACCACTGTTCTAGATATAAAGTCTTTTATGTCTGACAGTTATTCATTCTTTTAGGCATATTAAGACACATACCTGATAATATAAGACCCAATCTGGTTATCCAAATTCTCCATTTCCTTTGGATTCTTGTAGTATTTTCAGTTTAATTCTGGCTTTTTTTCCTTGGCAAATAAATTTCAAAATCAAATTTAAATCATCAAAAAATTTCTTCTCTATTTTTATAGGTGCTGTTTGGAACAAGAAGAGCAGTTTTGGTAAACTATTCATTTTCACAGTAGCTATTCTTCCTAACTCTGATAGTTGTACGTTTTTCCATTTTTCTAGATTTAATTTTATTTGATTAAGTAATGTTATGTAGTTATCTTTTATCATTACATATCTTGCTGTTAAGTATATTCCCAAATATTTAACTTTCCTAACTATTTGAAAATCCATTTTTTGACAATTGTTCTTTTTGCTTAGATGTAAGGTTTTTAACTAAAACTTTTGTTTTTTCTCTATTTATCTTCACCTCAATCCTTTTCAATGGTTTAGCGGTTGTCTCCAGTGTTTCTTCTGTGATAAATACCAAGTCATCTGCAAATGCTTGTAATTGATACCTTTCGTCTTTTATCTCCATTCCTTTAATTTCTGGGTCTTGTCTGATGTTCCTGTTGAAAACTTCCAATGTCAATATAAATAGCAATGGGGATAACGGATATCCTTGTCTTGTGCCTTTCTTTATGTTAAAATTCCCCATATAGTCCCCATTTACAATTACTTTCGCTGTTTGTTTATGATATATTGTCTGAATTAATGTATCTTGAAAGCATTTATAGAACTCTGCAGGTAGTCCATCTGTTCCTGGAGTTTTATCATTGTTTTGTATTTTTATAGCTTCCATCAGTTCCATCATTGTTATTTTTTCATTTAGCATGTATTTAAAGTTTTCTGGAATTTTTGGTAGATTGCCTTTTCCCATATATTGTGTTTTTTCCCCCCAGAGATATTTTTTCTTCTATATCATATAATTTTTCATAATATTCTTTAACTATTTTTTATTGCCTCATTTTGGAGTTGCACATCTTCTTTCTCATCTTGCAATTTGTTTATCAACTTTTTCTCTTTCTTTTTTCAATTTATAAGCCAGCCATCTTCCCAGTTTATCTGCATTTTTGAAAAAAAAAAATCTTTTGCCCTTCTGATTTGTTGAGCCAATTTTTTTGTGGGTCTTTTTGAAGTTCTAGCTCCAATTTTGTAAACTCCTCCCTTTGCGTTGTACAATGTGGCTTTTTCTCGTTATTCTTTTCAGCCGTATAGGTTATAGCTAACCCTCTGAAGTATGCTTTGGCTGTATCCCATATGCACTGGAATGAAGTATCTTCTTTTTTATTTTCTTTGAAAAAGAATTCCATTTCCTTTACTGCTATTTCTGAAATTTTTTCTCTTTTAATAAGAGTTGATTCCATGTCCATCTTGATTTCTTCTTTACTCCTGTCCAACTCAGCTTTATTGGATTATGGTCAGCTCATATATTGGGTTCTATCTCAACCTCATGTATATTAGTTCTTAATTTAGGGGACATCCATATCATATCAATTCTAGACCATGATTTCTATTTGAATAAAATGTATACTGAGTCTCTTTTGGGTTTATTTCTCTCTAGACATTCTATACGCAGATTTCTTCTGCCATTTTAACAAACACCTTAGGTAATCTCTTTCTTCCTTTTTTCCCTATTTTCCTACTTTTGTGATCTAATTTTTCATTCACAATTGCGTTAAAGCCTCCTACTAAACAAATATTTTCATATAACATTTCCAATATTTTCCTGTGTAATTTTTGATAAAATATTTCTTGTTTATTGTTTGGTGCATATATTGTTATTATCAACATCTTTTTTTGATTTATCGTCATTTCCACCATCAAAATTCTTCCTTCTTCCTTCAAGGTCCCTTCCAACTCTGTTACTCTGTTATCCATCAGTTAAAGCCACCACATCTCTAAAATTAGCTCAGAAGCTTTGACTGTAAACTATTTTGGGACAATTTTCCAGCTTGAAAGACATAGATTTTTTCCATATATACTTTTGTAGAAGTGTGTATCTGTATCTGTATTTCTCTCTGTATGCATATATTTGGAATTATATAATCTATCCCCAACACTTCCAGATGTATTTGATGATAACCCTTTGTATTGCTAAGGATTTGTGATTGACCGAAGTCAACAAGAAATTTTACCCAAATCAACAACTGAATTTGATTGAATAGATATTTGAACATGTATGTCAGTAGTATTCCATGTATCAGATGAATCATAAACAATATAAGAGATTATTCTAGCATTGTGGCATGTTTCCTTTTTCATTGTAATGTATACGTTTTTTCTTTTTTCACACCTCTCACCATTTTATAAAAATTAAAGTTACACTTTTCTTTAAATCTTATAGAAAAGAGGATGGGAAGAAGAGCCCTCTGGACAGCTAAGAATAACAAACAACATTGAAAAGGAAAGCAAACTGAGCCAGAAATCAAAATATTTTCCATTTCCTTCAGAAAACCACAAAATATTTCTCCTCCTCCTCCTCCAGCAGCTATTAGAAAAAGAGAGAGAAAATCAAGAAAGATTTCGAACTGGAATAAGTAGATTATTCAGAACTCAAGTATACATTACATGAAAAGTGAAGGGAGATTATTTTTCATTCAATAAAAGAGGGAAATATCTGGAAGTCAGTTGGAGGAAAGGGTGAGTAGGAAAGTCACGCAGGCCTCGCCCTGTGAGGAAGAAAACGGATTGAATGAAAGCACCACTAAACAAGGGATTGTCCATATTTTTGACTTCCTGAAGAATATCAGCTGTGGAAAAGCTCCGTACTTGTGTCTCTTGTTGGAAAAGCACAGATTGCAAATCACAACTGATTATGTACAAGAGGAGCCACACAGTAGAAAATCCATACAAATCATCTGATTGTGGCAAAACGTTAGTCAGAACAGCTTCCTTGTGGTTCATGGAAAGACCCACACAAAAGAAAAGCCATAAAAGCACTCCTAGTGCAGTAAATGCTTTAGTGAGCATGGCAACGTGGTGATACACCAGAGGATTCAAATCAGGGAGAAAACCTATAACTGTACTGATTGTGTGAAAGTTTCATTAGAAATTCCCATGTCATGAGACACCATAGGACTCACACAGGAAAGAAACACTTTGAATGTCCTGATTGTGGGAAATGTTTCAGTAAGAATTCCAACCTGGTGACACACCAGAGGACTCACACAGAAGAAAAACCCTTTGAATGTCCTATCTGTGGGAATAGTTTCAGTCACAAGTCCAACCTGGTGATACACCAGAGGACTCACACAGGAGACAAACCCTTTGAGTGTCTTGATTGTGGGAAAAGTTTCAGTGAGAATTCCAGCCTTGTGAAACACCAGAGGACTCACACAGGAGAGAAACCCTTTGAATGTCCTGATTGTGAGAAATGTTTCAGTAAGAATTCCCACCTGGTGATACACCAGAGGACTCACACAGGAGAGAAACCCTTTGAATGTCCCATCTGTGGGAAAAGTTTCAGTCACAAGTGCAACCTGGTGATTCACCAGAGGACTCACACAGGAGAAAAACCCTTTGAATGTCTTGATTGTGGGAAAAGTTTCAGTGATGGTTCCAGCCTTGTGAAACACCAGAGGACTCACACAGGAGAGAAACCCTTTGACTGTCCCATCTGTGGGAAAGGATTCAGTCACAAATGCAACCTGGTGATTCACCAGAGGACTCACACAAGAGAGAAACCCTTTGAATGTCTTGATTGTGGGAAAAGTTTCAGTGACAATTCCAGCCTTGTGAAACACCAGAGGACTCACATAGGAGAGAAACCCTTTGAATGTCCTGATTGTGGGAAAAGTTTCACTATCAATTGCAACCTGATGGTACACCAGAGGACTCACACAGGAGAGAACCCCTTTGAATGTCCTATCTGTGGGAAAAGTTTCAGTCAGAATTCCAACCTGGTGACACACCAGAGGACTCACACAGGAGAGAAACCCTTTGAATGTCTGATCTGTTGGAAAAGTTTCAGTCAGAATTCCCACTTGGTGAAACACCAGAGGACTCACACAGGAGAGAAACCCTTTAAATGTCCTGATTGTGGGAAAAGTTTCAGTCAGAATTCCAGCCTTGTGACGCACCAGAGGATTCACACAGGAGAGAAACCCTTTGAATGTCCTGATTGTGAGAAGTGTTTCAGTAAGAATTCTCACCTGGTGATACACCAGAGGACTCACACAGGAGAGAAACCCTTTGAATGTCCCATCTGTGGGAAAAGTTTCAGTCACATGTCCAACCTGGTGATTCACCGGAGGACTCACACAGGAGAGAAACCCTTTGAATGTCCTGATTGTGGGAAAAGTTTCAGTCAGAATTGCAGCCTTGTGACACACCAGAGGACTCACACAGGAGAGAAACCCTTTGAATGTCCTGATTGTGGGAAAAGTTTCAGTCAGAACTCCAGCCTTGTAACACACCAGAGGATTCACACAGGAGAGAAACCCTTTGAATGTCCTGATTGTGGGAAAAATTTCAGTCAGAACTCCAGCCTTTTGACACACCAGAGGACTCACACAGGAGAGAAACCCTTTGAATGTCCTGATTGTGGGAAAAGTTTCAGTCAGAACTCCAGCCTTTTGACACACCAGAGGACTCACACAGGAGAGAAACCCTTTGAATGTCCTGATTGTGGGAAAAGTTTCAGTCGCTATTCTAACCTGGTGACACACCAGAAGACTCACATGGGGGAGAAGTCTTTCAAAAGGTCCAGTCTGTGGACGTTACTTCACTCATAAATCATCTCTTATTGCACATGAGGAAATCCACATGAGGGAAAAGTTGAAGAATTTAGAAAAAGCTTGAAATTCATTTGTGACCTCCCATTGCAAATATAGGTGAGAAATTGATTATTTGAATTGTGGTCTGAATTTTTTTACTCAAACATGTCTCAGGACTAGACTTGTAAATGGAGAGAAAAGGAAAATGGAAAAAGGCTAACTACCAATTTCTGGTTAGCAACAGCAGATTTTTGATATATCTTTTTGTAGAAGTTGTGGATTTTCTCAAAAAGGCTTCTGGGTGGTAGTTTTGTATATTGATTATATAATTCCCACATGTGGAGTTTCAGGTCTTCTACCTTGGTTTCCTCCAGATTTTGAGGCCCAGAATTTCTCAGCTAGCGTAGGAAAGGTCCTCAAGATATAACTGCCATGGGTCTTGCAATTATGGTTGCATGTTGCAACGGCCATTAAGTGAGACTTCTTTCCTAAACTACCCTGATCTCTTTGATGCAGCCATTAATTGAATGTGTCAGTCGCTAAGTGGAACACTGTCTACCTCAGGGTTGGGGAAATCTCTTGGAGGCCTAGTGCAGGCCCAGGTTTGCCTGCTATAGGCATCTCTAGGCCTCCCCCACCCTGTGCTCTTGTTTCCCAACCCTTGTGCTGCCCAGTTCTTTCCCACCCCAGGGTCTCCACAGGCTTTTTCTTTCTCTCACTGGGTCCCTGCACGCCTCACACCCTCCTCTTTCTTTCTAAGATTTCTGATCCTCATGTTGGGGAAGAAGGGGAGGGCGTGCATCCCTGGCCCTTGGGACTGTGTCCCAGAAGCAGCCGTTATGTTCAGTGGGCCCTGGCTTTGTCCCTGGGCCATGCGGTGGTCTTGTGGAAGTGGCTGCCATTTGGCCACACTGTCAGGCAGAAGAGAGACAAACCTCTCTGTTTTGCTACCCAACATGAGGAAAAAAAATGTACAGTTTAAAATGTTTCATTGTTGATAAGGGAAAAAATGGGTATTTTCAGTGTTGCTGTGGACATTAGGTCAAGGGAAGTCGCTCAGAGTTGCTTGAGATGGCGAGATGGGCAGTGATTAAGTTTAATAATGAATGAATTTAATAATAAAAAGATAATGTGAAGCTCATTACCAAACTCTTGCTCAGTGATACATACGGTGGGTTTCTAACATACACAATTGTTAATTTGTAATCTGTCTCTTGTGCAATCTGCATCTCTAAGTAATCTGTTTTACTCAGCTTCCCTTCCCTCCTCATTTATAAATTTCAAATGTCAGTTTCAATCATACATCAGTCCCCCCACTCTCTGCCTCTGATGACGTGAGCTGCAGTTAGGCTTCTGCCTCTTAATTTATTGTTGCATTGCTATCTGCCCTAGTCCTAAATTCTATGAAAGTACAGCAATTCATTAGGCACAGTTTAAAAATTAGAAGAACTAACTGGATATGTTTTGATTGGCATCCTTCTCAGATTCAGCGATTGTCTTCTCCATCACTGCCAGTCTGACAGAGGGAAATTAGGACAATTCAAACCGGACAACTAAGCTATGGTTTCCCTCTAAAACAGTCATTTGTTTTGCCATTGGGTTTGTAGCCTTTGAAAATCAAAGAATCACAGAGGATCTCTCTGATTTCCCTGATGATTCTCCAAGTTCTGAACCAGATTCGACAGACAACATGGAAGTTGAGGTCCCCATGGATGGCAACAATGAGTAGACACAAACGTTTGAAAAAACCCTGGAATGAATTCCTTTAACGTAAGAATATGTCGGCTGCTCAGTCTGAAAGCTGGTCCTGAATGTGGCACGCAGGGCATTTGAACGTGCCTGTGACCCCTCTGGGTTCTTCTGGGTCCCATCCCCCCTGATTTTATTCCTTCTTTTAAACGACTGAGAATTTCACAAGTTATTTAAAGTAAACTTCTGTTTCCACTAATGCTTCTGGAGCAACAGAAATGATGGACAACTGTAATAAACCAGAATGGGTTTGTTAAGAATGTGATGCCAGAAAAACATTATTGCCATTTTTTAATAAGTAACTTAATTAGTGGATTTGTGAAATATTTTGGAGATAGTATTCTTGGACGTCGGCAAGACATTGACCAGGTAGAGCACAAGTTAATTTTTTTGCAAAATGGAACAACATGGGATTGACAGAAGCAGCACTAGGTGGATTCGCAATTGACCGACCAAGCACACTCAGTGGGTATTCCTCAATGGAACTACATCTACATGGAGAGAAGCATGCAGTGGGGTACCTCAAGGTTCGGTCTTGGGCCCAGGACTCTTCAACATCTTCATAAATAGATAGGCTCAAGATCCAAAGGGATCCTGATACTTGAGTATTGGGATCTATCCAACAAAATGTAATTCAGTGATTAGGAAAATAATGTCTGCACTTAGGCAGGAAAAACCAAAAGCACAGGGATAAAATAGGTAATAGCTGGATGAAAAGAGAATCAATAAAATATGCCTTCCGGTTCTTTTATTCCAGATTCCTACATGCAACAGAGCTCAGATCCAATAGCTGAAATGGCCACTATCACCATCCAAAACCTTCGAGATGTACATTAAAAACGGCAGTGCAGGGTGTCCCTCTAAAAAGGTTAGCCTGGTTATCAGTCAGCCATGTGGTTTGGTGGGATATCCTATTCTTCTGTTTTGTTTTATTTTTAAAAATGTATTTTAGAAATATTTCTTCTACCATGTCTTAGCCTTAGTCTTAGCCCCGCATTTTCTGGACCCTGCTGCGTATTTTTCCCTCTCTGGGTGCCCTTGGATGCAGCCCTGGCCAGCAGAAGTTGCCTCTCCTGGAGGATCTGGCCTGATGGTGTTGCTATGGCCTAAATCCTTGGAAGCTGCAGGAAATCGGTCATAAAGATTTGGGATGTAGAGAGGTTTTGGTCACCACTGAGAGTCTGCCTTTAAAAAGCTTATTCTGCAATTCTGAAAAACGGTCATGAACTTTTAGGGCTCAGCACACAGCTAATCTTCACAAGCTAAGCAGCATCACATTTCACTATTTCACTTGGATCAGTTGTAAAGATCAGTTGCTAGAATCAAAAATGATTTCATAGCTTTTAATCAGGGAAAAATCCTGATTAAAAAAATCCTCCAAACGACTTAGGTAGAGATGAGAGAAGAGTGTTTTTTTGCCATCAATCCGTGGTCAAATAGGTAACCTCTGTGTTTAGAAAGCGGACAATACAGAAGGCGGCATCTGTGGTTGAGTTTAAAGGAGTTAAAACCATCGAGTACTATATTGCTAGAAAGGAGGAGAGGGGAAGCGGCGAAGAACTTCCTCTTCCTGATCACTCATGGGAGGAAATTGGTGTGCAAAGTGGCTTTTGTGCTCTTTCCAAGGTAGAAGCAACAGCTGGAAGGTGAGTGGAGGGCAGGTCGGAGGAGAAGGCGGGAGCAAGCGGGGCTCTTTTGGTTTCCTCCACGGCGTCCAAGCAGGGAAGCAACTGGGCTGAAGCATCTCAGCTGCCGCTGCTGCATTTTCCTTCCCTCCCCAACTTTTGAGTCCACTGGGGCTGCAGGCTGTTGAACTGGGGGCTGCGATTTTCTGCTGCTGGGAAGATTTCAAAAGTCTCCTTCAAGTGAAGGTTGATTCTTTGGGAATGGCTTCCCTCCAGACGTTGTGAGTGCTGCATCACGGGAGGTTTTTAAGAGGAGACCGGACAGCCATTTTCAGGAATAGTAATAGGGTCTCCGTCCTGAGCAGTGGGTTGGACTAGAAGACCTCCAAGGTCCCTTCCAACTCTTGTTATTAGTTTTTTTACAACTTTTTAAAACTAGTTTTCTATTAATACATTAATTGGTGCTTAATAAACATTGTGTTGTCTGGGCAAATTTGTTTGCTTAGTGGCCACCCCTTTTCTCCAACCATTGATGAAATAAATTCCATGTTTGAAAATATTCTGTATATTCTTTCTCTTTGATCCTCAATGTAACTCTGTCCATTTCAGCACAGTCCAATATCTTCTTCATTATCTCTTTGTATAGTGGTGTTTCTTCATTCTTCCAGTGCTGACAGGCAAATAGGATCCCTGCTGCTGTTAATACATGCAATGTTAAATATACACTTGGCTTATTAAATTTTTCTGATATTACACCTAAGAAAAAGAGTTTAGGTTTTAAATCTACAGGTTTTCCTAACATGTTTTCTAATCAAGTGTATATTTTGCCCCATTTTTTTTCTTTAACACAAGGCCACCACATACGTTTGATTACATTTCCAACATTTGCTGGACATATTTTTAAACATTTTTGCTAATCTAGCAGGTGGTTAATGCCATCTATAGAACATTCTATGTCAGTTTTCTTTATAAGAAGTTTGCCATGGTCAGTTTATAATTTCTTTCCCAAAGATTTTGCCATTTCCCTAATTTTATATTCTATCCAAAGTTTTCTGCCTACTGTATCATTTTTTCTTTCACTTTTTCATCCGACATTTTTGAATTTAATAGAAAATTATAATTAATTCAGTAATTAATTATAATTCAGTACCGTGGTCAACAAGCTCTTGTTTAAATTTTAAATTCTCTTTGGTATCCAAAATATCTTTATATGTCCATTTTTTTCATATTTCAATAAATTTGGGTGAACAAAAGCCATCCTGGGATTCTCAAGTAGATTTTATTTTTAATCTTTTCCTACAGAGGAAGTAGTATATTTCTTATGTAATGATTTTGAAACTATCGATGAATTTCATTTTTCTCATTCCATAGAAATGCATGCCAACCAAGTTGGGGATCATGTCCTTCTAGATCAGTAGTTCTCAACCTTCCTAAGGCCGCGACCCTTTAATACAGTTGCTCATGTTGTGGTGACCCCCAACCATAAAATTATTTTTGTTGCTACTTCATAAGTGTCTATTCTACTCTACTATGGTCTGGTCTATATTCTATTCTATTCTATTCTATTCTATTCTATTCTATTCTATTCTATTCTATGACAATTTAAGATTGTCTTCTTGCTGGTTATTCGAAAAAGATTCAGTTATAGAAATGACAACTTTCCAATCATTCTCTACATCTCCCAGCTTTGCATTTGGAGTGAAATGAATCCCAAATTGCCCTTAGTATATTTTATTATCTTATTTCAAAACGGTCAGAGAGGAGGGTAATTTCCCTAAGAACCGCCCGCCGTGGCGCTCGAGCTCCTGTCTCTCAGCCCCGCCCCTTTTGAGGAGGAGCGTTTGGGTGTGGGGAGCAGAGGGAAAGTGTTCTCTTCTCACGTAGGAAATTGGCCTCGGTGGCTCATCGTACGCGAAGCCTTAAGCAGCGTGAGAGTTGGAAGAGCGAGGGGTTCCCCTTTCCATCCCTGCTGTGGCGCTTGCAGCTTTGTGGGTTCGTACTTTCACGCTCGTGGATTCAAAACGTCACAATGGCTCAGAACGTTCAGAGTGTTACATTGTCTCCTTCCTTCCCTCTTTGTCTCTTCCTTCCTTCCCTCCCTTCCATTGTTCCTTCCTTCCTTCCCTCTCATTGTCCCTTACTTTCCTCCCTCTTCGTTCCTTCCTTCCTCCCCCCCCTCCGTGCCCAGGAAGGGACAAGAGGAGGGGGACAGGCTGCCAGAGGCAGAGGAGAGCTCCGCCCAGCTCACTTGCTCAGCTTCACCAGAAAACATGCCGCTTGCTAAGTTAGCAGAAGCCCCAGGATCAGCGCCGGGCTACAGCTGATTCGCGCTTCTGCTAAATTAGCAAGCAGCATTTTTTCTAGCAAAGCTGGAGCAAGTTTGCTGGCCAGGAGCCAAGGAGAGCTTCTACAGCTGACCTGCTTCTTGGCTGCTCTGCAGAAGCGCAGATCAGCTGTAGAGTTTGCCCCAATCCTGGACAAGAGGGAAGGAAGGAAGGAAGGAAGGAAGGAAGGAAGGAAGGAAGGAAGGAAGGATGGAAGGAAGGAAGGAAGGTACAATGGGAGAGGGAGGGAAGGAGGAAGAGACCAAGAGGGAGGGAAGGAAAGGAAGCTCCAGCCAGCAGAGTCTTGGCAGCCCGGCTGCCGAGGAACAGAAGAGCGCAAAGCCAAGGAGAAGAAGGTGGCGGTTTCCTCCCAAAGGGGGCTCCTTTTCTCCACCCCTTCACTGGGTTTGTGGGGAATTTCTCGTCACCAATGCTGACAGGTGTTCCTTCGAGCCTGCTGCAAGCTTTCTCGCCCCCTTTGCTTCTCCCCCCTCCCCCGCTTTCATGAGGATTGTGGCGCCCTTGGGAAGCCAATCGTGCTTTGAAGCTTAAGCAAGAAGGAGTCCCTTCCTCCTTCCCTCCCTCTCTCCCTGTCAAGCCCTGGCGGGCTCGACATGAATGGGTGGAGGAGGAGTCGAGGACGGGCGGGATGGCAAAGGAGACTGGCGGCCGTCGCCAGACCTCCCGGCTGACAAGCGCAAGTTCGGGGGTCGCCAGTTGACGGGCGCAGGAGTTGGGTGCTGCGGCGGCCTCCCCTTCGCTGACCTGCGTGCACGAGAAGTCAATCCGGTTGCTGCACAAAGTGTCTCTGGGCAGGGTGGGGCCTTGCTCTGCGCCTGTGCTCTTCATGCAGCCCCTGTAGGGCACATTTGGTAGAGTTCGTGCAGACTGCCTCCAAGCAGCATATTTTCCACAAACAAGTGAGGTGGAACGGAGGGGGTGAGGGAGAGAAAGCCCTGCCTAAGACCATCGGAAATATGTGTTTTCCGATGGTCTTAGGCGACCCCTGTGAAAGGCTCATGCAACCCCCAAAAGGGATGCGACCCATAGGTTGAGAACCACTGTTCTAGATATAAAGTCTTTTATGTCTGACAGTTATTCATTCTTTTAGGCATATTAAGACACATACCTGATAATATAAGACCCAATCTGGTTATCCAAATTCTCCATTTCCTTTGGATTCTTGTAGTATTTTCAGTTTAATTCTGGCTTTTTTTCCTTGGCAAATAAATTTCAAAATCAAATTTAAATCATCAAAAAATTTCTTCTCTATTTTTATAGGTGCTGTTTGGAACAAGAAGAGCAGTTTTGGTAAACTATTCATTTTCACAGTAGCTATTCTTCCTAACTCTGATAGTTGTACGTTTTTCCATTTTTCTAGATTTAATTTTATTTGATTAAGTAATGTTATGTAGTTATCTTTTATCATTACATATCTTGCTGTTAAGTATATTCCCAAATATTTAACTTTCCTAACTATTTGAAAATCCATTTTTTGACAATTGTTCTTTTTGCTTAGATGTAAGGTTTTTAACTAAAACTTTTGTTTTTTCTCTATTTATCTTCACCTCAATCCTTTTCAATGGTTTAGCGGTTGTCTCCAGTGTTTCTTCTGTGATAAATACCAAGTCATCTGCAAATGCTTGTAATTTATACCTTTCGTCTTTTATCTCCATTCCTTTAATTTCTGGGTCTTGTCTGATGTTCCTGTTGAAAACTTCCAATGTCAATATAAACAGCAATGGGGATAACGGATATCCTTGTCTTGTGCCTTTCTTTATGTTAAAATTCCCCATATAGTCCCCATTTACAATTACTTTCGCTGTTTGTTTATGATATATTGTCTGAATTAATGTATCTTGAAAGCATTTATAGAACTCTGCAGGTAGTCCATCTGTTCCTGGAGTTTTATCATTGTTTTGTCTTTTTATAGCTTCCGTCAGTTCCATCATTGTTATTTTTTCGTTTAGCATGTATTTAAAGTTTTCTGGAATTTTTGGTAGATTGGCTTTTTCCATATATTGTGTTTTTTTCCCCAGAGATATTTTTTCTTCTATATCATATAGTTTTTCATAATATTCTTTAACTATTTTTTATTGCTTCATTTTGGAGTTGCACATCTTTTTTCTCATCTTGCAATTTGTTTATCAACTTTTTCTCTTTCTTTTTTCAATTTATAAGCCAGCCATCTTCCCAGTTTATCTGCATTTTTGAAAAAAAAAATCTTTTGCCCTTCTGATTTGTTGAGCCAATTCTTCTGACTCTATTAGGTTTAGTTTATGTTTAATTATCTCCATTTGTCTTTTAAGAGTTTTTTTTGTGGGTCTTTTTGAAGTTCTAGCTCCAATTTTGTAAACTCCTCCCTTTGCGTTGTACAAGGTGGCTTTTTCTCGTTATTCTTTTCAGCCGTATAGGTTATAGCTAACCCTCTGAAGTATGCTTTGGCTGTATCCCATATGCACTGGAATGAAGTATCTTCTTTTTTATTTTCTTTGAAAAAGAATTCCATTTCCTTTACTGCTATTTCTGAAATTCTTTCTCTTTTAATAAGAGTTGATTCCATGTCCATCTTGATTTCTTCTTTACTCCTGTACAACTTAGCTTTATTGGATTATGGTCAGCCCAAATATTGGGTTCTATCTCAACCTCATGGATACCCGTGTTTCCCCGAAAGCAAGACAGCGTCGCACTTTCTTTTTATCCCCAAAACCCCCGCTACGTGTTACCTTCGGGGCATGTCATATATATCTCCTGCTTACGGTAGTCAGGAGGTCAGGAGATTACAAGATAATTACAAGATAATAAGTTTCCTACCGGTATAAACACTTTTAACTGTCAAAGATCTGTAAATCCTTGCGGTGGGATCTTACGGTACCTAGGCTAATTTGGTGTCTGTTTGTGCTGCTTAACTACGGTAACTCCAGTTATCTCAAACAGCCTGAGAAAGATTTGTTTGATCTTTTGATCTGAACAATTGCCTTGCCTGAAGGCTTGTAAATCAGCCAGCAATTAGCACAGCCGAAGGCGGGGGCGGCGGGCGCCAGGAAGCTTTGCCTGTGCTCTGCTGCCCGGACTGGTCCGCGGGGATGCAGATGCGAGCGTTTGGAAAGAAAAAAAGAAAAAAAAGAAAGGGAGGTTGGTCGCCGGAAAAGGGAGCGCGAGCGAAGCGGCGGGTGAGGAAGCTCCCTGCGCCAAGGAGAGGTTCCCGGTGCGCCTCCCCTCGTCCCCCTGCGGCGGGGTGAGTGAGTGAGTGAGCAGCGGCGGCGGCGGAGCGGGGAAGGGAGGGGAGGGGAGCGGCGCAAAGCTCTGGAATCCGCTCCCCCCCACGCCAGCCCCATTGCCTCCACCAGCTCCTTCCCCCGCGGCAGCGACTGGGGCGGCGGCGGCTGTCCCTGCGCAGCATGCTGACCCGGCGCGCGGCTGGAGAGGCTCGGGGCTCGGCTTGCGCGGGGAGGTCCGGCTGCCCCCGTCTCTTCCCCGCCTCCTTCCCTGCTCCCTCGGCCGACCTTCTTCCGGGGCGCTGCTCGCCAAAGTGCGCTCGCCCCGCTTTCCTGCCCCACGAAACTTTCTGGTCCCCTAAGCGAGCAGCTGAGCCGGACCTCAACGGAGGCAAGGACTGGGCGAGACGGAACGCGTACGGCCGCGACTGCCACGGGCCTGCCCTTGCTGCGCAGCCCACCCCGCTGGTCCGGGGCCTGCCGAAGGCTCCTTCCCGGCCTCTTTCCTCCTCCTCCTCTGTCTCCCCCACCCCACCTTCGCTGCTGCTCCATGTCGGCCCTGCTGTTCGGCTCCCCGCTGCAGCAGGATGGATGCGGACACTCACTGGGGATCAACCCTGCCTCCGCCGGCCCAGCCCGCTCCACTACTCACCTCGCCGTCTTCTTTGCTCCACGCCGCCCGGAGATTCCGGGAGCCGCCTTTGCAGCAGCAGCAGCAGCAGCAGCAAGAGCCGCCGCCGCTTCTGCCGCCTTCTGAGCAGCTCTTGGGCGCGCTCGCCGCCTCGCCTTGACTGCCCTCGCGTCAGCTGCTGCAGCTGCAACTGCTGCGCGCCCTCCTGCGCCTCCTCTTCGACATCCTGGCGCTCCTGAGAGCGGTGCGGCGGCGGCTCCTCGCTTCCTTGCCCCGCTGCCTCCCCCGGCCAAGAACGGCTCGAGTTCCGACAGCTCCGTTGGCGAGAAGCTGGGGGTGGCCGCTGCGGGGAAGCCGTCCGCCCCGGGCGACCCGCTCTGGACCTTCCGCGGCTAGCCCGGCGCGCGGCTGGAGAGGCTCGGGGCTCGGCTTGCGCGGGGAGGTCCGGCTGCCCCCCTCGGTGTCTCTTCCCCGCCTCCTTCCCTGCTCCCTCGGCCGACCTTCTTCCGGGGCACCTCGTCGGCGGCTGCCTGGGGAGCCGGACCGGGACAGGCTCCCCGCGCACGGGCCGGGGAAAGACCTATTCGAGGCCCACCTAGCCGCGCCCGCCCGCTGTGAGCCGCCCGCCCGCCCGCGCACCTCGTCGGCGGCTGCCCGGGGAGCCGGACCGGGACAGGCTCCCCGCGCACGGGCCGGGGAAAGACCCGTTCGAGGCCCACCTGGCCGCGCCCGCCCGCTGTGAGCCGCCCGCCCGCCCGCGCACCTCGTCGGCGGCTGCCCGGGGAGCCGGACCGGGACAGGGTCCCTGCGCACGGGCCGGGGAAAGACCCGTTCGAGGCCCACCTGGCCGCGCCCGCCCGCTGTGAGCCGCCCGCCCGCCCGCCCGCGCACCTCGTCGGCGGCTGCCCGGGGAGCCGGACCAGGACAGGCTCCCCGCGCACGGGCCGGGGAAAGACCCGTTCGAGGCCCACCTGGCTGCGCCCGCCCGTTGTGAGCCGCCCGCCCGCCCGCGCACCTCGTCGGCGGCTGCCCGGGGAGCCGGACCGGGACAGGCTCCCCGCACACGGGCCGGGGAAAGACCCGTTCGAGGCCCACCTGGCCGCGCCCGCCCGCTGTGAGCCCGGTGGATGGGGAGGTGACAGCGGCAGGGATTCGGGTGAGAGGCCGGCAGGACGCGGCCAGCGCCCACAAATGCGGCCCGTGCCGGCGGAATGCTCCCCTCACTCACCCCCGCCACGCCAGCCCCAAAGCGGCTCCGCGGGGCCCGGCGGCGAGGCTTGGGCGGGGTGACAGCGCAGCCGCCTGAATGGGAAAGCGACGAAAGGGGCGGTGAGGGCGGGCGGTGGCTGCATAGAGGAGCTCCGAGGAGCGGGGAGGGGAGCGGCGCAAAGCTCTGGATTCCGCTCCCCCCCGCCACGCTCCGCTCTTGCAGCGCGTCCATCTTCCCTCCCCTCCGCCCCCGTGTTTCCCCGAAAGCAAGATACACGTCTTAGGGTCGGGGCATGGCTTACGTTAGCCGACCCCCCTGACACCCCGATACGTCTGACAATCGGGGGTGTCTTGCTTTCGGGGAAACACGGGGTATTAGTTCTTAATTTAGGGGACATTCATATCATATCAATTCTAGACCATGATTTCTATTTGAATAAAATGTATACTGAGTCTTTTTTGGGTTTATTTCTCTCTAGACATTCTGTATGCAGATTTCTTCTGCCATTTTAACAAACACCTTAGGTAATCTCTTTCTTCCTTTTTTCCCTATTTTCCTACTTTTGTGATCTACTTTTGTGATCTAACCCAAGAGACGGTTCTACAAATGGACATTACCAGACGGTCAACACAGAAATCAGATTGAATATGTGCTCTGCAGCCAAAGATAGACAAGCTCTATACAGTCAGTAAAAATAAGACCAGGAGCTGACTGTGGTTCAGATCATGAGCTTCTCATTGCAAAATTTAGGCTTAAATTGAAGAAAGTAGGCAAAAACACTAGGCCACTCCGGTATGAACTAAATCATATCCCTTATGAATATACAGTAAAATATACAGTACAGTAGAGGTGACAAATAGATTTACGTAATTAGGTCTGATAGAGTGCCTGAAGAACTATGGATGGAGGTTCGCAACATTGTACAAGAGGTAGCAACTAAACCCATCCCAAAGAAAAAGAAATGCAAGAAAGCAAAATGGCTGTCTGAGGAAGCTTTGCAAATAGCTGAGGAAAGAAGGGAAGTGAAAGCCAAGGGAGAAAGAGAAAGATACACCCAGTTGAATGCAGAATTCCAGAGAATAGCTAGAAGAGATAAGACTGCCCTCTTAAATGAATAGTGCAAAGAAATAGAAGAGAACAATAGAATAGGGAGAACCAGAGATCTCTTCAAGAAAATTGGAGATATGAACGTTTCATGCAAAGATGGGCATGATAAAGGACCAAAATGGCAGGGACCTAACAGAGGCAAAAGAGATTAAAAAGAGGTGGCAAAATTACACAGAAGAACTATAGAAGAACAAGCTTAGCGTCCCTGATAACCACGATGGGGTGGTCACTGACTTTGAGCCAGACATCCTAGAACAGTGGTGGCGAACCTATGGTACACGTGCCAGAGGCGGCACTCAGAGCCCTCTCTGTGGGCATGCGTTCCATGCCCTGGAGATGGCAACCGTCCCTCTTCAACCTGCCGCCGGCTAACTCATCGAAATCCCATATGGCTGGATGCATCCCAGCACTCGTGCTCACTGGGCTCTGTGTGCAGGGGCTGATGGTGTCAGGCAGCAGCCACCCCAGCCCCTGCCTCATCTTGCCCTGTGATAATGGCACTCCCGCCCCTTGTCTCGCCTCACCCAGCAGGATGAGCCTCCTGCCCAGCGCCCCACCTGCCAGGACCCCCTGGATCTCCCCCAACCCTGCCCGGCCTCCCCACGAACAACATTGAGGTGATCACGCCCACCTGGCCACACCCATCCAGTCTGCCATGACCACCACAGTCATGCTCATCCAGTGGGCCACGCCCACCTGGCACCCGGTAATAAATAATTGGGTTTTGGGTTGCAGTTTGGGCACTCGGTCTCTAAAAGGTTCGCCATCACTGTCCTAGAATTCTCACCATTTTCTTGCCTATCTTAACTTGTCTTTCTATACTGTTTTTATGGCACTATTGTTGATAGGTTGCTCTGTTTTTTCCCTTTGTGTAAAGACAGATGCAAAAAACGAGTTAAATAGTTCTGCTTTCTCCCTATTGCTTGTCACCTTCTTGCCATTTTCACCCACTAATGGACCAATCATTTCCTTCACTTTTTTTCTTGTTTTTTACATGTTGAAAGAAGCTTTTTTTGCTATTTTTGACTTTGGTCGCAAGCCTTAGTTCATTATGAGCCTTAGCTTTCCTCACTTCATCTTTGCAGGCTCGGGCTGTTTGTTGATATTCTGACTTAGTTACGTGCCCCTCTTTCCACTTTCTATACTTGTCCTTTTTATCTTTCAATTTAATCTCTTTCTTCCTCGTTCTTCCTTTTTTTCCTATTTTACTACTTTTGTAATCTAATTTTTCATTCACAATTGCGTTAAAGCCTCCTACTAAACAAATATTTTGATATTCCATTTCCAATATTTTCCTGTGTTTATTGTTTGGTGCATATATTGCTATTATCAATATCTTTTTTATTTATCATCATTTCCACCATTATAATTCTTCCTTCTTCCTTCAAGGTCCCTTCCGACACTGTTATTCTGTTATCCATCAGTTAAAGCCGCCATATCTCTAAAATTAGCTCAAAAGCTTTGACTGTAAACTATTTTGAGACATTTTTCCAGTCTTGAAAGACATAGATTTTCTCCATATACACATTTGTAGGTGTGTGTATCTGTATTTCTCTCTGCCTGCATATATCTGGAATTATATAATCTATCCCCATCACTTCCAGATGTATTTGATGATAACCCTTTGAATTGCTAAGGATTTATGATTGACCAAAGTCAACAAGAAAGTTTACCCAAATTTAAGAACTGAATTTGATTGAATGAATATTTGAACATGGATGTCGGTAGTCTTCCACGTATCAGATGAATCATAAACAATGTAAGAGATTATTCTATCATTGTGGCATGTTTGCTTTTTCATTGTAATGTATACTTTTTTTCTTTTTTCACACCCCTCACCATTTTATCAAAATTAAAGTTACACTTTTCCTTAAATCTTATAGAAAAGAGGATGGGAAGAAGAGCCCTCTGGACAGCTAAGAATAACAAGCAACATTGAAAAGGAAAGCAAACCGAGCCAGAAATCAAAATATTTTCCATTTCCTTCAGAAAACCACAAAATTTTTCTCCTCCTCCTCCAGCAGCTATTAGAAAAAGAGACAGAAAATCAAGAAAGATTTCGAATTGGAATAAGTAGATTATTCAGAACTCAAGTATACATTACATGAAAAGTGAAGGGAGATTATTTTTCACTCAATAAAAAAGGGAAATATCTGGAAGTCAGTTGGAGGAAAGGGTGAGTAGGAAATTCACGCAGGCCTCGTCCTGTGAGGAAGAAAACAGATTGAATGAAAGCACCACTAAACAAGGGATTGTCCATATTTTTGAATTCCTCAAGAATATCAGCTGTGGAAAAGCTCCGTACTTGTGTCTCTTGTTGGAAAAGCACAGATTGCAAATCACAACTGATTATGCACAAGAGGAGCCACACAGGAGAAAATCCATACAAATCATCTGATTGTGGCAAAACTTTAGTCAGAACAGCTTCCTTGTGGTTCATGGAAAGACCCATACAAGAGAAAAGCCATAAAAGAACTCCTAGTGCAGTAAATGCTTTATTGTGCATGGCAACGTGGTGATACATCAGAGGATTCACAGCAGAGAGAAAACCTATGACTGTACTGATTGTGTGAAAGTTTCATTAGAAATTCCCATGTCATGAGACACTATAGGACTTGCACTGGAGAGAAACACTTTGAATGTCCTGATTGTGGGAAAGGTTTCAATAAGAATTCCAGCTTTGTGAGACACCAGATGACTCACACAGGAGAGAAACCCTTTGAATGTCCTGATTGTGGAAAAAGTTTCAGTCAGAATTCCAGCCTTGTGAAACACCAGAGGACTCACACAGGAGAGAAACCCTATGAATGTCCTGATTGTAGGAAAAGTTTCAGTTGCAATTCCCACCTGGTGACCCACCAGAGGACTCACACAGGAGAGAAACCCTTTGAATGTATTTATTGTGGGAAAGGTTTCAGTCGCAATTCCAGCCTGGTGACCCACCAGAGGACTCACACAGGAGAGAAACCCTTTCAATGTCCTCATTGTGGAAAATGTTTCAGTAAGAAGTCCAGCCTTGTGACACACCAGAGGAGTCACACAGGAGAGAAACCCTTTGAATGTCCTGTTTGTGGGAATAGTTTCAGTGAGAATTCCAGCCTTGTGAAACACCAGAGAACTCACACAGGAGAGAAACACTTTGAATGTCCTGATTGTGGGAAATGTTTCAGTAAGAATTCCAACCTGGTTTCACACCAGAGGACTCACACAGGAGAGAAACCCTTTGAATGTCCTATCTGTAGGAAAAGTTTCAGTCACAGGTCGAACCTGGTGATACACCAGAGGACTCACACAAGAGAGAAACCCTTTGAATGTCTTGATTGTGGGAAAAGTTTCAGTGAGAATTCCAGCCTTGTGAAACACCAGAGGACTCACACAGGAGAGAAACCCTTTGAATGTCCTAATTGTGGGAAATGTTTCAGTAAGAATTCCCACCTGGTGATACACCAGAGGACTCACACAGGAGAGAAACCCTTTGAATGTCCCCTCTGTGGGAAAAGTTTCAGTCACAAGTCCAACCTGGTGATACACCAGAGGACTCACACAGGAGAGAAACCCTTTGAATGTCCTGATTGTGGGAAGAGTTTCAATCACAAATCCAGCCTGGTGACACACCAGAGGACTCACACAGGAGAGAAATATTTTGAATGTCCTATCTGTGGGAAAAGTTTCACTGGGAATTCCCACCTGGTGATACACCAGAGGACTCACACAGGAGAAAAACCCTTTGAATGCCCTATCTGTGGGAAAAGTTTCAGTCACAAGTCCAACCTAGTGATACACCAGAGGACTCACACAGGAGAGAAACCCTTTGAGTGTCTTGAATGTGGGAAAAGTTTCAGTGAGAATTCCACCCTTGTGAAACACCAGAGGACTCACACAGGAGAGAAACCCTTTGAATGTCCTGATTGTTGGAAATGTTTCAGTAAGAATTCCCACCTGGTGATACACCAGAGGACTCACACAGGAGAGAAACCCTTTGAATGTCCCATCTGTGGGAAAAGTTTCGGTCATAAGTCCAACCTGGTGATTCACCAGAGGACTCACACAGGAGAGAAACCCTTTGAATGTCTTGATTGTGGGAAAAGTTTCAGTGACAATTCCAGCCTTGTGAAACACCAGAGGACTCACACAGGAGAGAAACCCTTTGAATGTCTTGATTGTGGGAAAACTTTCACTATCAATTCCAACCTGATGATACACCAGAGGACTCACTCAGGAGAAAACCCCTTTGAATGTCCTATTTGTGGAAAACGTTTCAGTCACAAGTCCAACCTTGTGATACACCAGAGGACTCACACAGGAGAGAAACCCTTTGAATGTCCTGATTGTGGGAAAAGTTTCAGTCACAATTGCAGCCTTGTTAAACACCAGAGGACTCACACAGGATAGAAACCCTTTGAATGTCCTGATTGTGGGAAAAGTTTCAATCACAAATCCAGCCTGGTGACACACCAGAGGACTCACACAGGAGAGAAATATTTTGAATGTCCTATCTGTGGGAAAAGTTTCAGTGGCAATTCCCACCTGGTGATACACCAGAGGACTCACATAGGAGAGAAACCCTTTGAATGTCCCATCTGTGGGAAAAGTTTCACTATCAATTCCAACCTGATGATACACCAGAGGACTCACACAGGAGAGAAACCCTTTGAATGTCCTGATTGCGGGAAACATTTCAGTGAGAAGTCCAGCCTTGTGACATACCAGAAGATTCACATAGGAGAGAAACCTTTTAAATGTCCTATCTGTTGAAAAAGTTTCAATCACAAATCCAGCCTGGTGACACACTAGAGGACTCACACAGGAGAGAAACCCTTTGAATGTCCTGATTGTGGGAAAAGTTTCATTGAGAATTCCAGCCTTATGAAACACCTGAGGACTCTCACAGGGGAGAAATCTTTCAAATGTCCATTCTGTGGATGTTACTTCACTCATAAATCATCCCTTATTGCACACGAGGAAATCAACATGAGGCAAAAGTTGAAGAATTTAGAAAAGGCTTGAAATTCATTTGTGATCTCCCATTGAAACTGTATGTGAGAAATTTGAATTGTGGTCTGAATCTGTTTACTCAAAACATGTCTCAGGACTAGACTTGTAGGTGGAGATGAAAGGAAAATGGAAAAGAGCTACTTACCAATTTCTGGTTAGCAGCAGTACTACTGGATGTTTCCTTTTGTAGAAGTTGTGGAATTCCTCAGAAAGGCTTCTGGGTGGTAGTTTTGTATATTGATTACATAATTCCCACATGTGGAGTTTCAGGTCTGCTGCCTAGGTTTCTTTCAGATTTTGAGGCACAGAATTCCTGAGCCAGCGTAGAAAAGGTCCTCAAGATATAACTGTCTTGGGCCTTGCAATTATGGTTGCATGTTGCAATGGCCGTTAAGTGAGACTTCTTTCCTAAACTACCCTGATCCCTCTAATGCAGCCATTAATTGAATGTGTCAGTCACTAAGTGGAACACTGGCGACCTCAGGGTTGGGGAAATCTCTTGGAGGCCTAGTGCAGGCCCAGGTTTGCCTGTTGTAGGCCTCCCCCACCCTGTGCTCTGTTTCCCAACCCTTGTGCTGCCCAGTTCTTTCCCACCCCAGGTTCTCCACAGGCTTTTTCTCCCTCCCACTGGGTCCCTGCACGCCTCACACCCTCCTCTTTCTTTCTAAGATTTCTGATCCTCGTGTTGGGGAAGGAGGGGAGGGCGTGCATCCCTGGCCCTTGGGACTCCTGGAAGCAGCCGTTATTTTCAGTGGGCCCTGGCTTCCTCCCTGGGCCATGCGGTGGACTTGGGGAAGCGGCTGCCATTTGGCCACACTGTCAGGCAGAAGAGAGACAAACCTCTCTGTTTTGCTACCTAACATGAGGAAAAACATGTACAGTTGAAAAGGTTTCATTGTTGATAAGGGAAAAATGGGTATTTTCAGTGTTGCTATGGACATTAGGTCAAGGGAAGTCACTCAGAGTTGCCTCAGATGGCGAGATGGGCAGTGATTAAGTTTAATAATGAATGAATTTAATAATAAAAAGATAATGTGAAGCTCATTACCCAACTCTTGCTCAGTGATACATACGGTGGGTTTCTAACATACACAATTGTTAACTTGTAATCTGTCTCTTGTGCAATCTGCATCTCTAAGTATTCTGTTTTATTTAGCTTCCCTTCCATCCTCATTTATAAAGTTAAAATGTCAATTTTAATCATATATCAGTCCTGCCACTCTCTGCCTCTGATGACGTGAGCTGCAGTTAGGCTTCTGCCTCTGAATTTATTGTTGCATTGCTATCTGCCCTAGTCCTAAATTCTATGAAAATACAGCAATTCATTAGGCACAGTGTAAAAATTTGAACGGCTAACAGAAACTGAAGAAAGCAATATTAAGATGGAACTTGTTGAGGACTTATATACACAATATATTGATAATCTAGATAATCCAGATGATCAAAAAACAACTAGAACATTGAATATGACTTTTCATTTAAACCAGCTGAAATCAGAAGAAGAAGAAGACCAGCCTGAACGCATGACAAATATATTGAATCAAATATGGAGATCCAAACCATTTGGCCAACAATCTAATGATTGTGAAGGGACTAGCTTCCTTGACAGGCTGATGACTGGATGGTCTCCCTTGATTCAACTGATACATGTGGGAATGAGGGGAGATCCACCCAAGGATTCAAAGGCTTTGTTATGGAAGCCTGTCTGGCACAAAAGGAAGGCTAGAGTTAGACCTAAAAAAATTGTTTTCTTAAGTGACCTTTAATGTTTGTTGTTGTTAATTGCGAAGTCATGTCCGACCCATCGCAACCCCATGGACAACGTTCCTCCATGTCTTCCTGTCCTCTACCAACTTCTAGAGTCCATTTAAGCTCATGCCTACTGCTTCAGTGACTCCATCCAGCCACCTCATTCTCTGTCGTCCCCTTCTTCTATTGCCCTCAATCTTTCCCAGCATTAGGCCCTTCTCCAGTGAGTCCTTCCTTCTCATTAGGTGGCCAAAGTATTTTAATTTCAACGTCAGGATCTGGCCATCTAAAGAGCAGTCGGGGTTGATCTCTTCTAGGACTGACCGGTTTGAACGCCTTGCAGTCCAAGGGACTCACAGGAGTCTTCTCCAGCACCATAGTTCAAAGGCCTCATTTCTTTGTCGCTCAGCCTTTCTTATGGTCCAACTTTCACATCCATACATTGCATCTGGGAAAACCATGGCATTTTTGTTGGCAGGGTGATGTCTCTGCTTTTTAGTATGCTGCCTAGATTTGCCATAGCTTTCCTCCCCAGGAGCAAGCATCTTTTAATTTCTTGGCTGCAGTCCCTGTCTTAGGTGATCTTGGAGCCCAGGAAAATAAAATCTGTTACTACCTCCATTTCTTCCCCATCTATTTGCCAGAAATTGAGAGGGCTGGATGCCATGATATTTGTTTTCTTAATGTTGAGTTTCAAGCCAACTTTTGCACTCTCCTTCACCCACATCAAGAGGCTCTTTAGTTCCTCTTCACTTTCTGCCATTAGAGTGGTATCATCTGCATATCTTAGGTTGTTGATATTTCTCCCGGGAATCTTAATTACAACTTTTGATTCATCTAGCCCTGCCTTTCTCATGATGTGCTCTGCATATAAGTTAAATAGGCAGGGCGACAGTATACAGCCTTGCCGAACTCCTTCCCCAATTTTGAACCAATCAGTGGTTCCGTTTCCAGTTCTCACTGTTGCTTCTTGACCTGAATATAGATTTCTCAAGAGACAAATAAAATGGTTTGGTACTCCCATCTTTTTAAGAACTTGCCACAATTTGTTGTGATCCACACAATCAAAGGCTTTAGCCTAGTCAATGAAGCAGAAGTAGATGTTTTTCTGGAACTCCCTAGGTTTCTCCATGATCCAGCGTATGTTGGCAATTTGATTTCTTAATTCCTCTGCCTCTTTGAAATCCTGCTTGTACTTCTGGTAGTTTTCGATCCACATAGTGCTGGAGTCTAGCTTGTAGGATTTTAAGCATAACTTTACTAGCATGTGAAATGAGTGCAATGGGGCAATAGTTTGAACATTCTTTGGCATTGCCTTTCTTTGGAATTGGAATGTAAACTGACCTTTTCTAATCCTGTGGCCACTGCTGAGTTTTCCAAATTTGCTGGCAAATTGAGTGTAGCACTTTTACTGCATCGTCTTTTAAGATTTTGAATAGCTCAGCTGGAATACTGTCACCTCCACTAGCTTTGTTGTTGCTCAGATTTCCTAAGGCCCATTTCACTTCACATTCTAGGATGTCTGGCTCGAGGTCAGTGACCACCCCATCGTGGTTCTCTGGGATGTTAAGCTCATTCTTGTATAGTTCTTCTGTGTAGTTTTGCCACCTCTTCTTAATCTCTTCTGCCTCTGTTAGGTCCCTGCCATTATGGTCCTTTATCATGCCCATCTTTGCATGAAACGTTCCCTTCATATCTCCAATTTTCTTGAAGAGATCTCTGGTCTTCCCTATTCTGTTGTTCTATTTCTTTGCACTGTTCATTTAAGAAAGTATTCTTATCTCTTCTAGCTATTCTCTGGAATTCTGCATTCAATTGGGTGTATCTTACTCTTTCTCCTTTGCCTTTTACTTCCCTTCTTTCCTCAGCTATTTGCAAAGCTTCCTCAGACAACCATTTTGCTTTCTTGCATTTCTTTTTCTTTGGGATGGTTTTAGTTGCTACCTCTTGTACAATGTTGCGAACCTCCGTCCATAGTTCTTCAGGCACTCTATCAGATCTAATTCCTTAAATCTATTTGTCACCTCTACTGTATATTCATCAGGAATATGATTTAGTTCATACCTGAGTGGCCTAGTGCTTTCCCCTACTTTCTTCAATTTAAGCCTAAATTTTGCAACGAGAAGCTCATGATCTGAGCCACAGTCAGCTCCTGATCTTGTTTTTACTGACCATATAGAGCTTCTCCATCTTTGGCTGCAGAGCACATAGTCAATCTGATTTCTGTGTTGACCATCTGGTGATGTCCATGTGTAGAGCCATCTCTTGGGTTGTTGGAAAAGAGTGTTTGTTATGACCATCGTATTCTCTTGACAAAATTCTATCAGCCTGTGCCCTGCTTCATTTTGTACTCCAAGGCCAAACTTGCCTGTTATTCCAGTTATCTTTTGGCTTCCTACTTTAGCATTCCAATCCCCCGTGATGATAAGGACATCATTTTTTGGTGTTAATTCTATAAGGTGCTGTAGGGCTTCATAGAATCGGTCAGTTTCATCCTCTTCAGCACCAGTGGTTGGGGCATAGATTTGGACTACTGTGATATTGAATGGTTTGCCTTGGATTCGAACTGAGATCATTCTGTCATTTTGGGGATTGTATCCCAGTCTTGCTTTTCCTATTCTTTTATTGACTATGAGGGCTACTCCATTTCTTCTGAAGGATTCTTGCCCGCAGTAGTATACCTGATGGTCATCTGAGTTAAATTCACCCATTCCTGTCCATTTTAGTTCGTTGATTGCTAAGATGTCGATGTTCAGTCTTGTCATCTCTTGTTTGACTACGTCATACTTGCCTTGATTCATGGATCTTACATTCCAGGTTCCTATGGAGATAAGATCTTTACAGCATCGGACTTTCCTTTCACCACCAGATATATCCACAGCTGAGCGTCCTTTCGGCTTTGGCCCAGTCGCTTCACTCTTTCTGGTGCTACTAGTACTAGCCCTCTGCTCTTCCCCAGTAGCATATTGGATACCTTCCGACCTGAAGGACTCATCTTCCAGCGTCATATCTTTTTTCCTTTTAGTACTGTCCATGGGGTTTTCATGGCAAAGATACTGGAATGGTTTGCCATTTCCTTCTCCAGTGGATCACATTTTGTCAGAACTCTCTGCTATGACCTGTCCGTCTTGGGTGGCCCTGCATGGCATAGTTCATAGCTTCATTGAGTTATGCGAGCCCCTTCGCCACGACAAGGCAGTAATGCATAAAGGGGGACCTTTAATGGAAGAGCCTTAAATCTCACTTAATGGGATAAGGAGATCTTAAAAAACATTAATGGATTTAACATTTAGGATTTATATCTATAAGGGAAATAAATTAGTTATTAAAATAATAGTTTTGAATTGTAATATAGAAGATGGATTCAGAGGATACAGGTTATTTTATTAGTAAGCGATGGTATTAGTATGAGAAGTAGAATATGATTATGAAACAAACTAAGAATTTAGTTGAATAAATAATAAGTGTATTTTAGATATAACTATTCTGTAATGAAGTAAGGGAACCGTGGGTTATCCAAAACCTAAATACTATGGATATTAAGCTAACTGGAATATGGTAACTGAAATTAGATAAAAATTAAAAACAGGATCTGGAGGCATATAAGTCAAAAATTGTTGATAAATGTCTTAAAGGATTAGAATAACTAGCAATGTATTAATTTAAATTTAATATAATAAAGAAGGGAAACAGGAAATTTTTGATGATGTAAACTGACATATTTATGGAAAAGCTTGTTATTGGACTATCTATTACCCAACCACCATGTTGCTTCCTTAATACCCGAAGCTTTCTAAAAATGGAAAATTAATAAAACTTGTTATAAAAAAAAAGAAAATCAAAGAATCACAAAGGATCTTTCTGATGATTCTCCAAATTCTGAACCAGATTCGACAGACATCATGGAGGTTCAGATCCCCATGCATGGCAACAATGTGTAGACACAAACTTTTGAAAAAAACCCGGGAATAAATTCCTTTAACTTAAGAATATGTCGGCTAATCAGTCTGAAAGCTGGTCCTGAGTGTGGCACTCAGAGTGTTTGAAGGTGCCTGTGACCTCTCTTGGTTCTTCTGGGTCCCGCCCCCCCCCCCCCGATTTTATTTCTTCTTTTAAAAGATTGAGAATTTCACAAGTTATTTAATTAAAGTAAACTTCTGTTTCCACTAGTGCTCCTGGAGAAACAGAAATGATGGGCAGCTGTAACAAGCCAGAATGGGTTTGTTAAGAATGTGATGCCAGACAAACATTATTGCCATTTTTTATGAAGTAACTTAATGAGTGGGTTTGCGAAATATTTTGGAGATAGTATACTTGGACGTCAGCAAGACATTTGAAAAGGTAGAGCACAAGTTAACTTTTTGGTAAGATAGAACAACATGGGATAGACAGAACCAGCCCTAGGTGGATTCGCAATTGACTGACCAACCACACTCGGGGTATTCATCAATGGAACTACATCTACATGGAGAGAAGCATGCAGTCAGGTACCTCAAGGTTCGGTCTTGGGCCCAGTACACTTCGACATTTTCATAAATAGATAGGCTCAAGATCCAAAGGGATCCTGATAGATTTGAGCATTGGGATTTATCCAACAAAGTGTAGTTCAATGACGAGGAAAGTAATGTCTGCATTTAGGAAAAACCAAAAGCACAGAGATAAAATAGATAATACCTGGCTCAACAGAGGAATCTAGGTGTCCAACAGATAAGTATAAGACAAGAGTGTGCTTCAGCTGCCAAAAAAAAAAAAAAAAAAGCCAGTGCAGTCCTAGTCTACATCAACAGAGGGATAGTGTCACTTTACACTATGCGGGTGAAACCACACTTAGGATACTGCTCCCTGTTTTGGTCCCATGATACAGTATAGATCAATGGTGGCGAACCTATGGCACAGGTCCCAGAGGTGGCACTCAGAGCCCTCTCTGTGGGCACGTGCGCTGTCCTAGGCCTTCAGCTGGATTTTCACTTTAGGCCTCCGCTGCCGTGTGCAAAAAAAAAATAAAGTTCAATAAGTCAATTTCAACTTCTCGCGGGGAAAAAAAATCTTGCAAAGATGGAATTGATTGAACTTTTTAGTCCCACACAGTCTGCTGGTACCACAGCCACCCAATGGGCCACACCCACCCGGCACTCGACAATGCATAAATGGGTTTTGGGCACTCAGTCTCTAAAAGGTTCACCATCACTGGTATACATGTTGAGACCCTGGAAAATATGCAGAGAAGAAGAAAGATGATAAATCATCTGGACACTAAATGACAAGTAGTTGAGAGAGCTAGGTATGTCTGGCCACGGGGGGGCATGATGGCTGTCTTCCACTATTTGAGGGGCTGTCACAAAGAAGAGATCGACTTATTCTCTAGGCAACAGAAGGCAGAACAATAAGTCCACAGATGGAAGGTTGTCAAAGGAAGATCCAATCTAGAAGTAAGGAGAAATTTTCTGTCAGTGAGTGCAATTGATCAATGGAATAGCTGGCTTCCTGGCATTGTGGATGCTCCATCACTGGAGGTTTTCCAGAATAGACCAGACAGTCATTTGACTGGGGTTTATAAGGCTCCTGCCTTGAGCAGCGGGTTTGACTAGAAGACCCCTGATGCTATGATTCTATGAGTTTAGAGGCAGCTTAGAAAATAGCTGAAGAGCAAACCCATAAACCTGCTTCTGGTAATGGTCCATTTTTTAAAAAATGGAAAATTAAGATAGAATACACACTCCAAAGGAAAAAAAATACAAGAACAAAACAAGGATAGCCAAAACATTAAAACAGAAAAAAATGTATATTGAAAAAGACAAAAGGCCAAAACAGATTTCCATATCGTAAATCAGTTGAATGTTGATAAGTATATTGTAACACTATTATTATTATTATTATTTATTTATTTAATTTCTATGCCGCCCTATTCTGGAGAACTCAGGGCGGCTCACAACATGATAGAAATTACATTAAATACATAAATATAAAAACCCTTAAGTTAAAAAAGAAACCAATCATTCCACAAACATACACTGGCTAGGGGCAAGGTGTTAGCTGCCCCAGGCCTGCCGGCAAAAGTGTGTTTTAAGCAATTTACGAAAGGCGGAGAGGGTGGGGGCGACACGGATCTCTGGGGAAAGTTGGTTCCAGAGGGCCGGGGCCGCAACAGAGAAGGCTCTTCCCCTAGGCCCCGCCAGGCGACACTGTCTGGCTGATGGGACCTGGAGAAGGCCCACTCGGTGGGCCCTAACCGGCCGCTGGGATTCAGGAGGCAGCAGATGGTCCCGTAAATAACCTGGTCCGATGCCATGTAGGGCTTTATAGGTCATAACCAACACTTTGAATTGGGTTCGGAGACCAATTGGCAGCCAATGCAGCTCGCGGAGTGATGCCGAAATGTGGGCATTTCTAGGCAAGTCCAACACTGCTCACGCGGCTGCATTCTGCATTATATTAGTTTCTAACCCTTGCAAAGCAGCCCCAAAATTTGTGAATTTCTACCTGTGGTTAGAATCAATTTGTCCTTCATCTATGTGTAAAGGCAAAGTGCTGAACAGATGAACTAATAGTAAAGTTAAACATCAAAGCCCTTTCTTAACCATCTATTATTGCATTTAACTACAATGGCTTGTTATCTACGGGAAGTCACCCCAATCATTGTGTCTGATCCATCCAGGATCAAATATACTCGTTTGATTCTTAATAATGAAACTTTTCCTTAAGATTTTGATTGAGGACTTTCCCAACAATCGTATCTTATTCCCAAAAATTATAAACCTCTGTTGTCGATCCATTTTACCAAAAACGTTCAGTCTAAATTGTTTTCCAGTAAAATAAAAATAAGTCCATTCCCCCATCTTCTTAAGAAAGTCCAGTTCATCACGCATGGAGTCTGTTTAACTCCAAATCTTTGGAATCCACATCCCCTTCAGCCTTCTCCAACCAGCCCGCAGTTTCCATCCATGGTCAGGCGGCTTCTGAGAAGTGGCTGAGCTGCCAGTCGCAGCTTCTTGGGAAGAGCTCAGCTCACAAAGTCACCTGGGTCAATTTGGGCAGAGCCACCCATTCATGTGCGCTCATAGGATCATATGAAAAAGAGTTCCATGGTTTTTACATATCAGGACATAGTAAAGTCACTTAGGAGTTGTTAAAAATAGATAAATAAACCTCAGAGGAAAAACAACAACACATATTTGCATGCCATCTTGAGTTCCTGAATGAAAAGGGAATCAATAAAATATACCTTGCGGTTATTTTACTCCAGATTCCTCCATGCAACAGAGCTCAGATCCAATAGCTGAAATGGCCACTATCGCCACCCAAAACCTTCGAAATGTACATTAAAAACGGCAGTGCAGGGTGTCCCTCTAAAAAGGTTAGCCTGGTGATCAGTCGGCCATGTGCTTTGGTGGGATATTCTGTGCCTAGAAAGCGGACAATACAGAAGGCGGCATCTGTGGTTGAGTTTAAAGGAGTTAAAACCATCGAGTACTATATTGCTAGAAAGGAGGAGAGGGGAAGCGGCGAAGAACTTCCTCTTCCTGATCACTCATGGGAGGAAATTGGTGTGCAAAGTGGCTTTTGTGCTCTTTCCAGGGTAGAAGCAGCAGCTGGAAGGTGAGTGGAGGGCAGGTCGGAGGAGAAGCCGGGAGCAAGCGGGGCTGTTTGGTTTCCTCCACGGCGTCCAAGCAGGGAAGCAACTGGGCTGAAGCATCTCAGCTGCTGCTGCTGCATTTTCCTCCCCTCCCCAACTTTTGAGTCCACTGGGGCTGCAGGCTGTTGAACTGGGGGCTGCGATTTTCTGCTGCTGGGAAGATTTCAAAAGTCTCCTTCAAGTGAAGGTTGATTCTTTGGGAATGGCTTCCCTGCAGACGTTGTGAGTGCTGCGTCACTGGAGGTTTTTAAGAGGAGACGGGACAGCCATTTTCAGGAATGGTAATCGTGTCTTCAGCCCGCGCAGGGGATTGGACTAGACCTCCAAGTCCCTTCCAGCTCTGTTAATTCTATTATTCTTTCTGTTTTCTTGGCAACAAGATGGGACTGAAGGTGCCACTGAATTTTAATAGTTTTTTTTTTTTAACTTCCATGTCTTGCCAATAAGCATGGTATTTCCTACTGGTGCCCCATCCATGAATTAACCAGGTTTAACCGTTCTTAACCCAGCACTTTTAAAAAATAGCTATTGAAGAGCTTTTGGGTAGTTCAGTTTGTATAAGTAGTCATCGCTTTTCACTTGTTCCCTGAGCCTCCAAAGTTACAATGGCATTGTAAGAGCCGACCTAACGCTTGGTAAAACAAATTAGTGGTCATTGTAGCAACTATTCGGTGACCTGAACGTCAGCAGTTCCTGTCGTTATGAAAGTGCAGGAAAAGGAAATGCACCAGTTTGGTTTCTGCCAACCGTTGCACATTTATGACGGTTGCAGTATCTCACACTCATGATCTCCTTTTGGAACCTTCCCAACTAGATTCTGACAGGCAAAATCACTGGGGATGCCAGCAGGAAGTTGCAAGTGAAATTGCCTTTAACAACCCACCTGGATTTGCTTTACAACTGCAGAGGAACAGATGTAAGTTGGCACTCTCATGTGACATCATGCTTCATGATCATGACATAAAAGCCTATTCCAATTGCAGTCAGTAAGTGAGGACTGCTTGAATTGGGATGTCACCAGAGTAGTTGTGGGCAGTATTTTCTCCTCTTATTTGCAGCTGAGGACTTCCATGAGCAAAACTGGTGCTTTAAATCTTGCAGAGGCTTTAAGTATCATTTCATCAGTTTCGGTAGTGGCCAGAATTGTGGAAAACTTTTGGGGAAAGTCTACATTTGAGGTTTGATGGCTAATAAAACCACTTTTGTTTGGAGTAGTACCATAAAATTATATATCAATGGAAAGATAATTTAATTAAGAATGTAATGCAATACCTTTTATGAAGGATTTGCTATTAGAATAGCAATTATAAAGAAGAAAAGTGAAACACATAGAAAAAACGAGATATATAAAAATTATCATGTCAGTTAATACTTAGTTGGGTAACCTTTAGCATGAATTATGGCCTTACAACGTCTTCCCATGGAAGTCCTTTAGTTCTGCAGCTCTTATAATGTAAAACCAAGATTGAATGATTGCTTTTATTAACTGGGTTTTATTTGCTGGGTCGCTTCTGACTAACAAGTTTCTTTAGTCGGCTCCATAGATTTTCATTTGGGTTAAGATCTGGGCTATTTCCAGACCATTCCAGCAGTGGAATATGATTATCTTGAAACCACCTTTTGCACACAGCAGCAACATGACATGGAGCTGAAGCCTGTTGAAATATAAATGTTTCATTGTCTTGGAAAAGATCATGTGCGAAAGGCTTCAGATTGGGCTCAAATATTTCATTAATGTATTTTTGGCCATTTATATTCCCATTAATCACACAAATTCTACCCACACCTTTTGATGTAATACAACCCCAGATCATAACACTGACTGGGTGTTTCATGGTACATGTAATGCAGTCAGGATGCAAATATTCTCCAATTCTTCTCCTTGCGTATTTTATGCTATCACCATCACAAACAGGGAGATCTTGGTCTCATCACTCCAAATAACACTGTCTCATTGTTCCTCCATCCAGGTAACATGGGTTTTAGCCCAGTTTAGTCTTTTCCACCTTTGTTTGAGAGATAAAAGTGGCTTTTTTCATGGAATTCTAGATGTTAGACCATATTCTTGCACTCTGCGCCAAACAGTCCTTGCACTCAACTTCACATTGCATTGCGCCATTTCATCTTGTATACACCCAGATGATTTTCTTCTGTCACGTAGGCACAGTCTCTTAATTCTTCTATCATCACTTGCTGTTGTGCACCTTTTCCTGCCTTTACCAGTGTGGTTTTGTAGTGACTGAGTCTCCTTATACCTCTTCAAAAACTTAAAAAAGCATCCGTGTGAGGGACAATGGAGGCCGTGGAAGGCGTTGAGGTACGAGAACGCCGAAAGACTGAGCATGATCCTGACCAGCTCGAAGCCGAGGTGGCCGGAACAACGGGGAACATCGCCTGCGGGCCCCCTCTCTCTGGGACATCCTACTGGCTGGACTTCTGGCTGATGATCCTCTTCGACCTCGTACTCTTCGTCTTCGTTTACCTGCTACCTTAGCGGCAGCACCAAGGGGTGAGCCGAAAGGGGCGGCGGCGCAGGGAGACAAAGGAGACTTCTTGACACGGGGGAAACGACTGGGAAATGCCCAAGCAGACAACCAGACTGCCTTCAAGAAAAACCAGCCAATATTACTCCTTTAGCTGGTTTTGCTTCAGAACCAAAAATAAAAGAACATTGGAAAACTGTTACTTCAGAATTTTCAATAACAACTACTCTTTCTGTATTTGAACTGTTGAGATATTTTTGCTAGTGAACTTCCTCTGTGAACTGTCATGTTTCACATTATTCAATAAGTGCAGATTGTGTCTTACATTAAATATAACACTGACATTGAAGTTACTTTCAATTAAGTTTGAAGGTGTTTATTTTCAGCAATCAACTCTGGACTGGAGACAAATACCTCTGTAACAATAATTTATGATGAACTCCTAGCATAAAATGGGAAAATGTAAACTGATCAATTCTGAGCACTGTTTTAGCTGCTTTTATGTAAAGAAGTTGCATATATTCTTCTCATATGCTCTGTTTGAAGTTTTAAAGTACTTTGTGCCTTCAGCTTTGTGCCTTCAGCAGCAACGTGTGCTTGGACTACTATGTCGATGGTGTTTTTATGGTCATTTTTATAGTTTGTTAACAGACCAATCACCTGAAGAAATTTTGCTTTGTCTAATGTGGTCCTGATCCCCATTATGCTTTGGATTTGCCCTTTTGGAGTTTCATGTTCTAAAAGTAGATTGAAAAGTAAGTCTGTAGACATTCCTGTTAATTTTTATAATTGAAATAATGTTTTTCTTTCAATCAGTTTTGTGCTCCTCAATATATGAACTGAATATTTATTTACATTTATATCCTAGAGAAAATGGATCTTTCATTTTTGTCAGGCTGGGACCAAGGGCTTTTAAGGATTGAATTAATTACATTCTACTTGCGCTGTAAAAAATTGTAGTGTTGAGCACAAGACGTGAAGCATTGGTAGAGGTAGGGTGAAGTTCATTTGATATTGAGATCGAACTTCGGCTTATTTTCATTCAGAAACTTTGGAGGGGGATTCTTGAACTAAAAATGTCAGAAATTTGAGGGCAAGGGTTGTATTTAAAGAATTGCTGTTCAACCTACATAAGTAGATGTGGCACTTCCTCCACAAGAATTTACTGTATAGCCAAGCAGTAAAGTCTGAAGTGATTGAATCAAATATATTAATAAATATCATAACTTGCAAAAAAAACTATAAAAAGCCATCTTTGGTTAATTTTCCACCAATTTTTCTTCTAATTTCTTTATAACTGTAGCCTTGTTCACTTAATAATACTATCTTACATTGCTTTCTGGGCAACCAGTCAACTCTTTGCATCATTACTTTAATTTTATTATGTTTTACAAGCTCATTAAATGAAAGAACACAAAAAAACCACAACTAACTTGATAGCGATCACATAACACATGGACAAATGTCCTCCTCTCAGCTTCAATACATGACTGAATCCTACTGTGATCTGATTGGCTCATTGCCAAAATAAGATGACACCTGATTGGCTCTCTAAACACTCATGCTCATTGGCTACAATCAGATGAAGGCATGCTACCTGATATCAACCAAAGCAAGTTGTGCTTCCTTTTTCTGGTTATATGGCTATAACCTTTCATAGAATACAGATAACTGAACAATCTTTGTTGCACTACATTCTTGATTTAATTATCTTTCCATTGATATATACGTTTATGGTACTACTCCAAAAAGAAGTGATGTTATTAGCCATCAAACCTCAAATGTACACTTTTCCCAAAAGGTTTCCACAATTTTGGCCACTACTGTATAAAGCATATAAAGAACGGATGCAGAAATGGGTTATGTCTAGTTTAATTAAAAGAAAGACTAAGGATGACATGATAGTAGTGTTCCAATATTTGAGGTCAGCCACAAAGAGGAGAGGGCCAACCAATTTTGCAAAGCACCTGAAGGACAAGAAGCAATGGCTAGAACCTTATCAAGGACAGGACCAACCTAGAGTTAAGGAGAAATTTCTTGACAGTTAGACAGAAGAAATGGATGCTCCATCACTGGATGTTGTTAAGAGTTTGGACAACCATTTTTCTGAAATGGTATAGGGTTCCCTACCTGAGCAGGGAGTTGGAGTAGAAGACCTAGAGGCAAACAAAATCACTACTAAAAGCCAACATGGGTTTGTCAAAAACAGATCAAGCCAGAAAAACCTTATTGCATTCTTTGACCAAGTGACAAAATTAGTGGATCAGAGGAATGCTGTGGATATAATTTACTTGGACTTCAGTAAGGCATTTGATAAAGTAGATCACAACCTACTACTCAATAAGATATGGCTAACCGGCCGTACTCAGTGTGTGGTCCTCAATGGAACTGCATCTACATGGAGGGAAGTGTGTAGTGGGGTGCCCCGGGCTCTGCTCTAGGCCCAGTGCTCTTCAACATCTTCATCAACGATTTGGATGAGGGGATAGATGGGGAACTCATTAAATTTGCGGATGATACCAAGCTGGCAGGAATAGCCAACACTCCAGAAGACAGGCTTAAGATACAAGAGGACATGGACAGACTTGAACACTGGGCACTATCTAACAAAATGAAATTCAATGGTGAAAAAAGTAAGGTTCTACATTTAGGCAAGAAAAACCAAATGTACAGTTATAGTATAGTGGGTACCTTGCTCAATAGTAGTAACTGAGAGGGCTGCATTAACAGAGGGACAGAATCAAGATCACATGAAGAATTAATACTTTACAATGCTTTGGTAAGGCCACAGTTGGAATATTGCATCCAGTTTTGGTCACCACGATGTAAAAAAGATGCTGAGACTCTAGAAATACTACAGAGAAGAGCAACAAAGATGATTAGGGGACTGGAGGCTAAAACATAGGAACGGTTGCTGGAATTGGGTATGTCTAGTTTAACGAAGAGAAGGACGATGGGGGACATGATAGCAGTGTTCCAATATTTCAGGGGCTGCCACAAAGAAGAGGGAGTCAAGCTATTCTTCAAAGCGCCTGAGGGCAGGACAAGAAGCAATGGATGGAAACTAATCAAGAAGAGAAGCAACCTAGAACTAAGGAGAAACTTTCTGACAGAACAATTAACCAATGGAACAGCCTGCCTCCAGAAGCGGTGAATGCTTCAACACTGGAGGTTTTTAAGGAGAGACTGGACAGCCATTTGTCCGAAATGGTGTACAGTCTCCTGCCTGAGCAGGGGGTTGGACTCGATGACCTCCAAAGTCTCTTCCAACTTTATTATTATTATGACTCATCGCACAGTAAGCCAGATGTTCAGACTGGATTTGGCATTTTGTCTACCTATCAAGTCCTTATCAGGGACCTGGGATAGGCAGATGTGGATGTTTGATGGTATTATAGATATCGTCGCAAGATGGAAGCAGTTCCTAATAAGGCCGCCTTTTGCAATTGACTAATGGCGAATTTGTCAATGCCAATGGTGTTCAAGTAGTGTTCCAGTTGTTTTGGGATTGCACCCAAGGCACCTATTACTATTGGTACTACCCTTGCTTGCTTTTGCCACAGTCTTTCTATTTCTATTTGTAGGTTTTTGTATTTTGTTATCTTCTCCAGTTCTTTCTCATCTATTCTGCTGTCTCCAGGCACTGCCATGTCCACTATCCAGACTTTTTTATCTTTCTTATCGACAATTGTTAAGTCCGGGGTGTTATGTTGCAGATGCTTGTCTGTTTGAATTCTGAAGTCCCAGAGCAGTTTAATTTTATCATTTTCTATGACTTTCTCTATTTTATGATCCCACCAGTTCTTGCTTACAGGCAAATGATATTTCTTGCAGATCTTCCAATGCACCATTGTTACTACTTTGTCATGCCGCTGCTTGTAGTCAGTCTGTGGGCGGACAGGAAAGGAAAAAATCATCAAACAAGCAAGTCAAGGATCTTTAGGCAGATGATATGAAATATAGCCTATATAGTCAGTTAAAGCACACTGAAGAGATAACTTATTCTGAAAATAAAATTGAAAATCAGATTCTGAGATAGGAAGAACAATATTAATTAAATCAGTTCCATTTTGATGGCAAGCTCGTGTGCATCCTAAGGTTATTATTTCAACAATCACCTGGATAAAAAATAAAACATTTTGGGATGGGGTGTGGGGTAAGTAAAGTCATTCAATACAATTTTTTTTTGCCCTTCTATCACAGTTAATACTCTGGTAGGTAATTTACTAGTAGGAAAAATCAAAAGTGTTATTGACAATTTTTATGTAGAATTCTGTCCACAAATTGAGTACTCATGATGTCATTAATTTGTTCCACTGTGGCAAGTGCTACAGGTGGAACTACAATGAGATCTCCAGGTTGTTTTCCTTTGGTCAATAAATCAAATAATGGACTGAGCAAATTTGTAGGCAAAGAAAAATATGGACAAACCCAATTAAAGGTGTCTAACAATTGCTGTAAATTGACCAATGAAATAATTTTGGGTAGGCTCAAATGAGGAAAAACTGGGGCAGAATAAGATTGCAATATTTTATGCCCTAAATAAAGATAGGGAGAATGCAACTGTATGTTTTCTGGGGCAACTTGCAATCCTAAATCATTTTGTATTTCGGAAAGCCAATTAGATTGTATCTTTGGTGCTCCAATTAAAATATCATCCCTATAATGATATACCAAAGCCAATGGATGACGTTTGCAAAAAGGAGCCAATGCTGCAGCGACATGAAGCTGACATAATGTGGGGCTGTTTAGCATTCCTTGTGGCAAAACTGTCCAGTGATAATGTTTATTAGATTCTGAATGATTCACTGCAGGCACAGTAAATTCAAACTTTTCCTGAGAGTGGGCATCCAATTTAATCAAATTCCATTCAGATGGAAACAAATTTCCAGTAAATAGGTTAAACATTTATAAATCTAAGCAAAACAATTCAGAGTCAGTTCTTTTGGTTGATGGATATATAGGTCTAACTAAACAATTTAAACTCAACAATTCCCCCCCCAAATATTGTTCAACAATTACTGTTTCCTCTTTCGAGTAAGAAATTTGCAAGCCGAAACTGCAAGAGTGGGTATCAAATTTCAGATCCACTCCATCCTTCTCAAATCGCAATTCTAAGCAGAGAGAATTTTTTTTTAACGAACAGCTCCCCCTTCTTCTTTCTGTCTCTCTTGCTCTTAAAGCAACACAGCCAGCAGAGAGACGAAAGAAACAGGAAAAAAAATCTCACCACCAAAAAATAGTTTTCTCTCCTTCATATGCATTTTCCATTAATTCTCTCACACATCCTCCATGAAACTCTTCTCATGCAAACACTTACTATTACTTTTCAATTTACTTTTACAACAATAAAATCTGCAATTTACTATTTCTTTCACAGCCTGGGAGAGAGTGGGTGGGGGTGGGGTTTGAGGGCTAACACACACTTAGGTATCAACAAATTAATTCATTCAGTTCCATGCCAACTGCTTGCATAAACAATTCCACATACAAATATTTCATTTCATACTTTTCTCCAGGCAAACCATTTATTTTTTAATAAGGCCTTTTTGTGTTGTTATCAGAGAGGGTTTTGACCCTCTTCCATGTCTTGGAAATAACACAGACAAACATATATACACAAATACTATTAAAACAACATTTATTTAAACATATGACTTGTCCTGCAAGAAGCGAGAAAAATCATGAGGTGATTCCAACCAAAAGTGGTTTTTTTATAGAGCCCTTTAATCATCTCCTATTTTTCTCACCATTCCAAGCCCAAGCATAATGTTCTGGGTGGACACACACACACACACACACACACAAACACATATAAACAAAACATACTACACATCAGCACCACCAGACATTGTCTGACAGGGTTAAACTTAACAGCCACATGAAGTTTCAAAACATTCCAATTGTTCAAAACACATTGCAGAGGAGTACATTTTGAGTTGATTTATGTCTTTAAATTACTCTTGACGATTTCCCTTATTATCTTTTTTCTACTTCAAGATAGTTCCTCTAATATTTTCTTTGTGGGGGTGTATGATGACTGGGAAGAAGCAAAAGAATTAGCCTCTTCAGAAGGATCTGGAAATCCAATGAAAGATGCTTCAGGAGGGATAAGTTTTACTTGGTAATCAGAAGCGAGGCTGGTAGTTAATTGCTGCTCTTCTGAAGCATCTGAGCCATATTTTTCCACTGCCCAATGGCACTGATACCATCGATGTCTGTACTGGAGCCCAAGATTCAAGATGTAAAGTATGCCCTACCTTCCAAGGGCAATGTTTCCCTTCCTCATCCACCGGCTTCCTTATGTCTGCCTCAGGCTCTGTTATGCCTGATTTATGTAGCAGGAATCTGAGTTCCTGTGCCTGTTTCTGCTGGTGCTGAGATAACTTGCGACCCATACTTACCACTGACGGGTCCTAGAGGACAAAAGTGCACTTAGAGGTCTATTCCAGACGCTGGTAAGTATGTTGGCTGTCGCTCTTCCCCAAAGGGGGTCCCAAACATCCCTGTTCCATCAGCCAGCTGTAGTAATCAGTGCTCAGTCATTGCAGGGTGCAAGTAAGGCTGACCGCCTTCGCAGCGTTTATTCTTTATATACAGTTTTCCAAGCAGCAAAAGTTTAACATGGCAATAGCGTAGCAATAGCATTTCATTGGTTAAACTCCTTACCAATCCTTAAGAAGATATCAGCCAGGAGGCCCAGCCAGGGAGCAGTTTCTACCACATCCTGTTGAAGTAACCTGGCTGATATCATGCGAACCAGGCGATATCATTGTACCACCCTGGGGTAGTTTCCCACATTGCAATGGTGATGTGAATGGATGAGATCATATAGAGAGAAGAAGCACGCAGGAGTTGGAAGGGCAGTTTGCTGCTCACGACCTCTACCTGGCCCCTGTCTCTACACTCTGTTTCCCATCCTTTGTGTCTCCTCGGCTCTTCCTTCCTCCACAGGGTCCCCCAGTCATTTCCCTCTCCCTCCCCCCAGGGTCACCACAGGCCTCTTGTTCCCCCCAGGATCCACTTTATCCTGACTAACACTCCACCAGGCCTCACACCTCCTCCTCCATGTTGGGAAAGGAGGGGAGGGTACGCATCCCTGCGCCTCATAACTGCAACCTGGAAGCATCCATCATTTTCAGTGGGTCCAGGATTCATCCATGGGCCATGCAGTGGACTTTTGGAAGCGGCTGCCATTTTGTCAATCTCTGCACTGTCACATAGAAGAGTGACAAACTCTGTTTTGCCACCTTAACCTGAGGGAAAAAATGTACAGTAGAAAATTTATTGTTGTCTTACAATCTGCCCCAGTCCTAAATTCTATAAAAGTACGGCATTTCTTTAGGCACAGTTAAAAAAATTCGAGTGGTGAAATTGGATCTGTTTTGATTGACATTCTTTTCAGATTCAGGGATGGTCTTCACCATCCCTGCCACTTTGAGAGAAGGAAATTAGGACATTTGAAACTGGAAAACTAGGCTAGGATTTCCCTTGTAACTTTACAACGTATAAAGCAGCCTACAGTTGTGTGACATCATTGCTCCCTGGACCCCAGTGGGCTTGTAGCCTTTGAAAATCATAACATTACAGAGGATCTGTCTGACTTCCCTGATGATTCTCTGAATGTCAAAGGGAGACCTGAGAATCACAAGCAGCATTAAAATGCAAAGCAAGTCAAGGCAGCAATCAAAATCTTACTAGCTCCTTTGGAAAATTACAAAAGTCTTCTTCTTCCTGTTTGAGCTGGACAAAACAGACTGTATGGAAGAAATATATCGAACATCAAGGGAGATCATTTTCTAGTTCAGAAAAAGAGGGAAATATCTAAGAATCAGTGGGAAGGAAAAGGTCACTTGGACAATCACATAAGGCAGATCTTTTTACTCAAACATTTCTCAGGATTTCTCTTGTAAGTGAAGGGAAAAGGAAAATGGAAAAAGGCTAACTCCATTTCATGTTATCAGCAGCAGTTACTGGATATTTTTTTGCAGAAGTGGAATTCCTCAAAAATGCTGGGGTAGTAGTTTTGTGTACTGATTATATAATTCCCACATGTGGAGTTTCAGTCTTCTGCCTTGGATTCATCCAGATTTTGAGGCCCAGAATTCCTCACCCAGCATAGAAAAGGACCTCAAGATACACCTGTCATGTCCTGCCAATTATGGTTGCATATTGCAACAGTCGTTAAGTGACACTGCTCTCCTTAAGTACCCTGATCTCCCTGATGCAGCCATTAATCAAATGTGCGAGTCACTAAGTAGAACACTAGCTATGTCAGGGTTGTGGGAAACTGTTGGAGGCCTAGAACAGGACCGGGCTTGTCTGCCTCAGGTATCCCTAGGCCTCCCACACGCTTCGAGATACCCTGTGCTCTCTTTCCCAATCCTTGGGTCTCCCTGGCCCTTCTTTCCCCCACAGCGTCCCCCCAGTCCTTTCCCTTCCCCCCCACTGGGTCTCTACAGCCTTTTTCCCACTCCCAGTGCGTCCCTGCAGTCCTTAGGCCTGACTCCCACCCCACCAGGCCTCACCCCACCCTCCTCATCTGTGAATCTCATGTTGGGGAAGGAGGAGTGGGCACACATCCCTGGGCCTCAAGACTGTCTCCAGGAAGCAGCTGTCATTTTCAGTGGGCCCTGGATTCGTCCCTGGGCCATGCGGTGGACTTGTGGAAATGGCTGCCATTTTGCCACACTGTCACGCAGAAGAGGGACAATCCTTTCTGTTTTGCTCCCTTAACTTTTGCCACACTGTCACGCAGAAGAGGGACAATCCTTTCTGTTTTGCTCCCTTAACATGAGAAAAAAATGTACAGAGGTTGTAAAGTTACAGGGTAAACTCTAGCTTATTTGCCCTGCTTGAAATGTCCTAATTTCCATCTCTCAGACTGGCAGTGATGAAGAAGACCATCCCTGAATCTGAGGAAAGCGCCAATGAGAACAGATGAAGTTTAGCCATTCTAATTGCAGTTAGACTTCTGCCTCTTAATTTATTTGTTGCCTTGATATCTGCCCCAGTCCTAAATTCTGTGAAAGTACAATATTTCTTTATGTACAGTGAAAAATTAAAATGACTAAACTTGACCTGTTTTGATTTGCATTCTTCTCAGATTCAGGGATGGTCTTTTCCATCACTACCAGTCTTAGAGATAAAATTAGGACATTTCAAACTGGACAACTAAGCTATGATTTCCCTTGTAACTTTACAAACTCTAAACAACCTTTGGTTCTAGCCTTTGAAAATTATAGAATTAGAGAGCCTCTCTCTGACTTCCCTGATGATTCTCCCAATTCTGAACCAGATCCAACAGACAATGGAAAAGTTGAGGTCCCCATGGATGGAGAAAGTGAGTTAGACACAAATGTTTTGAAAAATCTGGGAATGAATTCCTTTAACATAAGAAGAATTTGGCTGTCTGAAAGCCGGTCCTGAGTATGGCACTTGGGGTATTTGAAGGTTCCTGTGACCCCCTCTTGGTTGTTCTGGCTGTGCCCACTGGTTTTATGTCTCCTTTTAAAAGATTGAGAATTTCCCAACTGATTTAATTAAAGCAAACTTCTGTTCTGTTTCCAATAACGTCTCTGAAGAAACAAAATGATGGGCATCTGTAACTGAAGCCAGAATGGGTTTGTTAAAAACAGATCAAGCCAGACAAAGCTTACTGCCTTTTTGATAAAGCAATTACATTAATGTATCAGCCAAATACTGTGGAGATAGTAGACTTGGACTTCAGCAAGACATCTGACAAAGTGGATCACAACTTACTTCTTGGTAACATAGAACGATGTGGGATAGTATCACCACCAGGAGGATTTGCATTAACTGCCCAACTGCATTCAGTGGCTATTCCTCAATACAACTACATCTACATGGAGGGAAGCATGCAGTGGGGTATCTCAAAATTTGGTCTTGGGTCCAGTACACTTTGATATCTTCATAAATAGATAGGCTCAAGATCCAAAGGGATCCTGATAGACTTTAGCAAAAGGTTGCAAAAGAGGATCACATGGCTCTGGGGCACTGTGACCATCATAAATATGAATCAGTTCCCAAGCATCCAAATATAAATCACATGACCCTGGGGATGCTGCAATGGTGATAAGTGTGAAAAATGGTCGTAAGTCATTTCAGTGCAATTGCAACTTTGAACAGGTTTTTTTTTTTTTGGTCATCAAGTTTTTGACACCTTGCTAGGTGGTACTCGAATATTGACATATCCTAAAAGTGATATAATCAGTAAAAAGGTTGAAAAGCCCTGCTCAACGGCACTAGATCCACATGGAGAGAAGTAAGCAGTGGGGTACCACAAGGTTCCGTCTTCAGCCCTGTACTCTTCAATATCTTCATCAATGACTTAGATGAGGGAATTGAAGGGGAACTCATCAAAGTTGCAGATGACACCAAACTGGCAGGAGCAGCCAACACCCCAAGAAGACAAACTCAGGATCCAAAAAGATCTTGACAAACTTGAACACTGGGCCCTATCCAACAAAATGAGTTTTAATCTGGAGAAAAGCAAAGTTTTACATTTAGGCAGGAAAAAAATCAAAGGTAGAAGTACAGATTGGGCAAGACCTGGCTTAAAAGCAGTAACTGTGATAGGGATCTTGGAGTCCTATTGGACGATCACTTGACCATGAGCCAGCAGTGTGCAGCAGCAGCCAAAAAAGTTAATACGATCCTGGGTTGTATAAACAGAGGCATAGAATCAAGATCACATGAAGTACTAGTACCGTTTTACAAAGCCCTAGTAAGACCACACCTGGAATACTGCAGACAATTTTGGTCACCATATCACAAAAAAGATGTTGAGACTTTGGAAAAAATTCAGAGAAGAGCAACTAAGCTGATCAAAGGCATGGAGACTAAAACATATGAAGGACGGCTACAGGACTTGGGCTTGGCTAGTCTAAAGAAAAGAAGAAAGAGGGGAGACATGATAGTGGTATTCCAGCATTTGGGGGGCTGCCACAAGGCAGAGGGGCTCACATTAGTCACCAAAGCACCAGAGGGCAGGACAAGAAACTGATCAAAGAGAGAAGCAACCTGCAATTAAGGAGAAACTTCACGACAGTGAGGACAATCAACCAGTGGAACAGCTTGCCTCCAGAAATCATGGGCGCTCCATCACTGGAGATTTTTAAGAAGAGACTAGACAGTCACTTGTCTGAAATGGTATAGATTCTCCTACTTGAGCAGGGGGATGGACTAGAAGACCTCCAAGGTCTCTTCCAGCTCTATTCTATTCTAAAAGTCAAATTAGACCAGCGGTTCTCAATCTTTTTCAGGCCGCGACCCCGACCTGTCAAGCGCCATGTAGGTAGGCAGGCTGTCTGGGGGTATATTTACCTTGTAAATTACAGCATGTTAAACAGGAAGTGCTTTGTATGCCATCTTGAGTTACTGAATGAAAAGGGATTCTATAAAATATACCTTGCAATTCTTTTATTCCAGATTCCTCCATGCAATGGCCACTATCCCCATCCAAAACCTACGAGATGTACATTAAAAACGGCAGTGCAGGGTGTCCCTCTAAAAAGGTTAGCCTGGTGATCAGTCAGCCATGTGCTTTGGTGGAATATTCTATTCTTCCCTTTTGTTTTCTTTTTAAAAATGTATTTTTGAAATATTTCTTCTACCATATGTTCACAGTCACCCCTTCTTTTTTAGCCTCCTATTTTCAGACCCTGCTGCATTTTTTTCTTTGTGACCTAAAATAGACTTCTGTGCAAGCAAATTTACAGAAGTACATGGCATTTAGCAGATCTACATTCTCCTCCTTCAGGAAGGAAGCTGGCATGGTTGGTGCTCTTGGATGAAACAATGGTTGGCTCCTCTGGAGCATCTGGCCTGATGTTGCTGCTATGTCCTAAAACCTTGGGAGCCACATTAAATAAGTCATAAAGATTTGGGATGTAGAGATGTTTTGATCTCCCCTGAGAGTCACCCATAAAAAAAACTGTAATTCTATAAAACCGTCATGAACTTTTAGGGCTCTCAACACGTAGCTAATCTTCACAAGCTAACCAGCATCACATTTCACTATTTCACTTGGCTCAGTTGCAAAGGTTAGTTGCTAGGAGTCAAAAAATACCTGATAGCTTTTAATCAGGGAGGAAATCGTGCAAACGCCTGACAACCGTGTCTTCACCTATCCGGAGTCAAAACAGGCAACATCTGTGCCTAGAAGGCGGACAATACGGAGGGCGGCATCTGTGGCTGACATTAAAGGAGTTAAAACCATCGAGTACTATATTGCTAGAAAGGAGGTGAGGAGAGGGGAAGCGCCGAGGAACTTCCTCTTCCTGATCACTAATCGGAGGAAGATGGTGTGTAGGGAGGATTTTGTGCTCTTTCCAGGGTAGAAGCAGCAGCTGGAAGGTGAGTGGAGGGCAGGTCGGAGGAGAAGCCGGGAGCAAGCGGGGCTGTTTGGGTTTCCTCCACGGCGTCCAAGCAGGGAAGCAACTGGGCTGAAGTATCTCAGCTGCTGCTGCTGCATTTTTCCTTCCCTCCCCAACTTTTGAGTCCACTGGTGCTGCAGGCTGTTGAACTGGGGGCTGCGATTTTCTGCTGCTGGGAAGATTTCAAAAGTCTCCTTCAAGAGAAGGTTGATTCTTTGGGAATGGCTTCCCCTCCAGACGTCGAATAGTAATAGGGTCTCCTGCCTGAGCAGTGGGTTGGACTAGAAGACCTCCAAGGTCCCTTCCAACTCTAATTTTCTATTATTACATTTGATTAGTCCTTAATAAATATCTTGTTGTCTGGGCCAATTTGTTTGCTTAATACAAGTTACATTCTTAGTGTCTACCCCTTTTCTCCAACCATTGATGAAATAAATTCCATGTTTGAAAACATTCTGTATCTTCTTTCTCTTTGATCCTCAACGTACGTCTGTCCATTTCAGCACAGTCCAATATCTTCTTGAGTATCTCTTTGTCTAGTGGTGTTTCTTCATTCTTCCAGTGCTGAGCAAAAATACAACCCCTGCTGCTGTTAATATATGCAATGTTAAATATACACTTGGCTTATTAAATATTTCTGATATACCTAATAAAAAGAGTTCAGGTTTAAAATCTACATGTTTCCCTAACATCTTTTCTAACCAAGTGTGTATTTTTGCCCCAATTTTTTTTTCTTCAACACAAGGCCACCACATATGGTAATGCAAGCCATGTGTTTGATTACATTTCCAACATTTACTGGACATACTTTAAACATTTTTGCTAATCTAGCAGGTGGCAAATGCCATCTATAGAACATTTTATATCAGTTTTCTTTATAAGAAGTTGCCATCGTCAATTTATAATTTCTTTCCCAAACATTTTCCCATTTCTGTAATTCTATATTATATCCAAAGTTTTCTACCCATTGTATCATTATTTCTTTCATTTGTTCATCCTCCATTTTTGAATTTAATAGAAAGTTATATAGTTTCTTACACAGTTTTTTATCAGAGGTCAACAGCATCTGATCAAACATTGTTTTTTATAAAAGCCATATATTTTTGCATCTTTATCATACTCGATTGCATTTGCAACGGAGGCCACCATGATAATTCAGTTTCCTGGTCTACAAGCTCTTGTTTAGATTTTAATTTCCCTTCGGTATCCAAAATATCTTTATATGTCCATTTTTTTCATATTTTACTTGATTCGGGTGAACAAACACTTCCATCGTTGAAAGCAATCCTGGGATTCTTAAGTAGATTTTAACTTTTATCTCTTTGCACACAAGAAGTAGTTTATTTCTTATATAATGATTTTGAAACTATCTATGAATCTTATTCTCATACCATAGAAATGCATGCCATCCACGTTGCAGATCATGTCCTTCTTGGATTCTTGTAGCATTTTCAGTTTAATTCTGGCTTTCCTTTCTTGCCAAATAAATTTCAAAATCAAAGTATTTAAATCATCAAAAAAATTCTTTTCTATTTTTATAGGTGCTGTTTGGAACAAGAAGAGCAGTTTTGGTAAACTCTTCATTCTCACAGTAGCTATTCTTCCTAACACTGATAGTTGTAAGTTTTTCCATTTTTCTATATCTAATTTTATTTGATTAAGTAATGTTATGTACTTATCTTTTATCATTGCACATCTTGCTGTTAAGTATATTCCCAAATATATAACTTTCCTAACTATTTGAAAATCAATTTTTTTGACAATTGTTCTTTTTGCTTAGATGTAAGGTTTCTAACTATAACTGTTGTTTTTTCTCTATTTATCTTCAATTCTGCTACTTCTCCAAATAACTAAATCCTTTTCAATAGTTTAGGGCAGACATGTCAAACTTGCGACGTCACGTTATGTTGCGTGACGTATCGGGATTGTTTTGCTATTTCCGGCATTTGTATTTGTATCTATCCCATTTGTACTGGAGTGAAGTGTCTTCTTTTTTATTTTCTTTCATAAATAATTCCATTTCCTTTACTGCTATTTCTGAAATTCTTTCTCTTTTAATAAGATTTGATTCCATGTCCACCTTAATTTTTTCTTTACTCCTGTCCAACTCAGCTTTATTAGATTATGGTCAGCCCAAATATTGGATTTTATCTCAACCTCATGTATATTAGTTCTTAATTTAGGGGACATCCATATCATATCAATTCTAGACCATGATTTGTGTCTATCTGAATAAAATGTATACCGAGTCTTTTTTTGGGTTTATTTCTCTCCAGACATTCTATACGCAGATTTCTTCTGCCATTTTAACAAACACGTTAGGTAATCTCTTTCTTCCTTTTCCCCCTATTTTACTATTTTTGTGATCTAATTTTTCATTCACAATTGCATTAAAGCCTCCTACTAAACAAATATTTTGATATTCCATTTCCAATATTTTCCTGTGTAGTTTTTGATAAAATATTTCTTGTTTATTGTTTTGGTGCATGTATTGCTACTAGCAATATCTTTTTTTTTTAATTCATCGTGATTTCCACCATCAAAATTCTTCCTTCTTCCTTCAAGGTCCCTTCCAACTCTATTATTCTGTTATCCATCAGTTAAAGCCGCCACATCTCTAAAATTAGCTCAAAAGCTTTGACTGTAAACTATTTTGGGACATTTTTCCAGGCTTGAAAGACATAGATTTTTTCCATATATACTTTTGTAGGAGTGTGTATCTGTATTTCTCTCTGTATGCATATGTCTGGAATTATATAATCTATCCCCATGTATGTATTTGATGATAACCCTTTGCATTGCTAAGGATTTGTGATTGACCAAAGTAAAAAATTAATTTTACCCAAATCAACAACTAAATTTGATTGAATGGATATTTGAACATGGATGTCGGTAGTCTTCCATGTATCAGATGAATCATAAACAATGTAAGAGATTATTCTATCATTGTGGCATGTTTGCTTTTTCATTGTAATGTATACTTCCCTTTTTTCACACCTCTCACCATTTTATAAAAATTAAAGTTAAACTTTTCCTTAAATCTTATAGAAAAGAGGATGAGAAGAAGAGCACTCTGGATTGAAGTCTTAGCCCTGCGCAGGCAAGCCTTCAATTCCCATGGTGGGTCCTACACACGTGGTCCGAATATTAGAGATGAACACATGACTCCAGTCAGCTTTCTCTCTGGGGTGTGAGGGCACAGACAAAAGGTGCCTTCCCCTTTTATTAACTGTTACAGTGGGCGGTTACACAATGCATCACATGGTTACAAACAGCCAATGACAATGTTATACTCTGTAGCCAATGACAAGGCTACACTGCAGAGCCACCCTGTGGCCAATGGCAAAGATTATACCTGTGGCTGGTAGATTCAAATCTTGGTACAACGTCCATCCACCTATTAGCCCCCCTTATTTCCTGTCCCAAGCCATATGGCCTGTCCTTTGTTCCAAAGCACATGGCTTGTCCCTCTGATGTGGCCAGTGGACTCCACCTCTTGGCTCCTCCTCCATTTCTTGCTGCTCCAAAACAGCATGGTAAAGTCACATGGTACAGTCTCTTTGTTCCAAGCCTCATGTATCACAACATATCAACTTTTTTTATTTTATTTTTAGCAGCTGTGGTTTGTCCCACCTATGCGCCGTCCAGTTCTGTACACGATCCAGCTCTGTACATGATCCTAGGGCACATAGGCATCATCTGTCCAGTCCTCAGAGGCTGCCATCATAGAAACATCTCTGTCCAGTCATCAGAGGCAACAGTTGGCTCTTGGTTCTTTTACAGGAGATGGTTAGAAGAGGGAGGCTTACACAGGTTTTACACAGGTTCAACAGGGGTACATTTGTACACAGCAACAGATTGTTACACAGAATACTAGAAACATTATGATACTGAAAACCCAATTCCTTAAGCCACCCAGCATTAGGTAGCCAGGAAAATCTTGTGATAAGGGATTGTTTTGTACCATATTTTCCATGTGAGCAAATGTGGCAGCAATGTTGTGTGTGTGTTGTAGAAATGTAAATATACCAGACCAATTCTGGGGTGTTGACCAACGTGCATTTTCCTTCCACATAAGAACTATATTGACTTTTAGAGAAGTTGTATAAAGTTTCAAAGTTTTCACCAAAATCAAACAAGGGAACAGAATCAGCACATGCTTTCTTGTTGTCAGATTTGTCTTTTTTAAAACACAAAGTAAGGAAGGATTCAAAGTGAAAAGAGAGAAAGAGAGATTTCATTCATCCATGTGAACATATTAAGGAAAAGGTTTGTGAGGCAAGGCAAACTCCTAAGGCAGACCATTAAGGGAGAAAACATGTTTGTTCGGTGCTGGAATGTATGTCACAATTGGATGCATTCAGCAACTTATGGTGAGAGACATAAAATGCAAAACAGCAATGATTTGTCACAAAATTTAAATCATCAAAGAGAAATAAGAAAGAGACAAAAAATAAAAACCATTAAGACTAGGAAACAAATTCAAATAGGCAAAGAGAAATGAGAAAAAGCAAAATTTGCAAAGAAATCAGAAAGGCAAAATTGGCAAAGAGAAAATAATAAGAAAGAGAAAAATTAGAGGCATGGTTTATTAAGCAAGATGACCAGAGGAAAGGGGGGTGTGTGAGAGAGAGAGGAGGGGAACAGATTCAAAGAGGAAATTCCAATTCAAATGTAATTTGAGTCTCCGTTTACAGCCATCCGTTTCTCCAGGAGAGGATAGTAGCTTAGCTGGTTTTTCACAGCCATCCTTTTGTTCCTTGGAAAGCAGGAGAGCTGCTTTTTCTGCTTTTTCTTCAGATCTGGCAAACAGAAAATGTCTCTGCTGCAAAAGAAAAAAAGGGCCCTGCGGGGGGGAGGAAATTGGCTGCAGGCTCCAACCAGGGGAGTCTGTCACAAGTTAAAAGGAGTTAACAAGCGAACAAGGCATTTTTACCAGGAAATATTTTCCCATTTTTTAATTATAGGGAAACAGAAGCAACAGGCTTCAGATTTTTAACAAGTTGAAAGGTAAGAGAGAGAAGACTGAATTAGCATAGTAAGATCAATAGGAGATAGGCATGAGGCAGTTATTAAATCTTTAGTAGAAATGAGAGCTCCAGGGCACAGGGCAGAAGAAACAGAAACATCAGAAGAACTGGGAGGAAATGACGCCATGAAAAGCATGCTGAGTCAGAGGGAGAAACAGACTTAAGATTTTTTAGCAAGTTAAAAGGAGATGGCAGGCTTCAGATGGAGAAACAGAAACCTGAGCCTTTTAAAATAGGCATGCAAACAATTCTTTCACGTAAAGAGAATTTGGGAAGAAGCAGAGAGCTCCTCCATAAGCCAATTTTAATCCAATCAGCAATTTTTTGTGGTCCCTTTAAGATGTAAGAGACAATGCCAAACAAACATCAACAACACTTTTAAACTCCTTACGCGAAGGCAAATTGTGAATCTTTGTTAGTTGCATAATTAAGGTTCTAACAATTAACATCAAGCCCTCCCCTTTGATCCTTGGAGAATTCCACCCACATACTCACGGGGGGGGGGTTTCTTGCTGAAGAAACGCCAGGAGGTCTGTTCCTCCAGTTGGCCAAATTTAGAGTCAGATCGTAAGATTTTTTTTGTCTCAGGGCTATGCTTTGAAAGCCTGAGAATTAGCCAATTTAGCTTGCTCTGTTTTGCATAGTGTAATGTCAAGCATGTGACACTACAGCCTCTCATGGGCTAGGAAATCTGGCGAGGCTCTCCGCAATTGAGCCAGATACCTATTGCCATGTGGCGAGGTCTAATTGCTAAGATTTTTTCAAAAAGCCAATAAAAGACATAGATCTTTTTGAGTGACAGGGAAACCAGTCTAATTAAGTTTCTGAACATAATTTGCTCTCCTGACTAAGCTAAGCAATTGTTTCAGGTACACAGCCCAAGTTTTGCAAAGCTTCTGTCCCATACTCACTTAATGACGTGCGCACAAGGGGCCTGTTCCAGGCGAAGTAGGTAGTGAGATGTCAGAAGGACGTGATTCCGCATCACGTCGGTGGTCACCAGTTGAAGTCTTAGCCCTGCGCAGGCAAGCCTTCAATTCCCATGGTGGGTCCTACACACGTGGTCCGAATATTAGAGATGAACACATGACTCCAGTCAGCTTTCTCTCTGGGGTGTGAGGGCACAGACAAAAGGTGCCTTCCCCTTTTATTAACTGTTACAGTGGGCGGTTACACAATGCATCACATGGTTACAAACAGCCAATGACAATGTTATACTCTGTAGCCAATGACAAGGCTACACTGCAGAGCCACCCTGTGGCCAATGGCAAAGCTTATACCTGTGGCTGGTAGATTCAAATCTTGGTACAACGTCCATCCACCTATTAGCCCCCCTTATTTCCTGTCCCAAGCCATATGGCCTGTCCTTTGTTCCAAAGCACATGGCTTGTCCCTCTGATGTGGCCAATGGACTCCACCTCTTGGCTCCTCCTCCATTTCCTGCTGCTCCAAAACAGCATGGTAAAGTCACATGGTACAGTCTCTTTGTCCCAAGCCTCATGTATCACAACACTGGATAGCTAAGAATAAGAAGCAACGTTGAAAATGAAAGCAAACCAAACCAGAAATCAAATTATTTTCCATTTTCTTCAGAAAAGCTCTTCCTCCAGCAGCTCTTAGAAAAAAAGAGAGAAAATCAAAAAAGATTTCAAGCTGGAATAAGTAGATTATTGAGAACTCAAGGATACTTTACATGAAAAGTGAAGGGAGATTATTTTTCATTCAGTAAAAGAGGGAAATATCTGGAAATCAATTGGAGGGAAAGGTGAGTAGGAAAGTCACGTAGAGCAGAGAGCCATGCAGGCCTCGCACTGTGAGGAAGAAAACGGCTTGAATGAAAGCACCACTAAACAAGGGATTATCCACATTTTTGACTTCCTCAAGAATATCATCTGTGGAAAAGATCCATAGGTGTGTCTATTGTTAGAAAAGCATAGATTGCAAATCATAATTGATTATGCACAAGAGGAGCCACACAGCAGAAAAGCCATACAAATCATCTGATTGTGGCAAAACTTTAGTCAGAACAGCTCCCTTGTGGTTCATGGAAGGACCCACACAAGAGAAAAGCCATAAAAGCACTCCTAGTGCAGTAAATGCTATAGTGAGCATGGCAACGTGGTGATACATCAGAGGATTCACAGCAGGGAGAAAACCTATAACTGTACTAATTGTGTAAATGTTTCATTAGAAATTCCCATGTCATGAGACACCAGAGGATTCACACGGGAGAGAAACCCTTTGAATGTCCAGATTGTGGGAAAAGTTTTGGTCGCAATTCCCAACTGGTGACACACCAGAGGACTCACACAGGAGAGAAGCCCTTTGAATGTGCTATCTGTGGGAAAAGTTTCAGTTGCAATTCTTATCTGGTGACACAAGAAGACTCACACAGGAGAGAAACCCTTTGAATGTGCTATCTGTGGGAAACGTTTCGGTCGCAATTCCCACCTGGTGACACACCAGAGGACTCACACAGGAGAAAAACCCTTTGAATGTCCTGATTGTGGGAAAGGTTTCAGTGTGAATTTCTCCCTGGTGGTACACCAGAGGACTCACATAGGAGAGAAACCCTTTGACTGTCCTAATTGTGGGAAACGTTTCAGTGACAAGTCCACCATTGTGACACACCAGAGGACTCACACAGGAGAGAAACCCTTTGAATGTCCTGATTGTGGGAAAAATTTCAGTGAGAATTCCAGCCTTGTGAAACACCAGAGGACTCACACAGGAGAGAAACCCTTTGAATGTCCTGATTGTGGAAGAAATTTCAGTCAGAATTTCAGCCTTGTGATACACCAGAGGACTCACACAGGAGAGAAACCATTTGAATGTCCTGATTGTGGAAAACATTTCAGTGAGAATTCCAGCCTTGTGAAACACCAGAGGATTCACACAGGAGAGAAACGGTTTGAATGTCCTGATTGTGGAAAAGGTTTCAGTGAGAATTACATGGTCTTGAGACACCAAAGGACTCACACAGAAGAGAAACCTTTTGAATGTCCTGATTGTGGGAAAAGTTTCAATTACAAGTGCAACCTGGTGGCACACCAGAGGACTCACACAGGAGAGAAACCCTTTGAATGTCCTGATTGTGGGAAAAGTTTCAGTGATTATTCCAGCCTTGTGATACACCAGAAGATTCATACAGGAGAGAAACCCTTTGAATGTGCTCTCTGTGGGAAAAGTTTCATTCGCAATTCTTACTTGGTGAAACACCAGAGGACTCACACAGGAGAGAAACCCTTTGAATGTGCTATCTGTGGGAAAGGTTTCAGTCAGAATTCCAGCCTTGTGAAACACCAGAGGACTCACACAGGGGAGAAATCTTTGAAATGTCCAGTCTGTGGACATTACTTCACTCATAAATCATCCTTTATTGCACACAAGGAAATCCACATGAGGCAAAAGTTGAAGAATTTAGAAAAGGCTTGAAATTCATTTTTGATCTGTAGTTGAGAAATTGAAACTGTAGTTGAGAAATTGACTATTTGAATTGTGGTCTGAATCTTTTTACTCAAACATGTCTCAGGATTAGGCTTGTAGGTGGAGAGAAAAGGAAAATGGAAAAGGGCTAACTACCTATTTCCGGTTACCAGCAGCAGCTACTGGATATTTCCTTTTCCAGAAGTTGTGGATTTCCTCAAAAAGGAAATATTGATTCTATAATTCCCACATGTGGAGTTTCAGGTCTTCCATCTTGGTTTCCTGCAGAAGGCCAGAATTCCTCAGCCAGCGTAGAAAAGGTCCTCAAATTATAACTGCCATGGGCCTTGCAATTATGGTTGCCTGTTGCAACGGCCGTTAAGTAAGACTTCTTTCCTAAACTACCCTTTGATGTAGCCATTCTTTCCTAAACTACCCTCTGATGTAGCCATTAATTGTGTCAGTGGCTAAGTGGAACACTGGCTACCTCAGGGTTGAGGAAAACTCTTGGAGGCCTAGTGCAGGCCCAGATTTGCCTATTGTAGGCATCTCTAGGCCTCCCCCACTCTGTGCTGTGTTTCCCAACCCTTGTGCCGCCCAGTTCTTTCCCACCTCAGGGTCTCCAGAGATTTTTTCTCCCTCCCACTGGGTCCCTGCACGCCTCACACCCTCCTCTTTCTTTCTAAGATTTCTGATCCTCATGTTGGGGAAGGAGGGGAGGGCGTGCATCCCTGGCCCTTGGGACTCTGTCCTGGAAGCAGCCGTTATTTTCAGTGGGCCTTGGCTTCGTCCCTGGGCCATGCGGTGGACTTGCGGAAGCAGCTGCCATTTGGTCGTACTGTCACGCAGAAGAGAGACAAACCTCTCTGTTTTGCTACCTAACATGAGGAAAAAATGTACAGTTGAAAAGATTTCATTGTTGATAAGGGAAAAAATGGGTATTTTCAGTGTTGCTGTAGACATTGGGTCAAGGGAAGTCGCTCAGAGTTGCCTCAGATGGCAAGATAGGCAGTGATTAAGTTTAATAATGAATGAATTTAATAATAAAAAGATAATGTAAAGCTCTTGCTCAGTGATACGATGGGTTTCTAACATATACAATTGTTAATTTGTAATCTGTCTCTTGTGCAATCTGCATCTCTAAGTAATCTGTTTTACTCAACTTCCCTTCCCTCCTCATTTATAAATTTAAATTTTCAGTTTCAATCATACATCAGTTCCGCCACTCTCTGCCTCTGATGACGTGAACTGCAGTTAGGCTTCTGCCTCTTAATTTATTGTTGTATTGCTATCTGCCCTAGTCCTAAATTTTATGAAAGTACAGCAATTCATTAGGCACAGTTTAAAAATTAGACTGGCTAACTGGATATGTTTTGATTGGCATCCTTCTCAGATTCAGCTATTGTCTTCTCCATCACTGCCAGTCTGACAGAGGGAAATTAGGACATTTTAAACCGGACAACTAAGCTATGGTTTCCCTCTAATACAGCTATTTGCTTTGCCAGTTGGTTTGTAGCCTTTGAAAATCAAAGAATCGGCTTCCTGTTCCGGATCCCGGCGTTAGCGGGTGAGCGGAGAGACTGCTCTCCCCACCGTCCGGTTTTCTTTCTTCAGGAGACGCTGTAAAGCAACGGTTCTCAATCTATGGGTCGTGACCCTTTTGGGGATCGCATGAGCATTTCACAGGGGTTGCCTAAGGCCAGTGGAAAACACATATTTCTGATGGTCTTAGGCAGGGCTTGTCAACTGCCTTCTCTCCCCCCCCGGTGATGGTGCCTCCCTCCCCCCCCCCGCTCCACTTGTTTGTGGAAAATATGCTGCTTGGCGGCAGTCTGTGCGAACTCTACCAAATGTGCCCTGCAGGGGGCGCATGAAGAGCGCAGGCGCAGAGCAAGGCCCTGCCCTCCCCAGAGACTCATTGTGCAGCAACCGGATTGACTTCTTCTCGTGCATGCAGGTCAGCAAAGGGGAGGCCGCCGCAGCACCCAACTCCTGCACCCGTCAGCTGGCGACCCCCGAACTTGCCCTTGTCAGCCGGGAGGTCTGGCGATGGCCGCCGGTCTCCATTGCCACCCCGCCCATCCTCGTCTCCTCCGCCCATTCATGTCGAGCCCGCCGGGGCTTGACAGAGCGGAAGGGAAGAAGGAAGGGACTCCTCCTCTCCTAAGCTTCAAAGCATGATCGGCTTCCCAAGGGTGCCACAATCCTCACGAAAGCGGGGGGGGGAAGGAAGCAAAGGGGCCAGAAAGCTCGTGGCAGGCTTGAAGGAGCACCTGTCAGTGTTGGTCACGAGAAATTCCCCACAAACCCAGGGAAGGGGTGAAGAAAAGGAGCCCCCTTTGGGAGGAAACCGCCACCTTTTTCTCCTTGGCTTTGCGTTCTTCTGTTCCTTGGCAGCCGGGCTGCCAAGCCTCTGCTGGCTGGAACTTTCCTTCCTTTCCTTTGTCTCCCTTTGTCCCTCCTTCCCTCCATCTCTCCCCTTGTCCCTTCCATCCTTCCTTGCTTCCTTCCTTCCGTCTTGTCCAGGATCACCTCTACAGCTGATCCGCGCTTCTGCAGAGCAGCCCAGAAGCTGTAGCAGCTCTCCTTGGCTCCGGCCCAGCAAACTTGCTCGAGCTTTGCTAGAAAACATGCCGCTTGCTAATTTAGCAGAAGCGCGAATCAGCTGTAGCCAGGCGCTGATCCTGGCTTCTGCTAACTTAGCAAGCGGCATGTTTTCTGGTGAAGCTGAGCAAATGAGTTGGGCGGAGCTCTCCTCTGCCTGTGCACAGGCAGGTTTGGCATGTCGCCATGGCCACTGGCAGCAAAGCCACCAGCCATGCCGGCAGCCTGTCCCACTCCCCTTGTCCTTTCCTGGGCACGGAGAGGGGGAGGAAGGAAGGGACGAAGAGGGAGGGAAGGAAGGGACAATGAGAGAGGGAAGGAAGGAAGGAACAAACAATAGAAGGGAGGGAAGGAAGGAAGGGACTAAGGGAGGTGAAGGAAAGGAAGGAAGGAAGGGACAAGGGAAGGGAGGGAAGGAGGAAGAGACAAGGGAGGGGAAGGAAAGAAGGAAGGAAGGGACAATGGGAGGGAGGGAAGGAAGGAAGAAGAGACTAAGAAGGAGGTGAAGGGAAGGAAGGAAAGAAGGAAGGGACAATGGGAAAGAGGGAAGGAGGAAGAGACTAAGGGAGGTAAAGGAAAGGAAGGGACAATGGGAGAGGGAGGGAAGGAGGAAGAGACTAAGAAGGAGGTGAAGGGAAGGAAGGAAAGAAGGAAGGGACAATGGGAAAGAGGGAAGGAGGAAGAGACTAAGGGAGGTGAAGGAAAGAATGAAGGGACAATGGGAAAGGGAGGGAAGGAGGAAGAGACTAAGGAGGTGAAGGAAAGGAAGGGACAATGGGAGAGAGAAGGAGGAAGACACTAAGGGAGGTGAGGGAATGGAAGGAAGGAAGGGTGTCCCGCCATCAGTGACTGTTAGCTGATTGTGTTTACATGTGTGTATGAAATTAATTTTTAAATTTTTATTGTATTTTTATTGTATTATGGTATTGTTGTTGTGAGCCACCCTGGGTATTCGGAGAAGGGCGGCATATAAATTTGATTAAACTAAACTAAACTAAACTAAGGGACAATGGGAGAGAGGCAGAGAAGGAACTGCTAAGGACCAGATGACTTTACTATGTCCTGATATGTAAAAACCATAGAACTCTTTTTCATATGATCCTATGAGTGAACATGAATGGATGGCTCTGCCAGGGGGTTGGACTCGATGACCCGGGAGGTCCCCTCCAACTCTACAATTCTATGATTCTATGATTCTAGGATAAGAAGCTGTGACTGGGAGCACAGCCACTTCTCAGAAGCCCCTGACCATGGATGGAAACTGCGGGCTGGTTGGAGAAGGCTGAAGGGGATGTGGATTCCAAAGATTTGGAGTTAAAACAGACTCAATGCATGATGAACTGGACTTTTAAAACATTTCGACTAAACTTTTTTGGTAAAATGGATCAACAACAGAGATTTATGATTTTGGGGAATAAGACACAATTGTTGGGAAAGTCCTCAATCAAAATCTTAAGGAACAGCTTTATTATTAAAAATCAAATGGGTATATTTGATCCTGGATGGATCAGAGACAATGATTGGGGTGATTTACCGTAAATAACAAGTCATTGTAGTTAAATACAATAGATGGTTAAGAGAGGGCTTTGATGTTTAACTTTACTATTGGTTCATCTGTTCAGCATGCAAGAGAGTGTCTTCCTTATCTTCTTATAAGCACACACGTTCAGGGGAGAGTTCCTCCTTAGGCACCTGGTAGAGTTTGTGTAATTTCTCCCAGTGTCTTTCATGGCGCTTGTAACGCGACTCCCATCTTTCCATCAGATGTGAGTGAATGGCTTCTGTAGGCTTTGTTGCCTCAGATCATAGTGCACCTGGGGCGTCTTTGGCCTCACTGAGGCTTGAGCATCAACCTCTGTGTACAGGTCAAGGTTAGCTGTTTGCAGCATTTCTCCTTGGCCGACTGGTTGGGGTGTCTCATCTATGTTGGTTGGTTGAACCCCTTCTTCTAAATCTAGGAGACACTCTTCCATGGCTAGGACAGGTTCAGTAAACTCCCTAGCTATTTTGAAGTGAATTTGATGAACTTTGCTCTTTGACCACTAGGGGATCAGCTACAGGTACGCTCTCCTGTGCGTGTTGGTACTTGAGCGAAGTTCACCCTTTGACCACTAGGGGTCACTGCTTGCGGGTCAGACACCAGGGTGCTTTTCCTTCGAGGTTCACCCTTTGTCCACTAGAGGGCTTTCTCTGTACGTGATTAAAGGCTTGCGTGGAGTTCCTCCTTTAACCACTAGGGGCGCTTGGAGAAAGGCTAGCTAAATTCTTCTGAGAATCACCTTACACATCTGTGGCCAGTGGGAGAATACTGAGCTCCTACTAGCTCCCATAAACTCCCACCTGGTCATTAGGTTGCAAGCTGGGGACTGTTTGGGAAATTACTGAGCACCAGTCGCTCCCATAATTTCCGCTCGGTCGTCACAACTCTGTCATAATAAGCAAGGTTAATATGCTGCCTTTTTCTTCTCCTTAATTTGCCCTCAGCAAAGACACCATTAGAGGTGACTGCTTGCGTGAGTGATTACTTTGGGTGAAGTTCACTCTGTGCCTTCTGGGGGTGTTGGTTCTTTTGATGAATTCAGGGAACTTGCTCTTTGACTATCAGAGATTCACTCTGCATAGTTAGAAATTTCAACAAAGTACCTTCTTTTACCTCTGGGGGGGTGCTCTTAACTTGGGTTGGTGCAAGCCTGCTACTTGTTAATTAATTATCAAGGTGTTGTACTTCCAGCGGGGATGAAATTGCTGAAATATCTTCCTTCACCATTTGCTGGGCTATCATGAAGAGATTAATTACTTTATTGCTGGCTGGTAAGACTGTGGCCCCTTCTGGGGTGAATCATTCTTTGCAACATGCTGACAAAGGAAATGAAGTTTAAAATCCTTTGGTTAAGGCATGCAAACACATTCTCTTTGTAGAAATAAGCTTGCCTTTAAACAAACGATTTGGCTTGCCACACACACACACAATTGAGATAGAGGCAGAGAGGGGGGTGGCTTAGTTAAGAGAAACAAGTTCCTTTTGTAGTAACTTTCTGCTTGCTTTGGAGATCCTGCATTTAAGAGCGATCTCTTTATTGCTGTCCTTTGGCAACCTGGTCACTTCCCTTAGCAACAAATTAGCCCGTCGTGAGCGGGAAGAACATCAGCGTTCTTGTGGCAAGCTGTTTGAACACAGACACTTTTCCATTGATTTTAGCAACACAGACAGTAATCTCTTGTCCTCTTTTACTAAGCAAGAGAGAGTCACGCATTATTTCTTTACTATAAAACGTTGACTGGCAACAGAATCAGTAGCAACACAGACATTAAACCTTTCTCTTCACTTTAAATGTTGGCTGATAAACAGATCCAATAGCAAACTGCTATTCTTAGAACAAACAAAGAATATTTACAGTTTTTTACTTTGCCTGCTAGCAGATGGATGGAACACACCACACACAATCTTAACTTCATCCAAGCAGGATGTAGAGAAGTCTCCTTAACTTTTTTCTTTTAGCGAAGAGAGCAGGCAGATGAAACTTTAGTAATGCAGCCAGGTGGAGCTTGCAATTAGAAGAAAATTAGCCAAATTAATTTACTTTTCTTCCTTTAAAGTTAATATAGAGAAACATATGATTTCTTACTTAGCGAAGAGACAAAGACTTTAAAGCTGATATTAAGAAAGGAAGGGACAATGGGAGAGAGGGAGGGAAGGAGGAAGAGACTAAGGGAGGGGAAGGAAGGAAGTGAGGGACAATGGGAGGGTGGGAAGGAGGAAAAGACTAAGAAGGAGGTGAAAGAAAGGAAGGAAAGAAGGGACAATGGGAGAGAAGGAGGAAGAGACTAAGAAGGAGGTGAAGGAAAGGAAGGAAAGAAGGAAGGGACAATGGGAGAGAAGGAGGGAAGGAGGAAGAGACTAAGAAGGAGGTGAAGGAAAGGAAGGAAAGAAGGAAGGGAATGCGAGAGGGAGGGAAGGAGGAAGAGACTAAGAAGGAGGTGAAGGAAAGGAGGGAAGGAAGGAAGGAAGGGACAATGGGAGAGAAGGAGGGAAGGAGGAAGAGACTAAGAAGGAGGTGAAGGAAGGAAGGGACAATGGGAGAGGGAGGGAAGGAGGAAGAGACTAAGGGAGGTGAAGGAAAGGAAGAAAAGAAGGAAGGAAGGGACAAGGGGAGGGAAGGAACGCAGGCACCCACCCCAGTCCCATCCCAGAGACCCACAGATTCCCCCCCACAGGCACTCTGCAACCTGAGTGATCAGTTGGCCACGCCCCCTGGCCATTGATCACGTGACCCTGGGACACTGTGGATGTCATAAGTATGAATCAGTTGTCAAGCATCCAAATGTAAATCACATGACCCTGGGGATGCTGCAACAATCGTAAGTGTGAAAAATGATCATAATTCGCTTTTCAGTGCTGTTGTAACTTCTAACTGTCACTAAGCGAATTGTAAGTCGAGGACTACCTATACTTTCCCATTTTTTCCTCTTTTTGGGGGGGTTAAGTTTCTGATACACCCCCCCCGGCCAGCTGGATGGGGGGTTGGGCAGAGACAGCCTGGACAATTCCTATTGGCTTTTAAAAGCCAATAGAATTAGACTCTATTCAAGAGAGTCTATTCTATTGGCATTCAAAAGCCAATAGAATAAGAGGGAGTAGCACAGCTAAGGAAAAGGGGGGGAAATGGCGGACTGCGTTGTTTGGAGACCCCCATGAAATGGTTGTTTGACCCCAAATGGTTGTTTGACCCCACGTTGAGAACCGCTGGTCTAACAGCTGCGGGAGGAGGAGGAGAATTGTGTATTTTGATTTCTGGCTCGGTTTGCTTTAATTTTTCAATGTTGCTTGTTATTCTTAGCTATCCAGAGTCCTTTTATTGCCATCCCCTTTTATTAATTAATTAATTAATTAATTAATTAATTAATTTAATTTCTATGCCGCCCTATTCCAGAGAACTCAGGGCGGCTCACAACGTGATAGAAATTACATTGAATACATAAATATAAAAACCCTTAAGTTAAAAAGAAACCAATCATTCCACAAACATACACTGGCTAGGGGCAAGGTGTTAGCTGCCCCAGGCCTGCCGGCAAAAGTGTGTTTTAATCAATTTACGAAAGGCGGAGAGGGTGGGGACAACACGGATCTTTGTCTATAAGATTCAAAGAATAGTGTAACTAAATGGTTAGAGTTGTGAAAAAAAGAAAAATAAATACATTACAATGAAAAAGCAAACATGCCACAATACTAGAATAACCTCGTGCATTAATTATGATTCATTTGACCCATGGAAGACTACAGGCATCCAAATTCAGATATCCGTTCAATCATGAAATTCTCTTGTTGACTTGGATCAATCACAAATTCTTAGCAATGCGAAGGTTTATCATCAAATATATCTGGAAGAGCTGGGAATAGATTTTATAATTGCAGAATATATAACAAAAAGGTTTCTGGGTGGTAGTTTTGTATATCGATTATATAATTCCCACATGTATAGTTTCAGTCTTCTACCTTGGTTTCCTCCAGATTTTGAAGCCCAGAATTCCTCAGCCAACATACAAGTAGTCCTCAAGATACAACTGTCATGGCCTGCCAATTACGGTTGCATGCTGCAACGGCCGTTAAGTGAATCTGCTTTCCTTAACTACCCTGATGTCCCTGATGCAGCCATTAATCGAATGTGCGAGTCACTAAGGGGAACACTTGCTACCTCAGGGTTGGGGGAAACTCTTGGAGGCCTAGCGCAGGCCCAGGTTTGCCTCCTAGGCCTCCCCAAGCCTCCAAGACACTCTGTGCTCTGTTTCCCATCCATTGTGTCTCCTCGGCCCTTCCCTCCTCCACAGGGTCCCCCAGTCATTTCCCTCCCCCTCCCCCAGGGTCACCACAGGCCTTTTCTTCCCCCCAGGATCCACTTTATTCTGACTACCACCCAACCAGGCCTCACACCCTCTCTGTTTTGCCACCTTAACCTGAGGGAAAAAATGTAAATAGAAAATTTATTGTTGCCTTGCAATCTGCCCCAGTCCTAAATTCTATAAAAGTACGGCATTTCTTTAGGCACACTTTAAAAATTCGAGTGGTTAAATTGGATCTGTTTTGACTGACATTCTTTTCAGATTCAGGGATGGTCTTTGCCATCCCTGCCACTTTGAGAGAAGGAAATTAGGACATTTGAAACTGGAAAACTAAGCTAGGATTTCCCTCGTAACTTTGCAACGTGTAAAGCAGCCTTCAGTTGTGAAACATCATTGCTCCCTGGACCCCAGTGGGCTTGTAGCCGTTGAAAACCATAACATTACAGGGGATCTGTCTGACTTCCCTGATGATTCTCTGAATGTCAAAGGGAGACCTGAGAACCACAAGCAGCATTAAAATGCAAAGCAAGTCAAGACAACAATCAAAATCTTATTAACTCCTTTGGAAAACTACAAAACGCCGTTTCATGTTATCAGCAGCAGTTACTGGATATTTTTTTGCAGAAGTGGAATTCCTCAAAAATGCTGGGGTAGTAGTTTTGTGTATTGATTATATAATTCCCACATGTGGAGTTTCAGTCTTCTGCCTTGGATTCATCCAGATTTTGAGGCCCAGAATTCCTCAGCCAGCATAGAAAAGTCCTCAAGATACAACTGTCATGTCCTGCCAATTATGGTTGCATATTGCAACAGTCGTTAAGTGAAACTGCTTTCCTTAAGTACCCTGATCTCCCTGATGCAGCCATTAATCGAATGTGTGAGTCACTAAGCAGAACACTAGCTATCTCATGGTTGTGGGAAACTTGGAGGCCTAGCACAGGGCCGGGCTTGTCTGCCTCAGGCATCCCTAGGCCTCCCCCACGCTCTGAGATACCCTGTGCTCTCTTTCCCAATCCTTGGCTCTCCCTGGCCCTTCTTTCCCCCACAGCGTCCCCCCAGTCCTTTCCCTCCCCCCCCACTGGGTCCCTACAGCCTTTTTCCCACTCCCAGTGCGTCCCTGCAGTCCTTAGGCCTGACTCCCATCCCACCAGGCCTCACCCCACCCTCCTCATCTGTGAACCTCATGCTGGAGAAGGAGGAGTGGGCACACATCTCTGGGCCTCAAGACTGTCTCCAGGAAGCAGCTGTCATTTTCAGTGGGCCCTGGATTCGTCCCTGGGTCATGCGGTGGACTTGTGGAAATGGCTTCCATTTTGCCACACTGTCACAATCCTCTCTGTTTTGCTCCCTTAACATGAGAAAAAAATGTACAGAGGTTGTAAAGTTACAAGCAAACTCTAGCTTATTTGCCCTGCTTGAAATCTCCTAATTTCCATCTCTCAGACTGGCAGTGATGAAGAAGACCATCCCTGAATCTGAGGAAACCGCCAATGAGAACAGATGAAGTTTAGCCATTCTAACTGCAGTTAGGCTTCTGCCTCTTAATTTATTTGTTGCCTTGATATCTGCCCCAGTCCTAAATTCTGTGAAAGTACAATATTTCTTTATGCACAGTTAAAAATTAAAATGTCTAAATTTGATCTGTTTTGATTTGCATTCTTCTCAGATTCAGGGATGGTCTTAAAGATCTGGCTTAAAAGAAGTAACTGTGATAGGGATTTTGGAGTCCTATTGGACGATCACTTGACCATGAGCCAGCAGTGTGCAGCAGCAGCCAAAAAAGTTAATACGATCCTGGGTTGTATAAACAGAGGCATAGAATCAAGATCATGCAAAGTACTAGTACCATTTATAAAGTCCTAGAAAGACCACACCTGGAGTACTGCAGCCAATTTTGGTCACAAAAAAAATGTTGAGACTTTGGAAAAAATTCAGAGGAGAGCAACTAAGATGATGAAAGGCATGGAGACTAAAACATATAAAGAACTGCTACAAGACTTGGGCGTGGCTAGTCTAAAGAAAAGAAGAAAGGGGACACATGATAGTGGTATTCCAGCATTTGAGGGGCTGTCACAAGGCAGAGGGGCTCACATTAGTCACCAAAGCACCAGAGGGCAGGACAAGGAACTGATCAAAGAGAGAAGCAACCTGGAATTAAGGAGAAACTTCACGACAGTGAGGACAATCAACCAGTGGAACAGCTTGCCTCCAGAAATCATGGGCGCTCCATCACTGGAGATTTTAAAGAGACTAGACAGTCACTTGTCTGAAATGGTATAGATCCTCCTACTTGACCAGGGGGATGGACTAGAAGACCTCCAAGGTCTCTTCCAGCTCTATTCTATTCTAAAAGTCTAATTGTCTTTAAGGTTTGCCAAGGAATGCCTACAAGTAAAGAGAGAAAAAATATTTGGAGCAATGAACTGATATTTAAGGTCTGCAGATGAATGATCCTGAATTTAGAAGAAACCAAAGAATTGTACATTTGTTCATTTCACTAACACAATTCAGAGGACTGATTACATTTTTTTTCTAGTGGATCACATTGTAGGTAGATAGGCAGGCTGTCTGGGGTGGGGGAGACATTTACGCCATAAATTACAGCACGTTAAACAGGAAGTGCTTTGTATGCCATCTTGAGTTACTGAATGAAAAGGGATTCTATAAAATATACTTTGCAGTTCTTTTATTCCAGATTCCTCCATGCAACAGAGCTCAGATCCAATAGCTGAAATGGCCACTATTCCCATCCAAAACCTACGAGATGTACATTAAAAACGGCAGTGCAGGGTGTCCCTCTAAAAAGGTTAGCCTGGTGAACAGTCGGCCATGTGCTTTGGTGGAATAGTCTATTCTTCCCTTTTGTTTCCTTGTTAAAAATGTATTTTTGAAATATTTCTTCTACCATATGTTCACAATCACCCCCTCATTTTTAGCGTCCTATTTTCAGGCCCTGCTGCATTTTTTTTCTTTGTGACCTAATGGACACTTCTATGCAAGCAAATGTACAGAAGTACATGGCATTTAGCAGATCTACATTCTCCTCCTTCAGGAATGAAGCTGGCATGGTGGGTGCTCTTGGATGCAACAATGGCCAGCAGGAGTGAAGTTGGCTCCTCTGGAGCATCTGGCCTGATGTTGCTGCTATGTCCTAAAACCTTGGGAGCCACATTAAATAAGTCATAAAGATTTGGGATGTAGAGATGTTTTGATGTCCACTGAGAGTCACCCATAAAAAAAACTGTAATTCTATAAAACCGTCATGAACTTTTAGGGCTCAGCACGTAGCTAATCTTCTCAAGCTAACCAGCATCACATTTCACTATTTCACTTGGCTCAGTTGCAAAGGTTAGTTGCTAGGAGTCAATATCTTTCCGGAGTCAAAACAGGCAACATCTGTGCCTAGAAAGCGGACAATACAGAAGGCGGAATCTGTGGTCGACTTTAAAAGGAATTCAAACCATCGAGTACTGTATTGCTAGAAAGGTTGGGAAGAGATGAGAAGCCGAGAGGAACCTCCCCTTCCTGATCACTCATGGGAGGAGGTTGGTATGGAAAGCGGTTTTTGTGCTCTTTCCAGGGTGGAAGCAGCAGCTGGAAGGTGAGTGGAGGGCAGGTCGGAGGAGAAGCCGGGAACAAGCGGGGCTCTTTTGGTTTCCTCCACGGCATCCAAGCAGAGAAGCAACTCGGCTGAAGCATCTCAGCTGCTGCTGCTGCTGCTGCATTTTCCTTCCCTCCCCAACTTTTGAGTCCACTGGTGCTGCAGGCTGTTGAACTGATGGCTGCGATTTTCTGCTGGTGGGAAGATTTCAAAAGTCTCCTTCAAGTGAAGGTTGATTCTTTGGGAATGGTTTCCCTCCAGACGTTGTGAGTGCTGCATCACGGGAGGTTTTTAAGAGGAGACCGGACAGCCATTTGTCAGGAATGGTAATAGGGTCTCCTGCCTGAGCAGTGGGTTGGACCTCCAAGGTCCCTTCCAACTCTTGTTATTTTTTTTACAACTTTTTAAAACTAATTTTCTATTATATTTGATTAGTGCTTAATAAACATTGTGTTGTCTAGTCCAATTTGTTTGCTTAATAATACAATTTCCATTCTTAGTGTCTACTCCTTTACTCCAACATTGATGAAATAAATTCCATGTTTGAAAATATTCTGTATCTTCTTTCTCTTTGATCCTCACTGTAAGTCTGCCCATTTCAGCACAGTCCAATATCTTCTTGATTATCTCTTTGTCTAGTGGTGTCTCTTCATTCTTCCAGTGCTGAGCAAATAGGATCCCTGCTGCTGTTAATACATGCAATGTTAAATATATACTTTCCTTATTAAATTTTTCTGATAAAAAGAGTTCAGGTTTAAAATCTACATGTTTCCCTAACATGTTTTCTAACCAAAATTTGGCCCAATTTTTTTTAACACAAGGCCACCATATATGGTAATACAGGCCAGGTGTTTGATTACATTTAAAACATTTACTGGACATATTTTAAAACATTTTTGCTAATCTAGAAGGTGGTAAATGCCATCTATAGAACATTTTATATCAGTTTTCTTTATAAGAAGTTGCCATGGTCAATTTATAATTTCTTTCCCAAAGATTTTGCCATTTGTCTAATTCTATATTATATCCAAAGTTTTCTGCCCATTGTATCATTGTTTCTTTCACTTGTTCATCCTCCATTTTTGAATTTAATAGAAACTTATATAGTTTCTTACACAGTTTTTTATCAGAGGTCAACAGCATCTGATCAAACATTGTTTTTTGTAAAAACCATATATTTTCCCATCTTTATCATACTCGATTGCATTTGCAACGGAGGCCACCATGATAATTCAGTACCTTGGTCTACAAGCTCTTGTTTAGATTTTAATTTCCCTTCGGTATCCAAAATATCTTTATATGTCCATTTTTTTCATATTTTACTTGATTCGGGTGAACAAACGCTTCCATCGTTGAAAGCAATCCTGGGATTCTTAAGTAGATTTTATCTTTTTGCACACAAGTAATAGTTTATTTCTTATATAATGATTTTGAAACTATCTATGAATCTTATTCTCATACCATAGAAATGCATGCCATCCACGTTGCAGTTTATGTCCTTCTTGGATTCTTGTAGCATTTTCAGTTTAATTCTGGCTTTCCTTTCTTGCCAAATAAATTTCAAAATCAAAGTATTTAAATCATCAAAAAAATTCTTTTCTATTTTTATAGGTGCTGTTTGAAACAAGAAGAGCAGTTTTGGTAAACTCTTCATTCTCACAGTAGCTATTCTTCCTAACACTGATAGTTGTAAGTTTTTCCATTTCTCTAGATCTAATTTTATTTGATTAAGTAATGTTATGTAGTTATCTTTTATCATTGCACATCGTGCTGTTAAGTATATTCCCAAATAATATAACTTTCCTAACTATTTGAAAATCCATTTTTTTGACAATTGTTCTTTTTGCTTAGATGTAAGGTTTTTAACTATAACTTTTGTTTTTTCTCTATTTATCTTCTATCCTGCTACTTCTCCAAATAACTAAATCCTTTTCAATAGTTTAGGGCAGACATGTCAAAATCGCGACGTCACGTTACGTTGCGCGACGTATCGGGATTGTTTTGCAGTTGCCGGCAATGGGCCGGGCACAGCTTTTGGGTGACGAGTCCAGCCTACAGGCTGGCAGTTTGACACCCCTGGTTTAGGGATTGTCTCCAATGTTTTTTTGTCTTTTTATAGCTTCCATCAGTTCCATCATTGTTATTTTTTCGTTTAGCATGTTTTTAATGTTTTCTGGAATTTTTGGTACATTGGCTTTTTCCATATTTTGTGTTGTTTTTTCCTGAGATTTTTTTTTCTATGTCATATAGTTTTTCATAATATTCTTTAACTATTTTTTTATTGCCTCATTTTGGAGTTGCACATCTCCCTTCTTATGTTGTAATTTGTTTATCAACTTTTTCTCTCTTTTTCCAATTTATAAGCCAGCTATCTTCCCGGTTTATTTGCACTTTCGAAAAAAATTGTTTTCCTCTTCTGATTTGTTGAGCCAACTCTTCTGACTTTTATTAGGTTTAGTTTATGTTTAATTATCTCCATTTATCTTTTAAGAGTGTTTTTTGTGGATCTTTTTGAAGTTCTAGCTTCAATTTTTTAAACTCTTCCCTTTGCGTTGTACAGTGTTGCTTTTTCTCTTTATTCTTTTCGGCTGTATAAGTTATAGCTAATTCTCTGAAGTGTGCTTTGGCTGTATCCCATGTGCACTGGAGTGAAGTGTCTTCTTTTTTATTTTCTTTGAAAAAGAATTCCATTTCCTTTACTGCTATTTCTGAAATTCTTTCTCTTTTAATAAGAGTTGATTCCATGTCCACCTTGATTTCTTCTTTATTCCTGTACAACTCAACTTTATCAGGTTATGGTCAGCATAAAATATTGGGTTCTATCTCAACCTCATGTACATTAGTTCTTAATTTAGGGGACATCCATATCATATCAATTCTAGACCATGATTGCTGTCTATTTGAATAAAATGTATACCGAGTCTTTTTTGGGTTTATTTCTCTCCAGACATTCTATACGCAGATTTCTTCTGCCATTTTAACAAACACGTTAGGTAATCTCTTTCTCCCTTTTCCCTCTATTTTACTACTTTTGTGATCTAATTTTTCATTCACAATTGCATTAAAGCCTCCTACTAAACAAATATTTTGATATTCCATTTCCAATATTTTCCTGTGTAGTTTTTGATAAAATATTTCTTGTTTATTGTTTGGTGCATGTATTGCTACGAGCAATATCTTTTTTTTTAATTCATCGTCATTTCCACCATTAAAATTCTTCCTTCTTCCTTCAAGGTCCCTTCCAACTCTATTATTCTGTTATCCATCAGTTAAAGCCGCCACATCTCTAAAATTAGCTCAAAAGCTTTGACTGTAAACTATTTTGGGACATTTTTCCAGGCTTGAAAGACATAGATGTTCTCTATATATACCTCTGTAGGAGTGTGTATCTGTATTTCTCTCTGTATGCATATGTCTGGAATTATATAATCTATCCCCATGTATGTATTTGATGATAACCCTTTGCATTGCTAAGGATTTGTGATTGACCAAAGTCAACAAGAAATTTTACTCAAATCAACAACTGAATTTGATTGAATGGATATTTGAACATTGACGTCGGTAGTCTTCCATGTATCAGATGAATCATAAACAATGTAAAAGATTATTCTATCATTGTGGCATGTTTGCTTTTTCATTGTAATGTATACTTCACTTTTTTCACACCTCTCAGAATTTTATAAAAATTAAAGTTACACTTTTCCTTAAATCTCATAGAAAAGAGGATGGGAAGAAGAGCACTCTGGACAGCTAAGAATAACAAGCAAGATTGAAAAGGAAAACAAACCAAGCCAGAAATCAAAATATTTTCCATTTTCTTCAGAAAACCACACAATTCTCCTCTTCCTCCAGCAGTTCTTAGAAAAAAAGAGAGAAAATCAAGAAAGATTTCAAGCTGGAATAAGTAGATTATTCAGAACTCAAGGATACATTACATGAAAAGTGAAGGGAGATTATTTTTCATTCAGTAAAAGAGGGAAATGTCTGGAAGTCAGTTGGAGGAAAAGGTGCGTAGGAAAGTCACGTAGAGCAAAGAGTCATACAGGCCTCGCACTGTGAGGAAGAGAAGGACTTGAATGAAACCACCACTAAACAAGGGATTATCCACATTTTTGACTTCCTCAAGAATATCAGCTGTGGAAAAGCTCCGTACTTGTGTCTATTGTTAGAAAAGCATAGATTGCAAATCACAACTGATTATGCACAAGAGGAGCCAAACAGCAGAAAAGCCATACAAATCATCTGATTGTGGCAAAACTTTAGTCAGAACAGCTCCCTTGTGGTTCATGGAAGGACCCACACAACAGAAAAGCCATAAAAGCACTCCCAGTGCAGTAAATGCTTTATTGAGCATGGCAACGTGGTGATACATCAGGATTCACAGTAGAGAGAAAACAAATGACTGTACTGATTGTGTAAATGTTTCATTAGAAATTCCCATGTCATGACACACCAGAGGATTCACACGGGAGAGAAACCCTTTGAATGTCCAGATTGTGGGAAAAGTTTTGGTCGCAATTCCAAACTGGTGACACACCAGAGGACTCACACAGGAGAGAAACCCTTTGAATGTGCTATCTGTGGGAAAAGTTTCCGTTGCAATTCTTACCTGGTGACACACCAGAAGACTCACACAGGAGAGAAACCCTTTGAATGTCCTGATTGTGGGAAAGGTTTCAGTGAGAATTCCAACCTTGTGAGACACCAGAGGACTCACACAGGAGAGAAACCCTTTGAATGTGCTATCTGTGGGAAAAATTTCAGTGAGAATTTTAGCCTTGTGACACACCAGAGGACTCACACAGGAGAGAAACCCTTTGAATGTGCTATCTGTGGGAAACGTTTTGGTCGCAATTCCCACCTGGTGACACACCAGACGACTCACACAGGAGAGAAACCCTTTGAATGTGCTATCTGTGGGAAAAGTTTCATTCGCAATTCTTACCTGGTGACACACCAGAAGACTCACACAGGAGAGAAACCCTTTGAATGTGCTATCTGTGGGAAAAGTTTCAGTTGCAATTCTTACGTGGTGACACACCAGAAGACTCACACAGGAGAGAAACCCTTTGAATGTCCTGATTGTGGGAAACGTTTTGGTCGCAATTCCCACCTGGTGACACACCAGAGGACTCACACAGGAGAGAAACCCTTTGAATGTGCTATCTGTGGGAAAAGTTTCAGTTGCAATTTTTACCTGGTGACACACCAGAAGACTCACACAGGAGAGAAACCCTTTGAATGTGCTATCTGTGGGAAACATTTCGGTCGCAATTCCCACCTGGTGACACACCAGAGGACTCACACAGGAGAGAAACCCTTTGAATGTCCTGATTGTGGGAAAGGTTTCAGTCAGAATTACAAGCTTGTGAAACACCAGAGGACTCACACAGGAGAGAAACCCTTTGAATGTGCTATCTGTGGGAAAAGTTTCAGTTGCAATTCCGACCTGGTGAGACACCAGAAGACTCACACAGGAGAGAAACCCTTTGAATGTGCTATCTGTGGGAAAAGTTTCAGTTGCAATTCCGACCTGGTGAGACACCAGAGGACTCACACACGAGAGAAACCCTTTGAATGTCCTGATTGTGGGAAAGGTTTCAGTCAGAATTCCTACCTTGTGACACACCAGAGGACTCACACCGGAGAGAAACCCTTTGAATGTCCTGATTGTGGGAAAGGTTTCAGTCAGAATTCCAACCTTGTGAAACACCAGAAGACTCACACAGGAGAGAAACCTTTTGAATGTCCTGATTGTGGGAAAAAAATCAGTGAGAATTCCAGCCTTGTGAAACACCAGAGGACTCACACAGGAGAGAAACCCTTTGAATGTGCTATCTGTGGGAAAACTTTAAGTGAGAATTCCAGCCTTGTGACACACCAGAGGACTCACACAGGAGAAAAACCCTTTGAATGTGCTATCTGTGGGAAACGTTTTGGTCGCAATTCCCACCTGGTGACACACCAGAGGACTCACACAGGAGAGAAACCCTTTGACTGTCCTGATTGTGGGAAACGTTTCAGTGTGAATTTCTCCCTGGTGGTACACCGGAGGACTCACACAGGAGAAAAACCCTTTGAATGTCCTGTTTGTGGGAAAAATTTCAGTGCGAATTCCAGCCTTGTGAATCACCAGAAGAATCACACAGGAGAAAAACCCTTTGAATGTCCTGATTGTGGGAAAGGTTTCAGTCAGAATTCCAACCTTGTGACACACCAGAGGACTCACACAGGAGACAAACCCTTTGAATGTGCTATCTGGGAAAAATTTCATTTGCAATTCTTACCTGGTGACACACCAGAAGACTCACACAGGAGAGAAACCCTTTGAATGTGCTATCTGTGGGAAACATTTTGGTCGCAATTCCCACCTGGTGACACACCAGAGGACTCACACAGGAGAGAAACCCTTTGACTGTCCTGATTGTGGGAAACGTTTCAGTGTGAATTTCTCCCTGGTGGTACACCGGAGGACTCACACGGGAGAAAAACCCTTTGAATGTCCTGTTTGTGGGAAAAAATTCAGTGCGAATTCCAGCCTTGTGAATCACCAGAAGAATCACACAGGAGAAAAACCCTTTGAATGTCCTGATTGTGGGAAAGGTTTCAGTCAGAATTCCAACCTTGTGACACACCAGAGGACTCACACAGGAGAGAAACCCTTTGAATGTCCTGATTGTGGGAAAGGTTTCAGTCAGAATTCCAACCTTGTGACACACCAGAGGACTCACACAGGAGAGAAACCCTTTGAATGTGCTATCTGTGGGAAAAATTTCAGTTGCAATTCTTACCTGGTGACACACCAGAAGACTCACACAGGAGAAAAACCCTTTGAATGTCCTGATTGTGGGAAAAGTTTCAATTACAAGTGCAACCTGGTGGCACACCAGAGGACTCACACAGGAGAGAAGAGCAAAGATTTCAAGCTGGAATAAGTAGATTATTCAGAACTTAAGGATACATTACATGAAAAGTGAAGGGAGATTATTTTTCATTCATTAAAATAGTGAAATATCTGGAAGTCAGTTGGAGGAAAAGGTGCGTAGGAAAGTCACATAGAGCAAAGAGTCATACATGTCTATTGTTAGAAAAGCACAGATTGCAAATCACAACTGATTATGCACAAGAGGAGCCACACAGCAGAAAAGCCATACAAATCATCTGATTGTGGCAAAACTTTAGTCAGAACAGCTCCCTTGTGGTTCATGGAAACCCTTTGAATGTCCTGATTGTGGGAAAAGTTTCAGTGTTAATTTCAGTCTTGTGAAACACCAGAGGACTCACACAGGAGAGAAACCCCTTGAATGTCCTGATTGTGGGAAATATTTCTATGAGAATTCCAGCCTTGTGAAACACCAGAGGACTCACACAGGAGAGAAACCCTTTGAATGTCCTGATTGTGGAAGAAATTTCAGTCAAAATTTCAGCCTTGTGATACACCAGAGGACTCACACAGGAGAGAAACCATTTGAATGTCTTGATTGTGGGAAAGGTTTCAGTCAGAATTCCAACCTTTTGAAACACCAGAGGACTCACACAGGAGAGAAACGGTTTGAATGTCCTGATTGTGTAAAAGGTTTCAGTGAGAATTACATGGTCTTGAGACACCAAAGGACTCACACAGAAGAGAAAGCCTTTGAATGTCCTGATTGTGGAAGAAATTTGAATCAGAATTTCAGCCTTGTGATACACCAGAGGACTCACACTGGAGAGAAACCCTTTGAATGTCCTGATTGTGGGAAAAGTTTTAGTGATTATTCCACCCTTGTGATACACCAGAAGATTCACACAGGGAAGCAATCATTGAAATGTCCAGTCTGTGAACGTTTCTTCACTCATAAATTATCCCTTATTGCACACAAGGAAATCCACATGAGGCAAAAGTTGAAGAGTTTAGAAAAGGCTTGAAATTCATTTGTGATCTCCCATTGAAACTGTAGTTGAGAAATTGACTATTTGAATTGTGGTCTGAATCTTTTTACTCAAACGTGTCTCAGGATTAGACTTGTAGGTGGAGAGAAAAGGAAAATGGAAAAGGGCTAACGACCAATTTCCGGTTAGCAGCAGCAGCTACTGGATATTTCCCTTTATAGAAGTTGTGGATTTCCTCAAAAAGGCTTCTGGGTGGTAGTTTTGTATATTAATTATGTAATTCCCACATGTGGAGTTTCAGGTCTTCCACCTTGGTTTCCTGCAGAGTTTGAAGCCCAGAATTCCTCAGCCAGCGTAGAAAAGGTCCTCAAATTATAACTGTCATGGACCTTGCAGTTATATGTCAACGAAGGTGAACTCAGCTTTAAGATACATCACAGTGAACAGTGGGGAGAGCCACTTTTATGTCATTTTGATTTCAGCCATAAGATACATCAGAGTCTACAGCGGGGAGAGCTGCAGTCTTGGTGTTGTCATAGGAAAGGCAAAACTAACAATACAACAAGGCCACACCATACCAAGGTTAGAACTTTGTGATACCATTTTGGCCATAAAGCTCACCAACTTGACAGCGAAGACGTTGTGCTTAGAACTACAGTCTACCACCTTCCACGCAGACAGCAAGGTGATGTCAAGCTACATCAGCAAACAAAGCAGACACTTCTACGTCTATGTAGGCAACAGAGTAGAAAAGGTTGAAACATCTGTAAGCCCTTAACAAGGGCAGCATGTGCCAACAGATAAGAACCTTGCAGACCAAGTTAAGTAACCCACCCTTGCTTCACAGGCTTAAGAATTGATCTAAAAGGTCCTGAGTTCTTGGCTTGTCCAGACAGCTGATGCCACAGAGACCAAAACGCTATATGCTTCCAGCTCCAGATCAACATGCCAACGTTCAACCTCAGGCACCCAGTAAATCAGATTCAAACCCTCTTCTAAGCGGAGACACCTGAGATCGGGCATAGTATTGATCATCCTGATCACTTGTCTTAGCATCCCAAAAATTAACTTTGTTGGAGCCTGCAAGGACTTACAAACTATTGAAGGCATTTGTCAGGGCCCAGTGATTGACAAATGTCTGAAGGCCAAAAATTACCCTCCCCGTGAATCACACATGGGCGAAGCGTGGGAGCGCATGATTGACGTACCCCGCAAAATCATGGATTCCATGTCGACAAAGACACCCACGCCCACACATGAGGTCCTCATTACCCTGACAACAGTAGCAGTCATCTTCAACGCTCCACCGGCGGTTCCTGAGTATCCTGAGTCTTCTGCTCCTGAGTATCCTGAGTCTTCTGCTCCTGTTGTTCCTGATTTTCCAGCTCCTGCTGTTCCTGATTCTCCAGCTCCTGAGTTTCCTGTGGTTCCAGATTCTTCGGTTCCTGAGTTTCCTGTGAATCCAGGTTCATTTGTTCCTAAAAAATCTTGGGTTCCAGTTTCTCTTACAGGAAGAAGACCTTATCTTGCTGAGAGACAAGGATGCATACCAGAACTCTTGGCCCATGGGACTTGTGCACCGGGCCCTACCCAGTTTTCATGGACTAGTTCGCCAAGTTGAGGTCCAGATTGTGAAGCCATGTGAGTCAGATCGTGACTCAAAACTCTTGCACCAGACTGACCACCAACCTGGTCCCATTGCTGAAGAAGACCAAACTAGAAGATTGAACCTCAAACTATGTATTTGTGTTTATGCCTTGTTTGATGTAACAACTTACTTTTCTATGTTATAATTGTGCATGTTTTCTATTTGCCTTATAGTTATGCATGTTTTAATACTATGTTTTACCTATGTTAGTCACTAGTTAGCTAACAGTGAGAATTGCATGCTTAATGCTATGTTTTTTGCTTATTTCAGTTAGTAGTAGAAATTTATATTTCCAGGTGGGGAGTGTTCTGGACCCATCAGTTAGATAGAGCTGTATATTAGAATGTTTGGCATTTATTGGGTTAAGTGCTGTTGTCAACGCTGCTAATATTGAATATTCTTGCTTTGACAATATATGCAGAACTGTCTGGTATTTTTAGAGTTAAATCAGGTGACAGTGAAAGGGGAGGAGAATATAAGGAAAGCCCGGGAGAAAGAAACGGAAGTAAATCTTTGCCCTCCAAGTTAATTGGAAGAAGTGAATCATGACCCCAAAATAGGGGAGGGAAAATGCCTGGAATGTTATGTACAAAGGAAGGGAAATTCAGATCTTAGCATTCCACCATGCCGTGCTGACATCTTTGTAACACTAATAAAGGCTTTTTAGGTTAAAAAAATGCCTGAAAGTTCTTTGAAGTGTTTCGTTAATCAGACACATGATATCATGCTAAGATCTCAATCCTTTTCAAACGACCTGGAGTCCTGAACTCCGTCCAGTGCCTCTAAGCTTGAAAGGAGCTGGTAAAGATTCAGGGGGAAAAATCTATCATGAGAAAAGGGAGTTTACTTGAAGACAGCATGCTATGGGAAGATGAATTTTGGCAGACAAATACAAATCAGTGGAACAGCAGCCAGCCAGCCAAGGAAGAAAGAATTTGGCAGATTGCCCAGCTTAGAGCAAAGACTTCAAAAGCAGAATGCAGAGATAACGAAGTTTTGGGTGAGACGCTAGAAAGATTTCAAAACCCAGAAGTGAAAAGCAGAACTCAATTCCTGGAGAGAGGTGCATATACCCCTCCCATGGCTCAGCAGATGAATGATCAGCAGCAGCTGAGCATACCACAGCTAATAGAGGCCTTGCAGCAGCTTGGGGTGGTGCAAAAGCCAGGAGAGCGACAACCGGTGAGCCCGCAGATGAGGAAGGCCCAGCAACAAACCCCACTCGTCCATCAGCCATTGAGAGGTCTACAGCAGCAGGGGGCACCACCAGCCCCCACTGGCCAGCAGCAGAGAGCTGAACTGCCAGTGGATCAGCAGGCAGGATGGGGCCAACAGCCCCAGTGGAGGCCGCAACAGCCTATATTCGCACCACCTTTCAGAGCAACCTTCGATGGGGACCCAGAGAAGCTGGGTTTTTTTCTGAACCAAGTGCGTTCTCACTTGAATCGCTGGGCCTATCTCTACCTGGAACCAGGTGCTATGGTCGATGTCATTTTGTCCAGCCTAGAGGGCGAAACATCTGAATGGCTGAACAATCCATATAGTGAGCAAGCCCCCAAACTGGGAGATCCCCACCTTTTCCTCCTAGGACTGAGAGAAAGATTTGAGGACCCATCCATAGGCCTCAAAGCAGCAGAACATCCACAAAATAAAAAACAGCCATAAGGCCTGCCGTGGAGTATGTGCGAGAGTTCCGCAAGATAGCAGGCCGAATAGAGGGGTGGCCCGAACAATCCCTGATTCAATACTTCGTCGACGGATTAGACGATCACCTCTCTCAGGCCTGTATCTATCGAGATGTACCTGATTGGCTACAGGAGTGCTACCAGACAGCAGTGAAGCTAGATGTTAAGCTCTCTCGCTATAAGAAGCCTCCCCCACACGAATCTGAGCAGCAACCAGAGCAACTCGGACAGCAATCACCCCCACGAAAGCCTTCAACTACTGCAATGGCTGAGAGACCCAGGCCACCTACACGGCCTTCCTTTAAGTGTTTCTGGTGTGGACAAGGACATCGAGAGGCCACCTGTCCAGTCCCCTACCCCCGACTGCAGAGCAGACCAGATCCAGCAATGAGAAAGAAACCTGCTCAGCGGCTAACGAGAGAAAAATCCAACTGGCTCACGCAGGAACCTGTCACCCAGATTACACTCCTCACACAGGAGGACTCCGGGACTCCGGGTGGACCCGCCCCTGCTCTACCCTCCTATGACAGCGACGCTGAAGGAGAGAACGATCCGATGGTGAGTTGACAAATCCTGCCTTTTTCACTGGTCGCCAAACTTATAATCCCTAAGTCTGGGGCACAAATGGACTTAAATGTGTTAATTGATTCTGGATACACCCGTTGCATTATTAGTCTGCCGTTTGCCATGAAAATGGGCATACGGGCAAAACAGCTTTCCAAACCGGTGAGGTTTGAGCAGGCTGATAGCTCCCTGACTCTTGTCACACAATTAACCAAGCCCTTATGCCTAGAAATAGGTGCACACTGGGAGTTTATTCGCTTCCTGGTGACTCCAAAAATGACTGAGGCGGTGATCCTAGGGCTAGCCTTTTTAGACAAATAGAAGCCGTTTATCTGGTGGGAGAAAAGAACGAGAACTGTGAGACTACCTATAGGGCCTAATCCCCCCATTGATTCAACAGATGTTGCTGGGCATCTTAGGCCACCCAATGAGCGAGCGCACATGACCGCCTCACTGCCTCCTGGTGAACCAGTCATCCCCAACGAATACTGGAACCTGGCGGACGCATTTAGTGAAAAAGAATGTGATGCCCTACCCCCTCACAGACCCAATGACTGCTCCATCGAACTGGTGCCCGGAGGCAAACTTCCACGACCGAGAATGTATGCCACGTCCCCCCTCGAAATGAAGGAGATGCAGTGATACGTGAACAAAAACCTAGCGAGGGGGTTTATCGAACGGGCCAAATCTACCGTGGGAGCCCCTGTGTTGTTCAAAGAGAAAAAAGATGGGTCTCTTCGTCTCTGCGTCAACCAGTGGTTCTCAACCTTTATAACGTCGCGACCCCCCAACCGGTCGTAAGTCGAGGACTTCCCAACCGGTCGTAAGTCGAGGACTTTCCCTGCCCGGGAGCGCCGCACATGCATGGTGCCGCCCCCTGCACCGGCCGAGGCGTAGCTGGCAAGGGGCAACGACAGCGCAGGGCGACCACCAGCTGGGCCACCAGCTGGCCTAGCCCAAGGGAGGTAAGGCACCCACCCCATGCATGCCAGCAACCCTCCCTGCGCCCGCCGGCCTCCCACCCCTGGCCCTCTTTTACTTACATTTTTAGTAGTTGCTCAGCAGGGAGGGGTGGAACTTCTAGACAGCTCGCCTTCGCTGCAGACAACTTGCAGCACCGTTTGCAGACTGGGACATTTGGCGGGCTCAGCAGGGCAGAGACAGCCTGGACAATTCCTATTGGCTTTTGAAAGCCAATAGAATTAGACTCTACTCAAGAGAGTCTATTCTATTGGCTTTCAAAAGCCAGTAGAATAAGAGGGAGTAGCACAGCTAAGGAAAAGGGGAAAAAATGGTGGACTGCGCTGTTTGGCGACCCCCATGAAATGGTCGTTCGACCCCAAATGGGGTCCCGACCCACAGGTTGAGAACTGCTGGCGTAGGGTCTCAATGCTGTGTGGAAAATAAATACCCCGTCCCCCTCCTAAAGGATTTATTAACCCATCTGGCTAAGGGGAGTGTCTTCACTAAATTAGACCTAAGAGAGGCATATTACCGGGTGAGAATAAAAGAGGGAGACGAATGGAAATACTGTCATTGGAATGTAATAGACCTGTTCTCAAAGCAGGCTCATTTCATCGCCTGCAAAGGATTCCCATCTGCCCAACGACTGACCAAATTGTTCCTGAAACATATCTACCGGCTGCATGGCACCCCTAACCGAATAATTTCGGACAGCGGGGTACAGTTCACAGCGAAGTTTTGGAGGAGTTTCCTTAAATTAATTGGATCATTTCAGGGTTTATCATCTGCTTTTCACCCTGCCACGAATGGGGCTGCAGAATCCGCTAACAAAATGGTGGAGCAATATCTTAGATGCTACGTTTCTTACCAGCAGACAAACTGGACTGACCTCCCTTTTGCGGAGGTGGCGTACAATAATTCTGTGCACAGCAGCACCGGCCACACACCTTTCAGAGTGGCCACAGGAAAAGAGTTTAGCCCAATACCTGAATACCCTCAGGTGCCCTCCGATTCCCAGACACTTGACCAATGGGTGAGAGGGTGGGAAGAAGTTTGGAGAAACACAAGAACTGCTTTAAAAAAGACTTTTGAAACCTATAAAAAGCAGGCTGGTAGAAAGAGGGCTCCCCAAAGAACATTCCAAGTTGGGGAAAAGGTTTATTTGTCAACTAAATATCTACGCCTCAAATTGCCCAGCAAGAAATTGGGACCAAAATTCTTGGGGCCTTTCTCCATAGTAAGAATCATCAACCTGGTCACAGTAGAACTAAAACTCCCTAGACCTTTAGGGAAAATTCACCCAGTTTTCCATTGTAGCTTGTTGAAACCTTATCCGGGCTCCACTCTAAGACCTCCCCCAAAGAAGGCACCTGGGCCGCTCGTAATTGCGGGACAGACCCAATATGAAGTGAAATGTATTCTTGACTCTAGAGTTTTTAAAGGGAAATTGCAGTACCTAGTACAATGGAAGGAATACCCGTTGTTTGAAGCCACCTGGGTGAAATCCAGTGAGCTGACAGGCTCGTCAAAAGGTTTCATGCAAAATACCCCAACAAACCAAGAACTAGTCATTAACATATGCTTTGTCTACATTACAGGATCTGTCCTTTTTGTAAGGGGGGCCGGATGTCAACGCTGCTAATATTAAATATTCTTGCTTTGACAATATATGCAGAACTGTCTGGTATTTTTAGAGTTAAATCAGGTGACAGGGAAAGGGGAGGAAATATAAGGAAAGCCCGGGAAAAAGAAACGGAAGTGAATCTTTGCCCTCCAAGTTAATTGGAAGATGTGAATCATGACCCCAAAATAGGGGAGGGGAAATGCCTGGAATGTTACGTGCAAAGGAAGAGAAATTCAGGTCTTAGCATTCCACCATGCCGTGCTGACATCTCTGTAACACTAATAAAGGCTTTTTAGGTTAAAAAAATGCCTGAAAGTTCTTTGAAGTGTTTTGTTAATCAGACACATGACAGCTGTCTCCTTAAGACAGCGGTTCTCAACCTGTGGGTCGCGACCCCATTTGGGATCGAACGACCATTTCACAGGGGTCGCCAATCAATGCTGTCCGCCATTTTTTTTCCTCAACGCTGTCCCCCATTTTTTTTCCTTTTCCTTAGTTACGCTACTTTCTATTGGCTTTTGAACGCGAATAGACTCTATTCAAGAGACTATTCTATTGGCGTTCGAAAGCCAATATAAACTAAGGAAGTTTCGGTTTCGGAGCACATGGCAGAAAGCGAGACAGAGAACAAGCGGCAGAAAGCGAGAGAGAACAAGCAGCAGAAAGCGAGAGAGAACAAGCAAAAACAGTAAGTTTTGCCTGCTGCTGAGCTTCCTCTGCTTGGCTGCCTGCCGTCCGTCCTGCTCCCCCTACCCATCTGCCCGTTCTCCGCCTGTTCTCCTCGCCCGTCGTCCTCCGCCGATTCTCCGCCTCCCTTTCTCGCCCGTTGCCCTCCGCCGATTGTCCGCTTCCCTTTCTCGCCCATTGCCCTCTGCCGATTCTCCGCCTCCCTTTCTCGCCCATTGGCCTCCGCCGATTCTCTGCCTCCCTTTCTCGCCCGTTGCCCTCTGCCGATTCTCCGCCTCCCTTTCTTGCCCGTTGCCCTCCGCCGATTCTCCGCCTCCCTTTCTCGCCCGTTGCCCTCCGCCGATTCTCCGCCTCCCTTTCTCGCCCGTTGCCCTCCGCCGATTCTCCGCCTCTCTTTCTCGCCCGTTTTTTGTTTTGCTGAGGTAGCATGTTATTTCTCTATTGCCACTGTCAGGTTTACTGACAAAGAGGTAATGGACCTCTTCCATACGTAAGTACTGCCTGTGCTGGCAGGATTCAACTCCCTTCTGTTGCCCCTGGATGGTTGGGTTCCCAGACTGTCTTAAAGGATAGAGCCCTTCATGGCATTGGACCAGGATACTTACGGGACCGTCTTCTGCCACATACTTCCCTTCGACCGGTGAGAGCGCACAGGGCCGGCCTCCTCGGGGTCCCGTCAGCGAAACAATGCCGTCTGGTGGGTCCTAGGGGGAGGGCCTTCTCTGTTGTGGCGCCCACCCTCTGGAACCAACTGCCTCCTGAAGTCCGCGCTTTCCCCACTCTCCCGGCCTTCCGGAGGAATCTTAAGACCTATCTTTGTCGGCAGGCCTGGGGTTGAATGTGGAATGTTGAGTGAATGATGAATGCGTCTGGTGTTTTATTTTTAATGATTTTTAGATTTTGACTTAGTTTTGAAGTACTGTTTTGTTTATGTTGTAAGCCGCTCTGAGTCTTCGGAGAGGAGCGGCATATAAGTCCGAAAAATTAAATTAAATTAAATAGAGATTTTAAAAAAAGGTAAAAGAAAAGAACAGAGAGATCCTGCCCTCACCCATGATTAGAATGTGTGTGGAGCGATGTATACTGGATAAAGTGATTGAATTGATAGGTGAATGCTTGGTGAGAGAAAAAATAAAAATATAACCACAAGCATGTTAGCCTGATTGAGCAGGGTTATTATTATTCCTTGCTCATTCATGTATTCACAAGTGTTGTGTTTTTATATTTTGTAACCCCCAGATTATGTAAGGAACAGTAAGTTGTAGATTGTTATGAAGTATGTAGGAAGGCAGTAGTATGTGTTTGCGAGGATAAGAGAAAATGAAATGAAGGTTTTGTGGAAGAGTGCTGTGGGAGAGGAGCTCATGAAAGGGAGAAGAAAATATATGATTTACTTAAGAGAAGGAACAAGAAAAGAGATACCTGCTTAGTTGGAAGAATGCTGAATGGAATTAGGGGGGAAATTTCTGTATAATCTTTTGAACATTTTTAAAACATTTTCTATCTCCATTGGTAGTTGCTATTTCTTTCTTTTTGATTGGGGACTTTCTACCTTGAAAGAATGAGGGAGAGGCAGGAAGGAAAACGGGGTGCGGTTTCTGTTCAATTTAATTTTTGTTTGATTACAATAATATACTGCTTTCCTAAGAAAAGGGGGAAATGTGCTATTTGAACATCGGTGAGTATTGGTGGTTATTAAAACGGATGTCCATGTGCCGCCTCTATGTTGGCTGAGGCAGGCAGGATTCCCTTGAGTACCATTTGTTGGGGGTCAAGGGAAAGGGAGGGTTTTGCCTTCTCTTTCTGCTCAAGATCCCCATGTACAATTGGTGGGCCACTGTGTGACACAGAATGCTGGACTCGATGGGCTTTGGCCTGATTCAGCATGGCTCTTCTTATGTTTTTTTTTTTAACATTGCAGTACGAGTTGGGAAATTGAACATCAGTGTGCTAAAATTATTGCATTGTAAGCTGAAGTACGATTTTAAGGAAACACACTTAATGGAACATGGAATTTTTTTAATAAATATTTTTATTGAGTTTTATAAAGGTAATAAAGGGACAGGGTCAAAAACGATAAGACAATGTGAAACATACAAAAAGGTTAAAATAACATCGCTTCAGCAAGTCTACCAGTCCGGGTTTACATATTAAATCTTAATAATTATTCTATTATTAAATAACTTTCCATATAATCATGTAACTAACAAATTAGTCGCTAAATCTCATTCATTTCACTACTTAACAATGCTTACAATTAATTAATTATAATCACTTTAAAATAATAATATATTACATATTAATTATAGTTTACCATATTATTTAAGATCACAAATGTACAAAGAGGAAGAAGAAGAAAAAGAAATAAGAACAAGTTCATACAAATAATCATGGAATATAAACACAAATTATCAATTATCTCTTTAAATTTCATAACCTTTTCTCATTCTAGCGTGTTTCTAACCAATAATAAATTTTCCCCATGTATTAAAGTAAATTGTGTCTTCTTTCTCTTTCATTTCTAAAGTCAATCTATCCATTTCTGCACATTGGAGTATTTTTGTTATTATAGCCTGGTCTGATGATAAATTTTCATTTTTCCAAAATTGGGCAAATATTATTCTTGCGGCTGTCAGCACATGCAATATTAAATATTCATTCTCTTTTCCATAATTCAAACCTAATATTCCTAACAAACAGAGTTCTGGTTTAAATTCTATCTGTATTTTAATCATCTCTTCTAGCCACATATGGATCTTAAACCAAAACTTTTTAACATTAGGACATATCCACCAGAGATGGTAATAAGTGCCTGGTTGTTGTTTACATTTCCAACACATATTTGATACATTTTTAAACATTTTCTCTAATCTAACTGGTGTCATGTGCCATCTATAAAACATTTTATATAAGTTTTCCTTATATGCAGCTGCTTTAGTAAATTTAAAATTTCGGTCCCATAGTTTTTGCCAATCTTCTAAATCGATGGAATAACCAAAATTCTTTGCCCACACTATCATTGTTTCTTTCACTTCTTCTTCTTCCATCTTCCAGTTTAGCAGGAATTTATAAAGTTTCTTAATCAGATTTTCATCTGTTTTCAAAAGTATTTTGTCTAGTGGTGTCTGTACTTTATAAAATCCCATTACTTTTACATCTCTTTCATACCTTGTTTGAATTTGCAAGTATGACCACCATGTTAAATAAATGAATATCCTACCTAAATTGTTATTTTTATTTCAGACGGTTCCTGTTAAACTAAGCCAGAAATTTTTTGATGACTTAAATTCAACAATAATGAGATTTATATGGCAAGGGGGAAAAGCAAGAATCAAAATTAAACTGCTACAAGAATCAAAAGACAGAGGGGGCTTTGGGCTCCCAGACTGGAGACTTTATTACCAAGCCTCTATTTTGTTGTGGCTTAAAGAATGGATCACACTGAGAAATAAATGACTTCTTTACTTAGAGCAGCGGTTCTCAACCTGTGGGTCGCGACTCTTTTGGGGGTCACATGAGCCTTTCACGGGTCGCCTAAGACCATCGGAAAACACATATTTCTGGCAGTCTTAGGGAGGGCTTCTCAACCGCCTTCTCTCCCCCCCATCCCGCGGCAGTGCCTCCTCCCCCCCCTCCGCTCCACCTCACTTGTTTGTGGAAAATATGCTGCTTGGCGGCAGTCTGCACGAACTCTCCTAAATGTGCCCCGCAGGAGACGCATGAAGAGCGCAGGCGCAGAGCAAGGCCCCGCCCTCCCCAGAGACTCATTGTGCAGCAACCGGATTGACTTCTTCTCGTGCACGCAGGTCAGTGAAGGGGAGGCTGCCGCAGCACCCAACTCCTGCGCCGGTCAGCTGGCAACCCCCGAACTTGCGCTTGTCAGCCGGGAGGTCTGGTGACGGCCGGCGGTCTCCTTTGCCACCCTGCCCGTCCTCGTCTCCTCCTCCGCCCATTCATGTTGAACCCGCCAGGGCTCGACAGCGAGAGAGGGAGAGAAGGGACTCCTCCTCCTCTCCTAAGCTTCAAAGCACGATCGGCTTCCCAAGGGCGCCACAATCCTCACGAAAGCGGAGGGGGAGAAGCAAAAGGGGCAAGAAAGCTTGCAGCAGGCTCGAAGGAGCACCTGTCTGTGTTGGTGATGAGAAATTCCCCACAAACCCAGGGAAAGGGTGGAGAAAAGGAGCCCCCTTTGGGAGAAAACCACCACCTTCTTCTCCTTGGCTTTGCGCTCTTCTGTTCCTCGGCAGCCTGGCTGCCAAGCCTCTCCTGGCTGGAACTTCCTTTCCTTCCCTCCTTCTTGGTCTCTTCCTCCTTCCCTCCCTCTCCCATTGTCCCTTCCTTCCTTCCTTCCTTCCTTCCTCCCTTCCTTTCGTCTCCCTCTTTGTCCCTCCTTCCCTCCCTCTTGTCCCTTCCGTCCTTCCTTCCTTCCCTCTTGTCCAGGATCGGGGCGAGCCTCTACAGCTGATCCACGCTTCTGCAACTGTAGCTGCTCTCCTTGGCTCCTGCCCAGCAAACTTGCTCGAACTTTGCTAGAAAACATGCCGCTTGCTAATTTAGCAGAAGCGCGAATCAGCTGTAGCCCGGCGCTGATCCTGGAGCTTCTGCTAACTTAGCAAGTGGCATGTCTTTCGGCAAAGCTGAGCAAGTGAGCTGGGCGGAGATCTCCTCTGTCTCTGCCTGTGCACAGGCAGATTTGCTGGCAGCAAAGCCCCCTCTCCTTGTCCCTTCCTGGGCACGGGGGGGGGAGGAGGAGGAAGGAAGGGACGAAGAGGGAGGGAAGTAAGGAACAATGAGAGAGGGAGGAAGGAACAATGGGAGGGAAGGAAGGAAGGGACAAAGAGGAAAGGAAGGAAGGAAGGGACAAGGGGAGAGAGGGAGGGAAGGAGGAAGAGCCTAAGAGGGAGGGGAACGAAAGAAGGAAGGAACAAAGGGAGAGAGGGAGGGAAGGAAGGAAGGAGGAAGAGACTAAGAGGGAAGTGAAGGAAAGGAAGGAAAGAAGAAAGGGACAATGGGAGAGGGAGGGAAGGAGGAAGAGATTAAGGAGGTGAAGGAAAGAAGGAAGGGACAATGGGAAAGAGGGAGGGAAGAAGGAAGACATTAAGGGAGGTGAAGGAAAGAAGGAAGGAAGGGACAATGGGAGAAAGGGAGGGAAGGAGGAAGAGCCTAAGAGGGAGGGGAAGGAAAGAAGGAAGGAACAATGGGAGAGAGGGAGGGAAGGAAGGAGGAAGACACTAAGAAGGAAAGGAAGGAAAGAAGAAAGGGAGAATGGGAGAGGGAGGGAAGGAGGAAGAGATTAAGGAGGTGAAGGAAAGAAGGAAGGGACAATGGGAAAGAGGGAGGGAAGAAGGAAGACATTAAGGGAGGTGAAGGAAAGAAGGAAGGAAGGGACAATGGGAGAAAGGGAGGGAAGGAGGAAGAGACTAAAAAGGAGGTGAAGCAAAGGAAGGAAAGAAGGAAGGGACAATGGGAAAGGGAGGGAAGAAGGAAGACACTAAGGAAGGTGAAGGAAAGGAAGGAAGGGACAATGGGAGGGAGGGAAGGAGGAAGAGACTAAGAAAGAAGTGAAGGAAAGGAAGGAAAGAAGGGATAATGGGAAAGAGGGAGGGAAGGAGGAAGACATTAAGGGAGGTGAAGGAAAGGAAGGAAGGAAGGGACAATGGGAGAAAGGGAGGAAGAGACTAAGAAGGAGGTGAAGCAAAGGAAGAAAAGAAGGGACAATGGGAAAGGGAGGGAAGAAGGAAGACACTAAGGAAGGTGAAGGAAAGGAAGGAAGGGACAATGGGAGGGAGGGAAGGAGGAAGAGACTAAGAAGTGAAGGAAAGGAAGGAAAGAAGGGACAATGGGAAAGAGGGAGGGAAGGAGGAAGAGACTAAGGGAGGGGAAGGAAAAGAAGGAAGGGACAATGGGAGAGAGGGAAGGAAAGAGGAAGAGACTAAGAAGGAGGTGAAGGAAAGGAAGGAAAGAAGGAAGGGACAATGGGAGAGGGAGGGAAGGAGGAAGAGACTAAGAAGGAGGTGAAGGAAAGGAAGGGACAATGGGAGGGAGGGAAGGAAAGAGGAAGAGACTAAGAAGGAGGTGAAGGAAAGGAAGGAAAGAAGGAAGGGACAATGGGAGAGGGAGGGAAGGAGGAAGAGACTAAGAAGGAGGTGAAGGAAAGGAAGGGACAATGGGAGGGAGGGAGGGAAGGAGGAAGAGACTTAGCAGGAGGTGAAGGAAAGGAAGGGACAATGGGAGAGAGGGAGGGAAGGAGGAAGAGACTAAGGGAGGGGAAAGAAAGGAAGGAAAGAAGGAAGGGACAATGGGAGAGGGAGGGAAGGAGGAAGAGACTAAGGGAGGTGAAGGAAAGGAAGAAAAGAAGAAAGGAAGGGACAAGGGGAGGAAAGGAATGCAGGTACCCACCCCAGTCCCATCCCAGAGACCCACAGATTCCCCCCCACAGGCACTCTGCAACCTGAGTGATCAGCTGGCCACGCCCCCTGGCCATTGATCACGTGACCCTGGGACACGGTGGATGTCATAAGTATGAATAAGTTGTCAAGCATCCGAATGTAAATCACATGACCCTGGGGATGCTGCAACAATCGTAAGTGTGAAAAATGATCATAATTCGCTTTTCAGTGCTGTTGTAACTTCTAACTGTCACTAAGCGAATTGTTGTAAGTCGAGGACTACCTATACTTTCCCAATTTTTCCTCTTTTGGGGGGGGTCAAGTTTCTGATACCCCCCGGCCAGCTGGATGGGGGATTGGGGGGTCACCTCAACATGAGGAACTGTATTAAAGGATTGCGGCATTAGGAAGGTTGAGAATCACTGCTCTAAGTAAAGAAGTCGTTTATTTCTCAATGTAATCCATTCTTTGAGCCAAAGCAGGATGGCTACAATGGGAGGGAGGAAAAGCCTGTGGAGACCCTGGGGTGGGAAAGAACTGGGTGGAACAAGGGTTGGGAAACAGAGCAGGAGGGTGGGGGAAGCCTAGAGATGCCTACAACAGGCAAACCTGGGCCTCAGAAGAGTTTTCCCCAATCCCGAGGTAGCCAGTGTTCCACATAGTCATTGACACATTCAATTAAAGGCTGCATCAGAGAGATCAGGGTAGTTAATGGCCGTTGCAATGTGCAGCCATAATTGCAAGGCCCATGACAGTTATATCTTTTCTATGGTGGCTGAGGAATTCTGGGCCTCAAAATCTGGAGGAAACCAAGGTCAAAGACCTGAAACTCCACATGTGGGAATTATATAATCAATATACAAAACTACCACCCAGAAGCCTTTTTGAGGAAATCCACAACTTCTACAAAAATATCCAGTAGCTGCTGCTGCTAAGCAGAAATTGGTAGTTATCCTTTTTCCATTTCAGACCACAATTGAAATAGTCAATTTCTTAACTACGTTTTCAATGGGAGATCACAAATGAATTTCAAGCCTTTTCTAAATTCTTCAACTTTTGCCTCATGTGGATTTCCTCATGTGCAATAAGGGATGATTTATGAGTGAAGAAAGGTCCACAGACTGGACATTTCAAAGATTTCTCTCCTGTGTGAGTCCTCTGGGTGTATCACCAGGCTGGACCTCTGACTGAAATTTTTCTCACAGACAGGACATTCAAAGGGTTTCTCTCCTGTGTGAGTCCTCTGGTGTTTCACCAGCTTGAATTTCTCACTGAAACTTTTCCCACAATCAGGACATTCAAACGGTTTCTCTCCTATGTGAGTATTCTGGTGTGTTACTAGGCTGGACTTCTGACTGAAACTTTTCCCGCAGATAGGACATTCAAAGGGTTTCTCTCCTCTGTGAGTCCTCTGATGTCTCAAGAGGTTGTAATTCTGATTGAAACCTTTGCCACAAACAGGACACGCGTACACTTTCTCTCCTGTGTGAGTCCTCTGGTGTCTCATGAAATGGGATTTCTTACTGAAACTTTTCCCACAATCAGGAAATTCAAAGGATTTCCCTCCTGTGTGAGTCCTCTGGTTTCTCATCATGTGGCAATTTTTTCCCCCACAATTTGGACACTCATACAGTTTATCCCTGGAGTGAATCCACTGATGTATTTCCAGACTGGAATTGTGACTGAAACTTTTCCCACAGTCAGGACATTCAAACGGTTTCTCTTCTGTGTGAGTCCTCTGGTTACTCTCTTATGTGGGCCCTTCGATGAACCACAAGGGAGCTGTTGTGACTAAAGCTTTCAACACATGTGGATAATTATTAATGTTTTCTCCAATGTGGATGCTCTCATGCATAATCTATGATTTGCTATCTATGCTTTTCCAACAATAGACACAACTATGGAGCTTTTCCAGGCTGATATTTTTGAGGTCAAAACTATGTAATATCTGCCACAAGGCAGAGGGGGTCACATTAGTCACCAAAGCACCAGAGGACAGGACAAGAAACTGATCAAAGAGAGAAGCAACCTGGAATTAAGGAGAAACTTCATGACAGTGAGGACAGTCAACCATGGGCTTGTCTCCAGAAATCATGGGTGCTCCATCACTGGAGATTTTTAAGAAGAGACTAGACAGTCACTTGTCTGAAATGGTATAGATTCTCTTACTTGAGCAGGGGGATGGAAAAGAAGATCTCCAAGGTCTCTTCCAGCTCTATTCTATTCTAAAAGTCAAATTGTCTTTAAGGTTTTCCAAGGAATGCCTACAAGTAAAGAGAGAAACAATATTTGGAGCAATGAACTGATATTTAAGGTCTGCAGATGAATGATCCTGAATTTAGAAGAAACCAAAGAATTGTACATTTGTTCAGTTCGCTAACACAATTCAGAGGACTGATTACAATTTTTTTCTAGTGGATCACATTATAGATACATGACACATGACATCATGCTAAGATCTCAATCCTTTTCAAACGACCTGGAGTCCTGAACTCCGTCCAGTGCCTCTAAGCTTGAGAGGAGCTGGTAAAGATTCAGGGGGAAAAATCTATCATGAGAAAAGGGAGTTTACTTGAAGACAGCATGCTATGGGAAGATGAATTTTGGCAGACAAATACAAATCAGTGGAACAGCAGCCAGCCAGCCAAGGAAGAAAGAATTTGGCAGATTGCCCAGCTTAGAGCAAAGACTTCAAAAGCAGAATGCAGAGATAACGAAGTTTTGGGTGAGACGCTAGAAAGATTTCAAAACCCAGAAGTGAAAAGCAGAACTCAATTCCTGGAGAGAGGTGCATATACCCCTCCCATGGCTCAGCAGATGAATGATCAGCAGCAGCTGAGCATACCACAGCTAATAGAGGCCTTGCAGCAGCTTGGGGTGGTGCAAAAGCCAGGAGAGCGACAACCGGTGAGCCCGCAGATGAGGAAGGCCCAGCAACAAACCCCACTCGTCCATCAGCCATTGAGAGGTCTACAGCAGCAGGGGGCACCACCAGCCCCCACTGGCCAGCAGCAGAGAGCTGAACTGCCAGTGGATCAGCAGGCAGGATGGGGCCAACAGCCCCAGTGGAGGCCGCAACAGCCTATATTCGCACCACCTTTCAGAGCAACCTTCGATGGGGACCCAGAGAAGCTGGGTTTTTTTCTGAACCAAGTGCGTTCTCACTTGAATCGCTGGGCCTATCTCTACCTGGAACCAGGTGCTATGGTCGATGTCATTTTGTCCAGCCTAGAGGGCGAAACATCTGAATGGCTGAACAATCCATATAGTGAGCAAGCCCCCAAACTGGGAGATCCCCACCTTTTCCTCCTAGGACTGAGAGAAAGATTTGAGGACCCATCCATAGGCCTCAAAGCAGCAGAACATCCACAAAATAAAAAACAGCCAGAAGGCCTGCCGTGGAGTATGTGCGAGAGTTCCGCAAGATAGCAGGCCGAATAGAGGGGTGGCCCGAACAATCCCTGATTCAATACTTCGTCGACGGATTAGACGATCACCTCTCTCAGGCCTGTATCTATCGAGACGTACCTGATCGGCTACAGGAGTGCTACCAGACAGCAGTGAAGCTAGATGTTAAGCTCTCTCGCTATAAGAAGCCTCCCCCACACGAATCTGAGCAGCAACCAGAGCAACTCGGACAGCAATCACCCCCACGAAAGCCTTCAACTACTGCAATGGCTGAGAGACCCAGGCCACCTACACGGCCTTCCTTTAAGTGTTTCTGGTGTGGACAAGGACATCGAGAGGCCACCTGTCCAGTCCCCTACCCCCGACTGCAGAGCAGACCAGATCCAGCAATGAGAAAGAAACCTGCTCAGCGGCTAACGAGAGAAAAATCCAACTGGCTCACGCAGGAACCTGTCACCCAGATTACACTCCTCACACAGGAGGACTCCGGGACTCCGGGTGGACCCGCCCCTGCTCTACCCTCCTATGACAGCGACGCTGAAGGAGAGAACGATCCGATGGTGAGTTGACAAATCCTGCCTTTTTCACTGGTCGCCAAACTTATAATCCCTAAGTCTGGGGCACAAATGGACTTAAATGTGTTAATTGATTCTGGATACACCCGTTGCATTATTAGTCTGCCGTTTGCCATGAAAATGGGCATACGGGCAAAACAGCTTTCCAAACCGGTGAGGTTTGAGCAGGCTGATAGCTCCCTGACTCTTGTCACACAATTAACCAAGCCCTTATGCCTAGAAATAGGTGCACACTGGGAGTTTATTCGCTTCCTGGTGACTCCAAAAATGACTGAGGCGGTGATCCTAGGGCTAGCCTTTTTAGACAAATAGAAGCCGTTTATCTGGTGGGAGAAAAGAACGAGAACTGTGAGACTACCTATAGGGCCTAATCCCCCCATTGATTCAACAGATGTTGCTGGGCATCTTAGGCCACCCAATGAGCGAGCGCACATGACCGCCTCACTGCCTCCTGGTGAACCAGTCATCCCCAACGAATACTGGAACCTGGCGGACGCATTTAGTGAAAAAGAATGTGATGCCCTACCCCCTCACAGACCCAATGACTGCTCCATTGAACTGGTGCCCGGAGCCAAACTTCCACGACCGAGAATGTATGCCACGTCCCCCCTCGAAATGAAGGAGATGCAGTGATACGTGAACAAAAACCTAGCGAGGGGGTTTATCGAACGGGCCAAATCTACCGTGGGAGCCCCTGTGTTGTTCAAAGAGAAAAAAGATGGGTCTCTTCGTCTCTGCGTCAACCAATGGTTCTCAACCTTTATAACGTCGCGACCCCCCAACCGGTCGTAAGTCGAGGAATTCCCAACCGGTCATAAGTCAAGGACTTCCCAACCGGTCGTAAGTCGAGGACTTTCCCTGCCCGGGAGCGCCGCACATGCATGGTGCCGCCCCCTGCACTGGCCGAGGCGTAGCTGGCAAGGGGCAACGACAGCGCAGGGCGACCACCAGCTGGGCCACCAGCTGGCCCAGCCCAAGGGAGGTAAGGCACCCGCCCCATGCACACCAGCAACCCTCCCTGCGCCCGCCGGCCTCCCACCCCTGGCCCTCTTTTACTTACATTTTTAGTAGTTGCTCAGCAGGGAGGGGTGGAAACTTCTAGACAGCTCGCCTTCGCTGCAGACAACTTGCAGCACCGTTTGCAGACTGGGACATTTGGCGGGCTCAGCAGGGCAGAGACAGCCTGGACAATTCCTATTGGCTTTTGAAAGCCAATAGAATTAGACTCTACTCAAGAGAGTCTATTCTATTGGCTTTCAAAAGCCAGCAGAATAAGAGGGAGTAGCACAGCTAAGGAAAAGGGGAAAAAAATGGTGGACTGCGTTGTTTGGCGACCCCCATGAAATGGTCGTTCGACCCCAAATGGGGTCCCGACCCACAGGTTGAGAACTGCTGGCGTAGACTATAAGGGTCTCAATGCTGTGTGGAAAATAAATACCCCGTCCCCCTCCTAAAGGATTTATTAACCCATCTGGCTAAGGGGAGTGTCTTCACTAAATTAGACCTAAGAGAGGCATATTACCGGGTGAGAATAAAAGAGGGAGACGAATGGAAATACTGTCATTGGAATGTAATAGACCTGTTCTCAAAGCAGGCTCATTTCATCGCCTGCAAAGGATTCCCATCTGCCCAACGACTGACCAAATTGTTCCTGAAACATATCTACCGGCTGCATGGCACCCCTAACCGAATAATTTCGGACAGCGGGGTACAGTTCACAGCGAAGTTTTGGAGGAGTTTCCTTAAATTAATTGGATCATTTCAGGGTTTATCATCTGCTTTTCACCCTGCCACGAATGGGGCTGCAGAATCCGCTAACAAAATGGTGGAGCAATATCTTAGATGCTACGTTTCTTACCAGCAGACAAACTGGACTGACCTCCCTTTTGCGGAGGTGGCGTACAATAATTCTGTGCACAGCAGCACCGGCCACACACCTTTCAGAGTGGCCACAGGAAAAGAGTTTAGCCCAATACCTGAATACCCTCAGGTGCCCTCCGATTCCCAGACACTTGACCAATGGGTGAGAGGGTGGGAAGAAGTTTGGAGAAACACAACAACTGCTTTAAAAAAGACTTTTGAAACCTATAAAAAGCAGGCTGGTAGAAAGAGGGCTCCCCAAAGAACATTCCAAGTTGGGGAAAAGGTTTATTTGTCAATTAAATATCTACGCCTCAAATTGCCCAGCAAGAAATTGGGACCAAAATTCTTGGGGCCTTTCTCCATAGTAAGAATCATCAACCTGGTCACAGTAGAACTAAAACTCCCTAGACCTTTAGGGAAAATTCACCCAGTTTTCCATTGTAGCTTGTTGAAACCTTATCCGGGCTCCACTCTAAGACCTCCCCCAAAGAAGGCACCTGGGCCGCTCGTAGTTGCGGGACAGACCCAATATGAAGTGAAATGTATTCTTGACTCTAGAGTTTTTAAAGGGAAATTGCAGTACCTAGTACAATGGAAGGAATACCCGTTGTTTGAAGCCACCTGGGTGAAATCCAGTGAGCTGACAGGCTCGTCAAAAGGTTTCATGCAAAATACCCCAACAAACCGAGAACTAGTCATTAACATATGCTTTGTCTACATTACAGGATCTGTCCTTTTTGTAAGGGGGGCCGGATGTCAACGCTGCTAATATTAAATATTCTTGCTTTGACAATATATGCAGAACTGTCTGGTATTTTTAGAGTTAAATCAGGTGACAGGGAAAGGGGAGGAAAATATAAGGAAAGCCCGGGAAAAAGAAACGGAAGTGAATCTTTGCCCTCCAAGTTAATTGGAAGATGTGAATCATGACCCCAAAATAGGGGAGGGGAAATGCCTGGAATATTACGTGCAAAGGAAGAGAAATTCAGGTCTTAGCATTCCACCATGCCGTGCTGACATCTCTGTAACACTAATAAAGGCTTTTTAGGTTAAAAAAAATGCCTGAAAGTTCTTTGAAGTGTTTTGTTAATCAGACACATGACAGCTGTCTCCTTAAGACAGCGGTTCTCAACCTGTGGGTCGCGACCCCATTTGGGATCGAACAACCATTTAACAGGGGTCGCCAATCAATGTTGTCCGCCATTTTTTTTCCTCAACGCTGTCCGCCATTTTTTTTCCTTTTCCTTAGTTACGCTACTTTCTATTGGCTTTTGAACGCGAATAGACTCTATTCAAGAGACTATTCTATTGGCGTTCGAAAGCCAATATAAACTAAGGAAGTTTCGGTTTCAGAGCACATGGCAGAAAGCGAGACAGAGAACAAGCGGCAGAAAGCGAGAGAGAACAAGCAAAAACAGTAAGTTTTGCCTGCTGCTGAGCTTCCTTTGCTTGGCTGCCTGCCGTCCGTCCTGCTCCCCCTACCCATCTGCCCGTTCTCCGCCCGTTCTCGCCCGTCGTCCTCCGCCGATTCTCCGCCTCCCTTTCTCACTTGTTGCCCTCCGCCGAATCTCCGCTTCCCTTTCTCGCCCGTTGCCCTCCGCCGATTCTCCGCCTCCCTTTCTCGCCCGTTGCCCTCCGCCGATTCTCCACCTCCCTTTCTCGCCCGTTGCCCTCCGCCGATTCTCCGCCTCCCTTTCTCACCCGTTGCCCTCCGCCAATTCTTCGCCTCCCTTTCTCGCCCGTTGCCCTCCGCCCTCTGCTGATTCTCCGCTTCCCTTTCTCGCCCGTTGGCCTCCGCTGATTCTCTGCTTCCCTTTCTCGCCCGTTGCCCTCCGCCTTCCGCCTTCCGCCGATTCTCTGCCTCCCTTTCTCGCCCGTTGCCCTCCGCCCTCCGCTGATTCTCCACCTCCCTCTCGCCCGTTGCCCTCCGCCCTCCGCCGACTCTCCGCTTCCCTTTCTCACCCGATGGCCTCCGTCGATTCTCCGCTTCCCTTTCTCGCCCGTTGCCCTCCGCCGATTCTCCGCCTCCCTTTCTCGCCCGTTGGCCTCCGCCGATTCTCCGCTTCCCTTTCTCGCCCGTTGCCCTCCGCCGATTCTCCACCTCCCTTTCTCGCCCGTTGCCCTCCACCGATTCTCCGCTTCCCTTTCTCGCCCATTGCCCTCCGCCGATTCTCCGCCTCCCTTTCTCGCCCGTTGCCCTCCGCCGATTCTCCGCCTCCCTTTCTCGCCCGTTGCCCTCCGCCGATTCTCCGCCTCCCTTTCTCGCCCGTTGCCCTCCGCCGATTCTTCATTTTAGATATCAAAAGGGTTTTTCAGCTCCAGTGATTTGTTTTCGGTGGGAAATGGGTCCAAGTAGCTCTTTGAGTGTTTTTGAAAAACACTACCCCTGGGGTGGGTGGACTCCCATGTGCTATTAACTTTGTTAGCAAATGGGAGGGGGGGGGTTGAACAAAGTGGCTTCATTTATTCATTCATTTATTGCACAATAAAATTATTTGTAACCAACATTTTGTGCTATTCTAATGCACAACTGCACAAATATACATGTAATCTCTGAGGCTATCACATCTGGGCTACAAAAATTTGGTTAAAGCATTCTTGTTTGCTGATATTTATTTCCTTTTATAAACTGCTTTGATTCTTCCATTTATTGTGGTTTAATACTTCCATTTATTTCCTTTTATTCCCTTAAAACTAGTTTGAATCTTCCATTTGTTGCCATTTATTCTCTTAAAACGGATTTAATTGTTTTGTTTATTTCTGATCCACGAAACCTATAACCTCCATGCCATTTCTCACTCTTCTTATTCCTTTCTGCTTTGCTTTTTATTCCCTCTCTTTCATATATTTTCTTTCATCTTCGTTGAAAGAAAATCCCTCCAGGTCCCTACTATAATCTATGGTTCAAATGAAAGCAGCCTGTTCTTAAATATCATTTACTAACTTTCTGTAAATTTTGGTCCCACATGTAAAGGCAGGGTAAACATGTATTAAAATACATGCATTAAAATACATGCAGCATTAATGGTGGCCGGGGCTGTCTTTCTTGCCACGCCCACTTGGTGGCCACACCCACTTGGTGGCCACGCCCACTTGGTGGCCACGCCCACTATGGTTGGGGGTCACCACAACATGAGGAGCTGTATTATGGGGTCACGGCATTAGAAAGTTTGAGAACCACTGCCTTAAGAGATGGCTTATGGTTTTGTAGTAAGAAATCTTAGTCTTTGCTTCTTCTGATTCTCTGAGTTGCAGAAGAAAGGGTTGTCAAGCAAAATGAGTTTCTCTTCTGTCTCTATCAATTCCTCTTCTGGTATATTTTGATTTATACTATAATCAGATATGGCTTGATCAGTTCGAACAGATATAGTAGATTCTCTGAGTCTTGATTTTGAAGTACAGTTTTTAATTGTAGCACATATGTCAGCAGTGGCCTCATTAAATCTTTTCCAATATAAGAGCATAATTCAATTGTGGCTGAATCTCTCGACACTGCAAGGAGAATAAAGCTCACCAACTTGACAGCGAAGACGTTGTGCTTAGAGCTACAGTCTACCACCTTCCACGCAGACAGCAAGGTGATGTCAAGCTACATCAGCAAACAAAGCAGACACTTCTACGTCTATGTAGGCAACAGAGTGGAAAAGATTGAAACATCTGTAAGCCCTTAACAAGGGCAGCATGTGCCAACAGATAAGAACCTTGCAGACCAAGTTAAGTGACCCACCCTTGCTTCACAGGCTTAAGAATTGATCTAAAAGGTCCTGAGTTCTTGGCTTGTCCAGACAGCTGATGCCACAGAGACCAAAACGCTATATGCCTCCAGCTCCATATCAACATGTCAGCGTTCAACCTCAGGCACCCAGTAAATTTCAACCAATCAGATTCAAACCCTCTTCTAAGCGGAGACACCTGAGATCGGGCATAGTATTGATCATCCTGATCACTTGTCTTAGCATCCCAAAAATTAACTTTGTAGAAGCCTGTCAGGACCCAGTGATTGACAAATGTCTGAAGGCCAAAAATTACCCTCCCCATGAATCACACATGGGCGAAGCGTGGGAGCGCATGATTGACGTACCCCGCAAAATCATGGATTCCATGTCGACAAAGACACCCACGCCCACACATGAGGTCCTCATTACCCTGACAACAGTAGCAGCCATCTTCAACGCTCCACCGGCGGTTCCTGAGTATCCTGAGTCTTCTGCTCCTGAGTATCTTGAGTCTTCTGCTCCTGTTGTTCCTGATTTTCCAGCTCCTGCTGTTCCTGATTCTCCAGCTCCTGAGTTTCCTGTGGTTCCAGATTCTTCGGTTCCTGAGTTTCCTGTGAATCCAGGTTCATTTGTTCCTAAAAAATCTTGGGTTCCAGTTTCTCTTACAGGAAGAAGACCTTATCTTGCTGAGAGACAAGGATGCATACCAGAACTCTTGGCCCATGGGACTTGTGCACCGGGCCCTACCCAGTTTTCATGGACTAGTTCGCCAAGTTGAGGTCCAGATTGTGAAGCCATGTGAGTCAGATCGTGACTCAAAAACTCTTGCACCAGACTGACCACCAACCTGGTCCCATTGCTGAAGAAGACCAAACTAGAAGATTGAACCTCAAACTATGTATTTGTGTTTATGCATTGTTTGATGTAACAACTTACTTTTCTATGTTATAATTGTGCATGTTTTCTATTTGCCTTATAATTATGCATGTTTTAATACTATGTTTTACCTATGTTAGTCACTAGTTAGTTAACAGTGAGAATTGCATGCTTAATGCTATGTTTTTTGCTTATTTCAGTTAGTAGTAGAAATTTATATTTCCAGGTGGGGAGTGTTCTGGACCCATCAGTTAGATAGAGCTGTATATTAGAATGTTTGGCATTTATTGGGTTAAGTGCTGTTGTCAACGCTGCTAATATTGAATATTCTTGCTTTGACAATATATGCAGAACTGTCTGGTATTTTTAGAGTTAAATCAGGTGACAGTGAAAGGGGAGGAGAATATAAGGAAAGCCCGGGAGAAAGAAACGGAAGTAAATCTTTGCCCTCCAAGTTAATTGGAAGAAGTGAATCATGACCCCAAAATAGGGGAGGGGAAATGCCTGGAATGTTATGTACAGGGTTGTCAAGCAAAATGAGTTTCTCTTCTGTCTCTATCAATTTCTCTTCTGGTATATTTTGGTATATCAGATATGGCTTGATCATCAGTTTGAACAGATATAGTAGATTCTCTGAGTCTTGATTTTGAAGTACAGTTTTTAATTGTAGCACATATGTCAGCAGTGGCCTCATTAAATCTTTTCCAATATAAGAGCATAATTCAATTGTGTCTGAATCTCTCGACACTGCAAGGAGAAGAGAAAAAGGTTTCTATCTCAGAGAGAAAGATTTATACTTCTTCAAAGAATGCTACAAACAACAAAAATGGATTTATTGGTTGAAAGGGATGCATTATTATAGAAACCTGTCTGGTATAGAAGAAAACCTAGAATTAGATTTAAAAAGAAGTTTAAAACTGTTTAATAGATTAAAAGGCAATGCTGGTTTTATGGATTGTTTTAAGGATAATGATTTAGGCTTAGTAATATGGAAAATGTAGTTATAAATACGTATGTTTAATTTAGTCTAATGATTTTTTATAGTTTTATGGAAATTTGTTTGATATGGAAATATGAAAGTTAAACTTGGAGAAATGTAATCAAATTTAAAATTCTTTAATGGATAAAAAGGCAATATTGGTCTTATGAAAGAAATTTAAAACTGTTTAATGGATTAAAAGGCAACGTTGGTTTTATGGATTTATTTTATTTTTATGGATAATGATTTAGGCTTAGTAATATGGAAACTGCAGTTATATATATGTATGCTTAATTTAGTCTAATGATTTTTTATTGTTTGATGGAAACTTGTTTGACATGGAAACAAGAAAGTTAAATTTGGAGTGAAGCTTAATTAAATTTAATTTTTTTTAATAGACCAAAGGCAATATTGGTCTTATGGAGCACCTTAAGGCTAATGACTTAGGCTTAGAATTGTGAAAACTGTAATTATATATGTGTGTGTTTAATCTAGTTTGATTATTTTTTTATTGTTTTATGGAAATTTGTTTGACATGGAAAAATGAAAGCTAAACTTGGAGAGAAGCTTAATTAATTAAGAGATTTTGGAGAGGAGCGGCATATAAATCCAAACAAAATAAATAAATAAATAAATATGATTTGATAAGGTATGATAATTAAGTGGATGGAATTTGGACTCTGTAATGAATTGAAATGAATTAACTCAAAGACTATCATAATCAATAATAATGGGCTTTATGGATTTTATTAAGGGGGAAAAATATATAGATATATATGCATATGGTTATATAATTACAAGTTAGTTGTTATTGGAAGAAGAAATAATTAAGACTGATGATAAAAAGAGGGTCGAGAAAGAGTAATTGATTGAATGTGTAAGAGATACTTGAAGTGATAATCTGTTTATATAAAATAATATTTGACTATGGTAATTGAAAATGAGAAAGTTTTTTAAAACAGGTTTAGCAGTAATAGAAATTTATGATAGAAATGGAATATATCAAATTTATTATGTTGTTTGAGGGAAATAGAGAGAAAATAGTGTATGTATTAAGTTGAGTTATTCATGTGTGCTTGTATTTTGGAATCTTTGTTCACCCAATCACCACGGTGTGTCTTAAGTACTTTTTGTTAAAATTATAAAACCAATAAAATATTTTGGAAAAAAAGAGAGATGGCTTATGGGTAATGTAGTTTTAGCTATTCAGTAAATACCATGTTAACAGATCAGTAGGAGGAGCTACAAAGCTCTTCACAGGATATCCTGGCTTTGTGCCAGTTTGGAATGTTCTTTGTCTGAGATAAGCATGGGACCACGGCAGGACTCTGATGGTCCCGATCCACGCTAGAAGTTGGTATGGAGGAAGTATTGATTTCTTACCTATAAGGATGAACAGATGTACAATATTCAGAAGAGACTACAAGAAACTACTAATACTTGCAGGTATACCTGAATAAATGTCTGTTTTACAATCATCTTTATTGAGTTATCTGTATAATCTGGAATTACAAAGCAACTTAGTTCTGAATCAGAACAGTGTTCTTTTTTAGTAACTAACATTGGTGCTACCTTCCCTGTAGATAAAGGGTCAGCTTGTTTGCTGGGATGATATGTTCCATTGTTGATTGCCATCAATTTTTGTGCCTGCTACCTTTCCCATAGATAAGAACTGGGTTTTTTTGTTTTTTGTTTTGCTGAGGTAGCATGTTATTTCTCTATTGCCACTGTCAAGTTTACTGACAAAGAGGTAATGGACCTCTTCCATATGTAAGTACTGCCTGTGCTGGCAGGATTCAACTCCCTTCTGTTGCCCCTGGATGGTTGGGTTCCCAGACTGTCTTAAAGGAGAGAGCCCTTCATGGCATTGGACCAGGATACTTACAGGACCGTCTTCTGCCACATACTTCCCTTCGACCGGTGAGAGCGCACAGGGTCGGCCTCCTCCGGGTCCCGTCAGCGAAACAATGCCGTCTGGCGGGTCCTAGGGGGAGGGCCTTCTCTGTTGTGGCGCCCACCCTCTGGAATCAACTGCCTCCTGAAGTCCGCGCTTCCCCCACTCTCCCGGCCTTCCGGAGGAATCTTAGGACCTATCTTTGTCGGCAGGCCTGGGGTTGAATGTGGAATGTTGAGTGAATGATGAATGCGTCTGGGGTTTTATTTTTAATGATTTTTAGATTTGGACTTAGTTTTGAAGTACTGTTTTGTTTATGTTGTAAGCCGCTCTGAGTCTTCGGAGAGGAGCGGCATATAAGTCCGAAAAATTAAATTAAATTAAATAGAGATTTTAAAAAAAGGTAAAATAAAAGAACAGAGAGATCCTGCCCTCACTCATGATTAGAATGTGTGTGGAGCGACGTATACTGGATAAAGTGATTGAATTGATAGGTGAATGCATGGTGAGAGAAAAAATAAAAATATAACCACAAGCATGTTAGCCTGATTGAGCTGGGTATTATTCCTTGCTCGTTCATGTATTCACAAGTGTTGTGTTTTTATATTTTGTAACCCCCAGATTATGGAAGGAACAGTAAGTTGTAGATTGTTATGACGTAACTGGGAAGGCAGTAGTATGTGTTTGCGAGGATATGAGAAAATGAAATGAAGGTTTTGTGGAAGAGTGCTGTGGGAGAGGAGCTCATGAAAGGGAGAAGAAAATATATGATTTACTTAAGAGAAGGAACAAGAAAAGAGATACCTATTTAGTTGGAAGAATGCTGAATGGAATTAGGGGGGAAATTTCTGTAAAATCTTTTGAACATTTTAAAAACATTTTCTATCTCCATTGGTAGTTGCTATTTCTTTCTTTTTGCTTGGGGACTTTCTACCTTGAAAGAATGAGGGAGAGACAGGAAGGAAAAAGGGGTGTGGTTTCTGTTCAATTTAATTTTTGTTTGATTACACTAATATACTGCTTTCCTAAGAAAAGGGGGAAATGTGCTATTTGAACATTGCAGTACGAGTTGGGAAGTTGAACATCAGTGTGCTAAAATTATTGCATTGTAAGCTGAAGTACGATTTTAAGGAAACACACTTAATAGAACATGGACTTTTTTAAATAAATATTTTACTGAGTTTTATAAAGGTAATAAAGGGACAGGGGTCAAAACGATCAGACAACGTGAAACATACAAAAAGGTTAGACCAGGGGAAAGGGGTAACACAAAAATGGGATTAATCCCACAAAATAACATCGCTTCAACAAGTCTACCGGTCCGGGTTTACATATTAAATCTTAATAATTACTCTATTATTAAACAACTTTCCATATAATCATGTAACTAACAAATTAGTCACTAAATCTCATTCATTTTGAGTGGAGTATTTTCAAAAGGTTTAAAATTTTCCATGACCCATGACCATGCTTAGCAATGTGCATGACTATGCATAGAATAAGGAAGTAGAATTTAGCCAATAGAAAATGGGCACAGTAGCTATGAGGAAGTAAGTAGAAATAGCCATATAAGGAAATAGTTGTAATAGCAAGATATGATTGGAACACGTAGTTTAGTGATGTATGAAAAGGGGGGTGGGATGTTAACTAACTATAAATTCTGCTAACGCTTCTGTAAGGGTGTGGCTCTTCCTTGTAACCGTGAGGTGCTTGGTAAGGGTTCCACCACGCTTTGCAAACCGTTTTGAACAATAAACAGAACTTTATTTTTCTAACTCCGAAACTCGTCTCGTCTGAATTTCTCTAACACGAAATTCTGCAAACAAATTGGGGGCTCGTCCCGGGATTCAATCCGCTTCTGGACTCTGAGGGGTCCCCCTCAGGTGCACCCCGTTCTGTTTTGAACGGAGGGGAACTACCCAGAGGCCTTAACGGCTCTTGAATGCCCGTTAAAAGCATAAATAGATGACTAATAGGAGTTGAATTATAAAGTGGATGAGAAATAATTGAAAACGAGACGTCTGAGAAAGACCGGGTAACATCCGTGCACGGACCCTGGTAAGTACAGAACATAAGATCCCGGGTGGTCAGATAGAGTAGTGAATGTGAGAACTGGTGGCGGTGCCGGGTGGAAGTCCTTTTGAGGGATCTCGGGGAGATCTGCAGGACGGCGTGTATGAGGGGAATACTTGGGAAGTAATTCAAGGAACGGTGCTGTGTGATTAATAGGGGCCACCGGGAGGAACACAGGTACATACTCAAACCCCACCTGTGGGACAGATGGGAGGTAACACTAACTCAAAAGATTCAGGGAAAAAGTGTGTAAATCGGATCCGTAAAAATCCTAAACTCAAAATTGATCCTAATGCCCCTTTGGGTAAATTATTGGCCGGATGGGGTTCGCCACCCTACAATCGAGAGATTTTGAAGTTAGGATTAAACAAAGAAGATCTGGTTAACCTTTATTGTTTTATTTGGTGGGAAGATGATAACGTAGAATGGCCAAGAAATGGATCGAATGATTATTTTCAGTGCCATAATTTATATACATATGTTAAAAAGAAGAAATGCAAAAGTTTAAACAATGAATTGGACTATGCCATCATCTGGGTTCCGGATCTATGGCATGCCGGGGAACAGATGTTGCCATTAAAAGAAAATTACAGAGAGGAAAGTGCATGTTCAGAGGGATACAGAGAAAGTAAGGCAGAAAAGTAAGATGATGGTAGCAATAGTACAGCAAGTGATGAAGCAGGAAAAACCTCCTAGAAAAGAGTTTGGGGATACAAAATATAGGAGGGATGAAAGGAACCAGTATGTAATGGGAGCAGAGAAAGAGGATTTCGAGGGTTTCGAGGTGGATACCAGAATAGGGAGAGAACATGCTTTGAATGTGGAATGAAGGGCCAATAGTTATTGATTTGTCAAGAGAAAGTATGAAATGAAATATCTGTATGTGAAGTTGTTTATGCAAGTAGTTTGAATGGAAGTGAATGTGTGAATATGCTGATGTGCAAGTGTGCGCGCGCGCGTGTGTATGATACCTGAAAGGCAGGAATTTAATTGCCTGCAATGTGAGATTGCTGGAAGAAACTGGGAATCATGAAAACTGTGGAGGTTGGGGGAGTGAGCGAGTGTGTGTTTGTGAGTGAGTTTCTTCCCCATCCCAGACTGTGGAAGAAGTTGTGAATGGCAGATTTTATTGTTTTAGGGGTCAATTGAGAAGCAGTGGCAAGTGTTTGCCTGAGAAGAGTTCCATGGAGGACGTGTGAGAGAAATGCATGTGAAGGATTTTTGCAAAACTTCTTCCCCCTTTCCCCCCCCTCTTTCGTTTTTAGCTGGCTGTATTGCTTTAAGAGAAAGAGAGAGAAAGAAGGAGGGGGGCTGTTGTTTTATTTATTTATTTATTTATTTTGTTTTTATGTCTGTGTGCAGGACACACTGATAAAACATAATATCTAAGAGAATTGAAGGAATTGTAATTCAACCCTTGTCTAAAATGAAGGAGTTGAGAAAAATTTTGGGATTATAAATGAGCTATGTTGTTTTGAATAAAGATTTGTATGCAAACAAACTCAAGCAGAGTTTGGTGAGCGCTCCTTTGTTGGCTCTTTACTAAGCAATGTATTTGTAAATACGGACAAAAGGAATGGCTAGGAGACAAATAATGGAAAGACTACATGAAGGGAGTCATTGGGGAACGCAAGCTTTGATAGATGAGGTCTTAAAAACATATGCTGGCTTGAAGGTTTACACTGCTGCTAAACAAGTAACATAGAAATGTGTCATTTGCCAGAGAACAAATAAAAATCATGTAAAAGAGCAATTGAGAGGAGGGCGACCTCTAACGTTGTATCCTTTCCAAAATGTGCAGATTGATTTTACTGAAATGCCTCAAGTAGGCAGATATAAGTATTTGTTAGTT